>OX421878.1:2830000-3430000 GCA_949127965.1 Pandemis corylana | reverse complement strand
TGTGGGGATGGTTCTTACAGAGAGAGAAATTCGAATAATTGCCGGGAAAACCCAAAAATAGCCCTTTTCTTTTTCCCATACATACGTTTTCTAACTAAAATGTAGAGTGAATTTGAACTTTATTGCTTTTCAATAAAGTTCATATTAAATTAGAAGCACTCACTGTTGTCTAAGCAATGTAGGCGTGTTCCTAACGTCAAAGAGTCAATTTGCACTGTATTACCGCTGCAAAAAGTTCAAATTCTATCAAAACAGTATGCGTCCACATTTCAAATCTTTTTGACAGAACGAAGTCTGTCGGGTCCGCTAGTATAATAAGAATAATAATACGGATAGTCAGGAGCTTCCTCTCTCTGTCGCCCTGACCACCGGTAGCTTAGGCCTCGCCTCGCTGCCGGCGGCACCCTAGGTTAGGTTTTTAAAACTTTTTTATATTTTGTATTAATATTGTTTTATTACTTTTTATATGAATATTGTAAAAACCTAACTTGAGATAAAAATAAATATACAATAATAATAATGTTGTGTAAATGAAAGAGTGACTGGATGACAACTGACTTTATTAACAACTTTCTAGATCTACCCATAACATCTCCCCCATAAAGAAAATGACAACAACAACTTAAATAAACTACTTAACAAAACCCTCCACCTTTTTAACATATTTATTATCTTATTCATTAGATGTTCTCCTTCCCCCTTACAGCCGAGAAGAAGATCAATTAATACGACCTAAAACTAATAAATAAATTTACATTTTACTTCTTTTTTCTAAGAGTAATCATTGGAGAATGCGATTCTATGACATCATCATCAACTGACTCTGCAAGGGAGTAACAGTCCTCAGCAGACTCAGTCCCGTCACCTATGTCATTTTCTACTACATTTTGTTCATCCTGTTTTTGTTTGTCTATAGTAATATGTGAATTGCTACGCCAAGGCTCACATTTTATTAAATGTCGGCGGTTGCGACGGTAAATTCCTCTTTTATTTTTGACAATGTATGACCTTGGTGTAGCGAATTCTGACACAATTTTACCTTTCATTCTATTATTTTTATCTATAATAATGACATCGTCTCCTTTGTTCAACTTGGGCAATTCTTTACAATGTTGATCATAGTAAAGCTTACTCTTTTGTTGCCTGTTAATAAGCTTATCATATTGATCAGCCGCTACTGGGTTTGGTTGTAATAAATCCGGATGTACCGGCAATCTACATCTCAGTATTCGGCCCATCAGTAACTGTGCAGGAGAATTCAAATTTTCCCTGGGTGTGTTACGGTAACTAAGTAAATTCAAATAAAAATCCGTATCACTTCTTAGTGACTTCTTTAATATGTTCTTTACGGTTTGGACGGCTCGTTCACTTCTGCCATTAGCTTGAGCGTAATATGGTGAAGAAGTGACATGTTCGAACCCCCACTCTTCAGCAAACCGATTGAAGTCTCTACTTGTGAACTGTCGGCCATTATCACTGATAACTTTTTCCGGTATCCCATACCTTGCAAAATTTTCTTTCATTGCTTGTATAACTGTTGCACTTGATATATTATTTAATTTGGACACTTCGACAAAACCCGAGAAATAGTCGACTATTAACAAGTAGTATTTCTTTAAATACTCAAAAATGTCAGTACCTACTTGATTCCACGGCAGATTAGGTATTGCTACTGGTATGAGAGGTTCCCGACCGGGTGCGTTTGAATACTCCTGGCAAACGGAGCAGCGTTTTACATAAAGTTCTATTTCCTTGTTGATGCCAGGCCAGAACAACACCTGTCGCGCTCGCCTCTTGCACCGGTCAATACCCAAGTGGCCATCGTGAATTATGCTAAGCATGTCTTGCCTCATTGAGCACGGAATTAGCACAGAGTTGTTTTTAAATATTATGCCATCAACAGCAAACAGTTCATCTCTCATGGACCAATAATATTTTAAAACTGGTGATACGTTGTACTTATTTGTGGGCCATCCGTGGTTTATATAATTTAATAATTGCACTAAATTTTCATCTTTTCGGGTCTCTTCTCTAACATTATTCAACTTGTTTTTTGACATGTTGACATTACTCATTAAAAGATTGACTTGATACATAATTCCTTTACTTATAGTTTCATCGTATATTTTGGGCAGAGGCGCGCGCGACAAGGTATCTGCTAAGTACATATATTTGCCCGGTTTATACATAACTGACAAGTCAAGCCCTTGCAGGCGTAGCAACATTCGCTGTAAGCGTACTGGGACAGACTGTAACGACTTTTTAAATATGCTTTCTAGGGGCTTGTGGTCGGTTTCTATGACTACATTCTTTTTTCCATAGATATACTGCCGAAACTTTTCACAGGCAAATACGATAGCGAGCAATTCCTTTTCTACCTGCGCGTACCTAGTTTGCGTATCGGTGAGCATGCGCGAGGCGTACTCGACGGGCCGCCCGCCCTGCAGCAGCACGGCGCCCAGCGCCACGCTGCTGGCGTCCACCGACACCACGACCGGCTGCGTCACGTCGTACAGCGCCAGCACCGGCGCCGTGCTGAGCAGCCTTTTCAGATTGTCTAATGCCTCTTGGTGTATCGGGTCCCAGACCCAACACGACTCTTTTTTTAGTAAATTAGTCAACGGTTTTGTATGCTCAGAATAATTTTGTATGAATTTAGATAAATAATTAGTGGCCCCTAAAAATCTTTCTAAACCTTTCCTATCAATCGGGGGCGGCATGTCTACTATTGCTTCAACTTTAGCTGTATCCGGTTTCATCCCGTTTTTATTGAAAATATGGCCTAAATAAGTAACCTCTTCGACGCATATTTTGCATTTGTTCTTATTGAATTTTAAATTATTAGCGCGTGCTACTTCTAATAAGGCATTCAATCTCTTATCGTGCTCCAGTTTAGTCCGTCCCCAACAAATTATATCGTCAATAAATGACTCGACACCTTCTAAATTTTCTATTAATTGTTTGACCCTGGCATGAAACACTTCCGGTGCACAATTCAACCCGAATGGTAACCTTGTAAACTGATATCGGCCAAAGGGCGTGCTGAACGTGCACAAGTCTGCACTTGCCTCGTCCAGTTTTATAGCCCAGAATCCCGAATTGGCATCTAAAACCGAAAAATAACACGCCCCGTGTAATTTTGATGTTAATTCAGTAAGTGTAGGTAGTTGAAAGTGTGCTCGTCGAATAGCACAATTCAAGGGACGCGGGTCGAGACAAATTCGTAAATCTCCATTTTTTTTAGCGGCAATTACTATTGCGTTAACCCATACAGTGGGGTTGGTGACCTTTCTTATCACTCCTAGCGCGATCATTCTATTTAACTCGTCAAGCAACTTGTCGCGCAAAGCAATAGGTACTTTACGCGGCGCGCTTATAACCGGCGGTACACTCGTATCAACAACAATGCTATACTCTCCGGGTAAACAACCCAATCCTTTAAATAAATCCGAGTAATTGTTTAGATTTATACTGTGAATACGTCGTATTAATCCCATTTGAGTGCACGCTTGTCTGCCCAGTACACTTTCACAAGTTAAATTTGCAATCGCAAACCGTAAACAATATTTAATATTTTTATGCCACCAAATTAAATCGCATGTTCCTTTTATCGGTATGACATCACCACTATATGACTGTAACTTAATATTATGTTTTTGCAAGATAATCGAGTCGCTAAATTTTAACATTTTAAAACGTTCGTAAGACAACACATTAATGTCAGCTCCCGTGTCCAATTTAAACCTTTCCGAGCCTCCGTCACAAGTTAGGTTCTCATACCACTCATTATTGGTAGGGTGCTTGACAATAGAGACATTTTCTACAACAGAGACATAAAACAACTCACAGTCGTCCTCGGAGTAGTCCTCGCCTTCGCTATGAACACCTATATCATACATTTTTTTGACACCGTGCGGCATGTTACACATTCTCGCGTAATGACCATAATTTTGGCACACATAACACTTCACTCGAATAGCGGGACACGCCCCCGGCGAACACTGCAGACCACAGCCATGACACTGCGTTCCCGACGGGGGCCGGCTGCTGGAGGCGCCGGCGCTGGCGGCGGCGGGCGCGCGCGGCGCCGGCGGCCCCTGGCCTCGGGCCCGGCCGCGCCCGCGCCAGCCGCCGCGACGGCGGCCCGCCCCGCGCGCGCGCACCTCGTCCACCCGCGCGGCGCCCGGCCCGCGAGCCTCCAGGCACCTACTGCCGTCTGCTGATACCTCATCTGCCTCGCATATCTTTATAGCCTTGTCGAGCGTTAAATCCGTCTCCCTCAGCATCCGATCGCGTACGACGCCGCTGTTTATACCACAAACTATGCGATCGCGAATCAACGAATCCTCTAACGATTGGAAACCACACTTCTTGCTGAGGAGTTTCAACGCCACTACATACTGGCCTATTGTTTCACCGTGTTCCTGATCACGAGTGAAGAAGTTGTATCTAGCCAATGTGATATTCGTCTTGACTCCAAAATATTCATCAAATTTTTTGAGCAAAGCCTTGACATCTTCCCGGTCGGTTTCTATCTCAAAAGTAAATGTTTGGTAAACGTCAAATCCGTCCGACCCGATTAGATTGATAAGAAGGCTAGCCTGCACTGCTGATTCCTCTTTGTGCACCCCGGATGCTTTGAGGAACAGCTCAAACTGTGTCTTCCATTTACGCCACGCGTCAGCCCGGCTGACGGGGCTGCCATCCAGATTAAGTTCCGACGGGGGTCGCGCGTGTTCCATTTCCGCAAATCACTTGTAATAACTACACCACGAAGTAATTATACTAATTTGTACCACTAACTACAACTGTACTGCGCAAAAACAATATAAATATTGAATTTAAACCACCGCTGCCACCATGTTGTGTAAATGAAAGAGTGACTGGATGACAACTGACTTTATTAACAACTTTCTAGATCTACCCATAACAAATAATAATAGTAATTGCAGAATAAACTATCTTCTTAAGTCTAATTCTACGTAGACGAAGTCGCGGGCAGGAACTACTAAATAAAAAATACGAGGGCTGATACGCTGCTACGAAAGTTTTTAGCTGTTTAAAAACTTTTTTTTTTTTTTTTTTTTCAAATATGACGAATATTTTTCAAACTAAACTCCTATTAGGTTGCATTGCCTCATTCTGCAAACCGATCCAACG
Source organism: Pandemis corylana (assembly GCA_949127965.1). Taxonomy (NCBI): domain Eukaryota; kingdom Metazoa; phylum Arthropoda; class Insecta; order Lepidoptera; family Tortricidae; genus Pandemis; species Pandemis corylana. The sequence goes on along the minus strand of OX421878.1, from coordinate 3,424,840 downwards.
GTATTATTTAAATTGGTGTCTCTGAATAAGGCAGTTTGTTAATGAAGCTCAATTAATTAAACTTTATCTGTTTGTTTGCAGAGTTTAGGAGATTATAGTTGTCCAATATGCAAAACGGTTATTTCTTCTGTGGATTCCTTCACTGCCCATTACAAAAGGCACATGAGGAGGTAAGAAAACTGGACACTTGTTTACTTTGAACATAGAGAGAATATAGTGTGACTAGAGCAGCTATACTCAACCTGCGGCCCGCCCGGCCCTTGTGGTTGGCTCGCCTTGAGTTACCTACCTCTATGACCTACCCCTAAATAATTTTTGCTTGTGGCCGGCGACACTATGACTAAAACGTGTTTGTGGCCCATATAAAAAAAAAGGTTGAGTACCACTGGCCTAGAGCATATAATCCGTATGTTTTCATTCATACCCTTGATCTAGAAGTTATGTACTAATTTTTATCCTGTATGGAAAGGTAGTTTCGTTTTTTTTTTTCATCAAAAGACAGATGAGTTTTTTTCACTATGCCACGCACTTAACGTTTTATATCGATTGTAATATCTGGTGGCCCAACTCTAGTGTCATGCTGATCAGAGTAGCAATCGCCATAATAGTTTGGCGTTTTTTTTTACTAATTAATATAACGAGCCGTAACGTCTGCCTGAACAGATTTCTCTATTGTGGTCAAACTCCATAAATGTAATTATAATTATGAACAAAAAATATCTCTCGCTTGTCGCTGGTGAGCAGTAGATGTTCCACGGGAGTTTGTAATTGTGTCGTACAGACACATCATTCACACAGATGACGCTTGCCGACAAAAAATCGCATAATAACAAGGTCACGTGACAGCTAGTAACAGATAGAAAAATTCGAAGGCATACCCACCTGTGGATGGTGTAGGGGTATAGCACGCGTCACGGAATGACGAGGATCCGGGTTCGATTCCCATCCATAGCTTTACTTTTTGGATTTTTCTGTGTTCTAATTTTCAGTATATTTTAGAAATTTAATTATATGACGTTTCCACTGTACTGGTGAATTCTTAAATGAAGCATAATTTTACAGATTATCGGCACAATTGTGAACAAAAAAAATTGTGTAGTTCTATCAATTATTATTTCGGTGTAAATAAATTCGGTGAACTATTAAATTGGTCAATTTCTCTGTCTAGGTATGAATGTAGCCTGTGCCACAAACGCACCATAGATCTGAAAGTAATGCAGCAGCATTACTACACAACGCACGAGATATCACTAAAACAGTACAAGTGCAACCTCTGTGGAAAGATATCCAAGTAAGTTGTGGCCGGAGGCCCAATTTTTGAATACATACACATACACAAATCACGTCTTTATCCCTTACGGGGTAGACAGAGCCCAAGGTGACAAGACCTACAGGCCACGTTTAGCAAGATTATGGGCGTATAGATGGAAACTGGAATCAAAATAGTGATGGGTTGCTAGCCGCATCACCTATAACATGATTTCTATTATTTTCGCCCATTCCCTTTTACCATCTGCGCGGGAAGAGAAGCAACTGGTACATTCTATGTTTTTCTTTGCTCCCAGACCAGCATGGGAGAAATTTTTGAAATTTTTTGAATAAAATAAATAAATATCTTGGGACAAATTACACCAATTCACCCAGCCCCAAACTAAGCAAAGCTTGTACTATGGGCACCAGGCAACGGATAAACATACTTATATAATGTAGATAAATACATACAACATCCATGACTCGGGCACAAACATTCGTATTCATCATACAACTGTCTGCCCCTACCGGGATTCGAACCCAGGACCTCAAGCTTCATAGTCAGGGTCACTAACCACTAGGCTATCCGGTCGTCAATATGTGAAAATACCACTCGAAAGCGGTGAAATATTGCGCTGAATTTGAAATACGAGTAGCTTAGAAGACAATCACAGCTCTCATTAATCTTGTGATCTAGTCAAAAATTTGATTAGAGCTGCAGTTTTGAAGATATAAACAGATTTATATTATACCACTTTCGAGTGATGCATAAGACTAAGAGGCATTGCATCTTAGTCCTCTAGGTTGGCAACGCATCTGCAATCCCTCCGGGGTTGCGGGTGTCTATGGGCAGTGGTGATCACTTACCATCAGGTGACCCACTTGCTCGTTTGCCTTCCTATTCATATAATAATAAAAAAAAAAAAAAAAAAAAATGCGCTTTCAAAAATCGGGCCCCAAGTGTCCTTTGTTCTCCCATGCTGGTCTGGGAGCAAAGAAAAAACAGAATGTACCTACCAGTACCATATATACATACATATATAACGTCTTTATCCCTTACGGGGTAGACAGAGGCTAAGGTAACAAAACCTTAAGGCCACGTTTAGCATGATTGTGGGCGTATAAGTAGAAAGGGGAATCAAAATAGTGATGGGTTGCTAGCCGCATCGCCTATAATGTAACATGATTCTTAAGATTTACGCCAGTGCCCGCGGTGGGAAAAAAAAATTGTTGTCTTGTGTGTGGATGTGTGTGTGTTTGTGCGCGTGTGTGTGTAAAGTGGTGCTTACTTAGCCACCCCAAACCACCTCTTTGCCGCCCTATCTTATATATTTTTTATGTTCGTTTGTGTTTCAGTTCGATAGACACGCATAGATACCACAAGGACAGCCACAAGGCACGGGTTCAGTGCCCGGAGTGTGACAAAAACTTCAGTCATCGCGCCGGCCTCATGAACCATAGACTGTGAGTGACATATATGTAATACTAGCTTCTGCCCGCGACTTCGTCTGCGTAGAATTATACATAAAAACCTTCCCCTTGAATCACTCTATCTATTAAAAAAACCGCATCAAAATCCGATATGTAGTTTTGAAGATATAAGCATATATAGGGACAGGGACATAGGAACATAGGGACAGAGAAAGCGACTTTGTTTTATACTATGTAGTGATATGTACATCACATATATCACGTCTTTATCCCTTGCGGGGTAGACAAAGCCTAAGGTATAATCTTAAGGCCACGTTTAGCATGATTGTGGGCGTATAGGTGGAAAGGGGAATCATAATAGTGATGGGTTGCCAGCCGCATCGCCTGTGATATGATTCCTAAGATTTTCGCCCATTCCCTCGATAGGCTTTTACCATCTGCAACTGGTACACTCTATGTTTTAGCTTTACTCCCAGACCAGCATGGAAGAATGTAATATAGCGCCATAATTATTTTAAAAAATATTGACATAGTTGACCACTACAAAATTATCTGAGATAAATGGTAAGTAAGTTGTTTTGTACTGTGTAATTATTTTGTATTTTTACAAATAAAAAATCTGAGCCTTTACCCAATTTAGACACCCTCAACGCCTTTGAAGAGTGCTAGGGACCAGTAGACTTATTACCTAACTCGCTCGCAATCGCCACCGTGTTCATTTTGACAGTTCATGTATGGGCTGACAATTGGCATCGGAATCAGCTAGCTGTCACATTCATACAAGAACTGTCGAAGTGAACACGATGGCGATTGCGAGCGAGTTATGTAATAAGCCTACAGTATGGCAACCAAACCAATATTTTTTTGTCAAAAACTTTTTAATTAATTACCTGAATATTAACTTAGCGCTAGCAACCAATCACTATTTACTTACTTTTTTATTTTTTTGTAAATTGTATCTTTATATTTGTACAATAAAGCATTTACTTACTTACTTACTTACTATTTTGATTCCCCTTTCCACCTATACACCCACAATCATGCTGAACGTGGCCTTTGGGTCTTGTTACTTTAGGCTCTGTCTATCCCGTAAGGGATAAAGACGTGATTTATGTTTGTATATTTTGTAGCGCAGTGCACGAGCTAAAGAACGAGTTCCCGTGCGGCGTGTGCGCCAAAGTGTTCAGGTGGAAGGCAAGCCTCAAGCGGCACACGGAGAAACACCATGTCAAGGTATACTAAGCCATCCCACTGCTTGGCACAACCATCCCCTCGCACATACACAATACACACATACACAAATCACGTCTTTATCCCTTACGGGGTAGACAGAGCCTAAGGTAACAGGTACCTAAAGGGCCACATTTAGCAAGATTTGGGCGTATAGGTAGAAAATGGAAGCCACACATCTTTCTTTAAATGTTTTATTGAATCGGGCGTTACTTTGTGGAGGTCCATTTCAATGAACACAAAATATTTACCTTGCTACTCCGCTACTCACGTGCACGTGCAAGATAACCAAGCCTGTGTGAAATATATCCTATCCTACTAATATTATAAATGTGAAAGTTTGTGAGTATGTTTGGATGTTTGTTACTCTTTCACGCCAGAACGGCTAGACAGATCTGGATGAAATTTGGAACATAAATAGATTATAGTCTGGAATAACACATAGGCTACTTTTTATCCCGGACAATTGCCTAATTCCTGCGGGATAGCGATAAACGAATTGTATGCAGACGAAGTTGCGGGCAACAGCTAGTATAAAAATAAAAATAAAAACATTTATTACCAAAACATAAGCAGACAGAAGTTAAGTTGACAAATAATTCAAGACTAAAGAAGAAAAAAAGCAAAACAAAAAACAAAGAGACACACAAGGCGGGCTATGTTCCGGCAACGGGTACCAGTCTCAGCGTGTGCTGGGTTCATGTAACCCATTTCATGTAACTTAATTATCCGTTACACCACACAAACACTGACGCATTTCGATCCCTCTACGGGATCATTATCAAATTTTAATGAGCACAACTGTTACACATGCAAACCAACGTCGTACGTACGATAATTGAGTTTGTGGGATTTATATGTGTTTTATGTGGCAGTAGTGGAGGGAGGGATTGCATGAATTACATATATATTTCACACAGGCATGGTTATCTTGCACGTGAGTAGCGGAGTAGCAAGGTAAATATTTTTTGTTCATCTTTCTTAAATGCATACTATAATAAAGCTGGTGAGGGTCTAAAGTCTGTACGTGGAAGATGTTAAAAAAAAATTGGCTGGGGGCACATAAAATCGACTCGTTAGATAACTTTCTCGAAAAATTCCATTAGTTTTTTTCCCGCTATGGTTTTTTACTGATGCTTGTTTTCAAAGTGATTTTTCTCGATCAAAATGATCTAATAGTGCTAACCGAACACCACATGGCGACCCTGCCAGGGTACGATGCTGACGGGCATGTGTGTGCAGGAGGCGGGCAGCGCGGCGTACTGCGCGGCGTGCGGCGTCAGCTTCGCGTCGCTGTGCTCGTACCAGCGCCACATGCGGAACAGCCTCAAGCATGTGACGCAGCAGCAGCTCAGGTAACACCACTATACAGCACGGCTAGCGGGAGCGAGATACACCCTGTCTCTTTCTAATGCGTAGGAAAAAAACGGGTAGTCGCGAGCACTGTTGCTAGCCGTGTCCTGGGACCCTGGTCTCTTAAAATTGTTCCGGAATATTTAAACAGGTGGTACATACACAAATCACGTCGTTATCCCTTACGGGGTAGACAGAGCCTAAGGTAACAGGTACCTATAGGCCACGTTTAGCATGATTAACATCCTACTAAGATAAACGCGAAAGTTTGTAAGTATGGATGTTTGTTACTCTTTCACGCCAGAACGGCTGGACAGGTCTGGATGAAATTTGGAACATAGATAGATTATAGTCTGGAATAACACATAGGCTACTTTTTATTCCGGAAAATTGCGTAATTCCTGCGGGATAGCGATAAACGAATTCTATGCAGACGGAGTTGCGGGCAATAGCCAGTGCGTAATATATTAGAGAAACACTGATTGCACCCGTGCGAAGCCGGAGCGGGTTGCTAGTCACTACATAGTATAAAACAAAGTCGCTTTCTCTGTCCCTATGTCCCTATTTATTTATATGCTGATATCTTCAAAACTACACAACGGATTTTGGTGCGGTTTTTTTTAATAGATAGAGTGATTCAAGAGGAAGGTTTTTATGTATAATTCTACGCAGACGAAGTCGCGGGCAGAAGCTAGTATAGAATAAAATGTGGTTTTATTTCTGTCGTTATTTCAAAAGTGCAAGAATTTTAAGTCCACCCTATACTATAATACTATCTATGATGTCTACAGATTCATCTGCGACCATTGCAACCGGCGCTTCGCCGACAAGACGAAGCTGCGTGACCACATCGAGGAAAAGCATTTGCACAAGACCTACCAGTGCCATATATGCAATAAGGTAGGAACTGACCATTGCTCAAGTCGGGGGCTCCCAAACTTATCCATTACTAGCGACCCGCCCCGGCTTCGCACGGTAAATTATGCATGTATTATACATATAAACCTTCCTCTTGAATCACTCTATCTATTAAAAAAACCGCATGAAAATCCGTTGTGTAGTTTTGAAGATATAAGCATACATCGGGACATGAGGACAGAAAACGCGACTTTATTTTATACTATGTAGTGATGCGCCCCCTTTAGCCCAGCCCTATTTACTAATATTATCAAGTCGTTATAGCGACGACAACTTCGCCAATGTCAAAGTAACAAATACAGTATTCAAAAATCTAGTGACAAAAATGTCGGCAACGTTGTATGGTAGAACATGGTCAGAAGACCCCACCCCCTGTCGGGCTCTGAGCCAACGGATAATGATATCCCTCAGAATCTGCCAGGAAATAATTAACCGTTGCCCAGGGTGCACCGGACCAAGCACTGCGAAGAGCCAAAAACGAACCGCAGCTCTTGGCCAGACGCGGAGGTAACCCGACTCGTAACCCCACTTTTGTTTGTCTTTTCTTTTTTATATTTTTTGTAAACTCACTATACAGATTTTTTGTGTTCAATAATAGTAGTTTATGTGACTGTATCATTATGAAGGGCATTAAAATACGAATGTGGGTTTATAAAACGAACGAGGTGAATTTTATAAAAGGACTAGCTCCTGCCCGCGACTTCCTCTGCGTAGAATTATACATAAAAACCTTCCTCTTGAATCACTCTATCTATTAAAAAAACCGCATCAAAATCCGTTGTGTACTTTTGAAGATATAAGCATACATAGGGATATAGGGACATAGGGACAGCGAAAGCTACTTTGTTTTATACAATGTAGTGATCACACGAGTGTTTTAATGCCTAATTATCTACAGTTACATATATCTACACACATTCTACCCATACTACCTGTCTACCCCGTCAGGAATATAGACGCGATTAATATACATTTGTAAATATGTATGTGTGTACGTGTGTTGCAGCCGTCGAAGAACCGCGTGGGGCTAGACCAGCACGTGCGCAACGTGCACCGCGGGAGGCCCAACAACAAGATGTGCCACCACTGCGGGAAGGGCTTCCCGGTACGTACACTCAGTGGCAACGCCCCACTAGGAGTTCATAATTGCAGAGGCACGAAGCTGATCCCCTGGTTGAGTAGTGTTTGCCGAGCGCGAGTAAGGCTTTCTATTATACGAGTCCAGTCGCCGTTCTGGCTGCGGTTAATAGTTGCCTTGTGAGGAAATCTTTATTTAATTTATAAATGTGAAAGTGAGTGATTGTTTGTTCCGCTTTCACGCCTTAACTACTGAACCGATTGCGATGCAATTTTGCATACATCATATTAGAAGTCCAGAATAGAATAGGATAGTTTTCATCTCAGATAATTTGTTAAAAATATAAGAAAATAAAATCTAATACTTTTTCGTTTAGCATGATTGTGGGCGTATGGATGGAAAATGGAAACAAAATGGCGATGGGCCGATCCCCTCGGTGGGCATTTACCATTTCCGCGGGTAGAGAAGCAACTGGTGTATTCTTTGGTTTTTTCTTTGCTCCCAGACCAGCATGGAAGTAAAGAATTAACCCGTCAAGCGTCCAAGCGACTACAGTAGTCCCTAACTTTTTCGGGCGGGAAATGTCCTAGGGACTGCATTATGCGTTCACGCCACTGGCCAGGTCTTCCTCCCTTGGAAGAGCCAGCGACAACTCGCTATATATGCTTCTCGCTCTCTCTTTAATGTACTATTATTTTCTGTCAGACTAAAGTGCAGCTGGAGTCTCACATTCGCACGCACACGGGTGAGCGGCCGTTCATCTGCGAATTCTGCCCCACCACATTCTCGCAGCAGTCCAATCTCTACAAGCACAACCGGCAGGTAACGAGTGTGGTGGGACCTTACACTTGTATACAAGGGACGATATACTTGTATACAATCCGCGAGCTAATAGAATGGCTGTCGGGCTGGTTTTTTTTTTTATATGAATAGGAAGGCAAACGAGCAAGTGGGTCACCTGATGGTGAGTGATCACCACTGCCCATAGACACCCGCAACCCCGGAGGGATTGCAGATGCGTTGCCAACCTAGAGGACTAAGATGCAATGCCTCTTGTGCCCGTAATTTCCCCGGCTGTCTTACTCTCCACACCGGAACACAGCAGTGCAAGCACTGCTACTTAGCGGCAGGATTAGCGAGTAAGAGGGTGGTAGCGATCCGGACGGACCTTGCACAAGGCCCTACCACCCGAGAGGCTGCTGCTTTTCGGAGCTGAATAAAAAAAATAAGATTTAAGGCTCGGGGACCTTATACATTCCTTTCGTAAATGTATTTAATTTAAGTAGAATTTAAGTATTCTTTATGTATTTTATTTTGAAAAAAAAAAAACTTTCTGCCAAGTTGCTTGCGGCGCATTCTTGGCAATTATGGTATTTCCGAATGCGCTGATAGTTTACAAAAAAAGACAAGTAAGGTTAGCTGGAAGAGATCCCTTCTTAGGGACAAGTTCGCCTTTGTACTATTTTCTCTGTATTTCTGTATTTTTAAAGAGTTTACATACATACATACAAGTAAAAGAGCCCTTACTATTTTAAACTTTTGATCCATTGTCTTTATTTAAACTTGACTAACAAGTACAGTCTTGGAGCTGACATGTTCATTTAAATGATCCAAGCTTATAAATAAAGATTAAAAAAAAAAAAAAAAACAAGTACAGTCGTTTCAGAATTGTTTTAATTGTTAAACATTTCAGGTGCATTTGAACATTAAATCAAAACGCTATCCGCTGTGCAAGAAACAGAAAGAGACAACCGAAGAGAAGCCACAGCAGTTAGAAGAGTACGCCAGACCGCTGGCCGTGTTGCAATATACCGACAGAAATGACACTATATGTACTTTGTTGAAGTACCCTTAGAAATTTATACTTTGGCGACCCTAGCGCCACCTAGTTGTCGACTACGTAACTGCTACGACTACGTATCTTGTACTAATATACACGGCCGAGACTTTTGTTGTGGAATTTTGATTATATCTAGTTTAATTCGGAGTCACATGTTTCAATCATCCACAAACCAGGAACGTGTATGTTATGACATGACGTATTCTTATTACCTACGAATAATAATAAGTCAAGAAGCGTAACTAAGCCCGAAAAATCATTCCACGCGAAGTGCACCGCAGGGGGCGTGGCTTAAAATATGTACCGCGCGGCGAATTAGTTCGGCCGCGACGACGCTCGAGCCGTTATCGTGATGTTATCATTGTATTTTTGCGCTAATACATTAGAAAAATATGCCATCGTGTTGTGTTAAGTGGTGTAGAAGCCATTCAGATATGAAAAATAGAGGACTCACCATTCATATGTATGTAAATAAATATTTTAGGACACCATACTTGACGACTCTGGATGCATGCGATCCACGCACCCTTCCCTTACCGCAAGTAGGCGGACACAATCACGACGCGCGGACTAATCGCGTGCAAGTATTGTCTATCGGAGTGAGAGTGTTACGTTTGCATTGCTGTTAGTTTGTGTGCGTAAGTGGAATGACAATCGAAGCGGCAATTGTTAGGGAATTACGCTTCTTGACTTATTATTATTCGTAGCTTATTACATACTTTCGATTTAGAGGTTGGAATTTCGGAGTTTTCTGTGCGTATCCAGTGCTAATTAAATATTGATTTTGATTTAAAATCGTGGACAAAAGCTACGTTACATGTAACATGAAAAATGGAACTTAAAGTTTATTTAGTACTGACTTTGTTCCGAGTGCAAAGAATAACTATTTGAATTTGTACATAGCTTTTACGCTTTGTCATGAATTGTGTAAATAAATGTTTTATAGACTGATAACACGCAATGTTGTTTTCATGCAATCAAATGTGTATGAAATAGTAAAATGTGAAATGAATCGGTTGTTAGAGATTTTATGTGTATCCGCTACTTTTGTAGGTAAGATATTTTGTAATCATTATTTATAATAATTAAAAGACTGCAATCAATAGTTTTGTTTTTTCTTGAAAGTAAAATATTGCTCGGCTTCCAATGTGTGTGCGGTAAAATTTGTGTTGAACCAAATATTGAAGTTTTAAGAGTTTTGGAAAAAATGAAACAGGAACCGTTTATAAATGCTTGTTACATCGTTACGAGTTAAGTAAATTAACAAATAAAGTTTGGTTAAAGTTTGATTCCCCTTTCCATCCTTACGCCCACAATCATGCTAAACGTGGTCTTTAAGTCTTGTACCTCAGGCTCTGTCTACCCCGTAAGGGATAAAGACGTGATTTACGTATATATGTATGTATGTACGTATGTAAGTTTGGCTAGCGTAAGCTGAGACTCAATTTCGTGGAAAATTTTAAAATTCTGTGTTGCTAAATTATGTGATAGATTGGTAGTGTAAAGTATGAACGATCAATACAATTATTTGCACACATTTGCCCATCGAGGGAATGGGCGAAAATCATAGGAATCATGTTAAGTGATGCGGCAAGCAACCCATCACTATTTTGATTTCCCTTTGCACCTATACGCCCACAATCACGACAAATATGGCCTTTAGGTCTTGTTAATTTAGGCTCTGTCTACGCCGTAAGGGATAAAGACGTGATTTATGTATGTCTCAACTTTTTGTAGCCAGACTCTAGTACCACATAAAAAAACCAGCCATTTAAAGCAGTGGTTCTTAACCCATGGTCCATAATAGTATTAGAAGCAAGTTTCGATGTGTTTGTCAGTTTTGACGACCGGATAGCCTAGTGGTTAGTGACCCTGACTATGAAGCTAGAGGTCCTGTGTCGAATCCCAGTAGGGGCAGACAGTTGTATGGTGAATACGAATGTTTGTTCCCGAGTCATGGATGTTGTATGTATGTATTTATCTACATTATATAAGTATGTTTATCCGTTGCCTGGTACCCATAGTACAAGCTTTGCTTAGTTTGGGGCTGGGTCAATTGGTGTAATTTGTCCCAAGATATTTATTTATTTTATTTATGTCGTGGAATAATGATTGATCAACATTGACCAGGTTTGACATATGTCATCAACAAACAGTTGGTGATCCCTGCCCGTAGCAACATGAAGACGTGGCCCAATCGTCCCACAACCACAATCACCACAAAAGGTTAAGAATCACTGACATCAACTACTTTAGGTACAAACATTATTAAAGGCTGGAAAACAAGCAAGAGGGTCACCTGATGGTAAGTGGACCATCCATGGACACCCACAACACCATACAGATACGTTGCCAGACGACTGTTTTTACTGCCATCAAGTGTGGGAAACGCACATGTGCGTACCCCGGTTTTCTCGTCCTACTGATATGTCCTATTAGCAGGACCACGAGTGAAACCAATTTCTGTCTGGTCTACTTTATATTTTTATGCAAAAGCCACCTCCTGTATATTGTTCTGGGCATATATATGTCAAAGAACAAACAAAGCCGTGGTAGCCTAGTGGTTTGACCTGTGGCCTCTCAAGCAGAGGGTTGTGGGTTCGAATCCTGGGCGTATGGATGGAAAGGGGAATCAAAACAGTGATGGGTTGCTAGCCGCATCGCCTATAACATGATCCCTAAGATTTTCGCCCAATCCCTCGATGGGATTTTACCATCTGCACGGGAAGAGAAGCAACTGGTACATTTTATGTTTTTTCTTTGCTCCCAGACCAGCATGGAAGAATACGACCATGAGAAAACGTGTGCGTACAAATGATTGCTTTACTGTGACAGTGTTACTGGACGATAGTAATTTAACGTTGCCAGGAGTAAATATTTTAACAAACAATTGCTGTCTTTGTCTGTCACTCAGCTCCTCCCCTTCTTAATTGATGGATGCTCCCTAAGCGGGTAAGGATTCACCCTATTGCCCTCGTGTTTTCATGTTTCAGCAAATGTCCTAGCCGAGAAAGATGGCCCACGTTCCATCAACTTGGCTCTCGAGACTTCTTTAGTATTCGAACCAAAAGACGCCTACAAACATTTAAAACTCATTGCAGAGGCCCGAAGGTTCCTCGACAAGCTAGAGAGAGCTATATCACCCCCCAAAGAAGCACTACGGAGCGGAGGCAAAGATTATCTGACAAACTTCCTAAACGAACTCTGCGCACTTCTAATGACATTCGACGACGAAACTCTACATGAATTCTTTATCAGTCTCGAATTTGAAATGAGACTACATTATTACAAGGGCTCAATTTTCAGAGAGATACTACATGATAAGATGCTCAGTTATTTTCGGAGCAAATTAAAAGAATGGGCGAGTGCTGACCCTAGAATGATGCGAGCGAAAATAACCAAGTATATTCTGAGTGAGAAAAACAAAAGCACGCCGCTGAACAGACTGGGGGTGTTCTTGAATGCTTATTATGAGAGCGAACAGAATGAAAAAATGATTGAAATAACGGAGAAGCTGAGGAGTAATGAGGATGTTAATAAACTGGGGGATATAATCAGATACGGCGTTAACGTGTTAGTGATACAACATTATGATAGAATGAACTATACCGCCAGGGCGAAGCTTACTGACGAAGTGAACAATCTAAACAAATTCAACGAATTCACTAAAAATGTTAAAAGCGACGCTGAGGATGACCTGCAGCAGACTTTTAAGACGTTTTTAAAAGATTTCTCTATATCGGACATGGAACATGTGCATAATGTGATAAACGAAATTGGATCTGGAGAAAATTTGGTTTACAACAAGAACGCTGAACTTTTTGTCAAGTCCATTGATGCTGATGTTGTAACTTACGCCAATAAAGACGGCGACGCAAAAAAAATAAAAGAAATAGATGACATTTCTACTGACAACGTCAAGTTTTTTAGGAATCAAAAAAAATGAAAAATACTTAATTTTTTTTTGCTTTTTTATTTTTTCTTAAACTAGCTCCAAGTTGAAAACTAAAGCTAGCAACACAGTTCTTCTTATTTGTGGCGTATCAAGTCGTAAGAGCGACGACAACTTCGCCAATGCCAAAGTAATAAAAATATAATTCAAAAATCTTGACAAAATGCCAGCAACGTTATACGGTCAAAAGACCCCCCCCCCCCCCTGTCAATCGGTCAAATCAATCATTCATTCAAGAAACGGAAGACGTCAACAACGAGCTTTTTGTGGAAGAAAACTACAACAATCGCACACGTATTTATTTTATTCAGTATTTTATCAAAATATATATTTTTATTTATTTATTATAAAACGGGATTCGTACATGTTGTCACATTAGCCCGTAGGGCAACAACGAATGGGAACTATCGTTTCTTTGCCCACCAGTCGGCGCCACTGTCGACTAAGGTCCAGAGGTATAGCTGTCAAAGGCGACTTTAAAGATCGGCGCCGAAACAAAGTTTTATACCTTGAATCTCATTAAGTTTATAAATTATAAATAACTATCATCATATCGAGTAGCTATGCCGATAATTAGCCGAGAAATTATAATTTATATCACGAAGCCCGCCAAAACCAGTGAAAAGTGAATGTTATTGGACCACACGCGACACTAGCGCCTCTAGTGGCAAATTTACACGCGATAGCCCCCATTAAACAAGTTGATCAAAAACACTAGCTCATATATTTGGCCACATCGGCCAGATAGACATCCGGGACCCCCGTGTCGAACATATTCTGATTGGCTGCTGCAACCAACACTTCCCTCACAACATTATCAAAATATAATTTAAAAACTTACTTTTAATATTTGTATACATACATGACATGTATACACGACACATTGTGTACATTATAGGAGATCGATTTATAAAGCTATATACAAGCACATAATACCTCGTGGTAACTTAATTATAGATTCATCATTAAATTAAATTTAAATTAGATTAAAAACATTATTTAACTTTACTGTGGTAACATTAATATCTACCAGCTAGACACGATGTGAAGATGTGTACAAAGTTGCTCAAATAATGTGTGGCAGTCTATTCACAATGTGTGCAAATATTTCGTGTTTGCCATCACTGTGTCGATTTCTGGCGTTTATCAAATAGAAAAGAATATTATTTGTAAGTAATTTGATTCAATCGAATAATACTGATTTAGTTTTTTATAATACACTAGCTTTTGCCCGCGACTTCGTCCGCGCAGATAACGTCAGAGTGACGACATAGAAAATATAGATTTTTTTTAATAAAAAGTATCATATGTTACTTCTAATACCTCCAAGAACATGTGTACCAAATTTCATGATGACCGGTTGAGTAGTTTTCGCGTAAAACCGTAACAAACAAACTTACATTCGCATTTATAATATTAGTAGGATTGCTTAAATAACAAGATAAAGTATTTCAAGTAAAATATATTATACTTTTAATTCTTTTTTTTAAATTATCTGAAAGCTTGAGCGAAGTCTCGGTCAGGTTAGCTATTCGTCAAGAAAAAAGAGGCAATATTTTTTTCTTACATATCTAACCTAACCCAACCAGGTCGATTTCTCGCCTAAAGAAGTAATTCAACTTTAATCCGACCGCTTAAATCAGTCCTCGACCGCGCGGCACAGGGTCGCGGGTAAGACGACAAAGGCACAGTATATATATAAGCTAAAGCAGTAAGGAACCTACGAACAAATCGGTTGAAACGAAACACGCACACAGGCGCACGCTTTACACGGCCCCTAAGCGGACCTCGTCCACTCCGCTCAGGCTCAGGTCCGCTTAGGGGCCGTGTAAAGCGCGCGCCTGTGTGCGTGTTTCGTTTCAACCGATTTGTTCGTAGGTTCCTTACTGCTTTAGCTTATATATATACTGCGACATAGGAGACCGAGAGAGGTGCGGGCGGGTACTCATATAACCGGTTCGTCTATAACTTGTACCTCGTCTGTGGGCACCTGTGGGGGACAGTGGTGTGTGGATTATTTCCGCTTGTGTACCCGACGCACGTGTCGCGAGAGACACGAGTGCCAGCTGAAGCGTGCCCCGCATGTGGTGCACTTGTAGGGGGACTCCGAAGTGTGGAGCGCTATTATGTGACTCCGGAGCTTCGCGTGGTTCTGCGGAATAACAAATCATATAATGAAGTAATTTTCCTTCCATGCTGGTCTGGAAGTAAAGAAAACACATAGAATGTACCAGTTGCTTCTCTTCCCGCGCTGATGGTAAAAGCTCATCGAGGGTATGGGCATAGAAATCATGTTATCACTATTAAAGTCTTTCCACCTATACGCCCAAAATCATGGTAAGCATTAAGTTAGCTTTTAGGTTAAGCTTAAGCTCTGTCTACCCCGTAAGGGATAAAGACGCGATTTATGTATGTATGTATTTATTTTGTAAAATAAATATTTGAGCCGTTTGACAGCTCCATTCTCAAACACTTGTTTGTTTGTTTGTTGGCATTGAATAGGCTTCGAAACTATTGGACCTATTTTAATAATCGAAATTGACCACTGGGAGGTTTGTTTTAATTAAAATGTACGAGCGCGTGAGTGAATACGCGATAAGCCAGCACCAGCACTCGCCTCTCCCCCGCGCGGTCGCGCTCATCAACTCCGCGCTCGCAGCAGCCCCCCAGTGCGATCTGTTTGCGACCAAGATAGCGAGGCTGGAGATGGAATGGAAGAAAGTGCTAGAAAGGATGCAGAATGTATAGGAGATGCATGTCTTTAGTCTTTAGTTTAGGTTTAGGTTAGCGTATAATTATCTAATATTAAGTATCTTATGTAACGCTATGGTGTCAACTGTGATGTTATATATTAAAAGATAAATAAATAAATAAATAAATAAATAAGCGCGGTGAAATGAAAAATCCTCTGAATTTAAGAGGAAGAGGATTTTAAATTTTTTTGGATTTGCCATATGATATGGGTACCTCCCATTTGTTCTATGGAACTGTGACGTCATAGAACTGTTAACATTTTTCTTTCCCAGCAGTTCCATGGTAGAACTATTGACACAAAAAATGTGCTATTTGTTCTATAGAACTAAAAGCACCTCAAGTTTCCCATCACAAATTTGAGGTGCCCAATGATATCAGGCAATCGCAGACTGTTGCTACCCTGCGCAGTCGCTTGAAGCAATACGCCTCGATGGATCCTCTCAAATGCATGTGATGTGTTTTGTAATTTGTGTGTGTATGTATATAATTATATATTATGTAGTATATTTTATTTATTGTGTATTAGTTTATCGTATTTATCTATTATGTCATATATATCATATATTATTTTTATTATATCATATATTATTATTGCACATGCACATGCACAAATCACGTCTTTATCCCTTACGGGGTAGACAGAGCCTAAGGTAACAGATACCTACATGCCACATTTAGCAAGATTGTGGGCGTGTAGGTGGAAAATGGAATCAAAATAGTGATGGGTTGCTAGCCTCATCGCCTATAACATGATTCCTATTATTTTCGCCTATACCCTCGATGGGCTTTTACCATCTGCGCGGGTAGAGAAGCAACTGGTACATTCTATGTTTTTTCTTTGCTCTCAGACCAGCATGGAAGACTATTATGTGTAGTTTATTATTGTGTTACATTATTTAAAATTCAGACATTTAGGATTATTTTAGGTTGCGATCGGTTCTTTTACTTTTTCTGTGTGTCTACAGCTTAATACTTATGTCCTGTCAATCGTTCAAAGGTTAACTGGAAGATATCCCTTTTAGGGATAAGTTCGCCTTTGTGCATGTGTGTTGTCCTGTATTCATCTTTTTCTTGTGTTTTATGTACAATAAAGAGTTATACATGCATACATATAAATTTTGTTTGTGTAGAAGCGTTAGCGGTAGAAGGAATACAATACAAAAAATTGCGGAACTTCCTCATTATGAGGAACTGGAAACTGAATCCTAATCAACACTAGTTGTAGAACGTAGGCACTCACCGGGAACGGCTTCCCGCAGTGGTCGCAGAGATGCTCGGCGCTGTCCTTCTTGTGCACGACTTGCTTGTGCAGATACAGAGACGTGTGGCTTTTGAACACCTGACAACAAAACAAAAACACTATCAACTGTATCAATAATATGCTGACGTGCCCAAATAACGGGTATATTTCAATTAGTGATGTATCGGATCGTTAAAAATGTATATCCGCGGATACGGATACGGATCTTTATTCTTTTATTCGATTGGTGTCGGCGCCCGCGACCTTGAAGCGATAGTTGACGTCACCATTGATCTCACTATAATTATAAAAAAGATTTAAGTTTTAGTTATTTCATTGTCATAAAAGTGATGTTGTAACTTGCTATAATATTGATATCATTATAAAGATTCTTTCAGTTATTTAGTATTGGTATGGTAACTTTCTGCGATAAATGTTTGCAATATCATCATCATCATCATCAGCCTATGTTAGTCCACTGCTGGACATAGGCCTCCCCTAATGAGCGCCATAGCGCCCTGTCTTTAGCTTGACGCATCCAGCATCTGCCTGCAGTCTTTCGCAGATCGTCATCCCACCTGGCCGGAGGGCGTCCTACACTACGTTTGCCAAGTCGCGGTCTCCACTCAAGAACACGTTTACCCCAGCGGTTGTCGGTTCTTCGCGAGATATGGCCGGCCCACTGCCACTTCAGCTTGCTAATTCTTTGAGCTATGTCGGTAACTTTGGTTCTCTGTCGGATGTATTCGTTACGAATCCTGTCCTTCAGAGAGACTCCGAGCATAGCTCTTTCCATAGCTCGCTGAGCGACTTTGAACTGGTGGACCAACCCTACCGTGAGTGTTTGCAATATAAAGGTTCCAAATATTTGATTTTAAGAAATAAAATTACTCTGAATGGAATTTTATAGTTATACTAGCTGTTGCCCGCGGCTTCGCTCCCGTTTTTTTTTTTTCTAAATTTCAATATGAAAAATAGATGTTGGCCGATTCTCAGACCTACTGAATACGCATATAAAATTTGGTAAGAATCGGTCAAGCCGTTTCGGTGGAGTATGGCAACTAAAACTGTGACACGAGAATTTTATATATTAGATTAATTCTACCTAATCACCTGTAAAAGATCCGTATAAGATCCGCGTGAAAAGTAACGGACACGGGTACGGATTTTTCTTATCCTGCGGATATCTGCGGATACGGATACGGATATTCGGAACATCAATAATTTCAATACAAAGTCGTATGGAGCCGCCATTTTTAAACTGTATCATAATTAGATTGCCAACAAGTTATCAAACATAGTCGAATGTCATTCAAGATTCCGACTGAAGAACTTAGTATCCAACGTCAAGCAATCAATAAAAAAAAATGTAGACAGTATATCGTTTGTGCAGCTGTCTTGAGTGGTGAGTGGTGGGTACTGTAGGAACTTGAGTTTGTTTTGTATATACAGGGTGTCCCAGAAACCGACGATAACCCGTTAAAGGCTGATAGACCTACTAATTACCTACCAGAATATCATATTTTAGGTTTAGTAAAAATCTTTTAGTTTTCGAGATATTGTCATTTTTGCAAAAATCACGATTTTTCTCCCTCAGTTGAGTTTTTCGTCTGCCACACCCTCAAATGACCGAATTTAGTTAATCTGATTACTGATAAATATTGCAGAAAACATGGGCTTTTAAACGTGATATTATTTTCTTTTATTATTTATTCAAACTTGGATGAAAAATGACTTAAGAGACAGTTTTCAGATATTTTACTGTTTCATCCCGTAACTTTCGCCCTCCATGGTATAAAAAAAATAACTACGCTAAAGTGGCACTGGATATTAAAAACATGTCTAGCTAATGTAGTTTACAAAATGGTATAACACTTACTTATTTGTTTAATAATTTAAAATTTACTGCTATTTCATTACAGAAGCAGCTCAAATAAAATTGAAGTCACTACCAACTACAAATTAAAATAAAATGAAATATTTTTAGCCACCCAATTTTACACAGCCATTTGACGAAAACAAAGCAAATTCGATTTTGAAATTCGAATTTTAAATTATCAAACTTTATTCGAAATTTGAATTCAACTTTACCAGCCTTATAAAAACAAAATAATTTTGCCGTCCTCAGACTAAATGGCTGCTCACTTGATTAGCTTCTTCTGTAATGAAATAGCAGTAAATTTGAAATTATTGAAAAAATAAGTAAGTGTTATACCATTTTGTAATCTACATTAGCTAGGCATATTTTTAGTATCCAGTGCCACTTTAGCGAAGTTATTTTTTTTTATACCATGGAGGACCAAAGTTACGGGATGAAACAGTAAAATATCTGAAAACTGTCTCTTAAGTCGTTTTTCATCCAAGTTTGACTAAATATTAAAATCAAATAATATCACATTTAAAAGCCTATGTTTTCAGCAATATTTATCAGTAATCAGATTTACTAAATTCGGTCATCTGAGGCTGTGGCAGACGAAAAACTCAACTGAGGGAGAAAAATCTAGATTTTTGCAAAATTGTCAATATCTCGAAAACTAAAAGATTTTTACTAAACCTAAAATGTGATATTTTGGTAGGTAATTAGTAGGTCTATCAGCCCTTAACGGGTTATCGTCGGTTTCTGGGACACCCTGTATATACAAATCAACTCGCTGGCAGGTAATGCAAATATTTATAATTTGGTTTTAGAAATTAAATTGAATCGAAAGAAACAAAGTCTTTCTTTAGGGCATTACCTGAACAGCTGCCTCCGAAGACATGACTGCTGTATCATAGAATGTATAAAGTTCAAGTTCTTGATTATATTTTATTTATAAATATAAAGATGTTGGCTCAGAGAGCCAAGACCCCGGACTCTCCGCATAAACCCTAAGTGTCCTAAGTAATTCAGTGTAGAGCTGGCTACGACCCCCGGAGCCCTAGAGTACCTTCTGGCAGTGCGGGCAGGCGTGCGTGTAGTGCCGGCGGTGCTCCCAGTCGACGTGGTCGCGCAGGCGCGCCGCCGTGGCGAAGCGCCGCCCGCACTCCCCGCAGCCGTGCCGGAGCGCTGCACCAGTACATTAATACATTATATTACGACATTGCAGTGCCTCTGGCTTGTTCGCTGACCTGACGCACACACGGACGATTTTTTTGCGCTTATTTATATATATAAAACTCAAAGGTGACTGACTGACATAGTGATCTATCAACGCGCAACCCAAACCACTGGACGGATCGGGCTGAAATTTGGCATGCAGGTAGATGTTATGACGTAGGCATCCGCTAAGAAAGGATTTTGATCAATTATACCCCCAAGGGGATAAAATAGGGGATGAAAGTTTGTATGAAACTTTGTCAATCTTAAACCGATCGGGCTGAGACTTTGCATGCATAAAGCTACTATGACGTAGGCATCCTCTAAGAACGGATTTTGATAAATTCCACCCCTAAGGGGATATAATAGGTGATGAAAATTTGCAAAGGTCGTAGCTGCCTAGAGTCGCGACTTTAATAATTATTGCAGAATATACTATCAACATCAGTTCTTAAGTCTAATTCTACGCGGGCGAAGTCGCGAGCAGAAGCTAGTGCGTAATAAAGTTGCGTCTTTAGTAAAACGAGTGAGGGGAAGCCCCAATAACCTCCTGCAGGTCGTGGCGGGTAGGCAAGGTAGCGCGCTGATGGGCAGGTTCAACGAGCTGCACGCCCCGGGTAAGATTGCAGCTCGGTGAATCAACTGCCAGTCTAATATATATTTTATGTTATTAAGTTTTCTCCATATTAATACTAACATAGGTTAACATTTTTCAATTTGTTTACTAACATACTATATACCTCAAAGTTGTCTGTTAATAAAGATATTTTATTTTAATGAACAAAAAATGTTTTACCTTGCTACTCCGCTACTCACGTGCAAGATAACCAAGCCTGTGTGAAATATATATGTTTTTCATGCAAACCCTCCCTCCACTGCTGCCAATAAAACACATATAAATCCCACAAACTTAATTATCCCTTACACCACACAAACACTGACGCGTTTCGATCCCTCTACGGGATCATTATCAAAGTTTAATGAACACAACTGTTACACATGCAAACACAAAATTTTGTGTTCATTGAAATGGACCTCCGCAAAGTAACGCCTGATTCAATAAAATATATTTTATTTTATTTAACTGTAAGCATATTTGTCCGGGTGAAATTCTGCAACTCAATTTTGAAGCAGAAATTCAACCGATCGATCAGAAATTTTGCATACTTGTGTAAATCGGATGACAAAACAACAATCTGGTAGTAGAATTCTGGTGGCCCCGCCAGCACCGTCTCCGCGGAAGGGAACTCTTCAACGGTTTGTGCGATTACTTTAAATTTGGCAAAACAGATGACAATGACAAATAGCGTAAAATTTTGTATTCGACATGGATTTTTAATGCTGGTCTAGGAGTCAAGAAAAAACATAGAATGTACCGGTTGCTTTTCTTCCCGCGCAGATGGTTAAGCTCACCGAGGGAATGGGCGAAAATCTTAGGAATCATGTTATAGGCAACCCATCACTATTTTGATTCCCCTTTCCACCTATACGCCCACAATCATGCTAAACGTGGCCTGTAGGTCTTGTTAGCTTAAGCTCTGTCTACCTAATAAGGGATAAAGACGTGATTTATGTATGTACGAGTATGTATGTATGTAAATTAAATTGGTGTGATGAAATAGTGATAAATCAATCAATAATAGGGCAGGCAGTTAATAAAATAAGAAAGTTTTACAAGAATAATGTTATAAGAGTTTTTCTTATCGGCCTTTAAAATCAGAACCCGACTTAAGGTTGTCTATGCTCCACGTCTGGAGGTTCGCTGGACAGGACTTCCTGGGACACTGTGTATTATTAAAAAAAAACAGATATAAAAACATCAAACCTTGTTCCGAGACATGCGCCCGCGACACCATCATGTGTTGCTTGTACGTCGCGATGGATGAGAAGGTCCGGTCGCACGGCTTGCACACCAGCTCGCCATTCGCTCTGAGAGAAATATTAAAGATAAAGATAATTTATTCATATTATCATATTATACCATCATTAAAAAGTTCCTGCCAAAAAAAACATTTTTTTGCTGACTGTTTTTTTTTTTACTACGAACTGACCATGTGATTGACCTCTATCTCACTTGGTGGAAGGTGCAGAGGAGGCCAAAGGTGTAACTCACTGGTTCAGTAACAGCCTATTCACTCTAGCCTTGAAGAGCCCTAGATTGTATCTGTCCGGAAATACAGACGATGGGAGCGAATTCCATTCCCTAGCAGTTCGCATTAGGAAGGATGAAGCAACCTGCCTCGTGCGGGCCAATGGTATGTTGACAACAAATGGGTGAAAAGGGGGAGGGTGTTGGCAGTGGGTTGGTGTGGGCAGTGGGAAGGTGTGGGCAGTGGGAAGGTGTGGGCAGTGGGGAGTTGTGGGCAGTGGGAGGGTGTGGGCAGTGGGAGGGTGTGGGTAATGGGAAGGTGTGGGCAGTGGGGAGTTGTGGGCAATGGGAGGGTGTGGGTAGTGATAAGGTGTGGGTAGTGGGAAGGTGTGGGCAGAGGGAGGGTGTTGGCAGTGGGTAGGTGTGGGCAGTGGGTAGGTGTGGGCAGTGGGTAGGTGTGGGTAGTGGAAAGGTGTTGGCAGTGGGAAGGTGTGTGCAGTGGGGAGTTGTGGGCAGTGGGAGGGTGTGGGTAGTGGGAAGGTGTGGGCAGAGGGAGGGTGTTGGCAGTGGGTAGGTGTGGGCAGTGGAAAGGTGTGGGCAGTGGGGAGTTGTGGGCAGTGGGAGGGTGTGGGCAGTGGGAGGGTGTGGGCAGTGGGAGGGTGTGGGCAGAGGGAGGGTGTTGGCAGTGGGTAGGTGTGGGCAGTGGGAAGGTGTGGGCAGTGGGAAGGTGTGGGCAGTGGGAGGGTGTGGGCAGTGGGAGGGTGTGGGCAGAGGGAGGTTGTTGGCAGTGGGTAGGTGTGGGCAGTGGGAAGGTGTGGGCAGTGGGAGGGTGTGGGCAGAGGGAGGGTGTTGGCAGTGGGTAGGTGTGGGCAGAGGGAAGGTGTGGGCAGTGGGAAGGTGTGGGCAGTGGGAAGGTGTGGGCAGTGGGAGGGTGTGGGCAGTGGGAGGGTGTGGGCAGTGGGAGGGTGTGGGCAGTGGGGGGGTGTGGGCAGAGGGAGGGTGTTGGCAGTGGGTAGGTGTGGGCAGTGGGAAGGTGTGGGCAGCGGGAGTGTGTGGGCAGTGGGAGGGTGTGGGCAGAGGGAGGGTGTTGGCAGTGGGTAGGTGTGGGCAGAGGGAAGGTGTGGGCAGTGGGAAGGTGTGGGCAGTGGGAAGGTGTGGGCAGTGGGAGGGTGTGGGCAGTGGGGAGTTGTGGGTAGTGGGCAGTGGGTAGGTGTGGGCAGACCTGGCGGCGTGGCTGTGCAGATGGCGCAGCAGGTTGCCGCGCCACTGGAAGCGCTTCCCGCAGTGCGCGCACGGGTACTGCTGCCGCGCCGCGTTGACAGAACACTTGATCTCCTCTATGTGCGCCTGCCGCTTCTCCGGAGACGTCGTGTCTTCCGGCAGGGTCTCCTTCAGCTTCCTATGCATACATGCACAAATCACGTTTTTATCTGGTAGACAGAGATTGTTGGCAGTTTTCTAGCAACACAAAATGTTGCAATTTAGTGTCTCACCTTAGTTTTAACTGGATTTGGTGCTTAGAACTAGTTTTGACATGCTTCTGTAGGTTTGACGTGGTGGTGAATGACATCCTGAAATCATAACTTCAGTTTAAGATTCACAGTTTACAGTTTTGGAGACGTTACGTTGATATTAAAATTAAATTGTTATCAAATTGTAGGTATCTTTAAATGAGAAAATTTTGGAGGATCTCAGAAACGGCTCTAGCGATTTAAATGAAATTGAATTATTAGTTAGTATTATTAGTTTAGGTATGAAAGTTGTATTGCAAACACCCAGGAATGTTACTGTAAAATTATTAGAAATGTAGTTACTTAGCAGGTAGAAGTGGTCACCTTATTTTGAGAGCGTTTTCATAGTGAGCGTTTTAAAGATTATACCTTGACAGGGTGACTCAAATTGCGTTGCATTTCGCAGTTAGTTACAACATTTTATCTTTACTGAATTAATTAACTATACAGAAATTTATTTCTGGGAAAACGCGGGTGGTAGGGCCTTGTGCAAGGTCCGTCCGGATCGCTACCACCATCTTACTCGCTAATCCTGCCGCTAAGTAGCAGTGCTTGCACTGCTGTGTTCCGGTGTGGAGAGTAAGACAGCCGGGGAAATTACGGGCACAAGAGGCATTTCATCTTAGTCCTCTAGGTTGGCAACGCATCTGCAATCCTTCCGGGGTTGCGGGTGTCTATGGGCAGTGGTGATCACTTACCATCAGGTGACCCACTTGCTCGTTTGCCTTCCTATTCATATAAAAAAAAAAAAACGCACTCTTACCGAGTTTTACAAACATTGAATTGATTGAATTATTTTTTAAAACAACAAAACACATATAAATTCCGCAAACGTAACCCCTTACAACACACAAACACTGTCGCGTTTCGATCCCTCTACGGGATCATTATCAAAGTTCGTTCATCCGCACTGGGCCCGCGTGGGAACTAGTCCGAGCCTAATGGGAGACCTCTGCCCAGCAATGGGACGTTATGTAGGACACAGAGGCGTGCAGTAGGGGGTCAATTTGCCCCCCCCCCCCCCCCCCACTGCACGCTCTAGGCTATAGTCTTTCCAATCATTTATTTTCTCGATGACAGATGTAGTTTGATAGTTATAGTGTTGTGACCTAATAAGTGATCAGTAGACACGATATCGATCCAATTTTATTATACATACGAGTAGTTGAGAAGTATTCAGCTATGGAGCCAATAAAACAACCGACTTGAATGCTAATTTATTACTAAGCGTGCGAAATGGCCGAATGACAGTATGTTTGTAATGAATAAACTAAACATTACTAGACAAACAAAAAATATTTCACCATTAAAATGCTACGTTATTCCTGAGTAACATAAGCTATTTTTTATCCCGGTAAAAAATTACAACGTGTACAAAGTCGCAGGAACACATCTAGCTCAATATAATATACAATACCGATACAATATCGATATTTCAATCATAACATCACTATTTGCATTGTCATAGAACGTAACTTTATTAAAACGTTTATTGTTTATCGTACTTTAAAAAGATATTACTGCATATCTGGACTCAATTTGTCTTAGATGCATATTATATGGGATCAAGGAACAAAATTAGGCAGTCATCATATTTTTTATACCTCGCATTTAATAGTACATTACTGCAGAGGCCGTGAAGTAAGGGATTGCTGGACGAGTTTGGGGTAGGTGGCCGAGTCGAAGACGAGGCCAGATAGAACGAGTCCTGCAATCCCTGTTCCGGCCAAAGCTTGTATAGTGCTTTTCTCAAACAATGTGAGGAAATATTTAAATTAAAATAACTACTAGACAATCAAGTAAATCATAGTTTATTATAGGGAAAAATCTCTTTACTTTTTTCCGGTAGCATATTTTGCATAGCTAAATTTGCCTCCTCTTTTAAATGAGGCGGAGTACAGTTCATAAGTTCCCCGTCACTTTCATCACTAGAAGTCATTTTTATTTCTGTTAAATTATAATAACAATCACTACGAAATACGCATAAGCAGAAAAAAAGATTTTCGATTTGCCACCTTTTTTATTTTTTAAATGTACTAATTTGATCCAGCTATTTGAGCACCATGTTTAACCGCACATAAATATAGTACCATAGATTTTTTTTTTTTATGTCGCAATTATGCTTAGGTACAGATTGTGGTGGTGGTTGGCTGTATGTAATTTTTTCCTTTGCCAATTTAATTTTAGTATAGAAATTTAAAAAATTAGAGCAGCGGACAAAAATGGATTTTCATACTAACTTTTGTGGCCTAAGCCAAGAAGTAATGTAGGGAGCCATAAACGAGAAACTTCATGTCCTCATATCGGGACATTAACGCATACATTTCCGAGCATGTTTGAGAAAAAGTTATTTTTTGCGTAAAAAGCGCAGTTACATTGAACGGGAGCTGTCATCGAGATAATAAATGATTGGAAAGACTATAGTGATGATGGAAATGCCTACTTGCAGGGCTCGCAGTAGGGCCGACGCTTCTGCCCCGCCGCGATGCGGTGTGTCTCCAAATGCTTCCTCAAAGAAGTTTTCCATCTAAAAGTCTTCGCGCAAAGCTCGCACGGGAAAGTTTCCTGTTTTCTGTAATTTGAAACAAACTTAGTTAAAACCTTTTTTGCTGACTGTACGTACTTTTTACAGACTATATTACATACATACATACATACGGTCACGCTTCTTTCCCACAGGGGTAGGCAGAGACTACTTTGTTCCACTTGCTACGATCCTGACATATTTCTTTCGCTTCATCCACAGTCATCAATCTCTTCATACATGCTCGTCGGTTTCGAGTAGGTACTCCTGACCTGACCTTTTTCCAAAACGTCTCCTATTTGGTCCCGGAACGTCCGTCTAGGCCTTCCCCTCCCAACGTAACCATTCTACTCCCCATATAGATCTGTAACTCTGTATTAACTTGCAGCATATGTATGTTTGTCCGGGTGGAATCTTGCGACTCAATTTTGAAGCAGAAATTTTTAAGTTAGGTTATTGTAGATAAAATAAACTACATAATGTTGACGAAATCTTGTATCGAAAGTGAAATTTTGACAGTTTTTTTTTGGAACTTTTTGCCTGATTGAACCAAAGGGAAAAATACTTGTACATTTTTTTTATAATCTGACTTATGTTGGAGTAAATAGAAATTACGTTCAGCCATTCATCATTATTATACAATATTAGTTATAATAAACACTTACACATTTGTTTCTGCATTCTCGACATGCTCAGACTGCCCGTTCTCTTCTGTCTTCTGGTTTTCAAAGTTTATTGGCTCTATTCTGTAATTAAAAAAACATATTAATAGACTTACGATCACGTCACGACGAACTAAAATAATTAAAAATAATAAACTAAGAAGGAGTTTAATCCAACGTTTATAACATTATAGGTAGTTTATGTGACTGCATCATAATGAAGAGCATTAAAATACGAATGTGGGTTTATGAAACGACCCAAAGAGGAGTTTTATAAGTTCGTTCGAATAAAATATTAGAATTGAGGTCAAATCAAATTATTTTGTTACAAGTTACAAGCTTTATATTAACTTGGAACGTATGTATGTTTGTCCGGGTGGAATCTTGCGACTCAATTTTGAAGCAGATATCTTCATCTGATTGAGCTCAAATTTTGCATACTTGTATAAGTCAGATGACAATACGATTATCTGGTAGTAAAATTGTGGTGGTCCAGCCAGGACCGTCTCCGCAGGAGGGAACTCTTCAACGGTTGGTCCGATTGACTTGAAATTTGGTTCACATATGTAGAACGGATGACAATGCAAGTACAGTCAGCAAAAAAACTTTTTCTCAAATGTCATTTTCAGGTTAGGCTATTTTACTGTTCGTATTCGATGCATTTAATTATTATTACGAGGATTGTCAGAAACAGACTCCGAATTTACCGCGCGATTCGAGTCTCATCATTTAGTTAGCCAGAATGGTTGCAATGTGACTGACCCGTGCGCCGCGTCGTAGTGCCGCTGCGCGGCGCGCTTGCTGCGTGCGCGCGCGCCGCACGCCGCGCACTGGAAGCGCCGCCGGTGCCGCCCGCTGTGGTAGTTGTACGACATCTCCGACGAGAACGCGCACGCGCACACTGGACACGAGTAGCGGCCCGCGTGCTACCGACAAACGTTGCGTGTTAACATTGAACTGGGATAGCTAGGGATATAGACTACAAGCCCATGGAAAAAACATGTGAAATGAACCAGCGTGAATAACGCTTAGAAGGCTGTTACTATATCATAAAATAACTCTGAGCGCTATGCCGTCATTTCTGAGCGGTACTACTCAAAATTAGAAGTAGTTTATAGCCTTTAAATTGACCAAACATCCATTTTTGTGGTAGCTTTATGCCCCTTCCATAGTTTATCATTGACTAAGCATATTAATATAATGCGACACATTTTTTCTAACAAACTGTACCAGTATTGTCCCTTCGCTGATGGGACAGAAAAACAACAAGTTGATTGACCCTGAATACATTTAATGTACTTACCAACTCATGTTTACTAGCCACATGATCCTTCAAATCATCCGCATTCGGAAATGACAGCACACACCTCTCGCACCTGAACATAGCGTTAACATACTCTTCCTTCAGCTTCATCTCCTCTCTCTCTTCCTCCACCTCTTTCTCTGTCAACTCTATCTCCTTATACACCTCTACTTCTTTCTTTTTCTTCTTCCTTGCCTTCTTCTTTTTAGTGACATAGTTTATGAGCAAATCATTGTCATCGTTGTCGTGATCTGAACATGAATCCTGCTCTAGTTTGATGTTGTCTCTTTCTTCCTTGACCTCAGGTTTAGCTTCTATTTGGATGGTAGTGGACGTCTCTAATTGTTTAATATCCGGTTCATCGGATTGGTTGGTTTGTGTTAGATTTATATTTTGTAGCTTACAAATTGTGAGCTTAGGTGTTTGGTGGAGTTGTTCTATGTTTAAGTTCTGAAAGGAAAGGCGTTAATGGTTAGAAATGTAGTTAGTTTTTAAATAATTTTGTACTTATAACATTCTAATACATACATACATATGAAATCACCTCTTTATCCCTTATGAGGTAGACAAAACCTAAGGTAACAGGTATTATATTAAAACCCATCGCGGGAATGGGCGAAAATCATAGAAATCATGTTGTAGGCGATGAGGCTAGCAACCCATCACTATTTTGATTCCATTTTCCACCTATACACACTTGCTAAATGTGGCCTGTAGGTACCTGTTACCTTAACATTCTAAAATGTAAAAAAAACTGTGCTCCATAAAAGACAAGTGAGATCAGAATCAGATCAAAGGGAAGATTAGGTTAAGGTTTCCCTTCGAGGGATAAGTTCACCTTTGTACTAACTGTCAATATTTTAATTATTTTATTTTGTTATGTGCATAGAGTATACTATGTTTTTTTGTACAATTTATAAATGGGGCAGATTTTTATCTTCTGCCACATTGTAACACAGTCAGATGTTTAAAGAATAGAAGGTTTCTTTGTGACAAATAACTAAATCTCCACAGGTTGTCTAGTCTTCATATCACATTTATTTTATACCTGTTTCCCTAACTCATGTAAAGTCCTGTAGCTGGACATAACTTGCTGCTTGAAGTCAGTGAAGCGACGGACGAGGGCTTCACACTCCCAACAGAGACATACTGGTATTCCCTCAGGCTGACACATCTAGAAAACCAAGCAAGTAGTACATATTTCTTAAAATAAAGACTGTATGGACAAAGTCTCCTTTGCCTAAAGCATATATGGATAAAAAAAACTAATCCATTTTACATAACGCTGAAGTGGGTATTTGTGTAGCTATTCGGTACAAATAGTTACAGAAATGTAAGCATTAAAGATGAGTTAGGTAGGTTTTTGACTTAAGGAGGATCGAGTTACAGACTTTTAAGTGAATGATAGTAAAATAAAGAAACTGATACCGGTATTTCGCTTATTATTTGCAGAAAACATTGTTTCTTCCAAAACTCTTCAACTACTACCATTTTTCGGTCTGCACTTAGACAGCCACAACACAAATTATGATCTAAAGTAGTCATTATGTTATTGTTTATAGTATACACACGTAAAATAGGTATATTAATTCAGAAAAAGTGATTAAAATAAATAAACAAATCGGGAAAAGAAAGCATCATTGCTGTCGCTCTTTGCCAATAAAAAAAATATAACTGCCAGATGTCAAAGCGTTCTGTTCGTATAATCAAATGTAACTTTTATTACTCTTAATGATTATTAATGCCAAGCAAACAAGTAATTGTATTGATAAACATCGTTTTTATGAAGATAAAATTGCTCAGAGAGAAATAAAAAATAAAATTAACATTTTAGTAAATAGGTTGGAGCAGTAACAAAACGGCTTAGACATTTTGTTCCGTAGAACGCAAACAACGGTTGAATAACATAAATTTCATTCGTTTTCTCGAGGTTTCCTTTTTGCGAGTCAACTGACACATGACAATTAGCGAAAATACGTATAATGGAGTATACGTGGAGATCGTTTGTTTGTTGATATTTTTGAGAAAGTCAAGACAAAATCCATATAATGGAGGAAATGTCTGAATTTAATATACCAGGATTTAGCGGGGATCAAATGCCTACCATATTAAGTTGTAGATTGAAAATTTGTGTGTGCTGCCTGTTGGAAAACGTACCTTTTATAAAGTTATCCAATTGTAAACATGTGGATTTTATGGACTCTCTTTTCCAATATAAGGTAATTATTATTGAAACTAAGGCATTATTGTCATCAAATACTCAACAAAGAACCGGCAACCTGCCTACCTATTTTAAATTTGGAAATTCATATTATTGTTCTGTTGTATTAAATTGGCCTCTGGTAAATTCAAGATGGCTGCCAGAGCCAATGACCATTGAATACTTACTGACTATACTAATAGAATAATCAGCATAATACGATTTTCAATATTCCTATTTGATGTAATTGTCTTTATTATTAGGAATAATGCAAAATAACAATGTTTTTATTATTACATTTTTCTTATAAGAATTTAATAATTATTTTGTATTTTCAGTTGGAGTATTCAGAAAGAATGGTCTGCAATTTATGTCACAAGATGCTTAAAGACATGTACCAGTTTAAGAAACAAGTACAAACTAGTTTAACATGGCTAAATAATCAGGTACTTAATTATTTATTCTAATTTCACAAACTTCTTCTTGTTTAATTAAAGTCGCATACACTACCCATGTAGGGAGACATGGACCCTAGCTACTGCGGGATTTAAAACTAGGCAGATAGGGTCCTGATTGCCTGCATTTAGGTTCTATGCTGCATTCCATACTGGTCTGGGAGCAAAGAAAAAACATAGAATGTACCAGTTGCTTCTCTACCCGCGCAGATGGTGAAAGCCCATCGAGGGAATGGGCGTCATTCCGTTGTCATTCCCTCAATGGGCTTTTACCATCTGCGCGGGAAGAGAAGTAACTGGTACATTCTAGGTTTTTTCTTTGCTCCCAGACCAGTATGGAAGTAATCATTATTAAGTAATGTGTAAATTGAAGTTCTGTGCTTTTATTATTCTTACAGGTATCAAAGAACAAACCCAACAACATGATAATAAAAAAGCTAACCCAATCTGACACAGAGCTCACTTACGTTCAAAACTCGAAACCCATCCAAAACGAAATAATAAAACCAACTTTCATAATAAAATCCCCAACGCACGAAATAAAAACGGAAATAAAGATAGAGCCAGACTATTCCGATCCCGAAAACGACGTGCCTTTGTCAGAGATGAAGCAGAAAAAAGATAAAATTAAAAAAAACGCGCCTGTCAAAAATTACGAGGGAAAAGTGAGGAGTGTTTTCCTGAGTGAAGAGGAAATGCTGGAAGATAGAATGAAGGAGGCTACGAAGGAGGGATATTTGAATTTACCGTATAAATGCGAGAGTTGTATTACTGGGTTTGATCATGAGTTAACTCTTAAAGAGCATATGGAGAAGAGGCATTATGAGGTAAGGACTTGAAACATTAAAAAAAAATTGTGATGCACTGGTTTGTTAGAATTAACTGCCTGCTAAGCAATTACCAGTTAATTGTTCTTTTTTATTTTTATTTTATTACAGACAGATACCGGATTTGTTTGCAAAGTTTGCAAATCTGTCCTCAGTTCAGCGGCTTCTTATAAAGAACACACGCGACGTCACTATAAAAGGTAAGTAAGGCGATGTGACTTACTGACTGATAGCTGACTGACTTGTGACTGACTGACTCACAGACTGCCTGCTTGGTGACTCACTCACTGATTGGTAACCGACGGACTGACTGGTAACTCGTATGAGGTACCAGTCAGTGATGACTCACAGACTGACTGTCTGGTAACTGGCATACTGACTAGTGCCTGATTGTGACTGGTAACTCGCATAAGGACTTACTGGTGACTCACTGACTGACTGTCTGGTAACAGACATACTGACTAGTGCCTGATTGTGACTTGTAACTCGCATAAGGACTTACTGGTGACTCACTGACTGACTGTCTGGTAACAGACATACTGACTAGTGCCTGATTGTGACTGGTAACTCGCATAAAGACTGACTGGTGACTCACAGGCTGACTGTCTGGTAACTAACATACTGACTAGTGCCTGATTGTGACTTGTAACTCGCATAAAGACTGACACTCACAGGCTGACTGTCTGGTAACTGACATACTGACTTGACTAGTGTCTGATTGTGACTTGTAACTCGCATAAAGACTGACTGGTGACTCACTGACTGACTGTCTGGTAACTGACATACTGACTAGTGCCTGATTGTGACTGGTAACTCGCATAAAGACTGACTGGTGACTCACAGGCTGACTGTCTGGTAACTGACATACTGACTTGACTAGTGCCTGATTGTGACTTGTAACTCGCTTAAAGACTGACTGGTGACTCACTGACTGACTGTCTGGTAACTGACATACTGACTAGTGCCTGATTGTGACTGGTAACTCGCATAAAGACTGACTGGTGACTCACAGGCTGACTGTCTGGTAACTGGCATACTGACTAGTGCCTGATTGTGACTGGTAACTCGCATAAAGACTGACTGGTGACTCACAGGCTGACTGTCTGGTAACTGACATACTGACTTGACTAGTGCCTGATTGTGACTTGTAACTCGCTTAAAGACTGACTGGTGACTCACTGACTGACTGTCTGGTAACTGACATACTGACTAGTGCCTGATTGTGACTGGTAACTCGCATAAAGACTGACTGGTGACTCACAGGCTGACTGTCTGGTAACTGACATACTGACTAGTGCCTGATTGTGACTGGTAACTCGCATAAAGACTGACTGGTGACTCACAGGCTGACTGTCTGGTAACTGACATACTGACTTGACTAGTGCCTGATTGTGACTTGTAACTCGCTTAAAGACTGACTGGTGACTCACTGACTGACTGTCTGGTAACTGACATACTGACTAGTGCCTGATTGTGACTGGTAACTCGCATAAAGACTGACTGGTGACTCACAGGCTGACTGTCTGGTAACTGACATACTGACTAGTGCCTGATTGTGACTGGTAACTCGCATAAAGACTGACTGGTGACTCACAGGCTGACTGTCTGGTAACTGACATACTGACTAGTGCCTGATTGTGACTGGTAACTCGCATAAGGACTGACTGGTGACTCACAGACTGACTTACTGGTAACTGACATATTGACTAGTGCCTGATTGACTGACAGACTAACTAGTGGGTGATTCACATGATTGCCTGGGGACAGACTGACCGACTATTAGACTTACTCCTTTAGGGTCATAGCGGCACACTAAGAAGGATTTCGTCGAAATTCCCGCACTGGGTACTATCGTACTAGCTGTTCATTTCTTCTACAAAGTAACTTGTAATTTGTAAGTGATAAGTTATATTGTATTGTTGCAGGATCGAGTGTGTGGAGTGCGGGGTGCGCTACAACACAGTGCAGAGTGTGGTCACGCACTACAGCAAGACGCACAGTCAGATACACACCAAGTTCCAGTGCGGCGAGTGCGGCTACACCACCCCGTGAGATGCCTTTGACTCTTAGTTTTTTTTTATGCTAGCAAGGAAGGTAAACGAGAAGTGATGCTACAGATACGAATTAAAACACGAGCCGGCTTTGTTTTTCTTCGCTTTATAAACAAAATATTTTTTTTTTAGTTCATGAGATTCTTCTTCTTCTTCTTTTTTTAGTATGGCCCCATGGATCGATACGATGATTTCGCCAATGTCGTAGTAATATATACAGTATTCAAAGATCTTGTGTGTGTAGGATAGAACACGGCCAAAAGACCCCTCCCCCCCTGTCGAGCTCTTAGCCAACGGATAATGATATCCCTCAGAATCTGCCAGGAAATAATTAACCGTTGCCCAGGGTGCACCGGACCAAGCACTGCTCTTCCCCTCGGACGGATCCAAAAACGAACCGCAGCTCTTGACCACACGCGGAGTGTTACAATACCCGACTCGCACCCCCATTCTTGAGGTTAGGGCGTGTGCTTCGCCATTTTTGACAGAGCGAGAGCCCCTGTGCGAGTGGGAGCGCAATCTTATTAAAGATTAAAATCGTATACGCCAATATTCGTACGTATTCGCCGAATATCGTAATGGCATTCGTAAGTTAGGTATCCTTAAAAATCGAGTACTCTTTTCTTAAAGGGCGCGCAACGCACCCGTAACCCTCCTATGTTATGGGTGTCCATGGGCGGCGGTGATTGCTTTCCATCAGGCTACCCTCGTTTTCACTAACTACCAATAGTTGTAGTAACAATATCTAATTATCGATAGTTTATTCACCTTGTTTCACTTTGTCGGTCCCTCGTTTAATGCTCCTCTCATCTACTCAATGGTTTAATTTCTAAATGTCTGTGAAAATCAGAACACATAGAAAAATCCGAAAAGTAAAGCTATGGCCGGGAATCGAACCCGGATCCTCGTCATTCCGTGACGCGTGCTATACCACTACACCACCCATAGCAGGTGGGTAGTCTCCGAATTTTTCTACCTGTTACCGACCGTCACGTGACCTTTGTTACTATGCGAATTTTTTGTCGCTAAGCGTCATCTGTTTGAATGATGTGTCTGTACGACACAATTACAAACTCCCGTGGAACATCTACTGCTCACCAGGGACGAGAGAAGGCGCTGTTTTTCAAATGATAGGTACTATCAAATGAATCAAGAAATTTTTATTTCTTGATTTTTATGTTTTACTTTTACTCAATGGTTAACTGGTAGAGATCCCTTATAGGGATAAGTTCGCCTTTGTGCATATATTAATGTTTTTTTTTTGTGAATTGTATCCGTTTCTTTATATTTGTACAATAAAGCATTTACTTACTTACTTACTTATTTACTTACTTACTTACTTATTCGTCGTCAAGTTTAGGTCTTGTTGGCTTAGCCTCTGTCTACCCCTTAAGGCAGGGTTTCTTAAACTGGGGTCCATGGACCCCTTAAGGGTCCGTAGAATGTGTGCCAGGGGTCCGAAGCAACACAGTAAACCCTTAACATACCTTAAAGTTTTTTATATTAGGCTTTGTTTTCTTTCATGCTTCAAAAACATAGAATGTACCAATTGCTTCTCTACCCGCGCAGATGGTAAAACCCCATCGAGGGAATTGGCGAAAATCATAGGAATCATGTTATAGGCGATGAGGCTAGCAACCCATCACTATTTTGATTCCATTTTCCACCGATACGCCCACAATCTTGCTAAATGTGGCCTGTAGGTACCTGTTACCTTAGGCTCTGTCTACCCCGTCAGGGATAAAGACGTGATTTGTGTATGTGTATGTATGTATTTGTTTTCTTTTACTATAAAAAGCTTCGACAAGGGTCAATGGACTTTTTTAAATTTTAAAAGTGGTTCGTGACCGCAAAAAGTTTAAGAAACAATGCCTTAAGGGATATAGACGTGATTTGTTGTTTTGTTGTCCCTGGTCAGGTCGCACCGCCGCTACCGCTACCACTGCGCCAAGCACAAGGAGAAGCCGCGCTGCTCCGCCTGCGGGAACAGCTTCGTCAACAACTCCGCGCTCAAGATGCACATGTTGTGAGTAGTATACAGACACACCAGTGGCGGATGGCGGATTTACCATAAGGCTGAGAAGGCTCGAGCCTAGGGCGGCAGATTTTGGGGGCGGCAAATTTGGGGCACGACCTTTTTTTTTTTTTAAGAAGTCTGCAACAGATTTTGCAAGGGCGGCAAAAATTCAGCCTATACCTTGAAAATTTGTAAATCCGCCACTGAGACACACACACAGACAGTGGCGTAACAATAGGGCGGCAGGGCTGGCAAAATGCCACCGGCCCCCGACCCAAGAGGGCCCCGGCCCAAGAGGCCGCGAGCTCAAAAATATTAAAATTAAACACAACACAGTACAACGTGACGTTTTTTACTGATAGGGCCCCATCAAAAGAATTTGCCACGGGCCCCAGATGGTATAGTTACGCCACTGCACACAGACTACTACTTAGTAATAAGCACTAGAATAGGCGTTAACCGCGGATCCGTGT
This sequence comes from Pandemis corylana, assembly GCA_949127965.1. Lineage (NCBI taxonomy): Eukaryota > Metazoa > Arthropoda > Insecta > Lepidoptera > Tortricidae > Pandemis > Pandemis corylana. The sequence goes on along the minus strand of OX421878.1, from coordinate 3,388,605 downwards.
ACAACCTGGAGCCCCCCGTGTACAGTCAAGTGTAATAATATGTATCTAGTAAAGGTTTCAAAAATAAGTACCATACGCTCTTACACCGGCGTAATAAGGCCGTGGGACATATTTTTGAGAAGTTCGTATCGATACTTATTTTTGCACTTGACCGTACAACCGTCTGCCGGATGTCAGGAATGCAGCTTCCGTCACGATTTTTAAAAGCCGACTGGAAGGTTGCTTGATAATGTTTTTTATACATACATACATATACCACGTCTTTATCCTTTACGGGGTAGACAGAGCCTAAGCTAACAAAACCTTAAGGCCACGTTTAGCGTGATTAAGGGCGTATTGGAAAGGGAAATCAAAACTAAAAGTAACTAAAAAAGGAAAGTAGCGTTAACTAATGTCCAGAGCCCGGATTTTTCATGGCAAAACAAAACACTGTCGTAATCTGAACACTGTCGTGTCGGCAAAACAAAACACTGTCGTGATAGAAACATCATTTTATCGATATCTAGTATCACTACATAGTATAAAACAAAGTCGCTTTCTCTGTCCCTATGTCCCTATGTCCCTATGTATGCTTACTACACAACGGATTTTGATGCGGTTTTTTTAAAAGACAGAGTGATTCAAGAGGAAGGTTTTATTTGTATAATTCTACGCAGACAAAGTCGCGGGCAGAAGCTATTTCAATAATAAAATAAACTTTCCTTTCCGCTTTGCCATCTCAGGCAACAAAGAGGAAGGTACAAGTTTGAACAAAGTGATTATCTATACCACCTCATTGAAAATAATAAAAGAAAAGAAAGAAAAAAGTTATATAATAAACACTTCAGTTAATAATAGATACTCACTACTCCATAAGACAACTGTTTGCTCCCAGAGAATGTTGAAAAACTAATGATTATCTACTCCTATCACCATTACACGAATAAAACGCCATGTGCTGCTGTGTGTACTAACGAAGAAATTGAATATGTTTCTATATAACTTCATACAAACTATGTATGTTTTTTTATGTTGTATAGGTATGTTATTTTATTATATTACACAATTATCGATATCGATACAGTTTGACAACAAATATAATGCGCATCGGCAAGTATTCGTTTGCGCAGAGAAGCGCAGACCAGTTTCCGATGGTAGCCGAACGTGTAAATAATCTATATTGGCATTGGCGCACGGCCCGGCCGCCATGTTGGTACGAAATCGATCGACCAATAACAGCGCCAGAGTTTAGCGCGCGTAGAATTCTATTTTATCATTGGTGTATCGTAATTTCCCGCGCTACTAAAATTGGTCTACTGCGCAGGTACATCGTGGAGCATTATTTTTGTTATCAAACTGTAAAATGATGTTTCTATCACTAGCCAGATTACGATAGTGTTTTGTTTTGCTATGAAAAATTCGGGCTCTGCTAGTGTCCATTTGTCCCCCAGCACAGTCCACAAGGTGTCGAACCGCGTGTACTCGTGCCAGCGCTGCGGGAAGGTGTACAACGCGCGCTCGGGGCTCCTGGCGCACACCGCGTCCGTCCACGGCGGCGCCTCCGCCTACTGCGCGCCCTGCAAGACGCACTTCCGCACCGCGCACAACCTGCGCCACCATCTCAACACGCACTCCAAGCACGCCAGCGATAAAGACAAGAAGTGAGTTTGAAGATGGTCCCGCAAGGGTACGAAACGGTCGCGTTTTGTAGTGGTATTTTAAGTTACTGCTGCCCGCGATTTCTCTGAAGAATTTCTTTATTGCTATCTGGCGGGGTATAAATAAGTGCTATTCCATGCTATAATATATATGTATGCCAAATTTCATCGAGATCTGTTCTACCGTTTCGGCGTGAGAGAGTAACAAACATCCATATATCGTCACGAAGTTTCCCATTTGTAATATGTGTAAGATAATGAATTTCGCTTCAAGATTTTTGTACTTTTTTCAGACTTACATACATACATAAATCACGTCTTTATCCCTTACGGGGTAAACAGAGCCTAAGGTAACAAGACCTAAAGACCACATTTCGCATGATTTTGGGCGTATAGGTGGAAAGAATCAAAATGGGTTGCTAGCCGCATCGCCTATAACATGATTCCTATGCCCATTCCCTCGCTGGGCTTTTACCATCTCCGCGGGAGAAGCAACTGGTACATTCTACGTTTTTTCTATACTCCCAGACCAGCATTGAAGCAAGACTTAGATATGTATGTCAAATTTCACTAAGGATTAAAGACGTGATTTATTATGTACTAGCTTCTGCCCGCGACTTCGTCTGCGTAGAATTATACATAAAAACCTTCCTCTTGAATCACTCTATCTATTAAAAAAATCGCATCAAAATCCGTTGTGTAGTTTTGAAGATATAAGCATACATCGGGACATAGGGACAGAGAAAGCGACTTTGTTTTATACTATGTAGTGAAGTGATAGTGATGTAGGTATATATGTAAAAAGTGTGTGATGCAGGTTCGCGTGCAGCGTCTGCGGCGAGCGGTTCCTCACGAGGACCCGGCTCCGGGACCACGTGGACTGGGAGCACCTGAAGACCGCCAAGCACAAGTGCCAAGAGTGCGGGAAGGTCGGTATTCCGGTAACGGTGACCACAGTAAGCCGAGGGCTTTAATATTCTAGAGAACAATAGTATATTACTGTCTAGGCCAGGAAGTAGGCAATTGCTGGCTGAGTATTGGTTTGAACGGACGAGCTTGCGAGTCCGTTTAATAATACGAAGCCAGCAATGTTATTCTGGCCGAGGCAAGTATAGTGCTTATCTCAAAAATCAAAAATAAACAAGAACAAAAATAAATGAAAACAAAATAGTGAAAATTGTTTTGCTTTGCCGCCTTTTTCTATCAATGGCATTTGAAGAGAGTATTTTTCTACCCAGAACACCTAAAGCTATTTCAGACACAGATAAACACGTTGTCGTATTAGCTTTTTTTTTTATTTGGTGTTTTAAGTATTGTGCCTTTATTTTATAATGGTGATTTGCATTTTTGAAAAGTTAATAACTAGATAGTAATGGAATTTGTATGCAACATTTCAGGAGAGTTTAGCGCGACAGTAATGTTTTTTTTTTTTTAATTTTGGACTGACCGGCAACAATTAACTTCCTGTTCTGATATGTAGTTAACAATGACGACTTTGCCGGTCATTTTTGAGAAAATATGTTTTGTTTTGGCATTGAGAGATGTCGCTCTCAGGTGAGGAGATCATTTCTGAATATAAGTATATAATTTGTAGGGGGGTGCAAATGTGCAAATGGGTGGGTATAAATGTGAAAGTTTGTGAGTATGGATGTTTGGATGTTTGTTACTCTTTCACGCCAGAACGGCTAGACAGATCTGGATGAAATTTGGAACATAGCTAGGTTACTTTTTATCCCGGAAAATTGCGTAATTCCTGCGGGATAGCGATAAACGAATTCTATGCAGACGAAAGTGCGGGCAACAGCTAGTTCATCATACAACTGTCTGCCCCTACCGGGATTCGAACCAAGGTCTAGCTTCATAGTCAGGCGTTCAATGCCTTGTCTGCAGGTGTTCAAGAACAGCGTGGGTCTGAAGAGGCACCAGAGCTACGTCCACGAGAAGAAGCGGCCGCCGCGGGATAAGATCTGCGACTACTGCGGCCGAGGCTTCACGGTACGGCTACGAATAATAATAAGTCAAGAAGCGTAACTAAGCCCGAAAAAACACTCCACGCGAAGTGAACCGCAGGGCAGGGGGCGGGGCTTAAAATATGTACCGCGCGGCGAATTAGTTCGGCCGGAACGCTCGAGCCGTTATCGTGACGTTATCATTGTATTTATGCGCTAATACATTAGAAAAATATGCCATCGTGTTGTGTGAAGTGGTGTAGAAGCCATTCAGATATAAAATAGAGGACTCACCTTTCATATGTAAGTAAATAAATATTTTCGGACACCATACTTGACGACTCTGGATGCATGCGATCCACGCCTTCCCTTACCGCAAGTGGGCGGACACGATAATGACGCGCGGACTAATCGCTCGCAAGTATTGTCTATCGGAGTGAGAGTGTTACGTTTGCATTGCTGTTAGTTTGTGTGCGTAAGTGGAATGACAATCGAAGCGGCAACTGTTAGGGAATTACGCTTCTTGACTTATTATTATTCGTAGCGGTACGGTATGAGCAGTGGCGTAGCTAGGTAACCAAGGGCCCTGGTGCAAATAAAAAAAATGGGGCCCCACTACTATCTAAACTGGTTACGTTTTAATAATATAATAGTTCGATCGAGATTTTCTGGTAAGGATTCGAGGGCCCTCTGAGCTTGAGGGCCCCGGGGCACTGAACCGCCTAGTCCCTAGGTAGCTACGCCACTGGGGTTTGATGCTAAGCGTGAGCTCCACCAACCTTAACCGACTGTGCCGACGTGTACAGGGTGTCCTAAAAATTGTTTAGGCATATTTTAGCAGGTGGTTGGATCAGTTAGACTTTATATGTATGTATGTATGTATAACTCTTTATTGTACATAAAACAAGAATAGTCTTCCATGCTGGTCTGGGAGTAAAGAAAAAAACATAGAATTAACCCGCGCAGATGGTAAAAGCCCATTGAGGGAATGAGTGAGTCTTAGGATTCACGTTATTGGCTGCGGTTAGCAACCCATCACTATTTTGATTTCCCTCCACCTATACGTCCTTAATCATTCTAAACGTGGCCTTAAGGTTTTGTTACCTTAGGCTCTGTCTACCCCGTAAGGGATAAAGGCGTGATATATGTATGTATGTACGTATGAGCATACAAATGTTTCCATACATTGGTCCTGTACAAAGTGTACAGAGTCAAAGGAGTGCCTTAATTTTGAATCCAAAATTACGATGAAAAACCTAACAGGAATGTTTTATCAAACCCAACACCCTGCTGGATTATTCCAGAACAGTATTCAGACACCTTATAGTGAATTGTGTATGTGCGCAGACGCTGGCGATCCTGCGCGCGCACATCCGCACGCACACAGGCGCGCGGCCGCTGTCGTGTGCGCGCTGCGCCGCCACGTTCGCGCACTCCGCCGCGCTGCACAACCACACCAAGCTGCTGCACGACAAGCGCTAGCAGCCGCGCACTGAGCGCTGCCGGCCGTGCACACTGAGCGCTGCCGGCCGTGCACACTGAGCGCTGCCGGCCGTGCGCACTGAGCGCTACCAGCCGTGCACTAATGACATTGTTATGTTGAAAATAAACATGTTATCTTGAATATTTTGTAGTTTTATATTGAAACTCTATATCCGCACTTCTATTTAAGTCTATACTTTTAAAATCGTGTCTTGATTGACGTCTGAAGTGTGCTTTCACTTCTCAAACATTAATTTTGATGGTATTAAAAATTAACTCGCCTAAAGATCGCATTATGTTGGTATTAAAAAATGTAAAGATAACGGTTCTCTGATATTCGGCCAGTTATCAGTTTTTGTTATGAGATACTGGGTAACCTGAAATTAGTGAACACGCATGCGTAGCCAGATTTGAGGTTTTGGGTTAGGATATCGTAAAGGTACAAGTTTGACAACAAATATAATGCGCATCGGCAGTATTCGTTTGCGCAGAGAAGCGCAGACCAGTTTCCGATGGTAGCCGAACGTGTAAATAATCTATATTGAACTTTATTTGCAAGCGCAACTGGCAGAGTATTGCTTGCTTTGCATTCTTAGCTCTGTCCCGCTTACATGATTCGTACAACTGATGAACAAGATGGCGGCATTGGCGCACGGCCCGGCCGCCATGTTGGTACGAACTCGATCGACCAATAACAGCGCCAGAGTTAAGCGCGCGCAGAATTCTATTTTATCATTGGTGGATCGTAATTTCCCGCGCTACTAAAATTGGTCTACTGCGCAGGTACATCGTGGAGCATTATTTTTGTTGTCAAACTGTAGTTTGTACAGGATTTTAAGCTGTCTTTAATAACCTGTATAACCTGCAGTAAATAAGCTTTTTTTTCATCCACAGGCCCTGAGCTCTTAGAATATCATTCGGGATAGTCTTGCTGCCACACCGTCTTATGGGTTTGATACTTGAATCAGCCGAGTGAACGAGCAAGACAAAACAGAATGACATTCTAAGAGCTCATGGACTGTAATGTGCTTGTCTACGTGACGAAACATAGTTCATCAAATCAGCTACAAAAAGTACAAGGAATTAAAGTTGAAAACGTTTATTTATGTAGATTAACATAAGTTTAAACATCGAATCTTAGGTACAAATAGCACTCAGTAAGAATACAGGTTATGAAAGGGAATGTAAACACAGTTTACCCCGTTTTCCGGGTAATTACCCAGATTCATCATCAAAAGCGCCTTTACCATGCGGTTCAACGTAACAGTTCGTCTACTCTCCACCAGTTGGCGCTAAGGTGCTTTCAACTTTATTGCTGCCCTCTTGCGGCGTGTTGCCTACAACTGCGGGTATCTCTTGCGAACGAATTTCTTGTGTACATAGAGACGCTCTCGTCAGCACACTCAAAAATGACTTCACCATACGCTAATTCTTCATCATTACAGTTCATCTACTCGACGTTAGAGGTCGGTATTTTCAACTGTTTTATTGCTGCCCTCTAGTGGAATACTCCACGACTGCAACTTTTCTCCGATATTTCTTGTTTCTACAAATCCGCGCTCTGTCAGAATACCCAGAAGCGACTATAATACGCTACTTCTTCGTCGTATCAGTTCAGCTACTCACCACCAGGTGGCGCGAGTGTGCTCTCAATTTTACAACCGCCCTCTTGCGGCGTAAATCTTGTCAACACATCTACAGAGACGCACTCTATAAGAAGTTTTAGAAGCGACTTCACCATGTACTAATACATCGTAATAGTTCATCTACTCTCCGCTAGGTGGCACTAGGGCGCTTTCAACTTTATTGCTGTCTTGCGGCGTGTCCCCTACAACGGCGACTTCTCTCCGCTGCGGGTATATCTTGTGGACGCGTTTCTTGTGGGTATACAGAGAAGCGCTCTGCCGGAACGTGCAGCCGCACACTTCGCACGATAGAGGGCGCTCACCGGTATGGATAAATTCGTGCTCGCGGAGGCCTTTCTTGTCCTGTAAAAAAACATCTTTTTAGCCATAAAAGTGGCTCGTTGTTTACAACATTTCTATTTATGTTATTAGTTCTTGAAAGAAAAGAAAAAGATGACATAAAGATGGTGCGAATTTCTTCAAGAGTGCGTAAACCAATCGCCTAGAGCCGCCCGCACTGTCAGAGAGAGTTAAAAATTAGATCGTTAATCCTGAGTTACAATACAAATGACCATACATTTTAGCATTTCAGAACCCTTTTTTTCTGACGGAGAGGAAATCTTTATGGATGCCCTAGACACGGAGATGTATACCCAAACTAAAAACTCTCCGGCGTTGCCTCAATCCGGTGTGATGGGGACGCTATGGGATGCCACTAGGGTTTCACCACAAACGCTCCTCGGTGGCCCCGGCTTCCGCCAGGACCGCGCCAAGAAGAGGGCCTGTACGCTGGGCCCGTCTTCCCTTAGACGATGAAATCGTGCAATGCAGGTAGGTAATGCCCTATTACCGTTCATTTCTTAACCCTAAGTTAGCATATAACTCTAAGCTATTTGTTATATAGTTAATCCTACTACGCGCAAGCTCCCATCTATATACATATAAAATTCAAAGTCCTGACTGACTGACTGACTGACTTAACTATATATCAACGCACAGCCCAAACCACTGGACTTAGAGACTTGAAATTTTGCACATAGATACCTTATACAATGTAGGCATCCGCTAAGAAAGGATTTTTGGAAATTCCCACGGGATAAGGAAAAAACGGGAATTATATATTCGATTCCGAGTGACGCTATCTCAGTAACTATAAAAAGTAGACTTCAAATTTGATACAAAAGTAGGTGATTACAAAACTAAGAAACTTATTTCAGGATTTTTGGAAATTCCCACGGGATAAGGAAAAAAACAGGATTTATATATTCAGTTTAACGAAATGCTATGAACTATAATTACTAGACTTAAAATTTGGCATAGAAGTAGGTGATTATAATAGTAAAATAATGTTTTAATGCTTTTTGGAAATTCCCACGGGATAAAAACGGGATTTATGTATTCAGTTCTACGGGATCGATTTTTCGTTTTACTGGTCGTATAAAATTGAAATTTGGCCTTCAATTTCCCTTGGGGAGTGTAGGGGAGCGCTACAAAAGGATTTCCCGAAATTCCTACGGGAACGGGAAAACCGGGACTTTTCGTTTTCTGGTTGCAGATAGCTGAAATTCGGCATGTATGTTGCTTCGGGAGTGTAGAGGAGCATTAAGAGAGTACCTACTTTCCAAAATTCCCATGGGAACGGGAAAAAAACAGGATTTTACGTTTTACTGGTCGTAGAAAGCTGAAATTTGGCAAGTGGGTTCCTTGGGGAGTGTAGGGGAGCATTATTAGATAATTTCCCAAAATTCTTCTTCTTCGTTCCCGTAAGAATTTCGGGAAATGCTTTATTTGGCGAAATTCTTACGGAAACGGGAAAAACGAAAAGCGGGGGAAAGTTGAAATTTGTCATGTAGGTTTATTCGGGAGTGTAGGGGAACACTAAGAAAGTATTTTCCGAAACGCCCACAGGGACGGGAAAAAACCGGATTTTACGTTTCCAGACGAAACAGCGAAAGAAAGAGACTTAACATTTATAACGTGTGTTTCTTTAAAGGCTTTAAGTGTACTCCGAAAAAACTCCCCAAAATTTCCACGGGAACGGGAAAAAACTTATTTTTTCATTTTACAACTTAGCGCGTACGAAGTCGCGGGCAAAAGCTATTTAGGATGTAATTTAGGACAGCCCTATAGGTTAGGTTAGGTTTGTTTTATAAAAATCCTGCAATATTTACAGTTTCAGAAAAATTAAGGCAGCGGGGCAATGCGGGGGCTGGCTTGCATGCTTGCTTGAGTCCTTGCTTTGCATGCTTGCTTGCATGGGTGCTTACTTGCATGCATGCTTGCTTGCACACTTGCTTGCATGCTTGCTTGCTTACTTGCTTGCATGCTTGCTTGCACACTTGCTTGCATGCTTGCTTGCCTGCTTGCATGCCTGCTTGCATGCATGCTTGCATGCTTGCTTGCATGGGTGCTTACTTGCATGCATGCTTGCTTGCCTGCTTGCATGCCTGCTTGCATGGCTGCTTGCATACTTACATGCTTGCATGCCTGTTTGCATGCCTGCTTGCATGCCTGCTTGCATACTTACATGCTTGAAGGCTTGCATGCCTGCTTGCATACTTGCATGCATGCTTGAAAGCTTGCAGGTTTGGTTGCTCGCTTGCTTAATTGCTAGCTTCTTTGAAATGCTCATGGTTCACGCGTGCGAAGCCGCGGGCAAAAGCTAGTTACACATAAAATTAAATTGCCGTAAACACCCGAGGGAACTCGAGCTCGCCCGAAGGGCCTTCCCGCACTGCACATTACACGAGTGTAGGCGAGGGCTTCTAAACAATGCCGTGCTCACCCGAAAGGCCTTCCCGCACTGCTGGCAGACCTTGTCCCGGGGGCCCTCCTTGACGCCGTGGTGCGCGCGCCGCACGTGACGCGTGATGCAGCGCCGCGTCGCCAGCGCCTGCGCAGTACACGTGTAAGCGAGGGCTTCTAAAAAAACTATCACAATGTGACTAGTCAATACAGTCATATCAAAAACTAATCGTTGGTTTAATCAATTTCTATAACGATATGAGAGATCCAATAGAGATGCGAATCATTTCAAAATGGCGGAGGCATACGTGTACGTAAACAATGTAAAAAAATCAAAATAAACCCGCCTGCTTAACAGAACAATGAGCGACTAGTTAATAACCAGTAATATTTATATGTACCACAACCCCCTTTGTATGTAATAAAAACATCCTACGCCTCGTCTGTCTGTTCGCTATAAATTCAAAAACTACTGAACGAATTTTCTTGCAGTTTTACCTAATAGGAAAAGTGATTCACGAGGAAAGTATAGGTGAATAATTTATCATGATTTTGCGTAACAGCTTAGTGTTTCATATTGTAACTGACCTTCCCACAGAGCGGGCACTTGTGCTGCGTCTGACCGATGTGCTGGTAGTTGACGTGGTCGCGCAGCTCGCCGCGGGAACGGTAACCCTTGTCGCAAACGTTGCACTTGTACCTGGGTACAACACGCAAAACTATAAAATAAACCTGTCAAGTACGGATCGGACACGCGCGCCGAAGTATCCTAACAAATTCGGCTAGTGAATATAAAATCCAGTGTTACCAGAGCCCTGCCTCCTAAGCGAAATGTAGGCAGTGTGAGATCATTTTATATTAGATACTTACATAGACAAACAGACACCAGAACGCGACAACAGAAGTCATCTGTGAAAATTTCAACTGCTATCACGATTTAGCCTGGTGACAGAAAGACAGTCAGACGGACAATGGAGTCTTAGTAATAGGTTCCAGTTTTTACCCTTTGGGTATAGATCCTAAAAATGACCTGTTGTTGCCCGCGACTTCGTCCGCGTAGAATTGATATAGGCTTACCCCCTTATTCATAAACGCTTGTAGACTTTCGCTAACTGTCCTTGCCACAACACAAAAAAAGAGATACACAATCATCCAAAAGATGCACACAATAATAAGTTTGAAAAAAAAACACGAATACAAAACAATACACTACAGTAGGTGGCAATCTACCAACGTTGGCGGAGCGTAGAAGGCGAGGTGATCTTATCGAGACATATAAGATTTTACATGACCACTATAACGTCCCTGACATCAGAACCATATATTAGTACTCCGCCTTACCAGAGCCTGTATGGAGCCCAGCGTCTACCATATAAAGTGCCTCATCTGTTTAATGAGTTGCTATTAAAGGTTTAAGATATTTTGGATGACAAAAACGTTAAAAGGCAACTGTATAAATACTTTTTAGATTAGGCCCTCTTTTATATATAATATAATTAAATGTGAATAATGCTCGGCACGAAACCATCCTGTTAGCTGTTTGTCTTGTTTCATGTCACCTTATTGTGAAGTAGCAGTATAAAATTTTAACTTGTATAGCTGGTGTTACTATGTAAGACTTGTTAAAATCAAATAAATATTTTTACTTTTACTTTTTTTTCTTAACTTGTTAGCGCGTGTGTACAAGGTCATAGAAATTAAGAAAAAAAGGACTGTTTAATTACTTAGATCACGTACAAAAATATGTAATTTTAGAACTGGAAGTAGTATTCCGATACTTCAGCAATTTATAACGAGGAGTACCGCTCACGGTGCAGGTGGATGCGCACGTGCGCCTTGTTTATCTACTTCGACGCTAGATGACGCTAGCGTATATCTACACGACGCTAGATGGCGCCAGCGTATTTTTACTCGACGCTAGATGGCGCTCAGATCAATATTATCTTACTCACTTCAATATGTCCTTGCTGGCGTGGGCTTGCGTGTATTTGAGATGGTGGTCGTACGAGGCGCGACTGACGAAGCTCTTGGCGCACTCAACGCAGGAGTACTGCTCGCGCTGCAGGTGGATGCGCGCATGCGCCTTTGCCAGGTCAACGCGCACCAGTTTGTGGCAGGACGAGCACTGCTCGCGCGGCAGCGGAGTTGAATGAACCCTGACAATAGGGGATGGTTTTTTATCCTTGTGTGTTATGTATGCAACGTCTCACGATTGTACTAGGATATTTCAGTAGATGGTTGAGTCAGTGTAATTAGTGTGTACTATGCGAATTTTTGTCATCTGTTTGCAGAGTTGGGCTAAATTTATCTTTTACGAATAACCGGGAAGATAACTAAATTATTCGTTGTTTGAAATAACTAAATAATCCGTCATTTTGTTTTGAATTTATCTAGATGATTCTAATTATCATTTAGATAAATTACTCGGTCTTCCAAATAGAAGATGAATGTCGGTTGTGATGTTTTGACATTTTACATGCTTTGACAGGCCAGTTAGCTTCATCTAATTTATTTAAATAAAAGAGAGTTGACAACACGTTACATTTATGATTGACATTATCTTCGAATAAATTATTTTACTGTAAATTTTTAACTAGTTAAGAAATTATCTTGATAACGCCCAACTCGGTATGTTTGAATGATGTGTCTGTATGGCACAATTACAAACTCCCGTGGATAATAAGTTTGGCTCACTGTTCGTGTCGATTCAAGTTGTTTTTGAAGGCGAAACGCTTCCCGCACGTGGAACATTTGAAACCTTCCCTGTGGTATCTCTGGACGTGCTTCCATCTTTGATTCTTGTTCCTGAAACAAACACGTGTTTAATGTCTTTCCAATCTAAAACAATCGCCAAACCAAATTTTATCACGATCGGTTGAGTAGTTTACGCGTGAAAGCGTAACAAACAAACAAACTCACATTCACATTTATAATATTAGTTAGTATTAGGATGTACTGAGTTTTATATATCACTAGCTGTTGCCCGCGGCTCCATCTGCTTTTCGCTATCCCGAGGGAACTATGCAATCTTCCGGGATAAAAACTATCCTGTGTCCTTCCTCGGGACTCAACTGAACTCTATATACCAAATTTCAACTAAATCGGTCTAGCGGTTTAAGCGTGAAAAGGAACAGACAGACAGAGTTACTTTTGCATTTATAATATCAGTAGGGATTTCAGTAGCAAACAAGCGTACGGGCCGCCTGATGGTAAGTGGCTATGGTTCTTACACATACATACACAAAATCACGTCTTTATCCCTTACGGGGTAGACAGGGCCTAAGGTAACAGATACCTACAGGCCACATTTAGCAAGATTGTGAGGTGAAAAATGAAATCAAAATAGTGATGGGTTGCTAGCCTCATCGCCTATAACCTGATTCCTATGATTTCATGGTTATGGTTCTTAAGTTGTGTATATTTCACTTACTCGAAGTATTTGTTGCACTCCGCGCAGGGATATCCGTAGGGCGTGGCTTGGTCTGAGTTCACAGCGTTTCGGCGCGGCGTGGTCCCAACATCAGCACGCAACGCCTCTTTCTTCTCCCCCTGCGACATAGATGCCACTTAGCTTTGAATGTTCCGTTATTTAACACTAGAGGCCGGTAAAGTAGCACAAACAGCGCCATCTAGCATGGAGTAGAAAATCTATCTCATTGACTTTGTATCTGTTAACCCTCGGCCCATAGACCGATTTGGATGCGGTTTTTTTCATTCGAAAGCCAGTTTCTTTGCGGTGATTCTTCGCCATGTTTGGTAAAAATTGGTCCACCAGTTTGAAGACTATCAGCTCTTTTTCAAAATGACGTAAGGCATTTTTGACATAAATTTGAATTATTCTTTTATATCTTCTGTATACTCGATTAATTATATAATAGCCCATTTTATTCCGTTTCTCTACAATTTCACAGCTGGAGTTTGCATGTGTAACAGTTGTGCTCATTAAACTTTGATAATGATCCCGTAGAGCGATCGAAACGCGTCAGTGTTTGTGTGGTATAAGGGATTGGCATTGTTCATTTTTTTTTGTATGCTACAATTCGAAAACCATTTCGAGGAAAACCATCAATTATCCGATTTATCTTGTCCGATTTCAAAAATACTTTATGATTGCAGATATTTTTGTAAAAGTACTTTGAACCTTTGTTTGTCCGAACGACCGGGGTTTTAGACAGAATCCAGCATCGAATGTTTGCCACAAAATTGAAAAAAAAAGTTTGGCTACGGCAACTGTCACGCGTCACTGTCAAATCTACAAAACCATAGACAAAGCCATTTATTTTTATAGCCAGCCGAACGAAGGCGATTGGGATTCTGTCTAAATTCAAGAATTATCAACCAGCGAAAAAATATTTATTATTAATTAACAAAGCTACGTAAAAGCATAATATTCAAATTAGTTGCTTGAAATAGTCCATTTTATCAAATAAAGGTGTTAAAAGCACAGCTTAAAAAAAATGAACAATGCCACATTAGTGGATTGGGGATTGCATGAAAAACATATATATTTCACACAGGCTTGGTTATCTTGCACGTGAGTAGTGGAGTAGCAAGGTAAATTTTTTGTTCATTGAAATGGACCTCCGCAAAGTAACACCTGATTCAATAAAATACAGGAAGTCAACTCCGAATTTTTAGAACTCACTGAATGTACCTTTTTTTTCCTAACAGCAACATTGACCCCGTGCATCTTCAGGTGTCTCCTCATCTCCTGGCTGCTGAAGGTCTGGTGTTCGCAGAGCAGACAGTCATGTCTGGTGCGGTGCTCCGATGTGTGCCCAGACAGGTCTGCCGAGACATAGGACAGGCATATGGGGCATTGGGGGTGGTTGTTTGTCTGCAAGTAATGAAAATATAATCCTTCCATGCTGGTATGGGAGCAAAGAAAAAACATAGAATGTACCAGTTGCTTCTTGCCCGCGGAGATCGTAAAAGCCCTTAGAGGGTATGAGCGAAAATCTTACGAATCATGTTATAAGGCAACGCCGCTAGCTACCCATCACTATTTTGATTCCCTTTCCTACCTATGTACACACTCACAATCATGCTAAATACGGCCTTAAGATCTTGTTACCTTAGGCTCTGTCTACCCCGTAAGGGATAAAGACGTGACTTATGTATGTACCTACACGTATGTATAAAAATATAAAAAGTGATGAAGAAAATTTAGTTTCAATGGACTTTCAAAATACGGTATTCTCAATCTGTTTGTAGGTTTATTGTTTTTATTAAAAATATTAAATATATAAATTTGTTGGATTTCTCTGTATGCAGTATTTGTTATTATTTTTTTCTATATATTTATTTGAATTGCATCATTTATATTGTAGTAACTATGGTACCAGATCTGACCTGACAACATTTGGGGCTACATATTTTTAATTTACTAGGTATACCTTAAGTATCATAGATCATAGAAACGCGGTAAAGGGATTGTTTAAAATATTCAAGGGAACAGAAATAGCTTATTCTTTATACCACCTCATTCGTGCACAGGAGCGAAGCCGCAGAAATCAGCTAGTGATACTAGGGAAATAAGTTATGGACCATTTATTTGAAACCTTTAAGGCGAGAGAAAACAAAAAGCTTATTCGTAAACTCACCTCCATATGAAAAGTCTTATTATGCTTCACCAAGCCAACTTGACTCTTAAACACCTCCACACAAGATTCACATTTAAACGACGCGCCGACAAACTCATCCGCCATCTTCCTTTTCGATCTGCTCTCAGCCATCTCCTCTTCGTTCATCCGTATTGTAGCAAAATAATCTTTATAACTACTGTAAGTGGAATTAATTTTGTTTGTTTTTAATTTCACCTTTTTCTTTTGTTTGTTTTTGCCTTTTTTCTTTTTGCTCTTGCACAGATCGTTTACGATGTGATCGTCAATGTCTGACAAACAGTTGTTGTGTAGTTCTGACAGTGGTATGTCGTCCATGTCGTCTGTTTCTATTTTTATGTCGACAATGGGTCCGCAGTCGACAAAATTGTCAGTTTCATCAACCTCGGATACCACAGTAAGATCATAAGTTGGCTTGTGGGTGCAGAGAAGCCTGGATAAGCCGGTACTGATGGATTTCAACTGTGAATTAGAAAGTTTAAAATTATTAGGTGTAGGTAGCAGTTAACATAACATAGAGTTTTCTGGCATCAGAAAACGCAGTACGAATTACAGATTCGTGAAATACTATAATATATAGTATTGTACTATATTTCTGGTCTGCATGCTATATACTGTTCAAGAAATATATAGTACGCAAAATACTATATTTTTAACACCAAACAAAATCAGAGAAACAAATATAGTTTTTATAAAAATAAATAAGTAAAAAATACCTATATATTTGTCTATTTTGAATTTTTTCCATAAAATACTATATTTTTTAGAAGTGTACTATAGTTTTTATAGCTTATTTTGAAAAAGACTGTATTTCGTTGAAAAAATGTTGGTAACCCTAGTTACCATAGTGGTCAGTTGCATAAGTGCTCGTTTGTGCATGGTATGGTAACTAACTGACATAAAAAAGCGAAACGACAACGATATAAAGAAGACAACTGACATTCCGTCCATCGGCGATGAACGCGAGCTGTCGCTGCGCCACGCACGCCTGCTGCCGGAAGCGAGTTAGCTTGCGCAGGAGCGACTCGCACTCCCAGCAGACAAACAGGCTCGCTGCCTCCTTGTAGAAGCCTTCCTGCAATCATGTTAACATTTCTTCTTCTTATTATTATTATTTGTGGCGTATCAAGTCGTTATAGCAACGACAACTTCGCCAATGTCAAAGTAACAAAAATATAATTCAAAAATCTTGTGACAAAATGTCGGCAACGTTGTACGGTAATGGTCAAAGACCCCCGCCCCCCTGTCGGGCTCTTAGTCAACTGTCAATGATATCCCTCAGAAACTGCCAGGAAATCATTAGCCGATGCCCAGGGTGCACCGGATCAAGCACTGTTCACGTCTTGGTTCTAAAAACATAATAACAGAATCGGGTTTATAGACCGCAACCGCAACACCGTCGCGTTCATTTATTTTGATATCTACTATACATACACAACTACAGATGTAAAAATTAAGTATTATCTCACCCGGTAAGCTTCTGAATCGTATGAAAGTAGAGAATACAGGTTGTTTACACCATTATTTACGCGACAAAGCTGGAACAACTTCCGGTCATTACTGAGACACGTACAACACAGTGATTTCAACTTTATTTCTGCACTGTCCTCCATCATAACGCGACTGTAGTCACTTAAATCCTTTCAGGGCTCAAATCTATTAGCTAAAGCCGTTGTGTGTGTTAAAACATATTGTTTTTTTTCTTGTTACGCGTTCGTTGTCCGAGTATTCCGATTGGAATTGATGAATGTTTTGACACTTGACAGGTAACTGTCAAAGTTTAAGGCGCTTGCGTTTAGTTTTTGCACAGTTTCTTGGGGCGATACACAAGTTAAAATAAAAGGTTAGTTTGAAATAACTTGAACAATTTTTTTTTGGTTTCATTTTAAGTAAATACTTGAAAGTTAATTATAACTACAAGTTTGCTGGTAAAGATTATGCATTGCACGTTGATTTTGGGTAGAAAACTTCTTGCCATAATAACGCTAATACATATCTCGTTATCATGCAATTTTAATTGCATATTTATAGTTAACTACATTATATTTTTGTAGTCTTTTGTTTTATGTTTGAGAAAAGCACTAACCAAGCTTCAACCATTTAGTGCCATACTGGACTCGTCCCAGTGGCGGATTTACAAATTTTCAAGGTATAGGCTGAATTTTTGCCGCCCTTGCAAAATCTACTTACTGGTCTCTTCAGTAATGTACTATTTTACAATTAAAATAAATATTCTTTGTTCACAACAAATCAGTACCTACAGTGAGTTTATAAACACAAAAAAGGTTGTTTTGACTTGATAACGTCTTAAAAACGATGAACACCGGCTGCACGCACGAAGTGTCACGTTGTCGCGTTCCGCGTGACGTCAGAGCTAACAGTTTTCATCAATGTTTCTTTATGACGTTATCATATCACGTGAAACTATCGTTCGTAAACCGACTTTACAGACAATCGGGTTTTTTCCTTAATCTAAATACCACACAAATACAAAGATCTTCTTTTTCTCTTGATACGAAAAACAAGAAATAAAACAAAAGTCTTAATGATTTTATTTGTTTTATATCACATTTATAAATTAAACAACATTCGGTTTAATTTGAGAAATATTTCTTAATAATATTAATAGCGACTAGGTGACACCTGTTACATATACTTATTACTATCGACAATCTAAACACAATCAATTATTTTAATTTTAACATATAATTAAACCTGAAAAAATACGAACGCAAGGCTATGAAATTATAAGTAAAATGTGATACCAAACTCCCAACACCTGCAAGTAGCAACCTTCTATCTCTATCTAGCTCGCATTTACTGTAATCTAGGTCCTTCTTCTCTCATTCTAACGCACAATCAAAAACAATAATGATCACGTTCACTAAAGAAGCTTCCACATCGTACAATCTGAGTTTGGCTGTCACTTTTTCCTGCAACTTCATGCGGTACTTTACCTTACCCAAAAAAAGAATACGTATTAGGATTGTCAAAATAAGATGTGGCACTGAACAAGTCGAAATAGCCTTGTGCAGGGGTCGCCAAAAGGCGGACCGCGGTCCGCATCCGGACCGCCGACCCCATTTTTTACGGACCGCGAGAACACAGCTACTTGCACTACTGAGTACGTAATTTAATAAAAATGAATCCCCCGAACTATCTTTGTTGACGTCAATTTGAAAAGGGCCGGGCGAGGCTATGAGCTAACAAACGAGCTAAAAAAAATTCTATAAAATGTGCGGACCGCGATGGTCATTTCATTTCTTAAAACGGACCCCGGGCAAAACTGATTGGCGACCCCTGGCCTAGTGGTTTAAAATAGGTACTCTCAAACAGAGGGTTGTGTGTTGTGTAAATTTATATGATACTTTACGTGAAGGATACACTGTAAAGAAATCTAACCTACAAAACACTTAACGATGTGTGTGAAGAGCCCGCACGGAAACTATACACCTCTAGTCCAATGACAGCCGTATCGCGCGCGAGATAGACTGCCCTTCTCTCTCTAGAAGGGCAGTAAGAAAAACATTCCCGCTCTTTCGTGCTAGTCGTGCAAGCTTTCTCATTTTAAGAGCATGCGTATGCTGTGCCGCCTAGACGTGAAACTGTAGTGGCCCTAGCGCCACCTAGTTATGGACTACATAAACTGCTACGACGCACGATTAGCTAGCGCCTTGACGCCACACATGTTCTAGGTTGCGCTATCGCAGTTTACAGCGGATACATAAATACAACTTCCAGTTCTCTTCTATGGGGTCTAACCATAACGTCTTAATGTTGATTCTTTAGCTGTCAATTTTGACACTTCTAGTACGATCTAACTTTGGTTCGGAATGGGGACTATCGTTTCTTTGCTCACCAGTTGGAGCCACTGTCGACTAAGGTCCAGAGGTATAGCTGTCAAAGGCGACTTTACGTATACGATCGGCACCGAAACAAAGTTTTAAATCTTGAATCTCGATGAGATGAGGATGAGGATGATGTGGCACTTTCAAGTTAATTACGGCTTACTTTTTTAATACAATTACAAATTCAGTCTCTCCAAAGATGGATTTACATTCCTAGGATCTTGAACGGACCCAAAACCACTCGCTTATTGTTATTAAAGACATTTACTTAATATACTGCAGGTTCCAACGTTCCACGTTACGTGCGTCTATTGGTGTTCATATTCGTCTAAGCTTTCACTCTGAAAGAAAGAGATTGAAATTAATTGATACTTGTCTAAAAACATAGAGGACATAACCAATTAGAGTGGTAATAAGGGCAATCCAATTGTGGCAACACAAAATTTTCGCGATTGTTTTTCTTTTGTCTTTACACCTACGAATAATAATAATACTTATTATTATTCATAGCTTTACACGGAACAAACCCATTCATGTAGAAGTAATTATGATTTTGACTTGAAAGGGGAGTGTGAATGGTTACGTTGGGAGGGGAAGGCCTAGACGGACGTTCCGGGAAAAATGGAAGAAATTTTGACAAAAGGTCAGGTCAGGAGTACCCGAAACTGGCGAGCATGTACCTATGAAGATATTGATGAATGTGTATTAAGCGAAAGAGATATTTCAGGATCGTAGCAAGTGGAACAAAGTAGTATCTGCCTACTCCTATGGGAAAGAGGCGTGACGGTATGTATGTACTCGTATGTATGATTTTGACTATATATTTACTTTTTGGTTTTATTAAAATTAATACAGTTTTATTTACTATGCCGCATAACGACTAAAAATTAACTGTCCATCTCGATCATAATAACCCTTTTGACCCTTTTGGCCAATCAGAGTGCAGTAGGCTTATTACCTCGCTACGCTCGCAATCGCCATCGTGTTTATTTTGACAGTTCTTGTATGAATGTGACAGCTAGCTGATTCCGATGCCAATTGTCAGCCCATACATGAACTATCAAAATGAACACGATGGCGATTGCGAGCGAGTTAGGTAATAAGCCTACAGTAATCGCCAAATTCGGCATGGCGTCATTTTATTTCATATGAATTGTACGACGTTTCCAATTTATTAGGTTGTTTGCTCTATGTACAGGTATGATTACTATGGGTTTAGTAATACTTACGGTGGATGCCCAGCAGCAGCTCTCGGAGGGACGAGTGAGAGGCGCCCTCTCTCGGCGGCGGGAGTGTCGACTCCGACTCGTCCGGCAGAACTGCGCAGGAGCATGGGGTAATATCGATAATGCGGCCATCATGAGACTCTTTTTAATTTTGTAAGTAAGTAAATGCTTTTTTTTTTTTTTTTTTTATATGAGAGGGGGCAAACGAGCAGACGGGTCACCTGATGGAAAGCAATCACCATCGCCCAGGGACACCTGCAAGACCTGAGGAATCACAAGTGCGTTGCCGGCCCTTTGAGGAACAGGAAGGCTCGCTTTTTAAAGATCCCTAAATTGTACCGCTCAGGGAATGCTGCAGCAGGAAGTTGGTTCCAGATCTTTACCGTTCGAGGAAAGAAATTGCGTTTAAAACGCACGGTGCTTGACTGCCAACCATCAAGATGTTGAGGATGGAAGGACAGACGGTTCCGCGAAGTACGGTAGTGGAAATTGGCCGCAGGCAGCAATCCGAAGAGTTCATCGGAGCACTCCCCATGATAGATACGGTACAGTATGCAGAGGGATGCTACACCCCTCCGCACAGCCAGAGAACAGAGAGAGTTTATTATACAAATATAAAGAAGCAGAGACAAATCACAAAAAAAGACCTTAAATATATGCACAAAGGCGAACTTATCCCTATAAGGGGTCTCTACCAGTTAACCTTTGAGTAAATGAGAGGAGCATTAAGTGAAAATAAAAAAAATAACATCATAGAAAAAGGGTAAAACCTTTGAATCATAAGCAACTTTAATACCATACAACGCGGATAAGTCATCGCAAAAATAGATATGGACATAAAACAAGATTCAGTACAGTCATTATAGTGTAACTAAGATGTTAACCTAAGTATATTTTCGCAATTAAAATTTGACCTTTTTAGTTGCATTTCGGTCATAGTTATTGTTCTATTGCCGTGTTGCGATTCTTTTGCTATGACCAGTAACTTGCTCGTAATCGCTATCGTGTTAATTTTGACAGTTCTTGTATGAATGTGACAGCTCAGACTCCGATGCCAATTGTCAGCCCATACATGAACTGTCAAAATGAACACGATGGCGGTTGCGAGCAAGTCAGGTAATAAGCCTACTGTTCGGGCTATGATGACCCGATGATCAGTATAAGAGTACCAACCGTAACGCACAACTCTCAGGAGTGGCTGCGAGGGGTCCCCGCGCGCATGGGTGCGGTACTCCAGGATGGCCTCAGGGCCTGAACCACGGGACCCAGAGATTGGGGGCTGGAATAAAGGTATTATAGGAGTAGTTAATCAAGTAGATGGTGAGACACAGACCAATCACTAGTCAGCCTTGTGTAAGAAAGAAGACATATTGACCCTGAGTGGTTAAAATAAAACGCGCCGGTAATTTGTACGCATGAATAGGTCGTGCATTTTGCGAACTTGCAATTGTTATTAAATTAGCTGATGTCCACAACTTTAATCTGGGGATGATGATACACAGAAATCAGTTTCCGGGTCAAATATCTTTAAACAGACTTCCCACAAGCCTAAGAATCCACCTGTACGCGTAATCATAAACTTGTACTTTAAGTCTTGTTGCCTTAAGCTCTGTGTTCTGTGTTTGCCGGGAGATAGACGTGACTCGTGTATGTGTGTAAGTAAACTTACAATAAGCACGAACGTGTTCCTGGTCAAGGCGCGCTCCGAGGCGATGCTGGTGAGCCGCTTCTGCGCCTTGCACGCCTGCTGCCGGAATCGCACGATTTTGGACATCACCGTGTCGCACTTCCAGCAGATGATGAGCCACGTCGGCTTTTTACTGCCCTCCTGTGCTCAAGGCGATTCAAGGTCAAACTTATAGGTAATTAAAAAAAACAAGCGAAATATCTGGCCTTATACTTTTTAAATGTCAATATACATAATCAAAGATGGTGACTGTGCCAATTTCGAAGTAGTACCGTGCCTTTCCACTCGCTCACACAAGTATTTTTTAATTAGGGCCAACTTTGAAGTACTTACTTATCCTAAAAAATAAGATTCGCTCGCATATTTAACAGAGACTAATCATTAATCACTTGTTGATGTCACTAACTTAACCATGCATACTGTGCATCTCTTACGTTATTGTTTATATTTAATTTAAAAAAAAAAATGCAAAAGTATTTTGAAAGTACCAGTGCATTCGGAAAGATCATCATTGGGAAGAAGAATGCCCCACAAGAAACTCGGCAGAAAGTAATTTTTTCAAAATAAAATACTTTTACCTTTTACTACAATACTTAAATTTTACTTATGAAAATGTGAAAAACATACTTCGTAAAACGCACTAAGAATTATTTTACGGCACCTAACAATAACAAAACACAAATATAGTATTAAATATGTATAGGCACTTAATAAGAAAAAAAAATGTAAAAAAAAAATATGTAAGGAAAGGAAATTATTCTTACTGGAGACTTATCATTTTTGTCACACAGAAGCGAGAACAGACTGTTGCCGCCTCCATTCACCAGGCACAGGTGTAATAATTCTCGGTCTTTTCTCATGCACACACAGCACTGCTTTGCTCCCTCCGAACCTTGGCCATTACCTCTACTGAGTCCTGTGTATGATCTAGGGCCTAGTTCTTGGTCTAGGCTGTCTGCCATTGCCTAAAATAACACAATTTTTTTTTCAAAATAATGAAGCTATTCTTTATACAAACGTAATCTCAAAGTATTCAGATTAGCGTAATTCGTATTTTATAAAGGTACAGAACTGATCCTTTTGTCCTGTGTCTACCCACGGTGCAATGTTTTCTTTTTTTAACTCAACAGCTGACTGGGCCGATACTAATTGAAAATCGATTACGATGCGTTTCGTTATTGCAAGTATTTAGTATGATGGGGATTTACTACTTGGAATAACAGTATTTTTGGGACTACAAGCCATAAGACTGATTTTTCTCATCTTAGGAAATGGTCTTTAAAATACCCGATGATTCATAATTTTATAGAAATAATAAGTGAAAGTAGGAAGGCGTAAGCGCCATCTAGCGATGAGCAGCAATGATAATAATGTTATAACTGCTATGCGTCTGTCTGTAATGTCAAAATCAAAATATTTATGTACAATTTTGTCAATACGTGGTCGCAGGACTTTTCCTTGGTCTTTTTACGATTAAATCGTATGTTTGATTCTTTAAAAGTTAACGTTTATCGCAAGAACGACATTATATTCACACTGTGAAGCTATTAACTTTTGGAAATTGCTACTTATATTAGATATTTTACTGGTTTTTATTCAATATTCGTTTGCTAGCATGTAAACAGGGGAACGTTTTAATAAAAATGTATCAAGTAAAGATTGAGTCTAGTACCGCGGTATGCTGTGGATGCCTTAGTACAGATCGGACACTGTTCCCCATAACTAATTACGAGTTATACTACTCTCTCTTGGGGAACACGCAGAAATTCGAGGTAAGTGACACTCGGCAGTTGGGTAGAATGTATTTATTTATTTTGTCGTAGACATTTTCCACAGCATTAGAGGTTTAAACTACTTTTAACAAGTGCACCGAGAAATTAAAGTAACTATTAAGTAAAACAAAACATATAATTTGAATGAAGTAGGTTTGTGTGGGCTAAACTTTTTTATAATTACAGGAACTGAAATGTTTTGACTTATTGCTGTGCTGGGAGTGCACAGCGCTGCTGCAGAGCACGGACACGTTCAGGAATCGGTTGCAGAACGCACAGTGCATTCTGAAACTAGTTCATGACAAAAAAGTTAGTGCATTTCGTTTTCTTATTTATTTACAATACTATGTATACATACAATGACTCTTTATTTAGAAAACAGGTACATAGAGAACATTATCAGGTAAGTAATAGGGGGCTTTATTGCACTCAGTGGCGGGGCAAGACCTAAATTTGATGTGGGCAAGACAGATTTCGCGAGGCAGTTCTGTGGTGGCCTGAATTTATCTATAAATCTTTTTTATTTTATTCTCGCTTTGAAGCAATGCATAAAATTTTTTGAGGCGAGAGGCCGCTTGTACCGCGACGCCGTAGGCGGTGGCCCACGTCGCCCACGCCTCATGCCACCACTGATTGCACTCTCTTCCTTAATGACAGAAAGTAGTAAAGAAAATAAACGAGGTGGTGCAAATCGAAATTAAAAGAAACGACACACCAATACATAAAATAACTACATATACATCATTACACATAAACGGATAACTCACGTATAAAAAGTCGAGTGATGTTCGACATGTTTCGGACTATTTCGTAGTCCTTTTTCCAAGAGCGCTCGCCTGTTATGCGCCGTTATTATCCGTTTATGTGTAATGATGTTTAAGTCTCACGGTAGTTTCATGTTGAAAACTACATATACAATACACATTAACACATTTTTATTTGTTTTTTCCTACTGGGCCCGGATGGAAACTATAGCCCACACCATCTTAATCTGATAGGCCTGTGCCCAGCAGTGGGATGTAGACTGGGGACGATGATGATTTTATTATTGAAATAGAACACATGCAAGTCTTTCAATGCAAAATCAAAACACATACACATTAATAGAATTACAAATAATAAAATTTAGTCCAATAAATAGAAATAGAATTAAAAGATATAACATGCAAAATGGAGATATTATCAAAAAATGAAAACAAATTAATCAGAAAAAAATATTAATTAATTATTTTAAAGTTTAATTATTTTATTTTAAGATTAGTTTTAGTTTAGTGTATAATTTGTTATTAATTTGATTATAGTTTAATTTGTTTTTAATTCCCATTTTGTATTTTTTTCATTAATATACATATATTATAATTGAAATATATCAGACAAATCATGCGCATGTTAAGAAACTCTTACAAACTTTAACAATTTCTCAGTCATGCTAAACATAAATAAACATAATTGTCATAAATAAACTTTTTTCTTTCTTTCTTTCTTTTGCTATGACTGAAATGCTTTTTTTTTTCAGATTACTGCCACACCTCTATCAACTCTTAAATCTATCCATAGACAAGGCTACGACTACACCATAAAAGAAACCATAGAGGAAAAGCCAGACATAGATGTTTTCACAGACAACTGCCCCGACCTAGATATTAAACAAGAAATAAGCCTTGACCATTTTGATATTGATTATGACATCAAATATTCAGACGAAAAAGTTACACACATTAAAAAGGAAAAGAAACATGTCAAACCAGAGAAGCGGAGCGTTTTGAAAATAGACAACGGTTTTGATTTTAATAAACTGGAGTTGTATTTTACTAAGGTGCGTCTGAGTGAAATGGAGGTAGAGGAATCACTGGCGCACGAAAGAGACGACAACGATTGTGTCAGTCGCCCCCACAAATGCGGCGTGTGCGGTTATCGGTTTGCAAGTAAAACTGAGTTGCATGCTCATAAAAGAGAAAACCATAATAAGGTGAGATTGTAATGTGGTGAGGTATATACTGTCTCCCTTCCATGGTCTGGGAGCAAAGAAAAAGAATGTCCCAGTTTCTTCTCTTCCCGCGCAGATGGTAACAGCCCATCGAGGTAGTGGGCGGTGATCATAGGAATCAAGTTATAGGTGATGCGGGTAGAAACCCATCACTATTTTGAATCTTTCTTATTCTTCTTATTTGTGGCGTAACAAGTCGTTATAGCGACAACTTCGCCAATGTCAAAGTAACAAAAATATAATTCAAAAATCTTGTGACAAAATTTTGGCAACGTTGTACGGTAATGGTCAAAGACCCCCTCCCCCCTGTCGGGTTCTTAGCCAACGGTCAATGATATCCCTCAGGAACTCCCAGGAAATCATTAGCCGAATGATTCCCCCAGTAAGTGGCCTTTCTTAACTGTCATTCGAAATTAGCTAAGAAAGAAGAAATATGAATGTATAATAAAGACTATTTCTAAATTAAAACAAACATATTCGCGTCTTAGGGGTGGCCCCACCGCACCTAAACCTAAATTAATCCAAATTAATCATCCTACATTGGTTTTACCAGTGCTGGTTATGTAACTTGGTTATGTAGTGGGAATACACTATTTCAAGTGACAGTTAAGAAAGGTCACTTTATTCCATTTTAATAACTACCCCACCAAATAACCACCAACCACCATAATTACCACCTATACGCCTACAATCATGCTAAGCGTGGCCTTTAGGTCTTGTTACCTCGGGCTCTGTCTACCCCGTAAGGGATATAGACGTGATTTGTGTGTGTGTGTGTGTGTGTGTGTAATAATTAGTTATCAAATAAGGAATAAAAAGTGTTTATCACTATCACTACATAGTATAAAACCAAGTCGCTTTCTCTGTCCCTATGTCCCTATGTATGCTTATATCTTCAAAACTACACAACGGATTTTGATGCGGTTTTTTTAATAGATAGAGTGATTCAAGAGGAAGGTTTTTATATATAATACGACGAAGTCGCGGGCAGAAGCTAGTTCTTAACTACATACATACATACACAAATCACGTCTTTATCCCTAACGGGGTAGACAGAGCCTAAGGTAACAGGTACTTACAGGCCACATTTAGCAAGGTTGTGGGCGTATTGGTGGAAAATGGAATCAAAATAGTGATGGGTTGCTAGCCTCATCGCCTATAACATGATTCCTATGCCCATTCTCTCGATGGTCTTTAACCATCTGCGCGGGTAGAGAAGCAATTGGTATATTCTATGTTTTTTCTTTGCTCCCAGATCAGCATGGAAGATTCATAACTAATTGTGCGGGTGGTAGGGCCTTGTGCAAGGTCCGTCCGGATCGCTACCACCATCTTACTCGCTAATCCTGCCGCTAAGTAGTAGTGCTTGCACTGCTGTGTTCCGGTGTGGAGAGTAAGACAGCTACACCACCCATAGCAGCCTTCTAATTACTACTAATTTTGCTTTTTCTTGGTTTGGTTTGGTCACGTAGAGCGGATGGATGAAAGTAGACTAACTAAACAGATCTATATGGGGAGTGTGAATGGTAACGTTAGGAGGGGAAGGCCTAGACGGACGTTCCGAGACCAAATAGGAGACGTTTTGTAAAAACGGTCAGAAGTACCCGAAACCGACGAGCATGTATGAAGAGATTAATGAATGTGGATGAAGCGAAAGAAGTATGTCAGGATCGTAGCAAGTGGAACAAAGTAGTCTCTGTCTACCCCTGTGGGAAAGAGGCGTGACGGTATGTATGTATGTAATTTTGCTATCTGTACCAGTTGCCACGTGACCTTTGTTGTTGTTGACTTGTTATGTGTGTTTCGGATTTTTTTTCTGTGTTCTAATTTTGAATGTCGTTTAGAAATTTAAAACGGGTAAAAACGTTAAAAAAAAAACAAAAAATCAAGAATTCAAATTCTTGATTCATTTGATAGTACTTACCTATATATTTTTTTAGCGTCGTCAGCAAATAAAATGTCCTGTATGCGGCACCCTGCACAGTTCCCGGCCGGACTTAATGCTGCACTGGCGGCGCTCCCACCCAGTCAACCGCTGTGCGTGCTGCGCGCGCGTGGTAGAGCGAGACGCCGATAGAACGAAGCATCTCCACCAGCACAGGTTTACGTACCAATGCGAGAAGTGCAATGTGCAGTTTCCGTAAGTTTTGTTTTTGTATTTATTTTGACTTAGAGAGAGAGAGATATATATATTTATGTCCACACTTTCGATACACATAGCAACCCCTTATCCACTTACTAAACTACCAGGCAAACAGGTAAAAGGCCTATCTCAAAGGCGTCATCAAGGAGGGGCAGGGGGGACGCCCCCCCTAGGGAATCGAAAAATGTAGTCTTTATTTTTTGACAATGCTGATTTCAAGTGCCGCCATACTGTGTGACCTACCGACATACGTTGTATATACTTCTACTTGGTTTGGTTTAATTTTACATACATATATCACGTCTTTATCCGTTACGGGGTAGACAGAGCCAAAGGTAACAAGACCTTAAGGCCACGTTTAGCATGATTAAGGGCGTATAGGTGGAAAGGGGAATCAAAGTAGTGATGGTTCGCTAGCCGTGTCGCCCTATAACATGACTCCTATGTTTTTCGCCCATTAGGGATGGGCTTTTACCATCTGCGCGGGAAGAGAAGCAGCTGATACATTCTATGTTTTTTCTTTGCTCCCAGACCAGCATGGGAGAAATTGCGTGGAGGGTCAGAAGCTAGTCTCATATATATTACACTAGCTTATGCCCGCGACTTCGTCCGCGTAGATAAATCCCGTTTTTTTCCTTATACCGTGGGAATTTCCAAAAATCCTGAAATTAGTTTCTTAGTTTTGTAATCACCTACTTTTGTATCAAATTTGAAGATTCTAGTTATTATAGTTACTGAGATAGCGTCACTCGGAATCGAATATATAATTCCCGTTTTTTCCTTATCCCGTGGGAATTTCCAAAAATCCTTCCTTAGTGGATGCCTACATTGTATAAGGTATCTATGTGCAAAATTTCAAGTCTCTAAGTCTAGTGGTTTGGGCTGTGCTATCCCGCGGGAACTATGCAATTTTCCGGGATAAAAACTATCCTATGTCCTTTCCCGGGACTCAAACTATCTGTATGCCAAATTTCAACTAAATCGGCCCAGCGGTTTAAGCGTGAAAAGCTAACAGACAGACAGACAGACAGAGTTACTTTCGCATTTATAATACACTAGCTTTTGCCCGCGGCTTCGCACGCGTGAACCATGAGCATTTCAAAGAACCTAGCAATTAAGCAAGCGAGCAACCAAACCTGCAAGCTTTCAAGCATACATGCAAGTATGCAAGCAGGCATGCAAGCCTTCAAGCATGTAAGTATGCAAGCAGGCATGCAAGCAGGCATGCAAGCAGGCATGCAAGCAGGCATGCAAGCAGGCATGCAATCAGGCATGCAAGCAGGCATGCAAGCAGGCATGCAAGCAGGCATGCAAGCAGGCAAGCAAGCATGCAAGCAAGCGTGCAAGTAAGCATGCATGCAAGTAAGCACCCATGCAAGCAAGCATGCAAGCATGCATGCAAGCAGGCATGCAAGCAGGCATGCAAGCAGGCATGCAAGCAGGCATGCAAGCAGGCATGCAAGCAGGCATGCAATCAGGCATGCAAGCAGGCATGCAAGCAGGCATGCAAGCAGGCATGCAAGCAGGCAAGCAAGCATGCAAGCAAGCGTGCAAGTAAGCATGCATGCAAGTAAGCACCCATGCAAGCAAGCATGCAAGCATGCATGCAAGCAGGCATGCAAGCAGGCAAGCAAGCATGCAAGCAAGTGTGCAAGCAAGCATGCATGCAAGTAAGCACCCATGCAAGCAAGCATGCAAGCATGCATGCATGCAAGTAAGCACCCATGCAAGCAAGCATGCAAGCATGCATGAAAGCAAGTATGCAATCAAGCATGCAAAGCAAGGACTCAAGCAAGCATGAAAGCCAGCCCCCGCATTGCCCCGATGCCTTAATTTTTCTGAACCTGTAAATATTGCAGGATTTTTATAAAACAAACCTAACCTAACCTATAGGGCTGTCCTAAAATACATCCTAAATAGCTTTTGCCCGCGACATCGTACGCGCTAAGATGTAAAATGAAAAAATAAGTTTTTTCCCGTTCCCGTGGACATTTTGGGAAGTGCTTTCGGAGTACACTTAAAGCCTTTAAAGAAACACACGTTATAAATGTTAAGTCTCTTTCTTCCGCTGTTTTGTCTGGAAACGTAAAATCCGGTTTTTCCCGTCCCTGTGGGCGTTTCGGAAAATCCTTTCTTAGTGTTCCCCTACACTCCCGAATAAACCTACGTGACAAATTTCAACTTTCCCCCGCTTTTCGTTTTTCCCGTTTCCGTAAGAATTTCGCCAAATAAAGCATTTCCCGAATATCTTACGGGAACGAAGAAGAAGAATTTTGGGAAATTATCTCATAATGCTCCTCTACACTCCCCAAGGAACCCACTTGCCAAATTTCAGCTTTCTACGACCTAAAATCCTTCGATTTAAAATCTTGTTTTTTTCCCGTTCCCGTGGGAATTTTGGAAAGTACTCTCTTAATGCTCCTCTACACTCCCGAA
The DNA here is from genome assembly GCA_949127965.1 of Pandemis corylana. Lineage (NCBI taxonomy): Eukaryota > Metazoa > Arthropoda > Insecta > Lepidoptera > Tortricidae > Pandemis > Pandemis corylana. The sequence continues at coordinate 3,358,447 of OX421878.1, read as the reverse complement.
GCAACCTACATGCCGAATTTCAGCTTTCTGCAACCAGAAAACGAAAAGTCCCGTTTTTCCCGTTCCCGTGGGAATTTCGGGAAATCCTTTTGTAGCGCTCCCCTACACTCCCCAAGGGAAATTGAAGGCCAAATTTCAATTTTATACGACCAGTAAAACGAAAAATCGATCCCGTAGAACTGAATACATTAATCCCGTTTTTATCCCGTGGGAATTTCCAAAAAGCATTAGAACTTTATTTTACTATTATAATCACCTACTTCTATGCCAAATTTGAAGAGTCTAGTGATTATAGTATAGTATAGTTAAACTCCTGTTTTTTTCCTTATCCCGTGGGAATTTCCAAAAATCCTGAAATTAGTTTCTTAGTTTTGTAATCACCAACTTTTGTATCAAATTTGAAGAGCCTAGTTATTATAGCTACTGAGATAGCGTCACTCGGAATCGAATATATAATTCCCGTTTTCTCCTTATCCCGTGGGAATTTCCAAAAATCCTTTCTTAGCGGATGCCTACGTCATAACATCTACCTGCATGCCAAATTTCAGCCCGATCCGTCCAGTGGTTTAGGCTGTGCATATATAATTCCCGTTTTCTCCTTATCCCGTGGGAATTTCCAAAAATCCTTTCTTAGCGGATGCCTACGTCATAACATCTACCTGCATGCCAAATTTCAGCCCGATCCATCCAGTGGTTTGGGCTGTGCATATTTAATTCCCGTTTTTTCCTTATCCCGTGGGAATTTCCAAAAATCCTTTCTTAGCGGATGCCTACGTCATAAGATCTACCTGCATGCCAAATTTCAGCCCGATCCGTCCAGTGGTTTGAGCTGTGCGTTGATAGATCACTATGTCAGTCAGTCAGTCAGTCAGTCAGTCAGTCAGTCAGTCACCTTTGAGTTTTATATATATAGATATTAGTAAGGATGACTGTTCATCTCTATTAGGATGTTTGCTCTGTAGAGACCGCCTGCTGTATGCGGAGCACTCGCGGCGGCTGCACTCGCAGTACGTGTGCGACCACTGCGGCCGCAGCGCCGCCCGGAAGAGGACCCTCGAGCGGCACATCGTGTGAGTACACTTTTTTTTATGCGAATAGGAAGGCAAACGAGCAAGTGGGTCACTGATAAGTGATCACCACTGCCCATAGACACCCGCAACCCCGGAGGGATTGCAGATGCGTTGCCAACCTAGAGGATTAAGATGAAATGCCTCTTGTGCCCGTAATTTCCCCGGCTGTCTTACTCTCCACACTGGAACACAGCAGTGCAAGCACTGCTACTTAGCGGCAGGATTAGCGAGTAAGATAGTAGCGATCCGGACGGACCTTGCACAAGGCCCTACCACCAGCAAACAACACTGCCCGCAACTTTGCCACGCTGACCCAACATTGCCTGCACTTGATGAGACATTTGGTACCCGATAAGGTAGTGGAAAAAAATCTTTGTGATAGTTCCTAAACCAATTTGGGCAATGTTGGGGCCTTTTTTTTTATATGAATAGGAAGGCAAACGAGCAGGTGGGTCACCTGATGTTATGTGATCACCACTGCCCATAGACACCCGCAACCCCGGAGGGATTGCAGATGCGTTGCAAACCTAGAGGATTAAGATGAAATGCCTCTTGTGCCCGTAATTTCCCCGGCTGTCTTACTCTCCACACCGGAACACAGCAGTGCAAGCACTGCTACTTAGCGGCAGGGTTAGCGAGTAAGATGGTGGTAGCGATCCGGACGGACCTTGCACAAGGCCCTACCACCAGCAAACAACACTGCCCGCAACTTTGCCACGCTGACCCAACATTGCCTGCACTTGATGAGACATTTGGTACCCGATAAGGTAGTGGAAAAAAATCTTTGTGATAGTTCCTAAACCAATTTGGGCAATGTTGGGGCCTTTTTTTTTATATGAATAGGAAGGCAAACGAGCAGGTGGGTCACCTGATGTTATGTGATCACCACTGCCCATAGACACCCGCAACCCCGGAGGGATTGCAGATGCGTTGCAAACCTAGAGGATTAAGATGAAATGCCTCTTGTGCCCGTAATTTCCCCGGCTGTCTTACTCTCCACACCGGAACACAGCAGTGCAAGCACTGCTACTTAGCGGCAGGGTTAGCGAGTAAGATGGTGGTAGCGATCCGGACGGACCTTGCACAAGGCCCTACCACCAGCAAACAACACTGCCCGCAACTTTGCCACGCTGACCCAACATTGCCTGCACTTGATGAGACATTTGGTACCCGAAAAGGTAATGGAAAAAAATCTTTGTGATAGTTCCTAAACCAATTTGGGCAATGTTGGGGCCTGATAGCGAGAATGTAGCTATGTTGTGCTCATTAAACTGTGATAATGATCCCGTAGAGGGATCGAAACGCGTCAGTGTTTGTGTGTTACGGATAATTAAGTTTGTGGGATTTATGTGTGTTTAATGTGGCAGTAAAAAAAAAAAAAAAGCCGTGGTAGCCTAGTGGTTTGACCTGTGGCCTCTCAAGCAGAGTGTCGTGGGTTCAAATCCCGGGCGCGCACCTCTGAGTTTTTCGGAATTTATGTGCGAAAATTACATTTGAAATTTGCCATGAGCTTTTCGGTGAAGGAAAACATCGTGAGGAAACCTTGCACACATCTGCGAAGAAATTCAATGGTGTGTGTTAAGTTCCCAATCCGCACTGGGCGCGCGTGGGAACTATAGCCCAAACCCTCCAATACACGGAGGAGGCCTATGCCATGAGGCACGCCAAATTACGCGACATTTTAATAATAATAAAAAAACAACAACAACAAAAATTAAATTGTAGCGAATTCGGAATAAAAAAGGCTATATAAAATAAAATAAAAATGTGGCAGTAGTGGAGGGAGGGTTGCATGAAAAGCATGTATATTTCACACAGGCTTGGTTATCTTGTACGTGAGTAGCGGAGTAGCAAGGTAAATTATTTTTTGTTCATTGAAATGGAACTCCGCAAAGTAACGCCTGATTCAATAAAATGTAGCTAACACGCCTACCACTGAAAAGTAATTGTAGCGTTCCTAGCGCCACCTAGTTGTCGACTACATAACTACTGCGACGCACGAGTAGCTAGCGCCAGCTGTCACGTTGTTCTACATCACGCCAACGAAGTTTCTCAACGCGGATGCATTTAAATACAACTTTCAACTCTCTTCCTTCGGAATTAGCTCCCCGGGCGTAACACCGGCCCGGAGACAGATCTCTATTATGGCACTCCCCACAGTGATAATTTTTTAAAGACAATTAAATTGAAATAAAAGGTTAATTGATATACTGTGACGCTGGTGTCAGAATAACAGCAAGAATAGATTCACCGTTTTATTTGTGGCGACTATACTAGTTAGCTAGACTTTTTAGAGGAAACTATTTTCATTGACAAAGCCGAGCGCTTCCGAGCGCCGGCCGAGGACTGCCGACCTCAATGGTCGAGTGCGCATGTGCGGTTTCAAACAGCAACTGTCATACACTTCTTGCCGTGGTGATCTGTCATCCATACCACACGCTTATTCCTATTTGTTTTCCTAGTTTCTCTATTCCTTGTATATCTAGCAGTAGCCTTCCTGTATAGTATTCTTCAGTGTTTCCTTCTGAATATACAGTTATATTTCATCGTGGAGTGCCTTGTTTCCTTTAGCTTCTGTAGCACCCTACGAATAATAATAAGTCAAGAAGCGTAGTTCCCTACAGTTGCCGCTTCGATTGTCATTCCACTTACGCACACAAACTAACAGCAATGCAAACGTAACACCTGTCACTCCGATAGACAATACTTGCACGCGATTAGTCCGCGCGTCGTGATTGTGTCCGCCTACTTGCGGTATGGGAAGGGTGCGTGGATCGCATGCATCCACAGTCGTCAAGTATGGTGTCCTAAAATATTTATTTACATACATATGAAAGGTGAGTCCTCTATTTTTCATATCTGAATGGCTTCTACACCACTTCACACAACACGATGGCATATTTTTGTAATGTATTAGCGCAAAAATACAATGATAACATCACGATAACGGCTCGAGCGTCACGGCCGAACTAATTCGCCGCGCGGTACATGTTTTAAGCCACGCCCCCTGCGGTGCACTTCGCGTGGAATGATTTTTCTTGGCTTATTATTATTCGTAGGTAGCACCCCACATATTAAACAGCAAGTATATTCCCCCAGCAACCACCACTTGCCGCACGCGTGCGCCCCGTGCGGGCGCGTGTTCCGCTCGCACGAGCGCCTCGCGCGCCACGCCCGCGCCGCGCACGCGCCGCCCGACGCCGGCGCCTACTGCGTGGAGTGCGACGCCTCCTTCCCCACGAGGGCCAAGTACGCGCGCCATCTCAGCACCGCGGTCAGGCACCGCCCCAAGAAGAAGGAGAGGTCAGCTGGTACAATTGATACGACTTGTAAGATGTAGGGGGGCGTTCAAGTATTACGTAAGCGCTTGTGTCGGGCGGGGGGGGGAGTTGCTTTGCTTATTTTTGATGACATGGTGGGGGGGGGGGGGGGGGGTCGATATGGTATTTACGTCAGCAGTTTCGATTCGAGCTGCTGCTCACGAATCAATAAAAACAGAATCCATTAGAAGAAAAATGCATATAGGTACCAATGATTACGTAAGCATGAGAGGAGGGGGGGGGGGGGTAAGAGGTTTGCGTACTTTTGCTGACAAGGGGAAGGGGAGATAAAAAATTGCAAAAAAATTGTGTATGTAATACTTGAATGGCCTCTAGCAGTTACCCATGAGTTTGTCTTCGAACGAATTAGGAATAAATTACTTCCATGCTGGTCTGGGAGCAAAGGAAAAACGTAGAATGTACCAGTTGCTTCTCTTCCCTCGCAGATGGTAAAAGCCCATCGAGGGAATGGGCGACAATCTTAGGAGTCGTGTTATAGACGATGCGGCTAGCAACCGATCACTATTTTGATTTCATTTTTTGCCATTTATACGCCCACAATCTTGCTAAACGTGGCCTAGGTCTTGCCACCTTAGGCTCTGTCTACCCCGTAAGGGAGAAAGACGTGATTTATGTATGTATGTTATTGTAGGTATTTACATTGGTAGTCGAAATTTCATGTCAGTCCAACCCAACCTTTTTTTATGACACATACTTACAGATATCACGTCTTTATCCCTTACAGGGTAGAAAGAGCCTAAGGTAACAAAACCTTAAGGCCACGTTTAGCATAATAAAGGGCGTATACGTGGAAAAGGAAATCGAAGTAGTGATGGGTTGCTAGCCGCATCGCCTATAACTTGATTCCTAAGACTATCGCTCATTCCCTTGACTTTTACCATCTGCGCGGCAAGAGAAGCAACTGGTAAATTCTATGTTTTTTTATACTTTCAGACCAGCATGAAAGAAGTTGCACTAAAGATTTTTTTTATAATAAAAGACAAGTGTTATTGTAAATATTATTTAGCTTTTTTTTTTCTTTATTTCAGTATACCTTGCCCGGAGTGCGGAAAGATATTTTCTAGAAAAATTTACATGAAGAATCATGTCAAGTTGTTCCACACGAACGATTCCAAACACCATTGCGCGATCTGCGACAAGGTGAGAAGAGAACTGACGCTGGCCGTAAACAAAAAACCAAATTTAAAAAAAAACTTATTTTGCAAATGCCAAAGAATTTAATGTAACTGCATTATCATAGACAATATTTTTTGCGCTCTATATCTTGCAGTTGGGTTCTACCGTTCTAAAGCTCTTTCAAATCATGATGGCGATTGAGCTTTATCTGTGGTACACACGTATCGTTCAGTTCGACAACAAAAATAAAGCTCCACGATGTACCTGCGCAGTAGACCAATTTTAGTAGCGCGGGAAACTCTGGCGCTGTTATTGGTCGATCGATTTCGTACCAACAATGGCAAAATCGTGTAAGCGGGACAAAGCTAAGAATGCAAATCAAGCAATACTCTGCCAGTTGCGCTTGCAAATAAAGTTCAATATAGATTATTTACACGTTCGGCTACCATCGGAAACTGGTCTGCGCTTCTCTGCGCAAACGAATACTGCCGATGCGCATTATATTTGTTGTCAAACTGTACTGGCTTAAAGGACTTGCATCCAGGCCATAATCTTAAAAATTGCATATTTGTCAATATGTGCGTGTACGGAGCGATTTCCGAGCGAGATTTTTTTTATGCTTGCCATACCCGTTTTCGCTCTCACGCACACTTTGACACTTACCTATGAAGACGTTAACCACGAATAATGCTCACTCTCCATCGTGAATTGCAAGAGCTATAAAAGAAGTTAGGCACATGGAAAGTTTCACGGGAGTTTTCAAAATTAGATTTCGATGTGATCTTTCCGGACAACTTTGCCACGTAGTATCTTTGCCGCTCTAGTCGCCATATTGGATAAATGGCAGTTAATAGCTTTTAACTTGTTGACAATGTGATATGTACCTATGTATTGTGTTGTAATTATGTCTCACGGTAGTTTTATTAAAAAAAAAATTTTTTTTTTTTTTTCAGTATTTCGTGACGGGATTCGCGCTGCGTTCTCACAACAAATACGTTCACGAAAAAATGCCCAAACCCAAGACGAAGATATGCAACGTGTGCGGGAGAGGGTTCGGTGTAAGTAGTGGCACTATGAGTACCATATATGGCACACGACTGTTATTGGTTCGGTGCGAGTAGTGACGCGTTACTTATTGTGCCATATATGGCACACAGCTGTTGTGGGTTACCCAGTGTGACCAGTAGTGAAGTTACCCAGTGTACCATATATGGCACGCAACTGCTATGGATTCGGCGTTAGTAGTGTTGGCACACCTAGATTAGTTTTTTTTTTCACTTTACAAAGACGGTAAGCAATATTGAGCTCTTTTTTTGAAAAATCAGCAAGTTACAATTTATAACTCCTGGAATATAGTAATTTGCTTTGTTATGATGTTTTAGTTACATACATTCATAAATCACGCTTTGTCCCTAACGGGGCAGGGTAGACAGCGCCTAAGCGTGTTGTGTGTATTGCAGTATCAAATAAACGATTTATCTATCTATCTAAGCTAACAACACAAAAGCCACGCTTAGCATGATTGTGGGCGTATATCTAGGTTCTAGTTACCGATTTTTAAAGTATATTTCTTACAAGACAAGTCATGACTGTTTACCTTCTCTCTAATGTAAAAAAAAATTAAGTATAGTGTATTATATGCCATCTATCTATATCTTGTTTGTCGAACCTTCATTGTGGGTGTGTTTTTTAATTGCGTTCGGTGTTACCAGACCAATCGCGTGCTGGAGAACCACATGCGCACGCACACGGGCGAGCGGCCGTTCGCGTGCGTGCGCTGCTCGGCCGCGTTCGCGCAGCAGGTCGCCCTGCGCGCGCACAGAGCCGCCATACACAAGGAGAAGTGAACGGGTAAACAAGCTCGTCTACAATCTTGAAATGACAGTCGAGCTCTGAGAATGCTCGGGATTGTCTTGCCGTCTCCCTCGATTTAGTATCAAACCGATAAGAGTGAGACAGGAAACCCGAATGGCATTCTAGAAGCTCAAAGACTGTACTGTCCAGGGGGGCGTTCAAGTATTACGTAACGTAATTTGGGGGGGGGGGGGGGGTATCGTAAAACGTTACGATGCGTTACAGAGGCGGGGGGGTTGGTCTTACAACACGTTACGTAACTTTTTTTTTTAATAAAAAAATTGGGAATTAAAACTGCCAAGTTAACAAACTACGCATGTATTGCGGGTTAAACATCTTTTGTGTTATTTAATATTACCGCCAAGGCGATTAAAACTATAACAAGGATATTATAGCGACTTTCTTGTACTTTGCGCAACATACATTTTTACATTTAGATGGGGAGGGGGGGGGGGGGTTACAGAAAAACGTTACTGCGCGTTACAAGGGGGGAAGGGAGGGTCAAAAATCTTCAATAATTGCGTTACGTAATACTTGAACGCTCCCCAGGCCATAGATATACAGTGTCTAAAATAATCTAGAATACTTCGGCAGGTTGGGTTGGTTTGACTTTTGACAGGTTTATAATTGTAGCTGAAAAATGTTTCCATACATATTGGTGAGTTAGTAATAATTTAAGATAATTTTTAGTACATTACTGCAGAGACCAGTACATCCTGGACGAGTTTGAAACCCGAGCCGGAACAGCGAGGGTTTTAATAGTAGAGTCCAGTCCAGGATGGCGTTACGGTCGAAGCAAGTATAGTGCTTGCCTTAAAAATGAAACGAGAAGATTTAGTAAAATAAAAGTATATTAAAAAAAAATAAGAAATATTGAATGTGACGTTATTCATGTTAGGGCAGTTGTCTATTGTTACTGAAATTAAAATGGTTTTCTTTCGTGTCCCGCTTTTTTTTTTACTTGAATTTCGGTTCATATTTCAAAATTAAAGAAATAATGTTGGCTCTTCAATTAAAATGTGACTATTTAAATACCAAACGCATACGTCCGCATAACCTCTTTCGTCAATAAAAAAAAACTGGTCACTGAACTGATGTATAGATACTGGACGGCCCTAATAAAGACGGGTAATTCCAAATTCAAATATAATGGTATGTTATGGATTTTCATACAACTTAGCTGGACACTTTTTGATCCCAAATTCAAAATGACTAGTCATCCAGGATGTTCAACCTTCTGGCTCCTTTTTGCGTTGCATAGGGTTATAAGCCAATTCTGAACCTCACCATTGGTTGTTATTTACATTGCAGGTTCTGCATCCACAATATCAAAGAGTTAATTCAACAAAGACTCAAAGTCTTCCACCAGGAGAAAATGAATGTTTTACCAAAGTCACGTAATTATATAAAAAATAATCAAAAGCATTCATGGCATTTTGCTCAATGATGAATTTTACGTCAATGAAAATAAATATTTATGTCAACTCTTTAGTTTTATTTATAGTAAAAATAATTATGATACATAATATAAACTCAGCCTTAATATATCTTAAGACTATCATTAATATAATGAATGTATTATATTAATATTTTACAGATTCATTTTGTTTCTCATCTATAGTTCTTTTTTCAACACAACAACTAGCATTTGTGACTAACCGGACATACAACAACAGAGTTCCTGAACTGAATCATCCATGTCTCCGCACATCATATTGATTAGGTAAAAAGTCTGGCGGGTAATCATGAAATATTAAAACATTTACAGTCCGTCGAGGAATCTTAGGTGGAAAATTTGCAAGACTCTATAAGAGGGGCATCGAGTCAGGTTCAAAAGTCGCACTGGGCGAGTGCGGGGTATGAAGCGGCGTGCGGGGGGACACCCCCGCTTCCCCCCACCTCGGTGTATTGGAGCTCGCGCGTGGACTATGCTTTGTTGGTAAATTACTAGTTGTGAGTATATAAAATAAAGCTTAATTAAAATTTCGATAATTCACCCTCATCTTGCGCACTGGCCTCAATAAATCGATTTGCAATATCCTACTAAAAGTTAATTTGGAAGAGATCTTTCGAACGCTCAAACCTTTACTCTAGCCTTCGCCCGCGAATAGGAGATATGCATTTAAAAAAAATCACAATCCTTAATTAATTATGAAAACTATAGTAAAGGAGATGACAAAAAGTGAAATTAAAAGTAATATCGATCAATACTGAAAATATAAGAGTTTTAAATTACTAATTAGTCAGCGATTAGAAAGAGAGATCCGATATGACGTCATATGCCACAACACCCATATAAACTGCATATCAACATCCTGTTCTTCCAGAAAGAGATCTTTGATAGCTTATATCTCAGTTATTTTTATAGTTATTTGAATAATATTTTTGTTATAATGTTTATTACATAAATGAAAGCCATGAAAAAAATCATGAATAATTCCTATTCATACATATAGAATTAACAATTTACTACGAAATTTACATACGGAATTTACTAACGACCAGCGCATAAGATAAGTTTACACCGTTCTACATAGAACAGGTATTAGTCTATGAAGATACATGTCAAAATGGAACACAACTCTGTACTCTTCTGTTGATGCTAAGCTTATAAATTTCGTCGAATGTTGATGCACAGCACTAGTGAGAGAAGTTTCATGTACTATTAAACAAACTGAATCATGATTCATGACCCACTGTGGAACCCCTTCCTAATAAATATCATAGTGACGTTACATTGACTTGACAAGGAAAATCACGTAACATTTTAATGTGACAATGTTCTACTGTGGGTCAGGAATTTGGTCGGTAGTACATATAGGGAGTTAAATCGCGATTTTGACGTATAACTTCATCTATCTGCCATAAAAAATAAATGTAATACTTTCAGTAAGGTATTCATTAAACACCACTTGTATTAATACATATTAAAAGTGACTTAAGTCTATGTTGCTACAAATATAATAAAGTATATTTGCATGCCTTTTTTATGTATGGACGAGTTTTGTATGCATCCTTCCATTCACTTATGATATCTATCAACACATTTAAAATCTACCTTATCAGCATCTACATAGTGAGGAAGTCCTTACATAATGTACCATAAATGGTACTTAGGGCTTCTCAAGCCATCAAGTGCCATATATGGAACACTATTAGATTGTGAACATGAACCACATATGGATTAGTTTGGAATATGTCCAATTGGATTATTAACATAAAATAATTACATTTACATTCGAAAATAAAATCTTTTTTTTAAATACAAGGATATTAATGTTGTCTTAAATCAAATAAAATAAAAATATCGCACCCTTCGTGGAAGAAAGACGTAAGTCCTGTAGAGCCTTAATAGAACTCACGTCTTTCTTCCACGAAGGGTGTGATATAATAATGGAGGTGACATTGACCAGCAATTCAAGAGATTTCTTTGAAACTAAACTTCAAAATTTCTGGAACCAATCAGGTTTAGTGTTAAATTGTAGCCATACATACATTTGCTCATTATCATAAAAAGCCATACCCAAAAATTCTTTTTTCCAATTATACAGAAGGGGCATCTAACTGCAGTGTTGCCAACTTATCAATATTTTACTTGCAACCAATACATTTTTCTATTGTAAAAATCTTCAAACAAAAAAGCAGGACAGCTGCATCAAACATTTGCGGAGTCCATGTGTACCAGTTGCTTCTCCTCCCGCGCAGATGGTAAAAGCCCATAGCTAATGGGCATAGGAATCATGTTATAGGCGGCTAGCAACCCATCACTCTTTTGATTCCCTTTTCCACCCACAATCATGCTAAACGTGGCCTTTAGGTTTTGTTACCTCTGTCTACCCAGTAAAGGATAAAGACCTGATTTATGTATGTATGTATGTATGTATTGCTTCTCTGATAGGTGAGTGGTAGGTTTAATAGCAAAGTAATTTGTTTTTAGAACATAGATATGTTTTCTTAGGCATGTGGGGTAAGTGCAAAATTAATGTCCGTAACAAAACTGAGAATCAATTTAACATAACACTCATAACAAAATTGATATAGGCTTATGAAAATGATAAATAAAGTATATTTTCTCATATTCATAACAGATATTCATTTTGCTCTTGACCCTTTTCTAATGACTTAAACTTTACTATCACTTAAACCTTAAAGTTTCAGATCTGACTAAAAGTCAACTTTTTAGTCCCGGTATTAGGTCACTTTAGGGTCCACTGACGAATACTCCAGACAGCAGCACAGGGTACAACATGACCACTGATTTTCCTAATTCAAAATGTTTCTAATATGACACTGGTGGCACATGTTGCATCATGCTATTATACACACATTGACTTTCAATAGGCTTCATCGGAGGCATTGGCGGAGGCATCATGTGCTGCACGGGCTGCTGCACCGGCTGCTGCGGGTTTTCAGGGGGCTTTTTATTCTTCTTCTCGCATTTCTTGAACTTAATGCCTAACTTATTCAACAATATTAACCTTAAAGATTCCTTGCCGCCCCGGTAGTTTAACTCATGTTTGGCTGCCATTAGAATCTTACCCAGCGTAGGAACCTCTTTCCTCATAGAGTAACTATTTACAATGCCTCGTAAGGCACACAACTGGAAGTAATCAAGCTGCACTTTCGTTTTTCTGACTCGTTTTTTCTTAGGTCCCGTCATTCGTGTTTGCGTGGCTTCAGCGCGCAAGCCATCCCTTTTTATCCGTTTTATAGTGCTCTCCGACAGCCCTGTGGCCGCGCAGGCACGCTTGACCACATTCTCAACCGGAAATGCGTAGCCTCTATTCTGTTTTTCGCTCTCGAAAAATTTTATAACCTTGAATATAATCTCCCGTGCCTGTCCATCAATAGCTTCTTTTTTCTTTTTGTCGGCCTTAGCTTTCTTATTAGTTTCGAGACTCTCGATCTCGATGATACTGGGCACCTCAACAGTGATGGTTGTCGTCATTTGCGGGGGCATTTGCTGCTGCTGCTGCTGCTGTTGTTGTTGCTGCTGCTGGAGCTCCTGTGGCGTTTGCAACTGAACCAGAGCATTTTGTAAGATAGAATGGTCTTGTCTAACTTGATTTAAGACTTGCACCTCCTGCACTTGCACGTTCATCTTGAACGCGCCACCGTATTGCCGGAAATCAACTATGCGTAACTTCAACTACAGTGACTTCGGGCATTTGTTAGGTTGACTTAATTTTATCAACAAAAACTATGGATACGAGGACTCCAGTAGTAGTAGGAAAAGGACGCCATATTTACATTAAGTGACATTTGAAGTGCCACAGCACAGATAAAGAAAAACGCCCGATGAAACCAAGAGGAGAAACGAAACGCAAATCAGTTGCTGTCTTGACTCAAACATGTCACACATAAAGATTGTTGGGATAAAGTTGTTCTAGCTGCATCCATTGCTTATGCAAATCAATAAATACTGAACACCAATTCAAGTGAATATTAACCGATCAGTTAACAAGTATTTTTTATTTTGCTACTTTTGCTTGTTTTGTTCTAGCCAAGATAATTAATGTCAATGTCAAGTTTTTTTATTCTCGTCATCCACACAGGAAAGGCAAAAAGTATAATGCCCATACCGCCACAGCTGATGTACAGACATCAGGCCGTGACTAGGACACTATTTTTAACATCGATTTTCGATTGAAATAGAGGAAATTATGTTGATAATCATAATTTCAGATTACTTAGCAAGTACAGTCAAGGGCATAAAAGGACTTTAGACATTGGATAGAAACCATCTACTTCGGGGGAAAAAATTAATGGCATTAAATAAAAAATCTGTGAGTGAACAATCAATCATCCCGTTCTCCTACCCTTAGGATTGTTTTTTTTTCCAAATTTATATACGACCACCCATTTGTTCCGTGAGGAGGACCACCCTCCGAATACACCCTATTTAATAAAAAAAAGACTTATCAAAATCGGACTACTCTGTAAAAAGTTCCAAGTGTGCCGTCTCGCCCAAACAAATGCCGTTTAGTTATAGAGTGAAAGAGATGGCATAATTATAAACTTTAAATTTCAAATTTGGGTGGGAACAGACCTCCTTTGAAGCCGTAATAACTATGAGTTCTCGATTTGTTTTCGATTGTTTACGAACATGTTCTTATTTAATTGCAACTTTGCTTTGTATTGCAACCAAATTCGTTTGCGACGATCGAAACATAGTTTTACTTCGTTTTCAAAATTGCTAAGACATCACTATGAAATATTTTAAAAATAAAGGAGTTAAAGCGTATCTAATCGACTACTTGGCGAGTATATTTGGTAGCGCTGCAGTGACATTTTGATAACGCTCGGACTTAGTGACGGGGAGCAACCACGAATCAGTTCACCTCATCGAATAATTGTGTTTTACCCAATAATACATTATAATGTCCTCGTTAGTTCTTTGCCAAGGTTGTTTGGCTTCAGGAAGAATATTGGCACCGATTGGAAAACATGCCAAGCTATACCAGTCGCTACTATTGTCCAAACTAAACATAGTAAGTACCTAATGATTTCACGTAATAAAATTACTGATAATGTGTAATTAACACGTACAAGTTTTTTATCGCCCATTTTATCTAAACAGCTTATAGTACGTCTATCAATAATTTTATATTCAGTTTTTTTTTTATTCTAGGATAAGCAATGGCTGCTGTGCTGGGAATGCCACAAAATATTAGATAATATTTATTCATTCCGTTTAAGAATTACTGAAGCTCAGAAACTATTGCATAATAAGTGTTTGGTAAGGTCTCGTGACATATAATTATTTTTCAGGTTACTAAGATTAGCAAAAATAGTAGTTAAACTATTAATGTGAATTTATAAAAAGTATTTCAATTCTAAACACGATAACAAATTATTCAATACAACTAAGTTACAATGATGAAATAGACAAGTATTATGTAATATAATAATTATATGTATTATGTAGGTTAGTTCAGTACATAGTTACAAAAATATTAGACCATTTGTAACTTTAAAACAATGTGACAAGGTGCATTGGCTAACATTTTAGTGACTTGTGATCTGTGACCCCATTGTTGTATTATTAACTTCCAATGTTTGTTCCTATAGTATAGTCATAGACCCACTTCTACACTCCACATACACACACACATACACAAATCACATCTATATCCCTTATGGGGTAGACAGGGCTGAGGTAACAAGACTTAAAGGCCACTTTTAGCATGATTGTAGACGTATAGGTGGACCACTTCTATATGTTGGATTAACTAGAAATTTGCTAAAAATTTGTAGAATGGATGACACTGCAAGTACAATTAGATTGCAGCAGTGTGAATGTTTGTGGATGGATGTCTATCTCTTTTACGCAAAAATCACTGAACATGAATGAAATTTGGGATGAAGATAGTATTTATTTACACATAGGATTATTTATATCACGGAATTCTTTGTAGACAGTTGCAGACAACAGCTGGTTCTGTTTGCTATAAAAGTAATTTTAATTTATGAACTCCTACTAATTACTTTTATCCTATGAAATATATATAAAGCCATAACCATATTTTTGACTGATTCACAGGTACATCACAATTCTTTATCAACCCTATCTTTTGCAAATAAAGTTGATGAATACAATTTATGTTTAAATGATGACATAAAACACACAGTACCAATCGAATTTGACATTTGTCATAACATAAAGAATGAACAACCCGGAGACTTAGACTTGGAACTGACTTCGATCATCCAACCCAAAGATATAAAATCAAATGGACAATCCAAACTTAAACTTGATGCACTACAAGTGGAAATAGTAAAGAATGAAGATGACTCGCATTTTGATGACACCGAAGTCATAGATGACATAGGACTGATAGATGACCTTGAATTTAAAGATGAGAAAGACATAAAAGTGGAGTTAGATGAACCGCTTGTTTCACTTGATATACTTGGGCAGAAGAGTGAGATTATCATTAAGAAGGTGAGGAAGAAGCGAGGCGTTTTAAACAAGAAGTACAGGACCATTATCATGGAAGACATTGTTGATAAAAGGAAGCTCTATGATAAGGTATAAACAAACTGTTTTGTTTGACGTATTGTTCTAGGTGCCTTAAATTTACATTCACACAAATGTCTTTATCCCTTACGGGGTAGACAAAGCCTAAGGTAACCAAGACCTATAGGCCACGTTTAGCAAGATTGTGGGCGTATAGGTGGTATTAAACTTACAAAATTGGGTGAGGAGCACATGTGCTGCCTGGGGACCGCGATAACAGACTGCCTTTCACAACTACCCTCTTTTGGTAGGTGTTCACTAAACTACCTACATTATCCATACATAACAGGTGGAAAATGGAATCAAAATAGTGATAGGTTGCTAGCCGCATCGCCTATAAATGATTCCTATTATTTTTGCCGATTCCCTCGATAGGCGTACCATGTGCGCGGGAAGAGAAGCAACTGGTACATTCTGTTTCTTCTTTGCTCCCACACCAGCATGGTAGTTAAATTCGTTCTGGAATATTCCTGCAGGTGGTTAAGGTTTTTGAATGAAACACTCAGTTCCACCTTGATTCAAAATTAGGTCATCTCTTGGTTGCTTGATGCTATTTGGATGCAGTTATTTAACCTCCGACGCACAAATAGGTGGTTATAAGTTTGACGTTGATGTGTGTGTGTTTTTGTGGTACCTACCGTAACTCACAAACGTAAGGGCCGATTTCGACGCGGTTTTTTCATTCGAAAGCCAGTTTTCTTGCGGTGGTTCTTTTTGGTAAAAATCGGTATAGCTGTTTTAAGAGTATGTAAGGTGTTTTTAGCATAAAATGGAAATTGGTGTGGTTTTTTTTTTAATTTTAATTAAATTTTATATTATATTGCTCATGTTTGTTTTGAATAAGGCAGGCGCTTTTAAATTAAATGTCCATGTCTGTATGTTAGTAGAGTAAGTTTATTTAGAAGCAGGTTTTCTTTGACATAAATACTGTCTAGTTTTTTATAGGAAAAAATCGACTTCAAAGGCGTACAGGAATGGCTGGAGGTGAAGAAGGCGTCGAGGACTCAGAAGCGGTTTCAGTGCGAGCTCTGCTTCTCCGGATTCGCCACGAAGAAGTTTTACGACCGTCATCTGGAGGTGCGGCACTCTAAGGTAGCGCCATCTGTTAACGATTAAGCGTAACTATGTGGCGACGCTAGCGCCATCTAGTATCGAACAAATGAAATAAGCTAAATGGCGGCTGTTTTTTGATCATTTTTCAATCTATACATATTAATCACGTCTTCATCGCTACGGGGTAGACAGACAAGACCTAAATGTTCCGTTTACCGTGATTGTGGTTGTATAGGTGGAAAGGTGATTCTAAATAGTGATGGGTAGCCAAATCGCTTGTAAACATGATTTCAATGATTTTCGCCCACTCCCTCCATTAATTTAGCGAAACCCAAAAAAATATGGAAAATAAAAAACAGGGTCTTTCTGTTTCGCATAAATCATCAATGTCATCGGAATCATATACTTCTAGTTTAGTGGGTAACAAGTGCGCATAGCGTTATTTTGTAATATCCATCCACTAACTTTAGGCTACATGACACTTTACCCGTGCTTTTTGCGGGTGGTAGGACCTCGCGCAAGGTCATACACGCTAATCCTTCCACCAAACAGCAGTGCTTGGCTTGCGCTGCTGTATAGCGGCGCGGAGAGTCAGACAGCCGGCAAAAGTACTGGCACATGAAGTATTCTATATTAGCTCTCCAAGCTGGCAACGCGTCTGCAACCCTCTAGCATCGCGGGTGTCCATAGGTGCTGTCCCTTGCTATCAGGTGACCAGTTTGCCTTCCTTGCCGTGTAAAAAAAACATTTTCGTCTTTTCTACAGCGTCTAGGCAAATACGAATGCGACTTGTGCGGCTTCAGATTCGCGGAGAAACCGAAGCTGGCCTACCACGTGCGCAGCCACTTTGTCCAGTTCGTGTGCAAGCTGTGTGGGACGCGCACCTACAGGCGCGCCGAGATGTACTCGCACTTCATACACGGGCCGCACGGTCGCATGCGGGAGTGCAAAGCGTGCGGGATGCGGTTTGAGTGAGTATCGAGTGATTACTATGTACAGCGCCATCTAGTGAGCGGCACAGCAACTAATAGGTAGTTGTGAAAATTTTATTTGCCGTCTTACTCGCTAATCCTGCCGATTAAGAGTACTTTTTAGATAATTAAGTAGTATTTTTGCGGTCATACGGCAAGGTCCATACGGATCGCTACTACTGTCTCACTTCGTCATCTTGCCGCCAAGCAACAGTGCTTGCATAGCCGATTAAATTACTGGCACTTAAGGTATTTTATCTTATCCCTTTAGCCTGGCAACGAACTCATCTGTAATGCTCCGATATTGCGGATGTCCATGGGTACATTTCATCAAGTAACCCCCTTGCTTTTTGCCTTACATCTTGCCTTCTCTGTTGTACAAAAAAGCCAGGGAGCGAGACGGCAAGTCCTAATGCTAAAAGACGGATTCACCATGTTACTCGATTCACCATCTTAATCATGTCGATTGACAGTGCGTCCTGTTTTGATTCACGTGTAAGTTACACGGCCAGGGAAGTGGCTAGCAGTTAAGGTATTATTATACTTTAAGTCTACGGTGGTGGGTGTCTTTGGACAGCGGTAATCAGTGACCACATACCATCAGATGCTTTAATTGTTTAACTAAGTACTGTATATAAAAGGCCCTGCGCATAATTATGTAGCTTTACGAACGTAGCCAAGTTTTCATATCGAGGAGATATATAATGATTATTATGTCATGAACATTTCGGGGGTGAGGGGGTATCTGAACACGTAGAACTCCTCCCCTGGCTAGGCCTCTGCGAAGGTTTTAGTTAAAGTAATAAAAGTATGTATTAGTTGAGTTGTGTGACACCTGTCTCCGGTACTAGATGGCGTATTTGTGGCATACATTATATTTGTGTGTATTTCTTAATAGATGTCCCAATCGGCGCGAGTTCTTCGAGCACTACAAAAATTATCACGAAAAACACGTCTGCGATTACTGTGGGAAGAACTATTCTAAGAAACAGATCTTGATTGCACACATCATGTACGTATATTCACCTAAATAAAGAATGCTCAAAATATTCGTTAATTTCTAAATAAAAAAATAAGCGTAGCCCTAGCTCCGTCAGGTATTTCGCTGACCAAAAGGGTTCCGTCTCCAATATGTTCGAGAGTCACTCCAATAAACCACTTTACCGTTTCCAGCAAACACCACACCGTGTACCGCTGCGACATCTGCAACATAACATACGCCACGCGCGACTCTTACAAGCGCCATAAGAAAGAGAAGCACGAAGTCGACATGAGCGAACAGAATTACTGCGTGGAGTGTAACATGCAGTTTATGAACAGCGCCACCTATAACAGACACATTAAGAGAAGCGTTAAACATCGTCCCAATCGAGCGTAAGTACTATCAGAAAAATTTAGGCAATATCCTGTATGTGATCTGCTATACTAAGATTAGAAATCCTTTGTATGTCATAAAATATAATGTCGATAAAAGGTGGCTGACAACTTAAAAGTTCTTTACGCCTTTTTATTTGATGTATTCCCGTGGCGCTTTAAAAATATCACTCATCTGCTCGTGTCGACATTATTTAGTTAGGGTTTCCCGCACTAGATGGAGTTGTCATGAGTTTCCATGTGGCGCTCGGTAGATGTCGCCATTGTTTAAAAACCCTTTATGCCCATAGTGTAGGTGTAACAATCAACACTGTTTACTGTTGTTGTCGTTTGTTATTTTACTGGCCATATACTCATAAATGTGGAGTTAATAATGCCGTTCCGCTTACACTAATAGTAATTAAAACGAGAATGAAAGGGACTATATTATGCGATCTTCGAACTTCGAATTAGCCTCCTGTATCTGCAGATAAACTTAACGTCACATTTTACTGTTGTAATTGAAATGTATGTACACAAGTTTGTCTGTCTTACGAGTACAAAGAAATGCTTATTTGTACTGAAGAAATAAATACATTTTGATTGTATTTCTTTTGTTTCTTGCAGCTTCCCGTGCCCAGAGTGCGGCAAAGTGTACACGAAGAACATTAGCATGAGGAATCATTACAAACTCGTACATTTGAAGAAGAGCGACTACCACTGCGCTATCTGTGATACGGTTAGTAGTAAAATGTACACTTCACTATCACTACATAGTATAAAACAAAGTCGCTTTCTCTGTCCCCATGTCCCTATGTCCCTATGTATGCTTATATCTTCAAAACTACACAACGGATTTTGATGCGGTTTTTTTTAATAGATAGAGTGATTCAAGAGGAAGGTTTTTATGTATAATTCTACGCAGACGAAGTCGCGGGCAGAAGCTAGTACAAAATAAGTTTTAGTTAAATTTTCCATTTTGAATAGCTTTTTTTGCTGGCTATACTTACATTGTCATCCGTCCTACATATATTTACCAAATTTCGAATCAATCGGACCAAACAGTGAAGAGTTCCCTCCTCCGGAGACGGTCCTGGCCAAGCAACCAAAATTCTACTACCAGATTATTGTATTGTCATCCAACTTGTAAGAGCATGCAGAATTTCAGCTCAATCGGTTGAAGATATCTGCTTCAAATTGAATTTCAAGATTCCACTCAAACATAATTATGTATGTACACACGGCAAAGTACATCACATACATACATTGCAAGATAAATAAGTTTGCAAAAAGGCTTATTTTACTTGAGGAAAATTGAATGACCCCTAAAACTGAAAAGTCATGGTACCTTAGTGGTTTGACCTATGGCCTCTCACGCAGAGGATCGTGGGTTCGAATCCCGGGCTCGCACCTCTGAATTTTTCGGAATTTAGGTGCGACGCTACATTTCAACTTTACCATGAGCTTTTCGGTGAAGTGGAACGTGTGAAGTTCCCGGGCTTTTCTCTATCACATTCCTAATCTACCAGACTACGTATAAATACGTGGCGAATGAATTTGTGGCGACACCAGTGACATCTAGCGTAGAATACGAGCAACTAAATTGACGGTGAATGATATGTTAGTTTTTTTTTTTTTCAGTATTACTTGACGGGTCACCGGCTGCGTTACCACCAGAAATATTTTCATGACAAGTTGCCTAAACCGAAGAATAAACTGTGCAAATACTGCGGGAAGGGATTCAGTGTACGTATTCAAAAACTAAAAGTAGACAAGAAAGCTAATTTGAATTTTGTTTGCTTAGTGATTATTATCATTATTCTCCAACAGCTGTCTAGGGTACGGAAGTACTTTGAAAGACAATAGTTATTAAATAAGTACGAACGTCGAACGAATTGTATCCCACCATCACTAAGAGCTCGCTTCGCTCGATTGCGACTAAAGTACGCTCTGTAATTCGTCTCTCCCATGTAACTTGTATACTGTACATCAGGGGTGGCCAACTTGATTAGACCCAAGATCTCCTGTTCACTAACGAAACCCTGTGCGATCTACCAATTACATACTTCATGAAACCTTAAATCAGCAGTTGGTGATTACGATGCGCAGTCTGGTCTACGTATTTATATTTTTTGCCTTGCCACGATCGACTGGACTAACAGTCGCGATCGACCGGTCGATCGCGATCGACCTGTTGGCCACCCCTGCTGTACATGAATTATCATTTGTGTATTACTGAGCCGCGGATTCTAGTAAGTCTTACATTCCAGAGCGTACGTTGAGTATATAAAAAGTTACTCTATGGCAGGGGGGCGAACCTTTTTTGGTGGACGTGCCATTTTTTCACAAATAAAGTAATATCAAAGACCCTGTTGTCTTAAGAGTTTGTTGTTATTTTATCATCATATGACACATTGGCCGTTTTCCGCCCTATTTCATAATTAAAGAATCTTAAATTGTTGATTTAATGGATAAAAATAAACCTTTTTTATTATTGGCGTGCCAAAATTATTTTGAAGCGTGCCAACAGTGGCACGCTAGCCATTGGTTCGCCATCCTTGCTCTATGGTATGTAGGTTGCACTCACTCCGCTCGTTTTTTTTAATAGCCGAGTGCTCCATGCTTTAACGAAGGTCTCTGCTTCCACTCATCTCAATCTAAACAAATCGGAACTCCAATATAACGGAAGCTTTAGTATTGTAGACTATGCCTAGTATATTTAGTATTATACAGGTAATCAATGATTAGGCATTAGACGAAGAATAGTAAATTATGCTCTGTTTTTTTTTCCAGAACAACCGAATTTTGGACAACCATGTTCGCACGCATACGGGCGAGCGACCGTTCGCATGCGAATTTTGCTCGGCCGCGTTTACGCAGAAACAGTCACTCACCGCGCATCTCCGTTCTGCGCATAAATAAATTGTTCAAAATACTGAATGCCTTATTTATTAATTTACTGACCCTACATTGACCATTCAGGGGTCATTGTTTTTTTTCACCTGTTCACCCTTTGCCAACCAAGAGTCACCTGCTGGCTGCTGCATGTACATAGACATCCATAACATAAAAGGGTTACGCATGCATTGCCGGCCCTTTCAGCAATAGTAACCTCGTTTTTTGCAGATCCGTAAGTTGTGTCCCGAAAACTCCCCATGAAAAATGCAACACCAGAGACAGTAGGTGAACCCAGTGAGAGAAACATTATTTAATATAGAAATGTATGGCCATTAGTCTTTACCCTTCTTGGAAGAACTTAAAAAAAAACACACGTCACTGTCAAATGTCAAAATTGTCAAACGAAAATTTAGTCGCGCTCGCTTTACTCGACGTAGTATTTGTTTAGTCAAAATACTTTATTTAACGAAATAAATAAAGACTATAAATGAACTAAATTAATTATTAATTTTAACATACAGTTAAATGTTCATGGATTCAGTTGCCTCTCCATAATACTTACAACTGCAGCGGTAGTTGCTTGTACGGTGTTTACCTACTAAACTTTTAAGTTATTATAATGTTTGGTGTAAAAAGGGAGTCTGACGCGGAAATATGCCGCGGCTGTCTCAGCACGGACCGGAGACTGACATCGCTGGCCGACTATAACCTGTTCTTCACTTTAATGAACGATAAACAGAAATTCGAGGTAAATCACTAGTATCAAGCTGTATCGGTAAAATTTATAAACTTATTGAAACTAAATAATCTAATTACACCCATCATAAACTTGTCACAAAATTAAAAACTAGATTAACTTAACTAAAACCAGTCTAAAAACCTGTATTAAAACTACATAAATAAAGTTTTAAAAAGAACAGAAGTGTCTAACCCCCCTGGCCGCTACAGGGTCCCCATGACGCTGGCGGTATATCCATTGAGCCGCAAGTGCGATCTGCTGGAATTAGTACACACCAGCTTTTGGGTCCCCTGTGGTGACGATCAACCATATCTCATTATTTTATTCCATTATCTGTGGGTGTGTCTGAGTGTGTGTGTGTGTGTGTTGTGTGTATGCCTTTATGTGGGCCATGCACCTGCACCTCACGCACGCGCACGCGCAGCCATGACCAGTGTAGGTATCCTCATATTTATATTTAAAATGGGACAATTCGTGCAAGTCGTTTTTATCGTCTGTGGTATCTTTGTTAACCTTTCTTCAAATCTGTTAAGTCTAGGATGTTTATTAAATGTTTAGTGTGCATAGTGGCTTAAACTAAGTTCAAATTAAACTAAATTTTCACTTGATGTACCTAGTTAGTTATAAATGTTAATACCTAACTCACTGTTAAGATATTTTTTCTCAGTCTTTACTCTGTTTGAACCGTAACTTAATGTTTGCACTAAGTATTATTTAATTCTACTCTAAGATAAGATATTTAAGATACTTACTACTAGGAAGAGCGGTGTCTCTCAACACAGGTTTCTACTTAATTTAAAGAGAGGCACCATCCTTTGTTACATACACTTATGTGATAACGAAATATATATTTTTCATTTTTCATTTTCATTTTCATTTTCATTTTTCATTTTCATTATTCAGGTGTTGCAGTCTCCGTCTCTGCTTCTGTGTTGGGAATGCAATGCATTGCTGCGCAGGATGAAGTCGTTTCAGAAGCAGGTGCAGCATGCACACACGCTGCTGGAAGAAAGAATTGATGAATCAGTCAGTGAACAGGTAACAAACAGACAGACACTTTCGGATTTATAATTATAGTGTGGACAATTTCATTCCAAATTCAGTGGGTGTTTTACAATCTCAAAACAAATTTATAAATGTCACTGAAAATTAGAACACAGAAAAATCCAGAAAGTAAAGCTGTAGCCGGGAATGAAATCCTGTTCCTCGTCATTCCGTGACGCTTGCTATAATAATCTCAAACCACTTTTTTGGTTGACTATGAATTAATTTTAAATCAGACTTTTTTTTATCCTTCAGCTTGTCAAAGGATTGTCCCAACTTTCCGCTTGTCATAAAGAAGAATATGATGTAGTAATTGAAAATCTAGTTGATGACACAGAAGAACCATTTATAAATCCACTTAAAGAAGAAACTAAAGTACAAATAGACATCTTTAATCATAATTTCAATCCAGATGATAACTATGTTTTTGAGGGTACTGACAATTTTGAGACACATACTGAATTAGGTGTAGAATTAGAAACAATGGAAACCGATTTAGAAAAAACAATTGATATACCAGTTAAGAAATATAAACGTAAAATTAAAAGAGCAACTAAAAGAAAGAAAGTTGCAACAGTTACAAATAAAAAAAGTAAC
The DNA here is from genome assembly GCA_949127965.1 of Pandemis corylana. NCBI lineage: Eukaryota > Metazoa > Arthropoda > Insecta > Lepidoptera > Tortricidae > Pandemis > Pandemis corylana. The sequence goes on along the minus strand of OX421878.1, from coordinate 3,334,391 downwards.
AGAGAAGGTTTGAGGAGTTCTGGAGAAATTATTCCTCCATTATATCAGTGCAGCAAAAGCAACGGTAGCAAAAAGGACAACAACACTAAAGTAAATAATACAATAAAACAAGTTTTCAAACAATCACATCATAAGAGATGCTTGATTCTCGAAGATCCAAGTGAAATCATAGTTGAAGCAAAGAAAGAAAATAAAACACCAGATGGTAGTGATATGGTAGGAAACGATTTACAGAATGAATTCCTAGATAATAAAGCTGAAACAGGTTTGGAGCTAGAAATTATCTATAATAAAGAGAAACCTATCGAAAATTCGAGCAAGAAAATTAAATTTGAAAGTAATATTGAACATAACAAACATTCAAATGAGGATGAAAGTAAAAATGATGATCCCGATTATGAAGAAGAACCAAAATCTTATACTTTTAGACCAAAAATTAAGAGAAAAGGAGCACACACTAAGATAAAGTGGTTGCGATTAGTTATCGTAAGATTTGATGTAGTTAATGAACTGGATGAATATTTTACTTATGTTGATTTAAGTCCTGAAGAGGTTAAAGATATTCTAGATAACGAACTGTCATACACTCGTGAGGAACAGCCATACGGCTGCAATTATTGCGGTATCCGCTTCGAAAAGCAGAAGACATTGATCAAACATAAGAGAAACACCCATAAGCAAGTAAGTTAAAACTCCATGATAGACATGTAAGGTCTTTACCTTTCTTGGAAGAACTTAAAAAAAACACAATACAATACAATACAAATACTCTTTATTGAACACCACAAATCAGTACAAAACAATACAGAAACAAAGAACATTGTAGACAATAGGCGGTCTTATCGCTTAATAGCGATCTCTTCCAGACAACCAAGAAGCTAAATAAGTTGGAGACAGTTTAAGTAGCACGTAGTAAACACGTCACTGTCAAACGAAAATTTCGTCGCGCTCGCATGAACCAATTGTTATGAATAAATAAATAAATGGGTTGCGAGTCGGGCTGCCTCCGCGTGTGGTCAAGAGCTGCGGTTCGTTTTTGGATCCGTCCAAGGGGAAGAGCAGTGCTTGGTCCGGTGCACCCTGGGCAACGGTTAATGATTTCCTGGCAGATTCTGAAGGATATCATTATCCGTTGGCTAAGAGCCCGACAGGGGGTAGGGGTCTTTTGACCGTGTTCTAGCGTACAACGTTGCCGACATTTTTGTCACAAGATTTTTGAACACTGTTTTTATTACTGTGACATTGGCGAAATCATCGCATCGACTTCACCACAATGTACTTTTTTCAGATAGCAAAGTGCACCAATCCAGTGTACAAGATGTACCGTTGTAAAATCTGTGATAAAATTATAAGAAAAGAGCATGCTGAGGCACACATGAAGTATTTGCACCGCTGGCGGTACTACTGCAAGGAGTGCGACAAAGATTTTTGGTAAGTATGAACTTCTATACTTGCAAAATTCTAAACGACATTGAAAATTAGAAAAGTAAAGCTATGACCGGGAATCCAACCCGGATCCTCGTCATTCCGTGACGCGTGCTATACCCCTACAACACCCATAGCAGGTGGGTAAGCCTTCGAATTTTTCTATCTGTTACTATCTGTCACGTGACCTTGGTACTATGCGAATTTTCATCGCCAAGCGTCGTCCGTTTGAATGATGTGTCTGTACGACACAATTACAAATATTCCATACTTGCCTCCATTTTCTTTAATGCTGGTCTGGTAGCATTAGAATATAGAATGTACCAGCTGCTTTTCTTTCCGCGCACATCGTAAAAGCCATCGAGGGAATGGGTGGAATAGTATTATAGGCGATGCGATGCAACCCAACTATTATGGTTCCCTTTTCCACCTATACGCCCACAATCAAGCTAAACGTGGCATTTAGGTCTTGTTGCCTTAGGCGGTTACCCCGTCATTACCTACCTGCATTGCACGGTCTCATTGTCTAAGGGAAGTCCTGGCGGGCGCCGGGGGGGCGTTTGTGGTGAAACCCTAGTGGCATCCCACTGCGTGCCCATCACACCGGATTGAGGCAACGCCGGAGAGTTTTTAGTTTGGGTATACCCCTCCGGGGGGGAGTCCCACATAACCCTAGGCATCCCCGTGCCTAGGGCATCCATAAGAATTTCCTCTCCATTAAAAAAAAAAAAAAAGGTGGTTACCCCGTAAGGGATAAAGACTATAGTAGAAAGACTATGTATGTTTATCTACATCCATATCATAACTTCCCTACATGTTCGGAACGATTAGCAAATGGCCTACATTAAGAGACCTGTAGCTGTGGTTGTATTATGTTTACTTTAAAGTATCAATATCGATACTCTTATTACAATTTTTTTTTTTTGACGACCGGATAGCCTAGTGGTTAGTGACCCTGACTATGAAGCTAGAGGTCCTGGGTTCGAATCCCGGTAGGGGCAGACAGTTGTATGATGAATACGAATGTTTGTGCCTGAGTCATGGATGTTGTATGTATTTAAGTATGTATTTATCTACATTATTATAAGTATGTTTATCCGTTGCCTGGTACCCATAGTACAAGCTTTGCTTAGTTTGGGGCTGGGTCAATTGGTGTAATTTGTCCCAAGATATTTATTTATTTATTTTATTTAATTCAAACTTCGAACGTCTTAAATAACAAAATCTCTATGTCTATTGTCACAGAATTTAAGAAAAAATATAAATGTCAGTCGTTTCATCTAATACGAACTTTCGAAGAACAGAAAATACGTATTTTGATGTGAAAACGTTTATTGTAGAAAACTTATCATATGAATGTAGATAAAGTTATGTATGCGATACAACACGAGTGGGGTTTTATGGAACGAAGCGAAGGTGAGATACATAAAGATTGTTTTAATCTCGTTATGCACCAGCCACATAAATAACTAATGTATTACAGGGACAAAGAAGAAGGCATGAGTCACTTTAAGGAGGTCCATAAGAATTGGAAAGGGTACAGCTGTGGTCACTGCCGTGTCGTTACCAGCACCAAGCGAGCACTGGAGGTACACATGAGGTATGTTCTTTTTCCCCTTTTTTTATGAAAGGCAAAGGGAGTTAAGTCCATACAGCCAGAAAAAAAACCAAACTAAGAGCGGCTACAACATCGGGAATTTAAGAAAAATTTATGATAACATTAAGTTAATTAAGTTTATTTTATTAGTTTAGTGCTTCCATGCTGGTCTGGGAGTAAAGAAAAAACATAGAATGTACCAGGTGCTTCTCTTCCCGCGCTGATGGTTAAAGACCATCGAGAGAATGGGTATAGGAATCATGTTATAGGCGATGAGGCTAGCAACCCATCACTATTTTGATTCCCCTTTCCATTCCCTTTAAGTTTTGAGTTTATACGCGAAAAGAATACAGTATATAATATGTTGTGATTTATTTAATCTTTCAGGAACAACCACACTCCAGTGACGTGCGAGAAGTGTGGGAAGACAGTCAGCGGTAGTAAGTACATGCGGGTAGGTCACAAGATAACAAGGTATAGTATACAGTTTGACAACAAAAATAATGCTCCACGATATACACACAGCAAAGCTATTCGGTAAGCAGGATAGATACGGCGCGAGCGTGCGTAGGTGCTTACCTGATTATATTGCCGTGTGTACCTGCGCAGTATACCAATTTTAGTAGCGCGGGAAACTCTGGCGCTGTTATTGGTCGATCGATTTCGTACCAACAATGGCAAAATCGTGTAAGCGGGACAGAGCTAAGAATGCAAAGCAAGCAATACTCTGCCAGTTGCGCTTGCAAATAAAGTTCAATATAGATTATTTACACGTTCGGCTACCATCGGAAACTGGTCTGCGCTTCTCTGCGCAAACGAATACTGCGCATTACACCGGAGATGACGACGCAGCGGAGCCACAACGTTTCGTCGCCTAAATAATATTTATTATATTTTTTGAATTTTATAGCGCATTGGTTTCGACTGTAATGCTGTAATTTTTTATTGAATAAATAAATAAATAAATAAATAAATTTGTTGTCAAACTTTACCATATGTAAGATCAGTGGCGTGCATAGGGGGTTGCCAGGGTAGGCACTGGTTGGCAGCTGTAGAGTACGGTGTATATAAACACATACTATAACAGTGTTGCAGTATTTTTAATTCTAAATTGAAGTATGTTAAATAATATCAGCTAAAAATTATTATTAAAATTTCTTGAATAAAAATTAAAACAATTTTTCTGATGGTTATTTAACTCTTCGAAAAAGGAATATGCTTGTTTTTTTCTCTAGGGCTTGTATTTATATGTTTTTTCATTTATTTCATTTATTCATACACATTTTAAGTCATGTTCATTTGCTATCGGTGTTACGTGGTAGGGTGGTAGGTACATGACACCCTGTCAGGGTATACAATGTCAATACTAAAGCTACATGTTTAGCATGATTAAGGGCATATAGGTGGAAAGGGAAATCAAATTCGCCCATTCCCTCGATGGGCTTTTACCATCTGCGCGGGAAGAGAAGCAACTGGTAAATTCTATGTTTTTTCTTTACTCCCAGACCAGCGTGGAAGAAGTATGCCTATGTATGTATGTAATAATTAGAGACCGGATTATATGCAACATAAAAAGCTTGTTATATGCGTGCAAATATGCATGAAAAATGCTTGAAATATGCACGAAAATTTTAGGATTTATGTGCGTATACATATAACAATTTATATGCGTAATAGGTGGAACGACTTTGTAGTAGGCGAGCGCGACGTTCTTCTGTCTCTTTCATTTTATTATCGTAACTGTCAAAACTGAAGACGCGCGCGGCTACTGACTGCGTTCCGAAATGCAGTAAAGTCACAATTATTACTCAATAGCCCTTATATTTTGTGACTGTTATTAAATTTGGTCGCATTTCGGAACGCAGGGTGAGTGAAAAATATTGTAAATGTACCGATAATATGCATCATAACTAGATCTTAGGTAAAATACGCTTATAGCGCTGAGAATGGCTGAAATATACAAATGCATATGCGAATATGCAAATGCATATAATCCGGTCTTTAGTAATAATTAAATCCTATTTTTAATAAAAATTGTAGAAGTAATTAATTCATTTTACCAACGAGATTCAGGGCCCCTATATTCTTTTGCATACCTAGTATATGTAAAATAAGATTTCAAGTTTTATAATTATGTAAAGCTGTAGTGTGTATGCCTAAGGTGCACAAGCAAATCCACGAATCGGACGGCAGCAGCCTTGAGCAGCGCTACTGCGTGAGCTGCGACAAGCAGTTCCTCTCCGTCTACACGTACCAGGCGCACCTCAAGTACAGTAGCATCCACAGAGGGAAGGAGCCTGCGTACGTACTTAAAAATACCTGGGGCCCCATTTTTGAAAGCACATATGTGAAAATACCAGGGTTGTTACGGAGCTTCGACTCCGGTTCCGTTAAGTCGGAACTTCCGATTATTATTACACCTTCGGTTCCGACTTCGGCTCCGACACTTTTAAATCGAAGGTTTTAATCGGAGGTCGAAGCATAACATAGCGGCGGTGGCCTGTGTCGACTGTTATGAACAGGTTCATACATGTCGCGCGGGGAATCCCCCCGACTCCCACTACGTGCACTCTATCGTCAATTATCCGACCCTGCCTCCGACTTCGATTCCGACTCCGATAAAGCAAATTTAAAAGCTCCGACTCCGCCTTCGGTTCCGATAAAACTACCTCCCTGAAAAATACCACTCGAAAGTGGTGAAAAATTGTGCCGAATTTGAAATACGAGTAGCTTAGAACATACTTACTTAGATTAGAGCTGTAGTTTTGAAGATATAAACAGATTTATACCACTTTCGAGTGGAATTTTCACACGTGTGCTTTCAAAAATCGGGCCCCTGTTTGTAAATATATCTGTTTAGTTGCTATCAAATGAATCAGGAATTTTTACTTCTTGATTTTTTTATGTTTTTACAGTTTTCTTGCGGCGAATTCTTCTTGGCAATGATGGTCTTTCCGAATGCGCTGGTAGTTTCAAAAAGACATATAATAGAGCCCTTGTCGCAGTGGCGTAACAATAGGGTGGCAGGGCTGGCAAAATGCCAGGGGCCCCCGACCCGAGAGGGCCCCGGCCCAAGCGGCCGCGAGCTCAAAGATATTAAAATTAAACTGAGTACAACGTGATGATTTTTACTGATAGGGCCCCATCAAAAGAATTTGCCACGGGCCCCAGATGGTATAGTTACGCCACTGCCTTGGCGGCCAATTTGCAAAATAAAATTTTCATTTTCATTTTCATTTTCATTTTACCGTTAGAAATTAAATTTCTAAACGACCCTGGAAATTAGAACGCAGAAAAATCCGAAAAGTAAAGCTATGGCCGGCAATCGAACCCGGATCCTCGTCATTCCGTGACGCGTGCTATACCCCTACACCACCCAGAGCAGGTGGGTAGTCTTCGATTTTTTCTACCTGTTACTAGACGTCACGTGACCTTTGTTACTATGCGAATTTTTTGTCGCTAAGCGTCATCTGTTTGAATGATGTGTCTGTACGACACAATTACAAACTCCCGTGGAACATCTGCTGCTAAGGGGACGCGAGAAGGCGCTGTTTTTCGAATGACAGGTACTATCAAATGAATCAAGATTTTTTCTTTCTTGATTTTTATGTTTACTTTTACCGTTTTACCGTTAGAAATTAAATTTCTAAATGTCAGTGAAAATTAGAACACATAGAAAAATCCGAAAAGTAAAGCTACGTACGTAGTATTGTGATACATGTTTGCGATCTCCCGGGTTTGCCTGCAGGCTGCCTTGCACGCAGTGTGGAAAGTTGCTGAGTGGCATCTACAGTTTGAAGTGTCACCAGGACTTCTTCCACGGCGGCAAGACCAGGTTCCGCTGCCAGCAATGCGATAAGGTAACATCCTGTATAGTGCTGCATCATGGATAAAGTAACCAATAGATATTTCATATTTGTTCACGCCAAACATAGAGGCAAATCCTTCTAATATTATAAATGCGTAATAAGTAGAGATGCGCCGAGTAACACTTTTGCCGAGTAACGAGTACCGAGTTTTACTCGGCTCAATTTTTTTTCAACCGAGTACTCGGCCGAGTAACTCGGTTCAATCAAATTCGCATTTCGTGCGCGTAAACAAGTACAAACAGGTTTGCGCCGGTCAAGACGTCGGCTCGCGTTGATACACCCCTCACCCCGCCCACGCCTTGCAACTACTAGTCACTTGATTGTTTGCAAACAAACACGTCACGTTGCGCGAATTACGTTAGCCGCTTCCGGAGGCTCGAAAAAAAACCAAAAACTTTTATAAACTAATTTAATTAAAAATTACAAATGATAATTATAATCTAAGAGAGGTGCCTATTGCTCGAAGTATGAAACAAAAGTGTTTCCCTAATAAAATGAATGTATCGCGTAGCGCGGTGTCACGTTGTGCTGCGTCGGCGCCTCGTGTTGTCGCGGCGTGGTTGCCAGGCCGCGGGCTGCATGCTGACTTAGCGATCTTCCTTACGGCACAATGTGTAACTCCTCCATCCGCAGATCAGCAATTATTTTCTAACGTTGAGTGAAAAAATTGCTGGAATTCCTTGTTGAGGGTTAATTTCTTCTAATTTTCCTTGGTCGCCGGTTGAATCGTCGCCTGGGTTGAATTTTTGAATCTTATATCTTCTTATTATAACGAATATAACGAGTGCGGATGCACTTGATATTATAACATACAGTGGTATAGTTGTATGATATAATGCAGTTTGATTTGCATCGAGTTGTATGGGAGTTTCGACCATGAGTTGGCTTTGGATGTTGTGTAGTCCCCGTAGGTCAATGGATTTCAGGTTATATTTGGTGGATATGGTGGCTTTGTCCACAGCGTCGTCTGGAATTTGGGTGAGTTTCAAAGGGTGGCCTTGCACTTCATCCTTGTCGCTTGTAATGGTGAACTCTGTTGTGCGCAGGTAGCAGTTGACTGGTATTGTGACCAGGTAGCTTCCGTTTAGCGATTGATAATCTTCTGCTCCGCAGGCCAGTTGCACTTTAGTTGGTACTGGGAATGAAACCACGAAGTGTTTGTCATTTAATTTTTGCATAGCTGGTTTTGATAGCTGCACGGTGGTGATTTGGCACGATTCTTGAAGATCTTGCTTCATGATGAGCTGGTATACGCAGTCAGGCTTAGTACGGAGCTGGAGATTGGCTTCTTTCTTGCAGAGGTAACCGCGGCTGAACTTCGGGCATTCTGCCTCCATGTACACGAACGAGTCATCGTGAGTTGCTATGTATGGGTAGGGTGGAATAAGGACTTTATGATATTTATTAGGTACAACGGCTAATTTAAAAAGGTTGTAGGTATCTCTTGAGATTATGGGGAACTGTAATATGATCACTATTCTATGGTCTATATAATAAAACCCTGGTAAAATTATTTCGTAATATTCCCTTAATTCTAGGTCTAAAATGCTATCTTTCCCATATATATTACTAAGATTTCTTAACATATCTCTAAGAATATTTATATCTAACAAAGAATGATGAGTACTTGAAGCGCGAATAAAAGCTAGGCAATTTTCGATTCTTATAAGTTCTTGCCTTAAATTTTCTACATTTTCACTTAAAATTACGAATAGCTGAGCGATTTTCGTGTATTTAACTAAACTGTTTCTTCCATAACTACTAGTATTTAAAATCAATTCAAGGGTGGAATTTATCTTGCTTTGATTTTCCACCAAAGTGTCTAATATTGTACTATGGCGAGACAACCAGTCCTTGTTGAGACTCATGTGAGTGTTTAATTCTGAAACAATTTTGTCCTGGTTAAGCTGTAAATTTTTTATCAAATTATTGTAAGTAATAGCATCCGACTGATCAAGGTTACCAGTAATACTTTTGATAATTGAACCAAATCCGTCAACCAGTCCCCTTTTGGCTCTAGTGGGTTCTAAAGAATTTAATTGGGTTAAAGTTTTCTCTAGGTTTTCTAGTAAATAATCTATTTGACTTTCCAATAGAAGGTACGTTTCATTGGTCATTTGTGTTTTATATGTTCGTAGCTGAGAGGAAGTGTAGTCAATTTTGCTTCTGATAACGTCAAGGTCTATGTACTGTAGGTATGTGTGGTAATGGGTAGTGAGTCTCGTAGGTCCAAGGTTATATGGTAGTAATCCAGGTCCGTCTGTTAAGCTTTCAAGTCTTATCTCGTCGGCGAGCGTCAGCGGGATCGTCAACAACACAAGAGTCCTGTAACAATTGGGGTTCTTTAGGTACGCGTTTGAGTCGTGATTTAGCCACTGGACCGCGTTTTTTAGATGTGTATATATGTATAGGGAGGTCTGCTAAAACTGTATCTTGGGTATAACGTGGGGCGGTTTTTTGGCGGTTAGCTAAAGGGTTTCTTATAAATACTTGTTGTTGGGGAGAGTATTCAACTTCTGGCTCGCGATGTTTATTTCTGGCTTCTATTAATGTTGTACGGTTAGCAAGAGATGTTTCGTTTATAATTTCATAGACTTTTGCCATTAATTCCTTATGATTTTGGACATATTGTTGCAATAAACGCTCCGTGATATCTGTATCAATCGGGTTTCGTGGATCAAAGTGTCCTGTCAGCAAGTCGAAGGGACGGCATTTTGTGAAACTATGAATGGAACTATTGTATGCTATAATTGCATAAGACATAAGGTCGACAATCGGTTCGTCTTTTTGCTGTAACTTGAGTATACGGAGATGTTCTAATATCGTAGAGTGAAAACGTTCAATAGCCCCATTATCATTAGGGGAGTGAGCTAAAATTTTATGATGATTTATCTTATGAAAACGTGTAAATTCAGCAAAGAGCTGGTTCGTAAATTCAGTGCCATTATCTGTGACTATCGTTAGTGGAACTCCGTGGTGAGTACAATATTTCAAGAGGGCTTGGAGGACGCTGACGGCGGTTCCGTCGCGCAGGTGATACGCCTGGCCGTATTTGGTAAAAACATCCATAAATGTGACATACTTTTCGTTGTGAACTGTGAACAAATCCATATGGATAATCTCGAATGGTTTGGTTGAGGGGGGCACTATATTAAATTTCGGTCTAATGGGTACTCTGTCATATTTAGCTTGACCACAGGTAGTACATGAATTTATGAATTTTGAAATGTGGTCCTTCATTTTAGGCCAATAGAATTTTTGTGAAAGGGCAAGATGGCATTCTGTGATACCACGGTGGTTTGTTTTACCCTCGTGATATTTGCTAATAATTTCCTGTTGTTTGAGATAGGTCGTCACATTTTCTAGATCAATTCTACTTAACATTAGGTTCATTGCGGAACTTTTGAATTTATCCTGAATGATGGGGATGATGTCGTACATAGCAAGATGGGGTTGAATGAGGATACCGGTCTTGACCTTCGGGTTCACGAATTGCTTTATAGCTTTAACTATGTCATCTTCTATGTTAGATTTAGAAATCTGGACGGTGATACGAGTGTGCGTATCAAACGGTTTTGTCACACTCGGTTTACGTTTTACATCATCTACCATAACGAAAATAATTTGTCTGTGAAATTTGTTAATGGGGTCGTTGGTAATAGGTACTTCTAGTATGGGGTGCTCTTGGCTCGTATGTGCGGTTAAGGTGGAACTATTATGTAAAGAGAGCGGTGCGTCATGTAAGGGTTGCTCGTTACAAGTACTGTGCGCGGTTATTGTGGAGGAATTGGCTAAAGATGGGGGATTAGGCATAATTGAACATAGTTCGTCGATAATATTTGATTCAACTTCCTCGTTGTGAATTTCAATTCTTGATAGCGCGTCTGCGTTGGTGTTCGATTTTCCCTTTTTGTAGATTACTGTAAAGTCGTACTCGCTTAGTCGAAGTCTCCATCTTGTCAGTCGAGAGTTAGGTTCCTTTAGATTTACCATCCATTGTAAGGGTTTATGGTCAGTTAAAATTTTGAATTTCCTTCCAAAGAGGTAAGGCCTGAAATATTTAGTTGCCCATACAATAGCTAGTAACTTTTTCTCGATTGTGCTGTAATTGATTTCGCTTTCATTAAGGGTGCGGGATGCAAAACATACGGGTTTGTCTGAACCTATGGTTCCTTGGGAAAGGACGGCGCCTAAGGCTACATTAGAGGCGTCAGTAGTCAGTATAAATTCTCTTGTAAAGTCGGGGTATTGTAGGACAGGATCGTTTGTAAGAAGGGTTTTGCATTTTTCGAAACAGTTTACATATTCAGGATTGAAATTTATCTTTTTACCTTTTTTCAGGCATTGCGTCATGGGTTTTGTCAATCGGGCAAAATCGGGGATGAATTTTCGGTAGTAACCGAGAAGTCCTAAAAACTGTTTAATTTCCTTAGGGGTTTTTGGAATAGGATATTTTTGTATTGCAGATATTTTTTCAGGGTTCGGTTTGACACCGTCTTTACTTATTATGTGGCCGAGATAAGCTGTTTCAAGCTTTAGAAATTCTGATTTATCCATTTGGATTTTAAAATTTGAGTCACGAAGTCTTTCGAAAACCTTTTCCAGGTTGGTGAGATGTTCCTGAAGGGATGTACTGAAAACTATAATATCATCTAAATAAACAAGGCAAATGTCGTTTTGGAGTCCTCTTAAAACGTTATCCATAACCCGTTGGAAAGTGGACGGGGAATTTTTGAGGCCCATAGGCATTCGCAAAAATTCGAAATGCCCATGTTCTACGCTAAAAGCGGTCTTGGAAATGTCTTGGGGATCCATTTCTACCTGGTAAAATCCGCTCGCTAAGTCGAGGGTGGTGAAGTACTGACACTTACCTAATTTATCAAGGACATCGGCAATATTTGGGATGGGGTATTTGTCGTCAATGGTCTTGTCATTTAATTTACGGAAGTCAACTACTAGTCGCCATTTTTGTCTACCAGAAGCATCCGCCTTCTTGGGTACGACCCAAATAGGAGAGCTCCATGCGGAGTCAGAAGGTCTTATTATTTCCTGTTCTAACATTTTTGTGATCTGATTTTTTACTTCTTGTCTATGAATAAAAGGATATCGGTAGCTTTTAGTATATACGGGGATTTCGTCATTCGTCCTGATTCGATGCTTAATTTTATTTGTAAAAGTCAGTGGTTCTCCGTCAATATAAAATACGTCAGCGAAGCGAGAACAGAGTAACTTTAAGTTAGCTCTCTCCTCTTCGTTTAAATGGTCGGTCCGTAGGCGAGATATCACGTCTTGTGCTCGTGTCAGCGGCTGTTTAGTGCGTATGCACTCTGTATTGAATAGGTCAGCTTGGGCTGGCTGGTCAAGTGTGAATATTACATCATTAGGACTGCAGTTTTCGACTTCTAAATATCCTCTATTGTTTTTTACTACTGTAAGGCATTCGTGAATCATACAACTACTGATAATTTGATTTTTTACTAATACTTCTCCGTCAGGGGCGTCAATGGGTAATCTAATTATTTTGGATGTATTAGCTGGGATAATTTCTTCATAGTAATTTACATTGGCAGAGTTATACATTCGGATCGGGTTACATGAGGTTCGTGTTATCAGGGACTTATCTTTAAGATCAATCTTGGCTTCCCATTTAGTTAATAAATCTAATCCAATGAGGCCATCAAAATAATTATGGAAACGATAGACAAATAATTTCATTTCATTTACGTCATTGAATTCAGGAAAACTGGGCAAGGTCAATGAATAATCGTTTCTACTTACAGCATGAACGTTAGTTACTTCAAAAGGATCGTAGTTAAGGGGATGATTTGAAAAGTACCGTTCAACGGCCTCGGGGCTAATGAAGGATTGATTAGCGCCAGTATCTATCAAAAATTTTAATGGGGGATTGTTAATTTTAATGTATGGTAATTGTCTCTGAGATTGCAAATTTAATTCTATTTTGACTTTCGTGATTTCTGATTCAACTGAAAATCCTGCTCGTCCTTTTCATTAGACACATGTGCGTCGCTCGGTTGGCAATCGAAAGTAGGCTCTAAATACTGTTCGTCAGGGTCATAGTCAGTTTGATTGTCATACGTCATATCGTAATAGTACTCTGGTTGCATATTGTAATCGTTGTAATAGGAATACTCCGTGTAGGGTGCGCATTCGTTCATGTTCATTTCACGGGGTTTAAAATTCGGTTGGTTAGTTTGAGGTAATAATTTAGGGGTAAAACTTTGAACTCCACTCATAGGCTTATGGCCTGAATAAAATTGGGGGTTATGTCTAGGGGGTAGTCTAAATGTATTACTCTGGGGGTTATAATTCGGGGGACGTGAGCTAAACATTTGTTGTGTTCTGCTGGGCATGCGATGTTGGGGTTGTGGCTGTATAGAATTGAATTTAAAAGGCTGTGGGGGTTGTTGAACTAAACGTTGTCCAGCGGGGGCTGGCCATGCCGGCGCCTGCAGTTGGTGCATTGGACGAGGGGGCAAAAATCCCATGTTCGGTGAGGGTGTGGTCACCTTAGCTGGTTGATGGGTTTTTGTTGGCTCGACTCGCTGTTGCAAGTAAATGACATTTAGTTCCTCTTGAACAAACTCAAGAGCTTTCTCTATGGATTCGGGTCGCATACATCTAATTCGCGACCCCAAGGGTTCCTTTAAGCCTCGTACAAAAGCTTGCATTGCCACTTTTTTATATAAGGATCGTTTAGCTTCTACGGTGGTGCTGATATTTTCATGGAGGGTCACATACGTCATAATTGTACTAAGTAATGTCTGGCAATGGTCGTAAAATTCCTGTGGGGTCTTGTTACCTTGATTTGCTAATGATAGGTCGTTATATAAAGCGGTTTCGTCGCGTTGGTCAGAAAAATTATTGATAAGGGCGGTCCTAATACCTACCCAACTGTCGGGGATGCCGTTACCATTAATGGTGCTGGCAGCGGATCCAGTAATTTTATTAAGGATTCCATTTAAAAGGCACAAGTTTGATAATTCATTTCCAGCTTCACTACTCATGTAAGCCTCAACAATTTGGTCACATATTTTAATAAACCGGGTTAACACGTTAGGGTTGCCATCAAAATCAGGAACCAGGCGTAAGGCCTTGTAAATGTCATCGGGGTTCCTGGCCATTATTTCGGATTCAATAAGATAATCTAAAGATGAATTTAAATTTGAAATATCTAAGTTTCTAAATAAATCTAATCTTTCCCGGCGGACCTGTCTCGATGCAGGTTCTCGGGAACCCGAATTTTTCGGATGAAAAATTTTGGAAGGGAATTAGGAACTAAGGAAGCAAGCAACACGAGATCGATTCAAGTGTACTTACAGGTGCTTCATTTCTGGTTTTCCTCGGGAATCAATTGCTGGATTCACCTCCTGGTCTGCTGCTCGTAGATTCTTTGCAGGATCTCGATGAGGGCGTTGAAAGCCGGACTGCTCGCGTTCGCACGCGCTCGATTGCGATAATTTCGGCGATAACGAATCGCGAACTAGCTTCGAGATATCCTACCGACTGCGCCAATTACGTTAGCCGCTTCCGGAGGCTCGAAAAAAAACCAAAAACTTTTATAAACTAATTTAATTAAAAATTACAAATGATAATTATAATCTAAGAGAGGTGCCTATTGCTCGAAGTATGAAACAAAAGTGTTTCCCTAATAAAATGAATGTATCGCGTAGCGCGGTGTCACGTTGTGCTGCGTCGGCGCCTCGTGTTGTCGCGGCGTGGTTGCCAGGCCGCGGGCTGCATGCTGACTTAGCGATCTTCCTTACGGCACAATGTGTAACTCGCGTCATAGTAAATAAATATAAATATATTGCTTTTCTTAAACAAAGTATGTATACTCGTTACTCGTTATCTAATAACCGAGTTATTCGGCCGAGTACGAGTATCAAAAAACCCGCCGAGTACGCAGAGTACCGAGTATCAAACGAGTACTCGGCCCATCTCTAGTAATAAGTATAAATGTATGTTACTCTTTCACGTCGACCGGATAGCCTAGTGGTTATAGAACGTGACTATGAAGCTTGAGGTCCTGGGTTCGATCCCCGGTCGGGGCAGATATTTGTATGAAAAATACGAATGTTTGTTCTCAAGTCTTTATCCCTTACGAGGTAGACAGAGCCTAAGGTAACAAAACCTTAAGGCCACTTTAGCATGATTGTGGGTGTATAGGTGGAAAGGGGGAATCGTAATAGTGATGGGTTGTTAAAATTTTCGTCCATTCCCTCGATGGGATTTTACCATCTGCGAGGGAAGAGAAGCAACTGGTACGTTCTATGTTTTTTCTTTACTCCCAGACCACCGTGGAGGAATCTTCTCGTTCTCGAGTCTTGGATGTATAATAATGTATTGAAGTATGTATTCATCTATATAAGTATGTTTATCCGTTGTCTAGTGCCCACATTACAAGCTTTGCTTTGTTTGGGGCTAGGTCAATTGGTGTCAATTGTCCCAAGTTTTTTTTTCTCGCCTGAACGGCTGAACAGATATGGATGAAATGAAAATGTAGCTTATATTTATGTGAATGTTGACATATATGGGCCGCCATACTGTTTGAGCCACCGATAAACTACATCTAATAGCCCCCCCCCCCCCCCCCCCCCCCCATCATCGGCTGATGACGCCCTTGACAGTTAACCTTTTTGTTTTGCATTTCAGTATTTCAGCCGCAAGTCTGGGCTGCAGACGCATATCGACAAAATGCATTTGAAGAAAAAACGTCCCAAAGACAAGCTTTGCAGTATCTGTGGTCGGGGATTTGGGGTAAGTAGCGGTGCTCGCACTGCTGTGTTCCGGTGTGGAGAGTAAGGCAGCCGGGGAAATTACGGGCACAAGAGGCATTGCATCTTAGTCCTCTAGGTTGGCAACGCATCTGCAATCCCTCCGGGGTTGCGGGTGTCTACGGGCAGTGGTGATCACTTACCATCAGGTGACCCACTTGCTCGTTTCCCTTCCCATTCATATAAAAAAAAAAAAAAAGTCGGCGCTTATACTATACTAGCTTCTGCCTGCGACTTTGTCCTAGAATTAGCAATTGACATGTTTATTGCAATCCCGCGGGAATTGTGCATATGGCCGGTGACTTTCTCAAGATATTAGTAAAGTTTGCATCGAAATCCGTTCAGCCGTTTTCACGTGATGCGCTCGCAAATATACAAAGACAAACAGATAAACAGACAAAAATTCTAAAAACTGTTGGCACGTGATCTGTTATCGATCCTTAGTATCCCCGGCCAATTTTTTTTAACACACACAAAAATCACGTCTTTATCCCTTACCACGTAGACAGAGCCTAAGGTAACAAGACCCAAAGGCGACGTTTAGCATAATTGTGGGTGCATAGGTGCAAAATGGAATCAAAATAGTGATGAATTGCTAGCCTCATCGCCCATAACATGATTGCTATGATTTTCGCCCATTCCCTCGATGAGCTTTTACCATCTGCGCGGGTAGTGAAGCAACTGGTACATTCTATGATTTTTCTTTACCTTTACCTTTAGTTCTGTTTACAGCTAACAGCTAATTATACTCAGCATGCAAAAATACTGGCCCAATGTTTGTCAGCTTCGGGGAGAATTAAAAAAAAATGTTTTTTCAGAGTACCCGCATTCTCATCCATCACATGCGCACGCACACAGGAGAGCGTCCCCACGCCTGCCCGCACTGCCCCGCCGCGTTCGCGCAGCCGTTCCCGCTGCGGAAGCATCTCGAAACGCAACATGGCGAAGCACCCGTCACGAAGAGGCACAAGCCTGAGGCCCCCAAAACACAAGCTGAGTGTGAGGCCCCCAAGACATAATCGTAAAGCCACGATACAAGCCTGAGGCCCCCACGACATGTGTGAAGTCGACCGCGAGGCCCCCACGACATAAAAGCGACAGGCCCCACTTTACGGACAAGCGTTATGTCCTTTATAAAAGTAAAGCTATTCCACTTAAGTGTGGGGTCCCAGTGACAAAAGCAAGTCCATGACATAAGCGTATAGCCCCCGGTACAAGCGTGGGCTCTACAAAGTAATCGTGAGTCCCCATGGAATACAAGCTTGAAAGTCCCACGACAAGAAATCCCTTTTAGGGATAAGTTCGCCTTTGTGCATGTGTGCTGTCCTGTATTCATCTTTTTCTTGTGTTTAATGTACAATAAAGAGTTATACATACATACATACATACAAGCGTCGGCAACACGCATGCTAGTTTCTTAGACTTAGCTACGGTAGTAGCTTCTTGTCAGGCGGGCCGTAAGCTCGTTTGCTACCGACGTGGTATATATGAGAAAAAGGGTTACGCCCCAACTATACCCCTACGTCCCTTATAGGGATAAGTTCGCCTTTGTGCATATATTTAAGGTCTTTTTTTGTGATTTGTCTCAGTTTCTTTATATTTTTACAATAAAGCATTTACTTACTTACTGTACAAAAGTAAAGAACTTCGACTTGAGCGTGGGGCCCCAGCGACAAAAGTAGGTTTATCATATAAGGGGGCGTTCAAGTATTACGTAGCGCAATTTGAGGGGGAGGGGGGGTATCGTAAAACGTTATGATGCGTTACGGGGGGGGGGGAGGGGCCTTTCTTACAACACGTTACGTAACGTTTTCTTTTTTTTAATAAAAAAATATGGAAATAAAACTGCCAAGTTAACAAACTACGCATGTATTGCGGGTTAAACATCTATTGTTTTATTTAGTATTATTACCGTAAAGGCGAAGGATATTATAGTGACTTTTTTTGTACTTTGCGCAACATAAATTTTGACACTTGGGTAAAAATGGTCACTTGAGTGTTACGTAACGTTTAGAGTGTTAGGGGGGGGGGGGGGGTACAGAAAAACGTTACGGCACGTTACAACGTTACAAGGGAGGGAGGGAGGGTCAAAAATCTTCAATAATTGCGTTACGTAATACTTGAACGCTCCCTAAGCGGGAGGCCCCGGACAATCGTGGGGCCTGCAACAGCACGACCGTACGACGCGTGAAGGCATCGCCACCGAAACATGATTGTCTACTTGAACCGTGATAGACCGAATTACACAAGTGTGGGGGCCCGCGCGACACACGCAAGGGCCCTGGAACACAAGCATGAGGCCCCAAAGGCACAAAAGTGATTATTACCACTTTGTCATGAGCATTTTTTTAAGCAGAAATTTAACTAAACTATCCTGCGGTAGTTACCTAAAGTTAGCATTATGCTAACGTGGTGACTACTCTCATGTCTCCTTTGCTGTACCTAAGCAAGTGTACAGTGGCGTAACTAGGTAACCAAGGGCCCTGGTGCAAATAAAAAAATGGGGCCCCACTACTATCTAAACTGGTTACGTTTTAATAATAATAGTTCCATCGAGATTTTCTGGTAAGGATTCGAGGGCCCTCTGAGCTTGAGGGCCCCGGGGCACTGCCCCGCCTAGTCCCTAGGTAGCTACGCCACTGCAAGTGTAAGCAAAATATATCGCCAAAGAAAACAGATAAGTTAATAGACACATGGGCCCTCATGTCATAAGCGTGGCAGATCAAATCGGCTTCCATGTATGATTCTTTATTGTTATTTTCTCTACGATTGTAAAATTGTAATTAAAAGGTATATATAATTTTTATTTGAGATTTCATTCATCCTTTTTCATTATAATGTCATGTATCTGACCAGAAACATAAAAAACTTCGCCATATTGCGGACATTTTCGGAACTAATTTCTGTATGGACCGTAATGTTACCGTATTTAAGACACTGGCGACACCAGTGCAGGTTTTTTATATTTATAGTCAGTCATCATTATATATACTATAAGTACAGTCGAACTCTTCAATATTTATGCAGCCAACTGTTCAAAAATATCTAAACGCTTCTTATTTTACTGAAAATAAGATTTTATTTGTGTAGATATTTTTGGTCAGTAGGCTGTACAGATATTGTACAACTCGACTGAACTGAAGAAAGAAAAAGAAAGAAGACACTTATTCGTTTTTGCAAGACACAAATATAAGAGCATACACACAATTTTAAAGAAAAGAAACAAAAAATACCGACATGAAAAATAGATCGCGTTGTGTGTGTCTTCGCAAAAGTGAAGCGGTCGCTGGCTCAGCATTACGCTGAGGTGTTAAACACCTGCAGCGCTGATTTTCAGCCAGAACTGCAGATTAGGTGACGCTTTAATAACATAATTTTATTTCATGTAAGTATGAAAAAACAGATATTTAAAATAATACAAAATAATATAAAATGGATAAAAAGATTATTCATATGGTAAAAACCTCGTATAAACGAAGCCGGGGCGGGTAGCTAGTTTAATTATAAAATTAAAACTTGTAGTGATTCCAAACCATTCGAGCTACAGTTAAAACTACGCAGGCTTCCTACAATTTCTGAACGAATTATAGAGGTATGTCAAATTGTCAATGTCATGATTTTGACAGCTAAGCTAACAAAATAGTTTTATTTATATTTTTGTAAAGTTTTAAAATGATTATTTATTGCAGATTTAATAAGAAAAATCTATGAATGGGATATTTTGTAGTCTGTAGCTATTTAAGTACTTTGTTTTAAATCGTTGTGGTTCTAAAAATGATTTGCGAAGATGAATTTAAAGTAGATTCCCAACGGTGCCACACTTGTTTAAGTATTGGCCGGAAACTCTCGCCACTGGGGCCTAAAATGGATATACTAACGAAAATACTACCTACATCTGGATACTGGGTAAGTTTTTAGCGTTCTACACCCAGAGAGACCTTATAATTAAGGTAACTTTAGTTAGATGGTGTCTATACGTACAGACAATTGGTCTGGGGCTGATTTGGAACTACTTCTAACGTAATCTCCTTCTCCAGCCTTTATACGTCTCACTGCGGGGCACAGGCTTTCTCTCAGAATGAGAGGGCTTGGGCAATAGTTCCTTTGTTCGTTTTTATTCTTATATTTACCCAAAACAGGCCCTTGTCAGTTCTGTATTTTTGTTAGTGTATCTGTGACACTTTTTTTTTCTAAGCAGAATGCATTCAACATGGGTTCGGTTGCAATTTGTTGGGAATGCAGCAGTTTTCTTTTAAAAATACTGAAATTCCAAAGCAAAGTGATGCAAGCTGCAAAAATTCTACAATTGGGACAGGTGAGTTTTATGATATCACTTTATAAGTATTATTTATTCTACCTGCCACACTTAGAGTCCTCAATTAGTATTTGATTGATATTGTCTACAATTGTCGTCACAGTAACTTTGTCTTTATCTTTGGTATGAGACACAAATCAGTATCAAATTTAAGGCTATCTTTTTGTATTATTATTGTAATCAGTGATAATGTTAACATATTTGAATTATTTGAGATAAACGAAACTAAAACACCATGCGGTTTTTTTTAATAGATAGAGTGATTCAAGAGGAAGGTTTTTATGTATAATTCTACGCAGACGAAGTCGCGGGCAGAAGTTAGTAAATCATAAAACAATAAACTACATACATATAAAATGAGAGTAAAATTCTAATCGCCAGCTTTCTAAAATTTATGGGGAATCCATATTGGTTTGTTAATGTTTCTAAATCTCAAGGTATTAAAAGAGGAAGCACCAAAACTTTTGAATCATCATTTTTATGTTGGTCTTATTTTGAAATTACATTCTACATTCAAATTCATCATGCTAAAATCTTTTGCTTCATAATAAATATTTATTTAATTTTCTTTTCCAGGCATATTTAAACAACACCCTATCAAATCTCACTTCAGTGATATTCAATGATTCAAATGTCATTTGCATCACTGATGCAGATACACAAACACACACAGAAACCAAATCAGAGGCCATAGACTCAGACACAAAGGATGATACTGGCCACATATCAGAAGATTGTATACAAACCATAGACATAGAGTCAGTAAAAATTGAATTAAAAACGGAGGAGTTAAAAAATAAAAAAGTAAAAAACAATAAATGGGCCAAAAAGAAGGCCTTGTTAAATAAAAAGCCTAAATTCAAAGTAATAATGAATTATAAAGAAGTTTTTAGAAAAGTTAAAATGAATTCTGAAGAATTAGAACTGTGTTTGGAGAGGGAAAGAGATAGTGAGCTGTACAAATCAAGTAGATTTAAATGTGAGAGCTGTGTAATTGGATTTAAGGGTGGTAATGCATTAGCAGGGCACAACAAAAGATGTCATAGTCAGGTTGGTATAATTTTTAATTTAATTGCTTCATTTTAATGGGCTTGTTGAACTAAAAGCTGTTGTGTAGGTGTATATTGTTATTATTATTTTAATGCTTTATTTGTTTAGGTTAAGTTAGGGTCTTCGGTCTTATCCGCGGCACCTGCGGGGGAGGGCGGGAATTCCCAATCCTGCACTGCACAGGTGTCGCAGGGAGGTAGCCCCATCCCGGGGTGGGCCCGTGGGGCATCGCGGTTCACGAAAGTTCTCCCGTGGTGTCCCACAATAGTGCCAAATGAGGGAATCCGTGTGTTTTTTACTGGGTATGCCTGACGCCTCGGGAGAGCCCCAGATACCCTCGGTAACCCCGTACCGGGCCGGATGCATAAGGCGCATTTTCCCCACCATAAAAAAAAAAAAAAAAGGGTCTTCGGTCTTAGCTTTTTAGTATGTCTACTTTCTATACTCTGGCTTCTGTTGTCCTGTCAATCGTTCTAAGGTTAGCTGGATGAGATCCCTTTACGGTATAAGTTCTTCTATGTACATCTGTTTTTCTCATTACCTGTAAAATTTTACGTTTTTTATGTACAATAAAGAGTTATACAGTCATACTTAAATATATAAGAATTTTATTTACTTACCGTTTTCATTTCATTTCTGTTTCAGTCTCTCGGCACATACACATGCGACGTCTGCCGCACTCACACATCCACAAAGCGCGGGCTAGCACAACACATCACCCGCCACTACCGCAAGTACGAGTGTGCGCTGTGTACACACTCCTGCTACCACAAGCGGCACCGACTCGCGCATTGGAACACACACAGCAAAGCGTTCCAGTGTGTCAAGTGCGAGCTAAAATTCCAGTAAGTATATTATCATTATTACACATAAACGGATAACTCACGTATAAAAAGTCGAGTGATGCTGTTTTAAATATTGACCAAACGGTGAGTGTGAGCGAACCTTTACGGAGTGACGTGATCAGTGTTGTGTGCTGCCCTACATTTGACAGTAATAAAAATGACGATGAAAACGAGGGTAGTTGTGCGCCGCTGTCAGTTGCGTCGAGCAGCCGCGCGAACAGAGCGCTGGCGCGCAGTGTTCGTTTCGCTGCCGCCGGGGCCAGCGCTCCAGGAAGAAGGACTACGAAATAGTCCGAAACATGTCGAGCATCACTCGACTTTTTATACGTGAGTTATCCGTTTATGTGTAATAATGATTAAGTCTCACGGTAGTTTCATGTTGAAAGTATATTATCTTTATCTTTTTTCTTTTTTTTTTTGTATCAGTTACGGCCGCCCTTGCCAAAGGGACCGGGCTGAACTCCAGCAACTTTTATTATTTTGTAATGTTTTTGATTGTCACACCTATACTATGGCAATAAAGAGTTTATATATTTACTAGCTGTTGCCGGCAACTTCGTCTGCATAGAATTCGTTTATCGCTATCCCGCAGAAATTATGCAATCCGTTCTTAGAGGATGCCTACGTCATAGTAGCTTTATGCATGCAAAGTCTCAGCCTGATCGGTTTAAAATTGACAAAGTTTCATACAAACTTTCATCCCCTATTTTATCCCCTTGGGGGTAGAATTGATCAAAATCCTTTCTTAGCGGATGCCTACGTCATAACATCTACCTGCATGCCAAATTTCAGCCCGATCCGTCCAGTGGTTTGGGCTGTGCGTTGATAGATCACTATGTCAGTCAGTCAGTCACCTTTGAGTTATATATATTTAGAAGATTTATCTTACCAGTGGCGTAACTATAGGGTGGCAGGAGTGGGTGGTGTAGGGGTATAGCACGCGTCACGGAATGACGAGGATCCGGGTTCGATTCCCGGCCATAGCTTTACTTTTCGGATTTTTCTATGTGTTCTAATTTTCACTGACATTTAGAAATTTAATATAAGTATTGTATTGACACCGTGTTCCAGATCCCGCCGCGAGTTCTTCCGACATTACAAGGAATGGCATGAGAAGTTTATTTGCCACCACTGCGGCGTCAGCTTCAAGATGCGGTACTGCATCAAGGACCACATCAGGTCGGCTCACAACTGCTTATGTACCCATCATTAGATTCCTCGTACCCCGTCACTATTTTGATTCCACTTTCCACCTCTACGCCCTCAGCGTCTTGCTAAACGTGGCCTGTAGGTCTTGTTACCTTAGGCTCTGTCTACCCCGTAAGGGATAAAGACGTGATTTGTGTATGTGTATGTGTATGTATTAGATTCCTCTTTCCACCTATACGCCCCCAATCTTGCTAAATCCGGCCTATTGGTACCTGTTACCGTAGGCTCTGTCTACCCCGTAAGGGATGAAGACGTGATTTGTGTGTGTGTGTTACTTTCGTCCCCTCGCTGATGGGATAGAATAACAGCAAGAAATAGTTGATCCATCCATTTAGATGTGTTCGTCCGTTTTGACGTGAAAGAGTAACATACATCGTAGATTATCTTTATATGCGTAATAGGTGGAACGACTTTGTAGTAGGCGAGCGCGACGTTCTTCTGTCTCTTTCATTTTATTATCGTAACTGTCAAAACAAAAGACGCGCGCCGCTACTGACTGCGTTCCGAAATGCAGTAAAAAGTCACAATTATTACTCAATAGCCCTTATATTTTGTGACTGTTATTAAATTTGGTCGCATTTCGGAACGCAGGGCGAGTGAAAAATATTGTAAATGTACCGATAATATGCATCATAACTAGATCTTAGGTAAAATATGCTTAAAACGCTGAGAATGGCTGAAATATGCAAATGCATATGCGAATATGCAATTACATATAATCCGGTCTTCTAAATATATAACTCAAAGGTGACTGACTGACATAGTGATCTATCAACGCACAGCCCAAACCACTGGACGGATCGGGCTGAAATTTGGCATGCAGGTAGATGTTATAACGTAGGCATCCGCTAGGAAAGGATTTTGATTAATTTTACCCCAAGGGGATAAAATAGGGGATGAAAGTTTGTATGAAACTTTGTCAATTTTAAACCGATCGGGCTGAGACTTTGCATGCATAAAGCTACTATGACGTAGGCATCCTCTAAGAACGGATTGCGTAATTTCTGCGGGATAGCGATAAACGAATTCTATGCAGACGAAGTTGCGGGCTACAGCTAGTTAGTAATAAGTATTAATATTGCTAGGTGTTATGAACAGGAAACAGCATTCCCCGTTTGAGTGCAAGCAGTGCGACAAGCGGTTCTCGCGGTACAACGGGCTGTGGCTGCATAACAAGGTACTCTACCATTATTACACATAAACGGATAACTCACGTATAAAAAGTCGAGTGATGCTCGACATGTTTCGGACTATTTCGTACATGTTTCATGTGTGGACATGTTTCGTAGTCGTCGTAGTTCGAGGGTAGTTGTGCGCCGCTGTCAGTTGCGTCGAGCAGCCGCGCGAACAGAGCGCTGGCGCGCAGTGTTCGTTTCGCTGCCGCCGGGGCGAGCGCTCCAGGAAGAAGGACTACGGAATAGTCCGAAACATGTCGAGCATCACTCGACTTTTTATACGTGAGTTATCCGTTTATGTGTAATAATGATTAAGTCTCACGGTAGTTTCATGTTGAAAGGTACTCTACCTCAAATATAAACCCTGTATGATTTAAATCGTGATTTTAAACAATTAATTTTAATTCATGAATTTTGTAAGGACTTACAGGACCCATAAGGTGTAATTCAGCATTCAGCATTCTGCAGGCAGATGCTGGATGCGTCAAGCTAAAGACAGGGCGCTATGGCGCTCATTAGGGGAGGCCTATGTCCAGCAGTGGACTAATATAGGCTGACGATGATGATGATGATGAAGGAGTAATTTAATTAAAAGCCGTGGTAGCCATGGTTTGACCTGTGGCCTCTCAAGCAGTGTCGTGGGTTCGAATCCTGGGTTCGCACCTCTGAGTTTTTGGGAATTTATGTGCGAAATTTAATTTGAAATTTTGCCATGAGCTTTTCGATGAAGGAAAACATCGTGAGGAAAGCTGCACACATCTGCGAAGCAGTTCAATGGTCCCAATGGTCCGGGCCCGCGTGGGAAGGCCTATGCCATGAGGCACGCCGAATTACGCGATAATTAAAAAAAAATAATTACACAATGTACTGAAATGTTAAAGGCTAAAGGCGCGACCACACCTGTGCGTAAAAGACGTTGACGGTGCGTTTACGCAACAAAATAAAAAACGGTGAGAAAACGTGACGACCGCGACATGTCACTGCGTATACGCGGCAGCGTATCATCACTACATAGTATAAAACAAAGTCGCATTCTCTGTCCCTATGTTCCTATGTATGCTTATATCTTCAAAACTACACAACGGATTTTCATGCGGGTTTTTTTAATAGATACGAGTGATTCAAGAGGAAGGTTTTTATGTATAATTCTACGCAGACGAAGTCGCGGGCAGAAGCTAGTAAATAATAATAAGCGTCGAGAAGCAAAATTCTTGATTCATTTTTTTTTTTTTTTTTATATGAATAGGAAGGCAAACGAGCAAGTGGGTCACCTGATGGTAAGTGATCACCACTGCCCATAGACACCCGCAACCCCGGAGGGATAGTACCCTTCGACTATTTATCAACTTTTGATGCTGACTGTACGTGTCGTCCAGGTGTGTCACACGACGCCTTCTCAAGGCGCGTATTGCGTCGAGTGCGACAAAAGATATGTCGACGTGTACCGCTACCGGTGGCACCTGAGCAACAGTGCGCGACACCGCCCCAGGACCAAGCTAAGGTATATACACAAATCACGTCTATATCCCTTACGGGGTAGACAGAGCCTAAGGTAACAAGACCTAAATGCCATGTTTAGCATGATTGTGGGCGTTAGGTGGAAAAGGGAATCAAATACCGACTAATATAATATATTTTAACGACCGGATAGCTTAGTGACCCTGACTATGAAGCTAGAGGTCCCGGGTTCGAATCCCGGTAGGGGCAGACAGTCGTATGATGAATACGAATGTTTGTGCCCGAGTCATGGATGTTGTATGTATTTAATTATGTATTTATCTACATTATATAAGTATGTTTGTCCGTTGCCTGGTACCCATAGTACAAGCTTTGCTTAGTTTGGGGCTGGGTCAATTGGTGTAATTTGTCCCAAGATATTTATTTATCTTATGTATAAAATTCTCGTGTCACAAAGTTCGTTCCCGTACTCCTCCGAAACGGCTTTACCGATTCTTACCAAATTTTATATGCGTATTCAGTAGGTCTGAGAATCGGCTACTATCTATTTTTCATATTGAAATTTAGAAGAAAAAAAAAACGGGAGCGAAGCCGCGGGCAACAGCTAGTTGTTATTTAAATTAGTAATGGGTTGCTAGCAGCATCTCTTATAAAACTCATGATTCCTATGCCCATTCCCTCGATGGGCTTTTACCATCTGCGCGGGTAGAGAAGCAACTGGTACATTCTATGTTTTTTCTTAACCTTGACCTTTAGTTCTGTTTAGTGTTTTACAGATGAAATGCAAACCAGCTAATTATACTCGGCGGTAACTTTTCGGGTACTTTTTTAAATTCTCAATTGCAGGATCCCATGTCCCGGCTGCGATAAAGTGTTCACGAAGAAAATATACATGAAGGACCATTACGACCTCGTGCATCTCAGGAAATACAAGTACAGATGCGAACAGTGCGACAAGGTACTACAATTTCTAAATGTGATGCTCGACATGTTTCGGACTATTTCGTAGTCCTTCCTGGAGCGCTCGCCCCGGCGGCAGCGAAACGAACACTGCGCGCCAGCGCTCTTCTCGCGCGGCTGCTCGACGCAACTGACAGCGGCGCACAACTACCCAGCGCCAGCCCAGCGCTCCAGGAAGAAGGACTACGAAATAGTCCGAAACATGTCGAGCATCACTCGACTTTTTATACGTGAGTTATCCGTTTATGTGTAATTATGATTGAGTCTCACGGTAGTTTCATGTTGAAAATTAGAACACAGAAAAATCCGAAAAGTAAAGCTATGGCCGGGAATCGAACCCGGATCCTCATCATTCCTTGACGCGTGCTACACGTGCGTGCGTGACTCGCGCTTGGCTCTTTTTAGTACGCGCCATTCTGCAACTTTGCCATCTCGGTCCAACATTGCCTGTACTTTCAATACGCTTTGGAAGTTCTCGTAGACTTTTTTTAGGTTTCTGTACCCAAACGGTAAAACCGGAACCCTATTACTAAGACTGCTCTGTCCGTTCGTCTGTCTGTCTGTCACCAGGCTGTATCTCACGAACCGCGATAGCAAGACAGTTAATATGTTTTCAGTGTTTCTGTTGCCGCTATAACAAAAAATATTAAAAACAATGTACAACAATGTATTAATTATAATTATGTAATTATAAGTAACCAATATAAAATGACCTCACACTGCCTACATTTTGCTTAGGAGGCAGAGCTCTGCTAGCGCTGGATTTTATATTAGCTGGTTTTTGTCAAGTAGTTTTTTCTATAATTTGTAAGCCAAAGTTGCAGCAGTTCATTAGTCAAGGCTGATGGTGTTTCTGTAGAACTTCTTGCGCAACGCGGACCTCTCCCAGCACCGGCGGCGCGTGCACGAGGGCGTTCTGCCGCCGCGGAACAAGATCTGCTACATGTGTGGGAGGGGGTTCACTGTGAGTGCATAGTCTCTTTATACTGCTCACCCAGAACGAGAGATGGCGCTGTTGTCAACGACAGATCGATGGGTCAAATTTTTTTCTTGCCTTTTGTTTTTATTTTTACATCGATACATACATATCACATCTTTATCGCTTACGGGGTAGACAGGGCCTAAGGTAACAAAATCTTAAGGCCCCGTTTAGCATGATTAAGGGCGTATAGGTGGAAAGGGAAAACAAAATAGTGATGGGTTGCTAGCCGCATCGCTTATAACATGGTTACTAAGACTTTCGCCCATTCCCTCGATGGGCTTTTACCACCTGCGCGGGAAGAGAAGCAACTGGTAAATTCTATGTTTTGTCTTTGCTCCAGCGTGGAAGAAATTTAATTTTCACAATTAATCCGTGCATAATTCTAACCCTGACTAATTTCCACAAAATACATAGATAAATTATACATTTCCATGATACAGACCCGACGGAGTCATTAGTTTAGTTGTTAATTTTGTTGTGTACTTAATAATACATAGATAGACATAATATTGGGACCGTGCGCGACGACAGCGCCACGTGATAGGCGGCTATTATGGACAATATTGTCACCGCTGTCAAACAAGAAGTAAGTAAATATTGTGAAAAATATTAATGAAATCTTGTGTTATTTTACTATATTACACAATTTTGGACAGTGGTAGTCAGTAACATTATTGCCAATAATATTAAAATTGTTGTTTTCAGTGAAATTTTAGAGGTTAGGTAACTTACTTTTTTTTTCTTACGGCAAATATCCACTTATTTCTTTGGTCTCGTTTCCACCATGGTCTTGGAAATTGGTAAAATTTACAGTCGCTATTCTTCTTGGTGTTATTACAATTCACAACAACACATCTTACCAGGACCATATTTTTATCTCAAAAACGATTAGAAAATGTTTACTGCAATATGGATTTGACAGCTCAGGTCAGCGATAAAAATTACAATTTTAGCCGTAGCGAGCGCTGTGATCGTTTAGGCTACCCCCTCCACCCGCTTTGCACTCTGCCAATAGTGCTTACTAACCATTTATAATATATTTGTACAATTGATTATTTTAATAAATAATTTGAATTTTGAATTTGAATTTGAATAATATGTAGTGATTTTTTTATTTGTTAATATTGTCAATCGTTAACAGCACCATCTTTCGTCTTAGAAGAGATCGCTCCGAAGCGAAAAGACCGTCTATTGCTTACCTAGTAATTACCTTTATCCATCTGTTTTCTGTATTATTTATTGTGGTCGATTTATTCAATTAAATATACAAACATTGACTTTTTGTGTGCAGACCAACAAGATCCTGTCGAACCACATGCGCACGCACACGGGCGAGCGGCCGTTCGCGTGCGCGCGGTGCTCGGCCGCGTTTGCGCAGCGCGCCGCGCTCGCCGCGCACACCAGGGCCAAACACCACTCGTAGGCTCACTACAGTGCCTTAAATATATGGCGGCATAGCTGGCAGAATGCCACGGGCCCCTAGCGCTACGGGCCCCCGACTGGCCGGGCCTAGAGCACAGAAGAGACGATGATGCACTTGTTTATATTGAGGAAGGATGCGCCGCGCTCGCTGCGCACACCAGGGCCAAATATCACTTATAGTCTTTCCAATCATTTATTTTCTCGATGACAGCTCCCGTAGAATGTAACTGCGCTTTTTACGCAAAAATTAACTTTTAAATGCGAGGTATAAAAAATATGACGACTGCCTAATTTTGTTCCTTGATCCCATATAATATGCATCTAAGACAAATTGAGTCCAGATATGCAGTAATATCTTTTTAAAGTACGATAAACGATAAACGTTTTAATAAAGTTACAATCTATGGGAATGCAAATAGTGATGTTATGATTGAAATATCGATATTGTATCGGTATTGTATATATTGAACTAGATGTGTTCCTGCGACTTTGTACACGTAATTTTTTACCGGGATTAAAAATAGCCTATGTTACTCAGGAATAATGTAGCATTTTAATGGTGAAATATTTTTTGTTTGTCCAGTAGTTTTTAGTTTATTCATTACAAACATACTGTCATTCGGCCATTTTGCACGCTTAGTAATAAATTAGCATTCAAGTCGGTTGTTTTATTGGCTCCATAGCTGAATACTTCTCATCTACTCGTATATATATAAAATTCGATCGATATCGTATCTACTGATCACTTATTAGGTCACAACACTATAACTATCAAACTACATCTGTCATCGAGAAAATAAATGGTTGGAAAGACTATAGGACCTGTTTCCCCACTGTGTAAAGTTCCGGTTATCCTAAGTGCCAGTTATCTATGATGTCGTCTCGGTCTGTTTCGTAGTAAAAATAGAGAGGGAATCATAGATAACTGACACTTAAGATAACTGAAACTTAACAGAGTGGTAAATCGGCCCTCAGACTCACTGTACAGTTGTCGCTAAATCGATGTTTCCGATAGCTTTAATTGAAAAATGCCATTATATCGATAGTATTGATTTAATAACCGCAGCGACTCCCGTGTGCTGTGCTGAGCAGTGTGACAAGGCCCTTTAATTATAGACTTGGATTTTTGGAGTTGGCAACACTGTATGGTCGGTGACGCGTGACAGTCGGTTTGGAGCGTGTCACGGATCTTCGCGAAGGAATTATATTAAGTATTATTAATGGAATGCGAAATAAAATACGTTCCGTTTTTATGTGTTTTTACTTGAGACCGAAAAATTTTACAGATGGCGGCGCGTTTTCAATTAAGTCACTGGATATGCACCGCAACACAAATCGCCTCACATTAAGGGTGAAGACACATATCAGCATCGAATCGCATTTAGCTGGATGATTTTGAACACACTATACGCATAATTACACATAAACGGATAACTCACGTATAAAAAGTCGAGTGATGCTCGACTCGTTTCGGACTATTTCGTAGTACTTCTTCCTGGAGCGCTCGCCCCGGCGGCAGCGAAACGAACACTGCGCGCCAGCGCTCTGCCCGCGCGGGCCGCGCGGCTGCTCGACGCAACTGACAGCGGCGCACAACTACCCTCGTTTTCATCGTCATTTTTATTTCTGTCAAATGTAGGGCAGCACACAACACTGATCACGTCACTCCGTAAAGGTTCGCTCACACTCGCCGTTTGGTCAATGTTTAGAACAGTTTTCTAACTCGGGGGCACCGACCATCCGCTATCCCGGTTGAAATTGGGACACTATACGCATCGGAAGTTAAAGTATGCTGTTACATGTGTTCAGGTGCTAAAGGGAGCTAACGCACGTTTTTAAAAGTATCCTATAGCATGCTTTCATCCGCTAAAGTATGCGATTTCTTTGTTTGATGCGAAGCCTTTCTCATGCGCAAGCTTCCCAGCTCCCGCTTAAGCAGCCGCAAGCGTTATGTCTCACGCTTAATCAAGTATTCTCAATCGCAAGCATATAGTTTCAAGTCTTATAGATGAATTAGCATTCTTCAGTATGTTAAATGGATAGCTACACTCATTAACACACACGCATTTAATGCTGAAGCTGAATCGCTGCGGAAGGGTGAATTGGTGCGGACGCATCTTCATACAGTGTTGCGTTTTTGTATTACAAAATACGATTCGATGCTGATTGTGTCTTCACCCTAAAAAACCTTTATTAAATTACATTTTAACATTCAAACAAAATAGTCTAGTTTCCAGACACGTTATTCAATCACATACGTGAAACATATATTTGTCAAATAAACGGTAATTACGTGTCGCAATATCTCGTCAGTCATTTTCTCTATTTCTTGCCTGTGTGTATTCGTGTGTGGCAAGTCAAGTTCCACTTGTTCGCGAACCGCGCCGGACACACGTCGCAGCCGTACGGCCGTTCACCAGTGTGTGTGCGCATGTGTAGCACCAGGTGCTGTTTCCGTGCAAACCGTGCTGGGCACACATCGCAGCCGAACGGTTTCTCGCCCGTGTGTGTTCGCACGTGATCAGCCAAGTGTGTTGTCGTTTTAAACCGATTTTGACATACATCGCAACAGAACGGCTTCAAGTTTGTATGCTTCATCTGAATGTGGCGCTTCAGGCCACATCTTTCTCTAAACTGCTTATGACAAGTTTCACAACTGAACGGTTTCTCGGCGGTGTGACGTCGACAGTGAGCCGCTAGGGCCGCCTTTCCAAAGAACTGCTTGCCGCATACTTCACAACACAATGGGCTCACGTGGTGCGATTGTTTGCTCAAGCTCGATTTGTTGCAAGCTAATGCTTCACTCATATGTCTCTGTATGTGTGAAATCAAAGCAGGTTTTTTAATAAACCGCTTGTTACACAGGTCACAGCGCAATTTCTCATTCTCACCCATATGTATTTGAATGTGCCTGTGTAGTTTTGATGGGCAACTAAACTGTTTGCCGCAGGTGTCGCAACGAGTTGACTTTACTTCGAATTTAACCGATGGTTGTGGTAGCGGGGCACTAAGAAGCTGTTCCTTACTTAAATGTATTCTCGAGTGCTTTATCAAGGCCGGCTTTTGATTAAACTGTTTGTCACACATATCACACGGGAATGGTTTCTCACCAGTGTGAATCAGAATATGCCTTTTCAATTTAGATTGATAAGAAAACTGTTTGCCGCATATATGGCAACGAAGTGAATTCTGTTTGAGCTTAAGCAGACATGATCGTTGTTTTAGTGCAGAAGGAATGTATTGATCCCGATTTATGTGTCCTTGCAAGTGAACTAACAAGCCTGACTCTTGACTGAACCCTTTGCCACATGTGTCACAACTGAACGGTTTCTCTTTTGTGTGTATCTTAATGTGCCTAATCAAGTCGGATGGACAACGAAACTGTGCGTTACAAGTATTGCAAATATATGATTCAGCAACCATTTGCGTTCGGCTGACGTCGGACAATGCTTGTTGATCTTTTGGGTTAACATGTTTGTGATTGGAATTACTATTACAGGTCACAGGACAAGTGTTGCTAGAGAGCCGGTTGTCCATTGGAATGAGCTCGAGCTGGACGAAGCCACTCCTGGGTTTGGACAGCTGCTCTAGGTTCTTGCTACAGGTTGGTTCCTCTAGGTGGCAGCTGTACTCAGTTGTGTCACCAGCATGATGTCCCGGTATCTTACGTGGAGACTCATGTGTTTCGGCCAGAAAATCTGAAAATATTGAATACCACGTTAAAACAGACATGGTGCCCTTGTTATGAGTTTTCTAGCCGTTTGCCTGTGGGGTGGCATCGCCATTGTTTTCTAGTTTTCTTTTTTTTTTAAACTACTGTTTCACAAGATCTGTCTTGTCAATGATGAAGTCAACAATGAAAGATATGCATATCAGTCTGAAATTTGTCAAGCAGTTTTTGACTTTAATATGTGAGTGATCCCTATCCAAAGTTACGTTGTTTGAATCTCATGGTAGTATACTAACATTATAATGTTAAAAGAATGAATCAAATCTTGATTGATTCATTTGGAATACCATCATTGATGTACCTCATTTTCAGTCTGTATGTACACCTAATTCCTATATTAATTGTATTAAAGGTATACTACAATTATCACAAAAATATTACAACTTACTTTTTCTGTCTAACAACTTCAAACTAGCTTCAGCTGTATCATCACCAAACACTTCACCACAAGCCCCGTCATCACCTGCTTCTGTAACTTGATTTGGAAGGGGTATCCAAATTTCATCACCTGTTTCTTCAAAAGGTTTGTTATATGATTCATTGTCATTGTTGCTAGAGTCTTCAGGACATTCTTCAAATTTAATTTCACATTCTTCCTTTATATCTATCTTTGGGCTTGGTTCAGCTGGTTTTAGACTAACATCCACATATGTAGGTGATATCGCCAGATGTGAGAGGCTCTTGATATTAGTTACCTAAAAATTTTACACTGGATATTATTTTAGGAATTTTACATGTACCTACAGTGGAATCCGTTTATATTGAAATCAGGGAAATGACAAACAGGTCAAACTAAGAGGATGTCATCCAAAGCATTTAATAAGCGTTTAATATTTATTCTTTGTTAAATTACTTCATTAATATTAATTTAAATATAACTTGTATTTCAAACACAACACATGTATAGTTTTGTTGAATAAATACTGTCTATGTCTGTTATTTTCCTATCAACAGATAACATTTCAAAAAACTAGAGAATGGCGGTAAACGAAAAATAAAATTTAATACAACTAATAAATCAACGAATATTAAATTCCCCAATCCGGCTGGTCACCGTGGGGAAATAGACCAACACCCCCCAACTATATGTCAAGAAACAAATCAACAAATATCCATCACAACACTAAACACTCTCTCTCAAGCCAACAAAAAGCAGATATTAAAAATATGCACCTACAATGTGAGATCTTTGGCATCAGTGGAACGTCATATAGAACTATGCCATGCCCTAGAAAATGTAGACTACGACATAATAGGACTTTCAGAAGTTAGAAGGAAAGGATGTCAAATAGAAGAACACCCCGACCACATACTTTGCTATATAGGGGAAACACCTGGACTTTATGGAGTAGGATTCATGATTAAGAAAAGTCTAAAAACAAATATCACAAACTTTGACGGTATATCAGAACGAGTGGCCTTACTACAACTAAAGTTCGACGATGTTGCCGTATCCATAATACAAGCCTATGCACCTACCAATAACGCAAGCGAAGAAGAAGTATGTAGGTTCTATGAAGACCTGGATATGGCTCATAAAGCGGCAGACAAAATAGTCATTGTGATTGGTGATTTTAATGCAAAGATTGGAATACCTAAAAGCTCGGAAACCATGATAATGGGAAAATATGGTTATGGTAAAAGAAATGAAAGAGGTAAAAGAATGATACAATACGCTTATGAAAATAAAATGTCGATAATGAACACTTATTTTAGAAAAAAAGAAGATCGCAAGTGGACTTGGATCTCACCAGATCAAAAGACCAAAAATGAAATTGACTTTATAATGAGCAACACACCACGCAGAATAACAAATGTCGAAATACTAAAAAACGTAAAGTTCCCGTCAGATCACAGACTATTGAGAGCAAACTTTAAACTAGATTCTCCTAAAAAGAGTAGGAATGGCTTCAGTTCGACGCCCAAATCCCTAAAAGGAGACCAAGAAATCAGTACATATATCGACAATCTAAA
Organism: Pandemis corylana; assembly: GCA_949127965.1. Lineage (NCBI taxonomy): Eukaryota > Metazoa > Arthropoda > Insecta > Lepidoptera > Tortricidae > Pandemis > Pandemis corylana. Next base: position 3,299,585 of record OX421878.1, on the reverse strand, counting down.
ATGTAACATTGATCAACTCAATAACTTTGACAATGCACAAGATCTAGATACAAATATACATAATAAGATACAAAGTTACTATAATAAGTTCGAGAAAATGATAGTAAATAGTCTGAAAACAAAACAAAAGGAACTACGAAATAAAAATAAACGTAACAAAATACTCTCGGAACCTACATTAGACCTCATAAACCAACGCACAAAGATGATTAAAACCAAAAACAAAACCAAGGAAATGAGAGAAGAACTCAAAAACCTATTTAAAAAGACAAATAAAGCTATTAAGAACGATTATAATAATCATAGAAAAGGGATAATAGAAAGCAATCTAAGTAACTACAGAAGCTCAAAACGAGCATACAAGGAATTAAGTACACATAAAAATTGGTTACAAAACTTGGAAGGGAAGAAAAAGACAAGAAACAGATTTGAGGTGCTAAGTTGTGCCACAGAATTCTATAAAAATCTATATAGCAGACGTTTAGAAGATAAAAACGAAATAAGAAACGTGGATGAAAATACCTTTATAACAGCACCAAACCAAAACATAGAGTGCATACTGTGTATAAGTGAGGATGAAGTATTATCGCATATAAAAAAACTAAAAAACGATAAATGTCCTGGACCCGACAACATCAGTAATGAAGCATTGAAGAAGGGAGCACCGGTTCTGGTGGAGCATCTTACCCGAATTTTCAATATGGTGCTTGAATCGGAAACAGTACCTGCGCAATGGTGCCGATCGGACATAATATTACTTCATAAAAAGGGCAACCCGTTAGACATCGGAAACTACAGGCCGATCAGCTTGTTGTCGAGCATTTACAAACTATTTGCATCAATTCTTCAGAGCCGGATTACTGTACAAATAGACAGTAAGCAGCCTATCGAGCAGGCGGGATTTAGGGCGGGATTCTCCACGCATGACCACATACAAGTAATTGAACAAATACTGGAGAAATACAAAGAATTCAACTGTCCTTTATACGTTGCCTTTGTCGACTACTCAAAGGCGTTTGATAGCATAACACATAACTCTATTTGGAATGCACTAAAAGCTTGTAATATAAACAAAACATACATAAATATTTTAAAAAACATGTACTCGAAAAGTGTAAGTCAAGTGAAACTGGAAAGAAGAGGAGAAGAAATTGAAATAGGCAGAGGTGTAAGGCAAGGCGACCCGATATCACCCAAATTGTTCATAGCTGTGTTAGAGAGCATCTTCCAAAAGATCTACTGGAAATATAATGGGATCAGAATAATGGATCAAAACCTAACACATCTGAGATTTGCTGACGACATCGTGCTTTTTGCCAAAACAGCAAACGAACTTGAACATATGATACAAACTTTGGACAAGGAGAGCAAAAAGGTCGGCCTAGATATGAACCCAAGTAAAACGAAAGCCATGACGAACAACAACAGAATAAAAATATATGTAGATGGAAAAGAAATAGAGTATGTGAACGAATATGTCTATCTTGGAAAACAAGTCTCATTTAACACAAACAGAAACGAAGAGGAAGTGGAGAGAAGAGTTAACATCACTTGGAATAGATTCTGGGCACAAAAAGAAATCCTGAAAGGAGATTATAGTCCAAAAGAAAAAAAGATTATAATGGACACATGTATCTTGCCAACCCTAACATACGGCTGTCAAACGTGGGTGTACACAAACAAAATTAAAAACAGGCTTGTAACTACACAAAGAGCGATGGAAAGAAGCATCTTAAAGCTAAGGAAAATTCAAAAGGTAAGAAGTGAAATGATTAGGAAAAAAACCAAGATAACAGACGCTCTTCAATATGCTTTGAAACAAAAATGGCAGTGGGCCGGACACCTAAGTAGAATGAAGGACAAACGGTGGACGCAAAAGGTAACAGTTTGGAAAGGACCCGTAGGAAAAAGGCATGTCGGGAGACCCAAGAGACGATGGGCTGATGATATTCAGGAAATAGCCGGAAATAGGTGGATGGAAGTAGGTCAAGATAGAGAGAGATGGAAAGAGTTGGAGGAGGCTTTTACCCGAAAGGGGTCTGATTTAATTTAATTAAAAAAAATTACATTACTAACATTACGCAATAAGAATTTATTTCATTAACAACACTAAAACATAGTCGAAATGTAAAAAAAAACAGAATGAATAAAGCTATATTATTATTATTATTATTATGTCTGTTATTTTGAGAAAATATAAACAACCTGTTTTTTAGGTACCTATTTATTTTAATAGAGAAACAGCATATTAAACCAAAATAACAATTGTATGTAATAAGTACAAAATACATGTGTATGTATGTATATTTCAAAATTTCAATACAAAGACAAGCAATGTGCCGAATGTCGAGTGTCAAGGGCCCTGCCGAACATTGCAGAAGGTGTAAATCATTATGTCGGCCATTATAACCACATAATTTATTAAAAATGGGGCACATAAGCGCCATGTCACTGTAAGTGAAGTCATTGTATCCGACTTTGTTATAAAGAATTTTATGTATGTATGTAAACTCTTTATTGTGCAAAATAAACAAGACAAATCCAATTGACAAACACTGAGATACATGCACAAAGGCGGACTTATCCCTTTAAGGGATCTCTTCCAGTCAACCTTTGAGTGGATGAAAGGAATATTATATTAAGGATGGACGAGTGAGTTTAAAAATTGCAAACACTGAGAGCCACAATACATAACTTAATTTTAAACGAAAACCAGACTTCGTTGTCTAATTACGTCATATTAGGCGTTTGGTCATAAGCGGAGTCATGTTAAACGGATTCTACTGTACAATTATGGAACTCTCGAATCAACCATCCCCCACTTCCTTTTCTAATAAACACTTCTCCATCATCCACCACTTACATTGATGGGATCTTGCAGCACGCCGGCCAGGAGCGCCTGAGCCCTCGCAGCGCGGCTCCGGAAGGCAGCCAGCTTCAGCACGAAGGAGTTGCACTCCCAGCATAGCTGGTCACCTTCACCAAACTATAAATATTACATTTTCAGCATTAAATAGCTTGGAATTGCATTCCCAGGATCAGAAAACACTTTTTTGCTGTATGTGGTACTAACAGGTTACTATCATAAATAAATAAATAATCTCTATAATAAACATGAAAATAGGTTAAAATAAACAACAATCAAAAATGAATAAAAAAACTTACGTTCAAAAACGAACAATGTGATTTGGAATCATTTACAGGGAAGAGCTTCCTGTCTTGGCTCAAACATGTCACACATAAAGATTGTCGTGATAAAGTTGTTCCAGCTGCATCCATTTATATAGATATTTTCATAAATACTAAATACCCAAAACACAATAAATCAATAACAACAAGAATCTGTCCCTATATCTCTCTAATCTGTGAATCTGTCAACACGCTGTCAACAATCTTTTTTTCATTATTAATCCCCTTTTGGGATAGGCAAAGGAAACAGGATCCATACAGCCAAGTCTTTTGTATATTTCATTCTTCAATTTTGTAATAAAAGGCCGAAGTCTTTTGTCAACAAAGTCTTATTTGCTGTCAACAATCATTCAAGCATAAGGCAAATGGCAAAGAGAATATAACCACTTACATTTTAGCAAACGGTTTAAATCCCATATCGCTACACCTGATGTATCTATACTTCTACACTAATATTATAAAGCCAAAAAGGTTGTTTGTCCTTATTATTTCTGAGGTTTGGTAATTTGAAGGAAATCAAAGATAAGATGACTCTGACTACAGCCAGGACTTATCATCTGGATCTGGAGAAAAACTACATTACACAAAGCTGTGTGGGCTTAAGCCCTTTGCTTATGTGATATAATATTATTAAAAAAAATACATTGTAATTTTTTTTATAAGCATAGCAAGCGTAAACATAACAACCGGACGTGATATTGGCAAAGTGCCTTGCAGCAGAGCCATAATAAGAAAAAAAAACAGCGATGTTGTTGACCTACCATCTGCGCTACAGTTGAGTTTCGTGTTTATTATTTGTTATTTATTTTTTTACAAAATATCCTCTCGTCCATCTAATGGATGCAACTGGAACAACTTTATCCCGACAGTCTTTATGCGTGACATGTTTGAGCCAAGACAGGAAGCTGTTCCCAGTCAACGATTCCAAATCACATTGTTCGTTTTTAAATGTAAGTTTCTTTTGATTCGAGTGAACCTTGAGTGAACGAACGACGACAAAATAATAATTGTTTATTTTGCTTGAAAGTTTTAAACTGTTTTCTGATCATGTTAATCCAATAGCGGGTGGTAGGGCCTTGTGCAAGGTCCGTCCGGACCGCTATCACCATCTTACTCGCTAATTCTGCCGCTAAGTAGCAGTGCTCGCACTGCTGTGTTCCAGTGCGGAGAGTAAGGCAGCCGGGGAAATTACGGGCACAAGAGGCATTTCATCTTAGTCCTCTAGGTTGGCAACGCATCTGCAATCCCTCCGGGGTTGCGGGTGTCTATGGGCAGTGGTGATCACTTACCATGAGGTGACCCACTTGCTCGTTTGCCTTCCGATTCATATAAAAAAAAAAAAAAAAATAGCAAGCTATTTAAAAAAATAAATATAATATTCTGCGTATTTATAGCTATGTGAAGGCGACCAGCTATGCTGGGAGTGCAACTCATTCGTGCTGAAGCTGGCCGCCTTCCGGAGCCGCGCTGCGAGGGCTCAGGCGCTCCTCGCCGGCGCGCTACAAGATCCCACTGACGTAAGTGGGGGATGGTTGATTGGAGTGTTATTTATTAGTTTTTTTTTTTTTTATTGAAGTAAGGATTTTACAAGGCTGTATATACATAATAAATGATCAGGGTGTTACATTTTTAGGTAACTAAAATCAAGAGCCTCTCTAGTCTGAAGGTGTCAACTGTGTACCTGGAGGATAGCCTAGAAATACCTCAAGTTAGTATAAAGACAGATACTAAAAAGGAAGAATGTGGCCTTATATTTGAAGAATTTCCTGTTGAGGACACTAGCAACCACAACAATGTATCTTTTTATGAATCTTTTGATGATACAGAGGATGAGATTTGGATACCAGTTCCGAATCAACAAACAGAAGCAGAATGTGATGATAGGATTTATGGTGAAGCACTTGGTGATGACATAGCTGATGCTGATTTAAAGTTGTTCAATAGAAGAAGTAAGTTGTAATTTTTTTTAAATAACTATATTATAGACCATTAACACATTTTATTATTGTAGTGTTTGGGTGTGTAAATTGAGAATAACATAACACAAGTTAGCAAAACTTTTTTTGTATGGGCCCATTAAGATAATATATGATTAACTAGTGGTTCCATGCAACTCTGTCTGTGCTGAATTAGCTTAAATCGTGGAAATTGTGATTTTCTGGCATAAAAACACTAAATTCACTGTATTATAGCCTAAGTGTTGTTCCAGACAGCTTTAGTCCATATCTGACATACTGAATTTCATCCCAATTCACCCAACCGTTTCAGTATGTAGGAGTATCAAACACACAAACTTTCACATTTATAATATTAGTATACTTGTGTAAACATACTGTGAGATTCAGACATTTTGTCTGCTTGTCTTTTCTGTGTAGACCGCTGCTTCTGTGTATATACTATAAAGACATCATGTCAACTTAGTGGTCAATATTTGCAGATTTGCATGGTGTAACAGAGGACCCATGTAAGCTGGTACCGGGATATCAAACTGATGATGATGACACACCTGAGTACAGCAACATCCTAGAAGAACCAACCTGCATCAAGAACTTAGAGCAGCTGTTCAAACTCAGGAGTTGCTTTATAAAGCTTGTGCGCATTCCTCTGGGCGACTTGCTGTCAAGAAACACTTGTCCTGTGACCTTAGATAATGATCACAATGATAACCAACAAAAAACACAAGCAACTCCCAGTACTGGCCAACCACGAATGGTTGGTAAATCATATATTTGCAATACTTGTAACAAACAGTTTAGTTGTCCATCAGATTTGAATAGGCACATTAAGATACACACAGGAGAGAAACTGTTCAGTTGTGATAAATGTGACAAGGGGTTTAGCGAAGAGTCAACCTTGATAACTCACTTAAAAACACACACAGCTGAGAAACCATTCAGTTGTAATATATGTTACATGGAATTCAGTCTAGAGGCGATCTTGATAACTCACTTGCAAAGACACATAAATGAAAAACAATCTGTTTCTGCTGCACAAGATCAACAATCACGCTTGCTTAAAGTCAGACAGAATTCACTTTGTTGCGATACTTGCGGCAAACAGTTTACGTTCCTATCAAGATTAAAATTGCACGTTCAAGTACACAAAGTTGAGAAAACATTCAGTTGTCTTATGTGTGATAAGCGGTTTAGTGTCAAGTATCAATTGACACAACACTTACAAACACACACAGTTGAGCAACCATTCAGTTGTGATGCATGCGACAAGGCATTCGGTACAGAGGTGGGCTTGTTAATTCACTTGCAAAGTCACATATATGGAAAGCAATATATTCCTGCTGCACTAGAACAAAAATCACGTCTGCTTAAACTTAAAAAAAAATCACTTCGTTGCGATACTTGCGGCAAACAATTTAGGTGTCTATCAAAATTAAAAACACACATCCTAATACACACGAATGAGAGACCATTTCCTTGTGATGTGTGTGACATGAGGTTTAATCAAAAGGCGGCCATGCTAAAGCACTCACGATTACATTTGGGTAAGAAACAATTCATTAGTGCTCCGTTACCACTTCAATTGGATGAACCCGAAGAAAACTCGATTCGTTGCGATACCTGCGGCAAACAGTTTATTGATCCACACATTCACACACACACGGGTGAGAATCACAAACCATTTCGTTGTGATATGTGTGAAAAGCTACAAATGAGCCCGAGTAAACCCGAACGAAAGTCAGTTCGTTGTGATACATGCGACAAACAGTTTCCGTGGAAATCGCATTTGATTAGGCACCTTTGGGTACACACAGGTAAGAAACCAATGAGTTGTGACATGTGTAACAAGCTGTTTATTAAAAAATCTGCTTTGATTTCACACGTGCAGAAACATATGAGCGGAGATGATTTCGCTTGCAACAAATGCGGCAAACGGTTTACGCATAAAACGAGCTTGTTGATGCACAAAAAGTCGCACCGCGTGAGCCCGTTATGTTGTGAAGTATGCGGCAAGCAGTTTTTTGGAAAGGCAGCCCTAGCAGCTCACTTTCTACGTCACACCGGCGAGAAACCGTTCAGTTGTAAAACTTGTCATAAGCAGTTTAGAGAAAGATGTGTCTTGAACCGTCACATAAAGACTATACATACAAATGTGAAGCCATACTGTTGCGACGTATGTCAAAGTCGTTTTAAAATCAGATCACACTTGGTTGATCACATGCGAAAACACACAGGCGAGAAACCGTTCGGCTGCGATGTGTGTCCAAAACGGTTTACACGAAAACATCACTTGGTGCTACACATGCGCACACACACTGGTGAACGGCCGTACGGCTGCGACGTGTGTCCGGCGCGGTTCGCGAACAAGTGGAACTTGACTTGCCACACACGAATACACACAGGCAAGAAATCAAAAAAATAGCTAAAGATATTGCGACACTTAGGTCTCTCATATGTACAATAAATTATAAAGTAACGATTTTTTTATTATTATTATCACATACACAATTTCCCACGATAAAGTAAAGATAAAAAGCAGGTATTCCCGACCTTTGAATTAATTTAAAAAAAACCCTGGCATTAAGCAAGTCATCAAACCGTAAATGTAAAAGAAAATCTTTTTTTTTGCCAAAAATGCCTCACATTACTTAGGAAAAGAGCTGATATTCTCCAAACTGCTGGACCAATTTTTACCAAACAAGGCTAAGAACCACCGCAAGGACACTGGCTTTCGAATGAAAAAGCCCGCAACGAAATCGGTCCATTCGGTTCGAACCAGTACGACGTTGGTTTGCATGTGTAACAGTTGTGCTCATTAAACTTTGATAATGATCCCGTAGAGGGATCGAAACGCGTCAGTGTTTGAGAGTGGTGTAAGGGATAATTAAGTTTGTGGGATTTATATGTGTTTTATTGGCAGCAGTGGAGGGAGGGTTGCATGAAAAACATATATTTCACATAGGCTTGGTTATCTTGCACGTGAGTAGCGGAGTAGCAAGGTAAAATTTTTTGTTCATTGAAATGGACGTCCGCAAAGTAACGCCTGATTCAATAAAATATTTAAGGAATTGTTTTATCTTTATCTAAGAAATTTTATCTTATGCACGGCACTAATTTCATTTTTGACCGTGACTATAACATCAGTCGTGGCTGTATGGGCATTGTACTCTTTGCCTTTCCTGTGTGGATGATGAAAATAAAAAAAAACTGCATTGACAATATTGACATGACATTACTTATCTTAGCCTTGGAGCCACTTCTTCCTAAATTTGAATTGAATTGATTGAATTAGCACAACACAAGCAAAACAAAAAATATTTTGTTAACTCCTTGTGTATCCTCATTGCAGATAGTAACTGGTAGTTATCCCCCCGAAAACTGGCAGATTATTGAACAAGACGCCCACCTACTTGCCGTCTTATCTAACCTCGACATTGGTCATCAAAAAGTTGGAGCCACTTTTTCCTAAATTTGAATTGAATTGAATTTGTTAACTGATCGGTTAATATTCGCTTGAATTGGTGTCCATTATTTATTGATAAATATCCTCTCATATGCAATGGATGCAGCTAGAACAACTTTATCCCGACAATCTTTATGTGTGACATGTTTGAGTCAAGACAGGAAACTGTTCCCTGTGAAAGATTCCAAATCACATTCTTTGATTTTGAACGTAAGTTTCTTTCGGTTTGAGTGTTATCATTAAAACTGCTTTTATAAATAATCCTATAATCTTACTTCTTTTCCGGTCCTGGGGATACAAGCTAGGTATTTAATGTTGGAAAATTGTTGTGTTTTTATAGCTGAGTGAAGGTGACCAGCTATGCTGGGAGTGCAACTTCTTCGTGCTGAAGCTGGCAGCCTTCCGGAGGCGCGCTGCCAGGGCTGAGGCGCTCCTCGCCGGCGTGCTGAAAGATCCCATCAATGTAAGTGGCGGATGGTGGAGAAGTATTTATTAGAAAAGGAAAGGAACTATTGCTTGATTTCCTACGGTTCTGTGACTGAAAAAGGTTAAGAATCACGTTTTACGCAAAGCCCTAACTCTTATCTGTACACAAGGTATCTTTCTGTACAAGATATTCTAAAATAAATCTGGAATACATCACAGGAGGTTGGTGAAAAGTTTTACAAACATACATCACGTCTTTATCCCTTACAGGGTAGACAGAGCCTAAGGTAACAAAACCTTAAGGCCATGTTTAGCATGATTAAGGGTGTATAGGCGGAAAGGGAAATCAAAATAGTGATGGGATTGCTAGACGCATTGCTTATAAGATGATTCCTAAGACTGTCGCCCATACCCTCGATGGGCTTTTACCATCTGCACGGGAAGAGAAGCCACTTGGAAAATATGTTTTTTGTCTAGTCCCACACCAGCATGGAAGAAATTTTATTGAATTTAATGTTAACAGTTCAGTTGCCTTATAGAGATCATACACTTTGAACATTTACCAATAGGCTACTAAACTCATACTCAAATTCAAGTGGCAAATTCTTTTGATGGGCCCCTATCAGTAAAAATCGTCACGTTGTACTCAGTTTAATTTTAAAATTTTTGAGCTCGCGGCCGCTTGGGCCGGGGCCCTCTTGGGTCGGGGGCCCGTGGCATTTTGCCAGTCCTGCCACCCTATTGTTACGCCACTACTCATACTTAATTTCGTACATCGAATGAGTATATACCCTTTATTTGGCTTAAGAAGATGTAATATAGCAAAATCGTGAAATAAAAGTACAAGATGTATGAATAAAATTCATCATTAGGTCATGGTTTGCATAAGCAAATAATGGCAATGCAAAAATGTAAGTAAATGCTAATTGCGTATATTTATGAAAATATCTTACGTATGCTGAAGATGTTATTAATTCCTGGACTTATTGAAAAAAGCAATAATGGCCATTGGATTTGTGAAAGCAGAGCACAAATTTGCCAAGAATGGACTTTTTGAGGGCTGGCAATTTGAGCAAGTTTTAGCTCGGTGTTGTGTCTATTTATTCCGCTGGGTAATCGAATCCACAACTTTCCTTTCCTCGAATGATACAATAATGACAACTGCTAGATTTTTTTTGTGTAAACTAGGAGTAATCTTCTTTTTTTTATTAAGGCCCCATCGATCGATGCGATGATTTCGCCAATGTCAAAGTAGTTAATAGATACAGTATTCAAAAATCTTGTGACAAAATTGTCGGCAACATTGTACGGTAGAACACGGTCAAGACTCCTCCGCCCCTGTCGGGCTCTTAGCCAACGGATAATGATATCCCTCAGAATCTGCTTGGAAATCATTAACCGATGCCCAGGGCGCACCGGACCAAGCACTGCTCTTCCCACCGGACGGATCCAAAAATGAACCGCATCTCTTGACCACACGCGGAGGTAACCCGACTCGCACCCCTAGGAGTAATCATACTTCATCTTCTGCAATTTGTTTACACTGAGTTGTCAAGCGGTTGTTTATAAAAAGTATGACTTCAGAGCACAGATAATCCCTCTACTCACATGGCTAATAGAATAGCGTTTTCAGCGTTTTTTAAAACGCGTATTTACAAAATAAAGTTTTATAGGTTTTTGGGTTTTAAAATAATATTGTATTTTTTTTGGTGCAATGGAATAATTATTAATTTGTAATTTAGGGCATATACAGGGTGTTTGGTAGCTAGATACAAAACTTTAAGGGGATGATAGCCGAGGTATATTTGAACATTTTTAGCCATATTGTCTTAGCCGAAATTTGATATTTTACCAAACACCCTGTATAATGAAAGGGTCAAGTTGCCTATTGTGTGGAAACATTTTTCAACCAGTATTAAATTTTTATAGGTAACTGAAATCAAGAGCCTCTCAAATCTAAAGATGTCTCCTACATATGTGGAGGTTAGTCTAGAAACACCTGAAATAAGTATAAAGACAGAGGATACTGTAAAGGAAGAATGTGAAAATACATATGATGAATATACTGAAGACCCTGACACCAAAGATGTATCTTGTGATGTATCCATTAAAGAAGACAGTTTTATAACAGATACAAATGAACATACAGAAGCAACAGGTGATGAGGCAGATTCCAGTGAAGAGATGGGTGATGATGATAGAGCTGATGCTGATTTGAAAAGTGAGTTGTATCTTTTTTTTTATTGTAATACTGCCTGCGACATCTGCTCAGAATTGAAACTTGTATGCCAGGCAGTGTGACTTTTACCGACACTTCTAATTATCGTTGTACTTGACGCATTATGTACCTAAAACCTCCTCTGTTTATTGGTAAAAACCACATGAAAATCCGTCCAATTGTTTTTGAGCTCAGCGCTTATACAAATGTGGTGGAAGACATCATAATATTTTAGTGAACACGTTTCCCGTTCGTTTATTGTCGTTTTTAATAGTTTTTACTTATTGTAACATATTAAACTTGGATGCAGACGAAAATATAATTTCTACAACCGAAGAAATGTCTGAGGAGGCCAAAGTGATAGAAAACTGGTTGCCTACTAAATCTCAACAGCTGTACGACAGAGCGTACCAAAACTTCATGGCGTGGAGACTAGAACAGCAGGCTTCCTCATTTTCGGAGAACCTTCTCTTAGCATATTTTAAAACTTTAATTGGAAAATTTAAGCCATCTTCACTGTGGACGGAATATTCCAAGTTAAAGTCTACGCTTAACATATACCACAAGGCTGACATCTCGAAATATTCCAAATTATTGGCTTTATTGAAAGGGACATCTGAAGGTTTTAAGGCGAAAAAAGCCAAAACATTTTCACCTGCTGACCTGAAGAAGTTCATTGACGAGGCACCAGATTATGTCTATCTTCTCAATAAGGTATGTTATTGTTTTATTTATGTTTTTGAACAGCGAATAATAATTATATTCACTTGTAGATGTCTTGACATCGCACTACTGGGCACAGGCCTTCTGGCTTGGCCACGCCGAGCCGTGTTGCCGACGATGTTTGCCTTCATCGAGAACCAGTAGTAGGTAGTTTTTGATAGGTTATTGTAGAGTTTTTTTTTTAATTTGATTATAACACCAATTTCCCTTATTCTTTTCAGGTTGCAGTTATATTTGGTATCATGGGTGCTTGTCGCAGGCAAGAGCTCCACAACTTAAAAATAAGCGACATAATAGACGCCCGTGAGACGCTGGTGGTGAATGTCATGAAAAGCAAGAACAGGATCGACCGCACGTTCACAATTACTGGGGAGTCTTATAAAATGTGTAAAAAATATCTGGCCCTGCGGCCGAGTCACTGTCACAGTCCTAATTTCTTCTTGAGATATATGAAAGGGAAATGCGTGGCGCAGAACATTGGTATAAACACATTTGGTATGATGGGAAAGACCGTTGCAGCGTACTTGGGGCTTCCTAACCCGGAGTTGTATACGGGGCACTGTTTCCGGAGAACGTCGGCGACTTTAATAGTGGAAGCTGACGGCGGTTTAAGGCCGTTAAAAAGAGCTCGACAACTCACGTAATAACTTTGTTGGTTTCGAAAAAGGAATTCGATGTTTCGTTGTTAATTACTGTTGGATAGCGGTAGAGGGCAGCAGTGTAGCTCCCATTCAAAATGAAATTTAAAAACGCATAATTCGAGTTAGGTTTATATAACATTTTTTACTCATGACCTTAGGAATACACTGTTAAAATCTCTCGCAATGTTCACGCACACCGTGTTAATAAAACAAAGTTTTCTATCTTTCACAAAATAATTGAACAGAACAACTTCAACTAGGCCAATATTTCTAATTGTGTGCCCTTGCAGGGCGTCATGGACTGACTTAGAACAATGTTAACATCTTCATATGTATGTACATGACTTGACAATGAATAAATAAATAAATAAATAAATAAGTATCTCCATGTCCCATAAGTTCCAACAGTATGGACATTAGGTAAATAAATTATTCTTTATATAATTTTGTATTTTATTTAATAAGTAGGGACCTAGTTGTAGGAAATATATTCTATGTAACGTTGTAGAAAAGTAAGTGTCAAAAAAGGTTTTCTTAGGATGTACGTAACCCACGCCACTTGCCTTTTTTGACCCCTCTTACACGACTTGCATATAATACTATTTAACCTTATCGACGTAAACGACACATCAGCACCGCAGGTTCAACGCCAACGCCCTATATATACGTCCATTACTTCAATGCAAGAGACGTCACCTATACGCCATTCTTTATTGCGACGCCCTAGAGCCTAAACCCAATTGAACGAAGGTTGCTTTTGCATTGAAGTAATGAAAGAAAAAAGAAAAGAAAGAAGACCGCCGCCAACGCCGGCCGGCAACGCGCTAGCAGTCCCATTGGTGCTGTAGTTGTCCATGGGCGGCGGTGATCACTTACCATCAGGTGCACCGCATGCCCGTTTGTTGTTTATTGACACAAAACGACACATAAAGAAAATAAAAATAAAAACCAAGTACTTATGTGCCGAAAGTGCCAAAAGCGCCACACTCAGCATGTTGCACATATACATATACATATATAATGGACGTACATATAGGTCGTTGGCGTTGAAAAGGTTAATTATCTACTAAGTACAATTGTCAAATATTATTGCTGTTACATACTATAGTAATTATAAGATTTATTTTAAGATTATTTTAAAATTATTTACATATTTGTCACATTTAAAATAAATGGAATAAAGAGTTTAAGTTTGAGCTTGAGTTTGACATAGAATACCTCTCGCAACTATAGTTTGGGTACGTTTTGAATCCCTTTTCCACCTATACGTAATCTATATAAATAAAAATGAATTGCTGTTCGTTAGTCTCGCTAAACCTCGAGAACGGTTGAACCGATTTGTCTAATTTTAGTCTTGACATATTGGTGGAAGCCCAGGGAAGGTTTAAACGATGAGAAAATATTGAAATTTCGAAGAAAAGAAAACAGGAGCGAAGCCGCGAGCAACAGCTAGTTTAAAATAAACATGATCTCTGTTGGCGACCGACTGCTTTCTAGATCCGTTTTGGATACCTAACTAATTTTCTAGATATAAATTGATTTAGATATTTGTGTTAATGTAGTCTAGTGATCGTCGAACGAAATCTACGGAGAAAATTATATACTTTTCTAAAATGAAGTCCCAGAAGGTCCCCGTGAAGATACCGAACAGGTTCAAACAAAAAGCGAAAGTTATACTAGGTACTAATCGTCATGTAAGTTGGTACAGTCTTCGAAAATCCATAAGAAATAGGTATTTTTTTCTGGTAGATTAGTTTTTCAAGTACATATATGCATTTTTGACACATTAGTAGGCGATATAGAACTGTGCTTTTGTTGCTTACTAGGTAAATTGAAGTCGCTTTAAATTTTGTTGTAGTTGTTGCGAAAATTTGAGTTTTCAACTTATATCTATAAGCCACCAACGTCGAGTTCACTGTCATATGAGCTCCTCAAGGGCGTCGCTATTTTATGTAATCTTGATTGTGTGTGTTGGTAGTACCAAATAAACGTTTTATCTATCTATCTATCTATACATCTACTAGCCCTCCTTGATCATCGTCTTACGACGCCCTTGGGACTCCTCTGGTTAATTATGGCTTGTTCTCTAAACGTAATTATACCATAAAATCATCATGCCAACTTAACAAACAATATTTTCAGATTCCCTGGACGACAAGCAGCTGGAACTGGAGTACAGCCACATCCCAGAGGAACAAACCTGCTGCAAGAACTTAGAGCAGCTCAAAGTCAGGAGTTGCTTTATCAAGTTCGACCGCGTTACGGACGAGCTCTCTGGCACCACTAGTCCAGTGACCGATAATAATCTCGATCACAGACATGTTAACCAACAAGACAAACAAGCAACAACCGACACCGGCCAAACGGTTGGTAAATCATACATCTGCGCAACTTGTAACAAACAGTTTAGCTCTCGATCGGACTTAATTAGGCACACTAGGACACACACAGGCGAGAAACCATATAGTTGTGATGTGTGTGAAAAGCGGTTCAGTCAAAAGCAAAGCTTAGCTATACATTTGCGGATACACACAGCTGAGAAACCGTTCGTTTGTGATGTGTGCCAAAAGGCGTTTAAGCGAAGGTCGCCCTTGACGTACCACTTGTTTTCGTGTCATAACGTTAAGAAGCCAGCTGTTGCTGCTTTAACATATCGTTGCGATTTCTGCGGCAAACAGTTTAAGTTTCAGTCGAAGTTTATTAGGCACATAAACAAGCACACGGACGAGAAACCGTTCGGTTGTGCTATGTGCGACAAGCAGTTCAAAACGGAAGTTTCCCTGTCCATGCACAAAAAAGCGCACAACGGCGATTTACCGTTCAGTTGTGAGTCGTGCGACAAGCGGTTTGCGAAAAAGGGGACCTTGTTGACTCACTTAAGAATACACACGGATCAGAAACCGTATAGTTGCGAATTGTGTGATAAAATGTTTAGACAGAAATCTATTTTGAATCGTCACGTGCGCTTAATCCACACAGATGCGAAACCGCTCTGTTGCGATGTATGTAAAATGCGGTTTAAAGAGAAAGCTAACCTGGTGCTACACATGCGCACACACACAGGCGAGAAACCGTACGGCTGCGACGTGTGTCCGGCGCGGTTCGCGAACAAGTGGAACTTGACTTGCCACTCGCGAATACACACAGGCCAGAAATAAAGAAAATGGCTGACGGGATATCACCACAGTATATATATAAGCTAAAGCAGTTCTAGTATTGTAATATCTGGTCTATTGAAGTGGATTGTTTTGTCTGTTATTATGGTTCTGTCCCAGTATATTCTGTAGCTATCGTTTTCTAAGACTGATTGTGATTTGTATTTGTAATATGGTAGTTTCTCAGTAACAAATTTAAATTTTATGTTATTATTTTTACATAAGTTAGGTTTTTACAATATTCAAATAAAAAGTAATAAAACAATATTAATACAAAATATAAAAAACATGAAAACCTAACCTAGGGTGCCGCCGGCAGCGACGCGGGGCCTAAGCTACCGGAGGTCAGGGCGACAGAGAGGAACCTCCTGACTATCCGAGCCGTGTCCAGGAGTACCGCCTTCTGTATCTGGCCCTTGACCCAACCACCTACGTCATGGGGGATAGGCTAGGCTAGAGATAATGAAAGAAAGTTAAAGGAAAAACGTCTATACAATATCTGAGCATTGAACTTGCTCCTTAAGGGGCAGATCTACTTTTTGGCTGGTTTTCTTTTTTATCTTGTGCTTGTAGCGTCCATGCAGGTAGAGGGCGCTCTTGTAGCCGAACGTGGCGTCGCACAGCTTGCAGGCGAACGGCCGCGCTCCTGTGTGCATGTTTATGTGGTCCTGGAGTGTTGATTTGCTCTGTGGACAAATACTTATCTATACTATACTAGCTTTTGCCCGCGACTTCGTCCGCGCATCGTCAAAGTGACACCACCTAGGTCATTATTTCCTATCCCGACTTTTTATCCCGCGGAAAATTTGCAAGATGCCGTCTGAGTGCTGCTCTATGATCTTCAAGGAATATGTCTACCGAATACCATTCTTATCCCACGAGAATTTTGCAAGGTCCAAAGATCAGTTTTCAGATATCAATTACCTATTAGTATACGAAATTTAAAGATTCTCTAAAAAAAGTATCCTATGTCCGTCTCCTGGTTCTGAGCTGCCTCCCCACCAATTTTCAGCCACATCAGTTCAGCCGTTCTTCAGTTATAAATAGTGTAACTAACACGAGTTTTTTTATATACATATATAGATTATAAATAAATAAATAAAAAATATTTATTGCTAGTGACAAGGTAAATACACGAGGTAAGTAACAAAAATTACATGCTATAAACTAAAGTAACAGTACACGAGTTTAGCAAAGATAAAAGTATATGTGTGTGTGTGTGTGTGTGTGTGTGTATCTGTATCTCAAACAAGTGGTTACGAACAAGTTTCTTGAAGCTTAATAGCGGCATAGGCATTCTAAATGGCGGCGGTAGATCATTCCAGATTTTACTGGCAGCAAATTTAGAACCCCCTCTATATAGGGCCGTCCTGTGTAGTGCTAAAACAAAATTGTTCTCCCTGTGGCTCCTAAGTGGCTTCACAAAGGCTTAAAAGTGGTCGTTTGTGATGTTGTAGGGCAGGGATGGCGAACCAATGGCACGCGTGCTACTGTTGGCACGCTTTATAATATTCATAATAATTTTGGCACGCCAATAATAAAAAGTGGTCATATGATGGTAAAATAACAATACACTCTTAAGACAACAGGGACTTTGATGACAGGTCAGAGCCAAATATTACTTTATTTGTAAAAAAATGGCACGTCCACCAAAAAAGGTTCGCCACCCTTGTTGTAGGGGGTAATCTTTGGATCAACTGAACCGATTTTGAAAATTCTAGTACCAATACAAGGCCGCATTAGCTAAGCTAGTTTGCATATGACTGGTGCATAGTGAGAGGCATTCCTGCACAATTGTGGTTTTACCTTTTGAACGCCAAGCTTAGCTACATAGTAAAGCTATTTTCATTCTTATGCCTTTGCATGAAAGTCATTTTTACACTTATAACCTCTGTCGGCCACAGCTGACACTGGCGGTCAAAAGGTTAAAATGAGCAGAAAGCGAGTTTCATAATAAGATCACACGAGAATTTTAACGTCTAATTATGTACAGTCGCATAAGTTTATCCACATGCATATCATAAGTGTTCTACAATATACTTTATTTTCTACTGTAACTTTTATTTCTACTGTTTGTAAATTTAAATATGCGGGCATAATAGTTATCCAGATGTAGTTAACGATCATACAAATAATGTGAGAATAATATTATATTATAATATCACTACATAGTATAAAACATAGTCGCTTTCTCTGTCCCTATGTCCCTGTGTATGATTATATCTTCAAAACTACACAATGGATTTTGATGCGGTTTTTTTAATAGATAGAGTGATTCAAGAGGAAGGTTTTTATGTATGATTCTACGCAGACGAAGTCGCGAACAGAAGCTAGTATACGAATACTAACTTTTATTATTGAAGCGTATTTTTTTTTAAGTTTGTCTTAGGAGAAATGTAACACGTACGTCTGTCTGTCCGTCCGTCCGTCCGTCCGTGCGTCCGTGCGTCCGCGCGCTTGTGTGTGTGTGTGTGTGTGTGTGTGTGTCTGTGTGTCTTACCGCGAACGCCTTCCCGCAGAGGTCGCAGATCTTGTTCCTGGCGGGAGCGACGCCCTCGTGCTTGGCACGCTCGTGATTGCGCTTCGCTATGCGCGTCTTGAACTTCTGCCAACGACAAATAAATAAATACATACATACTAGTGATGTAACGAATGTCATTTTTTAAACATTCGCGAATGCGAATGCGAATGCAAATGTCTGCTACTGACATTCGCGGATGCGAATGCGAATGTAGAAGTGTTCAAATTTGGCGCCAATTGTCTATGGCTTTGCTGGCAGTTACGAGGCGCATTCCGTTTGTATTTTGTTCCGAGAATAGCCGAGTTGATACGAACTCATCCGACTGATTTGTCACTCCGTCAGTCTTTTCGTAAACAAAACAAGTGAATTTTGAGGTTAGAGTTTTTTCTTGCATTAAAAACAAGAAATGAATGGGTTTTTGATTTTAATAACCTACCATTATCTTCAAATCGTTTGTTTTTTCTGATATTCATATTCGCAAAACATTCGCAGAAATTTTGCGGATGCGAATGCGAATACGAATATCCAAAAATATGCGAATATCCGCGAATGCGAATATTCGTTACATCACTAATACATACAGTTTGACAGCAAAAATAATGCTCCACGATGTACCTGCGCAGTAGACCAATTTTAGTAGCGCGGGAAACTCTGGCGCTGTTATTGGTCGATCGATTTCGTACCAACAATGGCAAAATCGTGTAAGCGGGACAGAGCTAAGAATGCAAAGCAAGCAATACTCTGCCAGTTGCGCTTGCAAATAAAGTTCAATATAGATTATTTACACGTTCGGCTACCATCGGAAACTGGTCTGCGCTTGTCTGCGCAAACGAATACTGCCGATGCGCATTATATTTGTTGTCAAACTGTACCGTCACGCCTCTTTCCCTCAGGGGTAGGCAGAGACTACATTGTTCCACTTGCTACGATCCTGACATATTTCTTTCGCTTCATCCACAGTCATCAATCTCTTCATACATGCTCGTCGGTTTCGTACTCCTGACCTGACCTTTTTCCAAAACATCTATTATTTTAAATAAATACACACATACATACAAACAAAAAACACGTCTATATCCCTTACGGCGTAGACAGAGCCTGAGGTAACAATACCTAAAGGTCACGTGGTTGTAGGCGTATAGGTGGAAAGGGGAATCAAAATAGTGATGGGTTGCTAGCCGCATCGTCTATTACATGATTGCTAAGAATTTCGCCCATTCCCTGGATGGGTTTTTACCATCTGCGCGGGACGAGAAGCAACTGGTACATTGTATGTTTTTCTTTTGCTCCCAGACCAATGAATCTTACTGATATTATAAACGCGAAAGTTTGTAAGTATGGATGGATGGATGGATGTTTGTTACTCTTTCACGCCAGAACGGCTGGACAGATCTAGATGAAATTTGGAACATAGATAGATTATAGTCTGGAATAACACATAGGCTACTTTTTATCCCGGAAAATTACGTAATTCCTGCGGGATAGCGATAAACGAATTCTATGCAGACGAAGTTGTGGGCAACAGCTAGTAAATAAATAAATAAATATCCTGGGACAATTGACCTAGTCCCAAACTAAGTAGTGGGTACTGAACAGATACATGTACCTATGTAGACAATCACATACTTAACATATACATTCAAGACTCGAGAACAAACATTCGTATTTTCATACAACGGCTGCCCCGGGATCGAACCTGGGACCTCAAGCTGTCAATCAGGTTATCGGACCTATAGCTATACGGTCGTCAATTGATTAATTACTAGCGGTTAGCGGTCTGCGCAGAATTTGCGTACCGCTATCCCGTGGGAACTATGCTATTTTCCGGGATAAAACTATCCTACGTTCTTCACTGGGACTTAAACTATCTATGTACCAAATTTCATTAACATTAGTTCAGTGGTTTAGGCGTGAAAACGTAACAGACAAACAGTAGTTACTTTCACATTTATAATGTTAGTAGGGATTTGTTGGGTCGTTGAGCGTTTTTTCGAAAACGAAACGGTTTTGGCAAGCAAGAAACGGTTTCAAAAAACGCTTTTTTTTATCACCAAGCGACTTGTTCGGTTCGCTTTCGCTACGAAGTTCGAATGAACGAAAAGAAACAGTTACAAACAACAACAACAACAACAAAGGCTGTCAGAACTATATCAGTATCAAAATGGAATACCACTTGTGCCAGGATTATTACTGGCTGTCTTTACTGATTAGCTAGTAGGAAGGTGGAGGCGATACGGACGCTCCTACCACCCACTCCACAGACTCGAGGAACGTTACGTTTTTTTTTAAGTGAATACGTTAACCGAATTTTCAACTGCGTAATTTAACGATTAATCAGTTATGTGCCTTGTACCTCGCCACAGACGCGGCAGGCGTGGCGCGGCACGCTCGAGTGCACGCCGTCCACGTGCAGCTCGTGCATCGCGCGCGTCAGAAAGGACTTGGCGCAAAAGCTGCATTTAAACCTGAAACATTTTAAAAACTTAATTATAACATAAATAGACCGGTTTATTCGACGAGCGACGAGACGGCCGGCCGTTCAAATACAGAATGCAAGAAAACAGCGTTTGTTAATAATGCGTCGGAATAAACCGGTTTTTGTATACTAAACAGGTTAATCTGACAAGAACTTTATGGAAACGTTCCCCTAAAACCGCTTTAAAAATAACGGTTTAATTATAACCAGGTTTTGCGTTAAGTACGTGATAATGGTTTGGAAATTTTACCGATATCCTTGGTGTTGTAAATTCTCATAACAAATCTTCAGATATTAAACATATGATGGTCACGCACGAGCCGTAGACGAGAGCTCTAAACATGCGATCTGAGACTTTCACACACAGTCTTCCTTATAGCGTTGCCGCAAAATTGATAGTTTCCCTGTCGATAGTTTTAATAAAAAAATGTTATTAATATCGATAGTCCTTATTTAAAGTAATGCTATCGACAGTATCGATTGGTCGACCGAAAATTACGAAAACTATCGATACTATGGATAGTATTATCCAATTATATTTTATTATGTTTAATGTTTAGTGTCTATTTCTCACCGTTTTATTTATTTAATGTAATCACCCTATGGTCCCAACGGAAGACCAGCGCTGGCTGTAAGGCCAGCAAATGCTGAGTTGGGACCATTTCGTGACAATTTATTTCTAGTGATAATTTATTTTGTTTATATATTTTATTTGATTGTGATTGTCATGAATAAACTTTTTTTTCTTTTCTTTCTTTCTTTCTTTATTGTAGTGTCAAAAATATCGATACTATTGCCTTTGCTCAAACTATCGATAGTGGACCATCGAGCGGCAACACTACTTCCTTGAATGGAAGATCAGAATCACTCACGGCATGTCGTCCGACCCCGCGTGCTTGAGCGTGTAGCGGAGATGGTTGCGGTACTGTTGCATTGTTTTGAATTGTATCTGACACTCGGTGCAAAACGCTGCAGCGTCCACCTGCCATAAAAAACAAGTGCACTCTTTATAATACTAATTGTTTAAATTTCTAAATGTCAGTGAAAATTAGAACTCATAGAAAAATCCGAAAAGTAAAGCTGTGGCCGGGAATCGAACCCGGATCCTCGTAATTCCGTGACGCGTGCTATACCCCTACACCACCCATAGCAGGTGGGTAGTCTCCGAATTTTTCTACCTGTTACTAACTGTCACGTGACCTTTTGTTACTATGCGAATTTTTTGTCGCTAAGCGTCATCTGTTTGACTAATTGTTTAGGATAATTTCGCCTGGCAACATTATCTGCTCTAAGTCAAAAATATATTGAAAAAAAATATCGGTTGTCTACCGTCGTTCGTTTTTGAAGGTGTCTTGTCGTATCGTTTTTTCAGCGTATTGCCACGCAAATTATATATACTTACATCGGTCGAGGTTACTACATTATTTAATTGTGAAATCGTGTGTGAAAGCTAAAGGAAGGCTGATCCGTTGGAGGGAGTACTGCTCTTGTTATATTTCAGTATTTCTGCTGGTTGACGTTAACTTATATTGGAGGCAAGTTCGAACAAGCCAAAGATCTACGGAGCCTACGCCAGCTAGTACAGCCGAACTCTGCACCATCATCTTCAGACCATTGAGGCGAGTGCTTCAAACAAGTGATCTAAGCCTATTTTCTTAAGAAACTTAATTTTACTACGATTGTAAGAGCCCTTAGTGTTTCATATTAACTTCAACCAAGCGTCGAGGTTCGTTCCATACATTTTGAACATACGTGGCTCTCCGGGCGTAAGGTACCTTAGTGTCGTGGCTCTCCGGGCGTAAGGTACCTTAGTGTCGTGGGTCCTCATGTGCGAGGCGAGCCCCTCGTCGCCGCGGTACTGGCCGCCGCACACGGCGCAGCAGCGCATCGGGATACGGCCCTCGTGCAACCTGCCATATCGTGGATCGGGCGTTACTATGCGGATGTCCACTATGATACTATGAATCAGGGATGTAACGGAGGTAGTTTTATCGGAACCGAAGGCGGAGTCGGAGTTTTTAAATTTGCTTTATCGGAGTCGGAATCGGAGTCAGAGGCAGGGTTGGATAATTGACGATAGAGTGCACGTAGTGGGAGTCGGGGGGATTCCCCGCGCGACATGTATGAACCTGTTCATAACAGTCGACACAGGCCGCCGCCGCCGCTATGTTATGCTTCGAACTCCGATTAAAACTGTCGTTTCAAAAGTGTCGGAGCCGAAGTCGGAACCGAAGGTGTAATAATAGACTAAAAGCCCATGGACAAAAAAAAAACATGTGAAATGAACCAGCGTGAAACACATTGTATTGTATATTATATTTCACACAGGCTTGGTTATCTTGCACGTGAGTAGCGGAGTAGCAAAGTAAATATTTTTTGTTTATTAAAATGGACCTCCGCAAATTAACGCCTGATTCAATAAAATATTCAAAACAATTCCATCAATTTCAAACCGATTTGCAAAATCCGCAGTATCTAAATCTTACTTGCGGAAGACATGTTTTGTAGCAAAATTCTCGCATAATAGATAGTATTCAAGGAATTGTGAGTGAACAGATCTGTATAAGGGGGTGCGACAGATGAAAGGACTCACAGCTTGTGTTTCTTGATGTTGTTCTGCCGCACCTGTTTGCCGCACTCGCGGCACGTCACCACGCGGTGGCAGATCATGTGCGAGCCCAGCTGCCGCTGCGTCCTGCGACACGCATGCAATAAGTAATCATTACCTTTTTCCAAGAGCGCTCGCCCCGGCGGCAGCGACACGAACACTGCGCGCCAGCGCTCTGCTCGCGCGGCTGTTCGACGCAACTGACAGCGGCGCACAACTACCCTCGTTTTCATCGTCATTTTTATTATTGGAAAAAGGGCTACGAAATAGTGCGAAACATGTCGAGCATCACTCGACT
Organism: Pandemis corylana; assembly: GCA_949127965.1. NCBI lineage: Eukaryota > Metazoa > Arthropoda > Insecta > Lepidoptera > Tortricidae > Pandemis > Pandemis corylana. Next base: position 3,275,912 of record OX421878.1, on the reverse strand, counting down.
TTTTATACGTGAGTTATCCGTTTATGTGTAATGATGATTAAGTCTCACGGTAGTTTCATGTTGAAAGACACAATAAGTAAGTTTAAAGATAAGTAAAAATAACAATAAATAGCTGTTGCCCGCGACTCCGCCTGCAAAGAATTCGTTTATCGCTATCCCGCGGGAACTACACTATTTTCCAAATAGTACATACGTACATACGTCTTTATCCCTTACGGGGTAGATAGAGCCTAAGGTAACAAGACCTAAAGGCCACATTTAGCAAGATTGTGAACGTATAGGTGGAAAATGGAATCAAAATAGTGATAGGTTGCTGCCGCATCGTCTATAACATGATTCCTAAGCATTTCGCTCATTCCCTCGACGGGCTTTTACCATCTGCGCGGGAAGAGAAGCAACTGGCAAATTCTACGTTTTTTCTTTACTCCCAGACCAGCATGGAAGTAGTTTTTTCTATAGTTATAGCAAATAGCCATTGAGCATATGAAATTCAGGTAAATGAAAGGATCTGACTAAAATAAGCTCTCGCTTCGATCCGGTTGCCGCGGTAGAGTCGCTACAGAATAATTTGCTTTGCAACAACAAACATACCCGAGGCACTACAAAATGGCGGCAACCCCATCAACACCCGGAACGCGTTCTTATATTGGACTCGCATGTATGTATGTATAACTCTTTATCACTACATCACTATCATCACTATCACTACATAGTATAAAACAAAGTCGCTTTCTCTGTCCCCATGTCCCTATGTCCCTATGTATGCTTATATCTTCAAAACCACACAACGGATTTCGATGCGGTTTTTTTTAATAGATAGTGATTCAAGAGGAAGGTTTTTATGTATAATTATACGCAGACGAAGTCGCGGGCAGAAGTTAGTTCTACATAAAACACATTCAATATATGTCTATTGTGGTTATAACAATCCTAAACAATCAACAATTTAAGAGTAAAAAAAGTTATGACAGATCAATGGGGGGTCTTACGGGAACTGTCGCTCGCACTGGTTGCAGTCCCAAACGGTGATGGGCACCCCGTGAACCGCCCAGCAGTGGTCCCGCATCGTGTTGGCGTTGTCCCATTCGAACCCACACGCGTTGCATGTCAGCAGTCTGTCGACAATAGCCATTTGGATTTCTAAACACACACACACACACAAATCACGTCTTTATCCCTTACGGGGTAGACAGAGCCTAAGGTAACAAGACCTTCAGGCCACGTTTAGCAAGACACTGAGGGCGTAGAGATGGAAAGTGGAATCAAAATAGTGATGGGTTGCTAGCCGCACCGCCTATAACATGGTTCCTATGATTTTCGCCCATTGCCTCGATGGGTTTTTACCATTTGCGCGGGAAGAGAAGCAACTGGTACATTCTGTTTTTTCTTTGCTCCCAGACCAGCGTGGAAGTAAATGGATTTCTAAACGAAGTTGACAAATAGAACACATGGAAATATCCATAATGTAAAGTCGGGAATTGAACCCGAGTCTTCGTCAATTCGTGATGCGCCACCAATGCCTATGGTTACATACACGCCAACCATACATACATTGCCAAATGATATCAGGCAATCGCAGACTGTTGCTACCCTGCGCAATCGCTTGAAGGCGTATTGGCTCGATGGATCCTCTTAAATGAATGTGTTGTGTTTTGTAACTTGTGTGTGTATTTATATATTTATATATTATGCAGTATATTTTATTTATTGTGTATTAGTTTATCGTATTTATCTATTATGTGTAGTTTATTATTATATCTTACATTATTTAAAATTTAGACATTTAGGATTATTTAAAGTTTCGATCGGTTCTTTTACTTTTTCTGTGTGTCTACTCTTGCTTCATACTTATGTCCTGTCAATCGTTCAAAGGTTAACTGGAAGAGATCCCTTTTAGGGATAAGTTCGCCTTTGTGCATGTGTGTTATCCTGTATTCATCTTTTTCTTGTGTTTTATGTACAATAAAGAGTTATACATACATACATACCATACACCATGCAGGTGGATGAGCCTTCGAATTTTTCCATGCGTACCAGCTGTCATGTCATTTCTTTGCAAATTTTGTCGCATAGCGCCATCTGTTTGAATAATGTTTCTCTACGACACAAATACAAATTGTATACATATAATAAATCAGTAGAAAGTTCGTGTGTACATTAAATAAATTCATCAAAAATAGAGTGCTAACGATTAGGGAAGAGTAATAAATTAGCTATGTCTGTGTTCGCTAATCTCCGAAACTGTTGGACCGATTTAAATGAAATTTAGCTTAGTGGTACCTTATATCCCTGGTCAATATTTTAGATACTTTTAATCCCAGAAAATTAGAGTTCCCATGAGATAGCGATAAACATGTCAAAGGTCGCAGCTGCCCAATGTAAGTCTAATTCTACGCGGACGAAGTCGCGGGCAGAAGCTAGTTAATAAATAAATTAATATATTTTCTAACGGGTTGCCTAGCCGTAGAAATAATAAAAATAAATAAATAAATATCTTGGGACAAATTACACCAATTGACCCAGCCCCAAACTAAGCAAAGCTTGTACTATGGGTACCAGGCAACGGATAAACATACTTATATAATGTAGATAACATCCATGACTCGGGCACAAACATTCGTATTCATCATACAACTGTCTGTCCCTACCGGGATTCGAACCCAGGACCTCTAGCTTTATAGTCAGGGTCACTAACCACTAGGCTATCCGGTTGAAATAAAAACAAAAATCGGGATGTAAAATGTTTGATACACTGAAAGGCACTAAAATTCACTTTTAATACAAGCTTTTTTGCTGACGTGTGTCATTCATTCAAAATACGTAGAAAGGGAGGCACGTTTAGATCAGTATGGGCAAATCTGTAACTATAAGACACACAAAGATCTACTTAGATACGCATCATGCACTTTCTAGGGCATAAATATCGATACAGCCGTCATCCTTACTAATATTATAAATGCGAAAGTAACTCTGTCTGTTACCTTTTCACGCTTAAACCGCTGGGCCGATTTAGTTGAAATTTGGTATACAGATAGTTTGAATCCCGGGAAAGGACTTAGGATAGTTTTTATCCCGGAAAATTGCATAGTTCCCGCGGGATAGCACAGCCCAAACCACTGGACTTAGAGACTTGAAATTTTGCACATAGATACCTTATACAATGTAGGCATCCACTAAGGAAGGATTTTTGGAAATTCCCACGGGGTAAGGAAAAAACGGGAATTATATATTCGATTCCGAGTGACGCCATCTCAGTAACTACAATAACTAGACTTCAAATTTGATACAACAGTAGGTGATTACAAAACTTAGATACAAATTTCAGGATTTTTGGAAATTCCCACGGGATAAGGAAAAAAACGGGATTTATCTACGCGGACGAAGTCGCGGGCATAAGCTAGTGTCAAATATATGTGTACACACACACAGACTCTTAGACTAATACAAAAACATACTGAGTTGATGATGCCGAAAAGGTATTCGACTCAGCATTATGCTGCAGTAGGTGCCTACTCACCGGCTTAGGGGCCATTCATTTATTACGTAAGACGAATTAGGGGCCCGGTCGACCATGTCTTATTTTTTCTTACGAGGGGGTGGGACGGGTCTTGATAGTTCTTACGTAAGATCACAAAAAAGCTTACGGCCTAATGGTGTATAGATATTTTTAACGCCTTGGTAACGTACATATATTTATACCCTCGACTGTGCTCAGTTGGTCGCGTTTAGTTTAGAGTACCTGTAGTGCTGCTTTGTGTGCGCGGCGAGCGTTTTTTCGCTCAGCGAGCGCACCCCGCAGACGTGGCACGGGAACGCACCGTAATCCTTCGGCAAAACCAAAAAAAGTTATTTCACAAGGACCGGATACCGATAATTCCAAACCATTATCATGCGCAAAACCTTTCCGTTTCGATTCAGTTTATAAGCCGTTATTTTTAAACCGGTTTTTAGAGGAACGTTACCATAATGTTCTTGTCAGATTAACCTGTTTAGAACAATATACAGGGTGTCAGAAAACCCTTTAACGTCCTTTTACAGAATTGTCAGGTAAGTCTATCTGAACACCCTGGCAAAGTTTGACGCTCGTGGTTAATTAATTGACCGTTTAATTAACGAATCTTAAGATGCATTTAAGGACTATGCTCTCAGTGTACCTTTTCATTCATAAGTTACGTGAGTAGCGCTACTCGAAACGTTATTGTTTGTAACTAAACACTAAAACTTCGCTCGCACTTGCTTTCAAACTACCATAAAACTTTGACCGGATTTCCTTATTGATAAATGATCTTTTCAAATTATTCAAGATTCGTTTTAGAAAATCCACAGTACGACCTGGCAAACGTTAGCGTGCGTGTGAAGCGAATTGCGAAAATAATTGTAATCTAATTACAATTCTTTGTGTGCATTAAAAAAGGACCTAGAGATGTTTTTAAAAGGATTGTGTTAGGAGATGGAATAAAATGGATATCTGTAATTGTTGCTTATGATTATACTTACATTATACTGTATCAATACAAAATTACGTAATACACTTAAAGCCACAATTATTAAACACTCTCTTACACACACACATTAATTGTTGAGCGGATATCCGCAAAGAATCACAGTTTTATTTAGATTATTTCTCTTTTTTACATAAAAGAAACTAAAATTGGATTCTACATCGAAAATTACAAACACGATGTTTTGACAAATGTTTTTTGACTGTTCATATTTGAGTGAACACCACGTGATCGCCCGCGTCTTCTAGAAGAGGTTAACGTGCTTGTTTGTGGTAGCTCCATTGCGGTACATAATTCATCGTTCGTCTGTCTGGCCTCTCTAACATAAAAAAAAAACATCATTGTGGTACCTGTGAGACGGCAACACCTAAGCATGAATGTGAGTGTGGGATGGCTTTTGAGTCTCTTCACGCGTGAACGCTTGGGCTGTGCATTTTGATATTCTCTAAACGAAACTGATCCATGAAGTCATCGATAGTAGTAAATAGTAAATGCTTTATTCTACAAAAAAAAAAGAAAGAACAGTTGTGTAACTGTCAAAAAAGATACATACATAAATAACAAAGTCTGAATCAACAATATCAGTGAAAAATGGCGGCAGATATTATTTCTCCGCGCCAATCCGCGCGCAGCACTCGCGCATGCGCGCTGTGCACTTAGCACGCGCGTGACGAAGACACTGACAACAGACTGCTAACAGCCTAATATTAAAATTATAATAAAAAATAATTAATCAATGCCTGAAATATGCAAATTATGGTCACTTTTAGATAAAAATGAATAATTTGTCGAAATTAAATGTTTATTTATTATCTTTTACCTAAAATAGTTTAATAGTCACGAAAATATTCCTTGTTCCTATACATAACTGAACTTTTTGCTGAGATTAAAAAAAAAAATTACCGCACTCGTGCGGTAATATATTATTTGCGTAATAAGCTGAATTATGAGCTTAAATGCGGTGCAATAAGACTCAATTTACGAGCAAGTGTGTTGAAAAAAAAATACCGAAACAATAGACAACGGGTTGATTTTAAATTTGACCTCATTGTGTTTTCAAATAAAATAGATTTTAAGAATAGATTTACAGCATGACATGACATGACGTAGTATCTCTTAGTAGTCTGTGCATTGAACCCTTTGCCTTTCCTTAGTGGAAAAGATAATAAAACAAAATAAAACTGACGGCCGTCAGTTGATATTGAGTGGCAATGTTTATTATTTTTTGTAACTATTTTAAATATTTATATTAAAATAGTAAAGCGAAATGATGTTTGAGTGTATACTGTGTGTGTGATTACGGGGTTTACTTCACGTTGAGTGGTGGTGTGATTTGACATGAGCGACTAAAACGGACACAATAACTGAAGGTCTGTAATCAATAAGATTAGCATGAAATACAAAATATGCGAATGCTCACAACTTTAGGTTTTTGGCTTGTACTTCTAAATATTCACAGCAAAAGTTTAATTTTCCCGGTATAAAACTAGTTACGCTACCGGACATTGTGTGTCGCTTATGTTGCGAAAGCCTTATACATAGCTGATTGGTTGATTTTGAACTAATTCATTTAGGCTGATTGGCTGATTTGCGAAACTTCCGTATGCCGAAGTAGTCACCAACAATAGTTTGACGGGTAGAACTATGAGTAGGCATGTGAGTAGCTTAAGCCTGTGGCACACTGAGCAAAGCTATTAAATTATTTTTTATAATTATTTTTTTTTAGTTCTAATTAGGGTCTCATACTTTGCAGGGGTGTTCAAATCAATATACCGAACAAGTTGGTGAATTATCGTTAAAGGGTTTTATGACACCCTGTATAAATAGCCCATTTTAATCTGTTTCGCTACAATTTCAGTAGGTACATTGTGTATTTTTTTTAAATTATCGCTCAATTCGGCGTGTTTCATGGCATAGGCCTCCTCCATTTATTGGAGGGTTTGGGCTATAGTTCCCACGCGGGCCCTGTGCGGATTGGGAACTTCATACACAGATGTGTGCAGGTTTCCTCATTTTACCCTGGTACCGATGTTTACCCTCATCGAAAAGCTCATGGCAAATTTCAAATGTAATTTCGCACATAAATAAAAGTCAGAGGTGCGGACCCGGGAATCGAACCCACGACCCTCTGCTTGAGAGGCCACAGGTCAAACCACTAGGCTACCACGGCATTTTAGATCCAAACCATTATCATGTGCAAAACCTTTCCGTTACGGCGACAGATGACATAAAAAAAAACTTAAGAAAAAGGCGGGAACGTGAAAACCACCTAAGTTGCGAGGAAGTTTAGTGCAAAATTTATTTTCATTTCCTCTCAATGTTTGAGAAAAACATATCTGCCTCAGCTGGAAGAGCAATTGGCTGCTTCCAGGTCTCGGCATTAATCTACTATTATGCTTCTGACTGTACCTTACGAGTGACTACAGCCTACCTCTTTGTGTCTCCGCGCATGCGCGGTTGACGATTTCCTATCCGTGAACGGCTCGATGCACTGCTCGCAACTGAAACAATAATAAATAAATAAATAAATATCTTGGGACAAATTACACCAATTGACCCAGCCCCAAACTAAGCAAAGCTTGTACTATGGGTACCAGGCAACGGATAAACATACTTATATAATGTAGATAAATACATACAACATCCATGACTCGGGCACAAACATTCGTATTCACCATACAACTGTCTGCCCCTACCGGGATTCTCACCGGGAACCCAGGACCTCTAGCTTCATAGTCAGGGTCACTAACCACTAGGCTATCCGGTCGTCGTACATGCATAAATCACGTCTTTATCCCTTACGGGGTAGACAGAGCCAAAGGTAACAAGACCTGAACAATGCATTAATCTATACTAATATTATAAGGAGGTAAAGTCTGTGACGTTGACGTTGCAGAGGACCATCTCTGGATCTACTGAACCGATTTTGAAAATTGTTTTACAAATCGAATGCCACATTATTTGTGAGACTATATTTAACTCTCCTATGCTGGTCACGGAGTAAAGAAATAACATAGAATGTACCAGTTGCTTCTCTTCCCGCGCAGATGGTAAGCCCATCGAGGGAATGGGCGAAAATCTTAGGAATTATGTTATAGGCGATGCGGTTACCTGCCCATCACTATTTTGATTTCCCTTCCCACCTATACGCCCATAATCATGCTAAACGTGGCCTTAAGGTTATGTTACATATATGTATGTATATATATTTAATTCTGCGCGGACGAAGTCGCAGGCAACACCTAGTAATTGAATAAAATTATTATGAGCAAAAGAGAATTATCACATTTTTTTATTTCTAGTAAAATTTATGCATAGAAATTGTTGCACTGTATACAAAACATAAAGAAAGAAAAATACATATAAGTCACGTCTTTATCCCTTACGGGGCAGACAGAGCGTAAGGTAACAAGAATAAAAACTAGGTAGAAAAATGTCTAACCCTATATCAATAATACTTTTCGTGTAATATTCTGAGACTTTCTTTCTCTCTCTCCATTTCAGCATCTCTTCTTCGCTCAGTACCGTCACTGTGTAGACATTTTCGGGGTCTATTCGAGCTGATTGCCTCGCATTTAGTTCTGCGACCTTGCCTCGCGCGCCTCCCTCAATTTCTGAACTGACCGCGTTTCCTTTTTCAATATTCTTCGCAGACGGCAACTTTAATTTGATTGTGCCTAAAATGTAAAATGTACATTTTTAATGAATCATCATGACAAAAACAAAAGAACAACAAAACTGAGGCAATGAATAGTACAGTCAAGTGTAATAATATGTATCTAGACAAAGTTTCAAAAATAAGTACCATACGCTCTTACGCCAGCGTAATAAGGTCGTGGGACATATTTTTGAGAAGTTCCTATCGATACTTATTTTTGCACTTGACCGTACACTGTACTTCGTTTTATTAGCATTATAGAAAAGGCAATAATTTTGATCAGTATTTTATAAAAAGAAAATTTGGCAACTGTTAAGGTTTGTGCTCCGGAATTCCGGTTTTGATAAAATACCGGTATTCCGATATATTTTAGAATCGTTTTCAATACCGGTATTGCAGCATTCCTTCATAACCAGAGCTTCTGGTTCTGGGGGAGGGGACGCTGCATGAATTGTAATTTCCGATCCTCTGGAGTCCTCCCATGAGGCTGACATAGTCACCCCTGTGTACTAAAGCCTCTTTAAATATAAGATAAAAAAAATTACCGGTATTGGTGTGAACAATACCGGAATTTAGATATAAAAAAAAATTGTGCCGGTCGGCTTTTAAAGCTGAAGTCCGCTATTACCAAAGTATTTCTAGACTTGGACATTGTAGTGCCTATCAACGAGGAACCAATCGCAATATTTAAAGCGGTACATGAAAGCCTCCATGCCGTTAAGATAACCGTAGAGTCTATTCTTTTTTGTAATAGATGGCGCTAGGAGCGCGCAACAATTTCAAATTTTATTTAATATCCTTAATATTCTAGTAAGTAATTGTTATGTATAGCTATACATCTATCTATACTTACTGACTTAGCTCTGTGTTATGAAAAATAAAGTTGTCTATGCTGTCATGGCGGTGTTTGATATTTAATATTGGCGACGAGCTTCGAAATAAAGTGGAAATTGTGTGAAAATGGCGCTTAGCGGCAATATTTTGCTGCCCGGAGTGTTTGATCAAAACAAAGACGATTGGACAACATATAAAGAACAGTTATTATTCGCGTTACAAGCATTAGGAGTGGCAAATAACCTAGAAAGTGCACGTGCAATATTCTTATCACAGTGCGGGAAAGAAACGTTCGCGTTTATAAGCTCTCTAATCTCACCAAAAAAATTAAGCGAAACAAGCTTTGCACAAATCATTGAAGTATTGGACACGTTCTATGCGCCTAAACGTAGTGAAATATTGGAAGCCGGCCGGTTTCACACACGCGTCCAACAAAGGGGCGAAACCATTAAAGCCTTTATTTCGGCCATCAAAACAATATCAGTGCAGTGTAATTTCCAAGATTTGGAACGACAACTGCGTGACAGACTGGTGCTGGGGGTTAAAGATGTGCGCTTGCGGCGGGAGCTATTGAAGACGGAAAATTTGACTTTTGCCCAAGCTGTATCGCGAAGTCTCGACTACGAACAAACGGTAGTCGACTTCTACCCAGAGACCTCGACACCTCTTGAGACCAGATCCATGGTGGAACCTATGGACACAAACAATGTCAACGTCGGCTCACGAAAGCACGAGGCCGCCTGCCGCCACTGTGGAGCGAATCACAATGCAAAAACATGCAAATTCGCGAAAGTGAACTGTAATTACTGCAAACGTTATGGACACACGGTTGCGGTCTGTCGGAATAGAAAGAAGAATATAAACTTGCTGGAGGAAGAGGAGCAAGACGACTCCAACAATGAAGACATGTCTAATATGGAAGAAATGCTACATGTGACAAATGGATCAACGGTAAAGCAGCCCGGAGACAAAATTATAACATCAATGAAGTTAAATGGCAAGACAATCCATTTTGAAGTTGACTCCGGTGCTGCACGAACCATTATTTCATATGAGACATGGAAGAGGAACTTACAGCAAGAAGGTGATTTAATAAGGACAAAAATAAATCTCATTACATGGACACGGCAACCTATTAAATTAATGGGAACTGTAGAAGTATTAGTGGAATACAAGGAAATGAGAATTAAGCTATCACTTTTAGTGGCAGAAGGCACAGGCCCAAATATTCTAGGAAGAAATTGGTTTGAACCTCTGGGTATTGTAGTACAAGGCTTGTGTTGGACAGACAAGGGTTCTGAAGACCTACAATCAAAATTCCCTAAAGTGTTCAGGGAAGAGTTGGGACAATATACGGGACCACCAGTAAAGTTAATATTGAAGCCAGAAGCACAGCCAAAATACTTAAAGTGTAGACCCATACCATATGCTTTGAAGGATGAAGTTAAGGCAGAATTGAAGAGGCTAATTGAGTTGGGAGTGCTGACACCAGTCAGATACTCAAACTGGGCAACACCTTTGCGAATAGTACGCAAGGAAGATGGAACTCTTCGAATTTGTGGGGATTATCGTTCTACAGTAAACATTGCCATTAACTGCGATGTTTACCCACTCCCAACATCAACAGAGGCTTTCCAACTGCTAGCTGGTGGGCGCATATTTTCAAAGCTGGACCTGAAACAGGCATATACACAATTGTTGGTTGACAATGACACAGCAGAAATTCTGACATGGAATACCCCACTGGGGCTGATGAAAGTCAATCGGTTGCCATTTGGAGTCAGCGCTGCACCTGGGATATTTCAGCGACTCATGTCTAGTCAATTCGCAGATATGGATGGAGTAGCAATGCTACTGGATGATATTGTAGTGACCGGGGCCAATGACACTGAACACGCTACTAGATTAGCGAAAGTGCTCCAACATATTGAGGAACTCGGATTTACATTGAACATCCAGAAATGCCAATTTGGTGTGGCTAAGGTGACATTCCTTGGATATGTGCTGGATGAAAGCGGTATACATCCATGCCCAAACAAAATCAAAGAGATCCAGGAGAAGCCAAGACCAACGGATTTAAAACAACTACGGGCATTTTTGGGCGTGCTCAATTTTTATGAGAGATTTTATAAAGACAAATCAGACATATTGGAACCCCTACACAGATTATTAAAAAAAAATGTGCTGTGGAAATGGGATAATACAGAAGAAGCAGCATTTCGGCAAGCCAAACAGCTGTTAACATCTGACCTGACATTAATACAATTCGACAAGGAGAAGAAAGTGATACTCACCTGTGATGCCTCAGAATTTGGCCTGGGAGCTGTGCTGAGCCATATCCTGGATGATGGACAAGAGAAGCCAATTGCAATGTCCTCAAGGACTATGCAACCACATGAGAGGAAATACAGCCAGCTGGATAAGGAAGCACTGGCCATAATATTTGCTTTAAAAAAATTTAGAGAGTACCTGATTGGTGTGCAGTTCACAATAATAACTGACCATAAACCCCTGATAGGACTCCTAAACCCGAAGAAACCAATACCAGACCAAATATCACCAAGACTGTTACGATGGTCATTAATATTGGCAAGCTTTAATTATGACATTCAGTACAAACCAGGGCCTCAGATACAAAACGCTGATGGATTGAGCAGGTGGTGCACTGCAGAACCAGAACAAAAAGAAGCTCCGTTACCTGATGTGTTACTACTGGAAGAAATGCCTAACGGATGGACAGTGTCTGTTGAAGATATAGCCCGCGAAACAAAGACAGACGAATTATTGAAAAAGGTGATGTTTTTTGTATTGCATGGCTGGCCAACAGAAACAACAGACCCCGCTTTAAACCCCTATTTACAGAGAAAAGATGCAATTTCAGTGAGTAAGGATTGTTTACTCTTGTCAAATAGGGTTATTATCCCGGAAAAGCTACAAAATCAAGTGCTGAAGATTATTCATGCCCCACATGCAGGGATTGTCCAGTCAAAAGCTTATGCGAGGGCCTACGTGTACTGGCCGCGAATGGACACTGACATTGCGGATGTGGTCGAACAGTGTGAAAAGTGCCAGCTGACGCGCAATAATCCACCCGCAGCGCCCCGCGAATGGTCAAGCCCTGAAAAACCTTGGGCGCGCTTACACATAGACTTTGCGGGCCCCTTCATGAACAAGACCTTCTTGATAGTAATAGACGCCTACTCAAAGTGGCCAGAAGTTGAAATCCTTCCTAGCATGTCTAGCATCCAGGTTATACATTGTCTACGGAAGATTTTTGCTCAACATGGACTTCCAGAATCGATTGTATCTGATAATGGCACAGCTTTTGTCTCAGAGGAGTTCAAAATGTTCCTGAAAAGAAACGGGATTCAACATGTGACAGCACCACCTTACCATCCATGCTCCAACGGACAGGCTGAACGGACAGTCCAAACAATAAAGAACCAAATTAAGCGACACAGTGATGTACCATGGCCTGAGAGACTACCAAAACTACTGTTTCATCTACGGACTATTCCTAGTATGGCAACAGGCAAAAGCCCTGCAGAGATGCTAAACAACAGGAAGTTTAGAACAGCTCTCTCTATACTACACCCTGAAAGTACATTGCACAAACAAAAGACACCAGATAGAGACTTGAGACAATTTACAATAGGCCAACCTGTGTATATACGGAAATATAACAACACTTCAATAAAATGGATGAGAGGAGAAGTGGTAGAACAGATAGGCACGGCCATTTATGATGTGAGGACTGAGGATGAAGTGGTGCATCGACGACATGTGGACCAAATGAGGACAAGACGAGAGCAGGAACCTGACCCTGAGCCGATAGAGGAACCAATGAGGGAGGCCCCAGATAGATGGGTCAGGGACCCGTCGCAGGAAAGTGACCCGCCCATAGTAATACCACCAGAAAGTGAATGGAGTGAAATACTGGGATTTTAAATTCAAAATTAGTTTTAATTTAATGTTAAACTCAAAAGTAAGACTGATTAAGTGTTATAAGTAAAGCTACTGTTTGTTATTTTGTTAGCTAGAAGATAAAGCTACTGTTCTTATTTAGTTAGCTAGAAGATATAGCTACTGTTTGTTATTTTGTTAGCTAGAAGACAAAGCTACTGTTTATTTATTTAGCTAGAAGATAAAGCTACTGTTTGTTTTGTTATAATATAATAAGATGTTATTAATACTTGATGGAGAGGTGTTATGTATAGCTATACATCTATCTATACTTACTGACTTAGCTCTGTGTTATGAAAAATAAAGTTGTCTATGCTGTCATGGCGGTGTTTGATATTTAATAGTAATTTAGAAAATTAGTACTGATTAACTGAATTATGCAACTACTTTTGTCCCCTCGTGGGTTAGAATAACAATGAGCGAAGTGGGGTAAGTTACAGTGGCGTAACTATAAAGTCTGAGGCCAGTGGCAAATTCGTTAGATGGACCTCCTTCCTCAATATAAAGAAGTGCATCAGCGTCCCTTCTGTGCTCTAAACCAAGCCAGTTCGGGGCCCTGTAGAGCTAGGGGCCCCTGGCATTTTGCCACCCCTGCCACCCTATAGTTACGCCACTGGTAAATTATTGACAGAGTAAAAAAGGGGCAGGATTTTTTTTACCAAGACTAGAGTCCTACGAAAGATAACTGACCACAACTTACTTGTTCTATTCAACAACGATTTCAAACTAGCATTGGCTATATCACCTGTTGCTTCGTCACACAACTCTTCACTTTTTCTTTTTTTCCGCCTCTTTAAAACTGGCAACACAGCGACACTGACTGCCTCGTCATCAGATTCGTCACTCCCAGCATTACCACCAGCGCCATCAAAGGGACTCTCATCGAAACTATTTTCCAGTTCCTCTTTAATTGGTTTCAAGGGTTCTGCCTTCACATATACACGTAAAGGATCCGGGGCTTGTAGGCTTGTTTCTATAAACACTGGGGACGTTTTCAGACGAGAAAGGCTGGCGATCTTGTTTGCCTACAAAATGACAGTTTAAAATGATCAACAGGTAATTATTACCAGGAATGTAACGGAGGTAGTTTTATCGGAACCGAAGGCTGAGTCGGAGTTTTTAAATTTGCTTTATCGGAGTCGGAGTCGGAGGCAGGGTCGGATAATTGACGATAGAGTGCACGTAGTGGGAGTCGAGGGGATTCCCCGCGCGACTTGTATGAACCTGTTCATAAGAGTCGACACAGGCCGCCGCCGCCGCTATGTTATGCTTTAACGCCGAAGTCGGAACCGAAGGTGTAATAATAATCGGAAGTTCCGACTTAACGGAACCGGAGCCGGAGTCGAAGCTCCGTAACATCCCTGATTATTACAATAAATTTTACAAAATAAAACACTATTTAGTATTTAGTTTCGTTATAAAATAAATGATTACAATAACAACTTACATGCTAGACATATATTTAACTTATGTTAGTTAAAAAAAAGTTAGTTTCATTAATGAATTGTAATTTTCGACCCTCTGGAGTCCTCCCATGAGGCTGACATAGTCACCCCTGTGTACTAAAGCCTCTTTAAGTATAAGATAAAAAAAAAAATAATAATTAAAAAACCTCAACAAACGTCATTCAAACAGATGTCGCTTAGCGACAAAAATTCGTATAGTAACAAAGGTCACGTGACATCTAGTAACGGGTAGAAAAATTCGGAGACTACCCACCTACTGTGTTTTTGGTTTATAATTTTATGCAGATGAAGTTGTGGGCTAGTTAATTTTATAAATGCAAATGTAAGTTTGTTTATTTGTTACATTACATGAGTAAACTTCTCTACCAACCATGATAAAATTTGGTGTGAAGATAGTATGAGACCCTATAAAGGACATAGGATAGTTTTCATCTCGGAAAATTGAATACTTCCCGTGGAATAACTAAAAACGAATTCTCCGTAAACAAAGTCGCGGGCAACAGCTAGTTTTTTATTGGTAGAACAGGATACTTACGTTTGTGGTTCCATTTAGCATGCCAGTGAGGAGTGCTTGAGCCCTTGCAGCCTGGTTCCGGAAGGCTGCCACCTTCAGTACGAAGAAGTTGCATTCCCAGCATAGCTGGTCACCTTCAGACAGCTGAAACATAGCATTCAACATTTAAAGGAATGAACTACAGGAAAATGTTATTTGCGGTAACTGCACATTTTTTTTAAACAAATAAAAAAGGCATAAATAGGGATTATATTTTTCAATTAGCCTGTGTCAAGCCAAAGAATATGGCAAGTTAAACATTCCTGGCTAGATTTAAACACTTAACAACCCTTGGTATGCATGTTAAATATTTATTTAATCAGTCTACACACTGCAGTCCAGTAAAAGAACAGATACCCCCATCGTCATAAAAAGGGTGAAAAGTTCTAAATAATATCTATAGCTTCGGTTATCGACGCAGTTATCGGCTCCAGTAGTTCCTAATATGGGAATAATTAAAGAAACTTACATTTAAAAATAAGGCATATAATTTAGAATCGTTTACTGGAAACAATGCCCTGTCTTGACTCAAACATGTCACGCAAATGGATTCCCGAGGCAAAGATATACCAGCATTATTCATTGTGATGCAAAATAAAATATATTACGAAAAATATCACCAAAAATACACAACAAACGAAAGATAACAAATTACCTTTCCGTTAAACGTCATTGTCACTATCTCATTATTGTCAAGTTGTCATAGAAGTGAGTGTATTTTTCTATACAATATCAGAAGATTTCTTTTGTGACTGTATCGTTCTTAACACTTACTCAAATATTATGGTTAGGCTGAATCAGATATTCCTTTACCTATGTCGTAGAAAAAAAACTTTAAACGTCAAAATGCTTCGGTCGTCCATTACGTGGCTGGTTTAGAGCAATATATTTTCAATATTCAACCAGGTAATCTACGACCAGTTTACGTTTTATTTGAATTCAAAAAATGTTCAAACAAAATGTTCACGCATTGCGACGGGCCATTTGCGCGGGTTGTTTAAGCCAAGATAGGAGTCTTTCCGCGATAAAGGATTTGGAGAAATACGCCTTTTTTTGTTACGCTTTGGCTGTAAGTATGTAATTAAAGTAGCTATATATTTTTTATTTTACCTTACTTTTTTCTTGTGTACAAAACAGTGATTTGGAAATATGCTAAAACAAAATCCCGTGTCTTCTTCCCTGTAGCTTTGTTAATGTGTGTCTCTTTCTTTAACTAAGCCACTAGAAAGAGATGCAGTAAGTACCTGCTTAGCAAAGATACATTGATTTAAACTTTAGCTATGAAGTACACTCAAACCAATTAAATGTAATTACGTTAGTCTGAAACCTTGTGACATAAATAACATTGTAATACCACTATGTACAAACCTGTACACACATGTGAAGCAATTCAATGGTCCCCAATATGCACTGTACCACATGGGAACCAAGGGCGGATCCAGCTTTGGCGCCAAGAGGGGGTCACATAGTTGTGGTCAAGTCAAGAACTTATAATTTAATTTTGATAACAATAGATACAAGTAAAAAGTAAGTCCTGGAACCAGCTCAGGGGGGGGGGGGGTCATGGGGGTCCCCCCTGGATCCGCCCTTGATGGGAACTATAGTATAGCTCAACTCAAGCCTTCTCATTCTGAGAGGAGGCCTTTGCCCAGCAGTGGGAAGTAACATATAGGCTGGAGATGAAGGTGATAAATACCATGCCTAATACTCAACATTTATAATTGCTCATACATACATACATATACAAAACTAGTTTTATCCCTTACGGGGGTAGACGGAGTCTAAGTTGGCTAAACCTAGGCCTCATTTAGCAAGATTGTGGGCATATAGATGGCAAAAAATGGAATCAAAATAGTGATGGGTTGCTAGCCGCATCGCTTATTACACAATTCCTATGAATTTCGCCCGTTCCCTTGATGGGCTTTTACCAGTTGCTTGGGAAAAGAAGCAACTGGTACATTCTGTTTTTGCTTTGCTTTGTGACGACCGCCTCAATTCCAGTTCGATGAGAAGGACTGGGTGTGCTGGGAGTGCAAGCAGATGGTGATAAAGCTAGCTGACTTCCGGACTCGTGTGACCAAGGCCCAGGGCTCTCTTGCAGACTTGCTGAACGGACATGTAAGTATTCATGCAAATGTACCTACACACAACATTCTCAGTTGTTTGTTGCTAAGAATGCTAAGCTAATGTAATACTTCTCCCATCCAAAGGTTGACTGGAAGAGAACCCTAAAAGGGATAAGTTCGCTTTTCTACATGTATCTTAATGTTTGTCCGATTAAAGGAGCGATCACACCGCCGCGTATGTGTCGTAGGCGTCACGTTTTCTCACCGTATTTTCATACATTTTGTTGCGTAAACGCACCGTCAACGTCTTTTACGCACGTGTGGTCGCTCATTTTTTTTTGTGCAATGAATTTTACCTAATTGCGTAGTTTGCCATCTTACCAAATTTCGTCGCAAAGACTAACTTGATGAACAAAAATTATGTAGTATTCAGTGGCGTGCAGTGGGGTCGCCGGAGTAGGCAGCGGTAGGCAGCGAGAGGGTGGTGCACCACGATTTGTATGCGCTGGCGACCCCTGCACTGCATACATACATACATAAATCACGTCTTTATCCCTTACGGGGTAGACGGAGCCTAAGGTAACAAGACCTAAAGGCCACGTTTAGCATGATTGTGGGCGTATAGGTGGAAAGTATAACATGATTCCTAAGATTTTCGCTCTCTCGATTTTCCCTCGATGGACTTTTACCATCTGCGCGAGAAGAGAAGCAACTGGTACTATGTTTTCCACTGCATGCTTATTTAATTTTATTGCAGCCATGTCAAATAAAAAGCTATTCGAGACTTACAATAGTAAAAACTTCTGAAGACCCTGATGAGGAGGTTTATGAACAAATCGAGACTCTAGACCCTCTCTACTGCCTGGTGTCAGACACAGTTCACGTAGAATACAACTATCAGGATGACGACCCTGCGGCTAATGTCAAAGCAAAGGGTGATGACACTAATGCTGACGAAGTTAAATATGATGAAGCTAGATATGATGACGATGCTATGGGTGATGAAGCTGCCGGTTACGACGTAGCAAAGGGTGATGTAGATGTGTCAATGAATGAAGAATCCGTCATTGAAGAAGTGATCTGTGAAAATGATGTGTTTGATAATGATGCTATTATAAGAATTACTTATAAAGACCACAATTATCAACCAGTTTCTGATGTCGTGAAAAAGATTCGACATGATATTAGCGATAAAAATAGAAGTAATGTTGCTACGATGTCTATGGTTTATTCACGTGAGTATAATTTATAGTACATTATGATACAAGTGTGCTATGTTGGTAATTACACACGAGGCGTATTGTACGCGCGAGCGAAAGCGAGCGCGGGTAAGAGAGCCGAGATGTGTAATTACCAAAGCGCACGCGTCGCATACGACGTTTTTCAACACATTTGCGAGGAAAAATTAATAAAATTTAGTTAATAAAAGGACTTTAAGAACTTTAGTTTACCTTTGTTACCAGACATTGCTTACCTGGAGCTGCTTTAGAACTTTACTTTATCATTTGGTAATTAACAGCTTGGATTTCTTACTGATATAACTGTCCGAACATTGTCCGAACATATTTTAGTATTTCCAGCGACGGACACTACGTTTCTTTATTACTTGAACTCGTAATTTTTAAAGTAATAAAAATAACAGTCTGAATCAACAATATCAGTGAAAAATGGCGGCAGATATTATTTCTCCGCGCCAATCCGCGCGCAGCACTCGCGCATGCGCGCTGTGCACTTAGCACGCGCGTGACGAAGACACTGACACAGACTGCTAAACAGCCTAATATTAAAATTATAATAAAAAATAATTAATCAATGCCTGAGATTGCAAATTATGTTCAGTTTTAGATAAAACTGAATAATTTGTCGAAATTAAATGTTTATTTATCATCTTTTCCCTAAAATAGTTTAATATTCACGAAAATATTCCTTATTCCTATAGATAACTTAACTTTTTGCTGAGATTAAAAAATATATATATTACCGCACTCGTGCGGTAATATATTACAGCACTTGTGCGTAATAAGCTCAATTATGAGCTTAAATAATAATAATAATAATAATAATAATCATTTATTGACTTTCTCCACCACCAAGTACATTGCAAGTTATATTTAAAACAGTTTAAAAGCTTAACCAAACTATCAGACCTGTATGGAGGAGACTGGTGCCCGAACTAGGGAAGTCCTGTGTGTCAGGTCACCAGGTCTCCGACCCTCAGATACCCGCAATTATTGGGTATGGAACCCGTGCAATAATAGTGCAATGATTGATAAGGAATAAAAGCTAACTACAGTGTGTGTATGCGCGCGTGTGTGTGTGTGTGTGTGTGTGTGTGTGTGTGTGTGTGTGTGTGTGTGTGTGTGTGTGTGTGTGTGTGTGTGTGTGTGTGTGCATGCATGTGTGTGTGACTGCATGTGTGTGTTTGTATAATTTGTGAATATGTAACTGCAGTATGTAATGCAGTGCAATAAGACTCAATTTACGAGCAAGTGTGTTGAAAAATATTTTATTAAATCAGGCGTTACTTTGCGGAGGTCCATTTCAACGAAAAAAAAATTACCTTGCTACTCCGCTACTCACGTGCAAGATAACCAAGCCTGTGTGAAATATATATGTTTTTCATGCAACCCTCCATCCACTACTGCCAATAAAACACATATAAATCCCACAAACTTAATTATCCCTTACACCACACAAACAAAAGTCCACCTGTATCTACATTTTTCCACAATTTATATCTTGGATTTTTCTTACTCGAATCGTTTACCCTATCGATTCTGATACACAGTGGCGTAACTATAGGGTGGCAGTGGTGGCAAAATGCCAGGGGCCCCTAGCTCTACGGGGCCCCGAACTGGCTTGGTTTAGAGCACAGAAGGGACGCTGATGCACATCTTTATATTGAGGAAGGAGCCCCTGACGAATTTGCCACGGGCCCCAGACGTTATAGTTACGCCACTGCTGATACAATAAAAAATGTGTCCCAGATTTTACTATGTTTTTTTTGTTAGTCACATACACATAGGAACCATATAATAAAAAGTGATGTACTGGAGTGTAAATTCAATTCAGAACGTGCGCGGGAAGAGAAACGACTGGTACATTCTTTGTTTCTTTGCCCCCAGAGCAGCATGGAATGGCTTTACTTTACTGTTTTATAACATGTAGTAATTATGAATAATCCCATTTTGTTTTAGCAAAACCTACGAATCCGAAAATCATAAATGAAACGCCCAATGTAGTAAAATTACTAACCAGCAACACGGGTTCGAAGCGTCGAGGTGCGAAAGAAAACATCATTGAAGTTGACAACCCCTTCACTGTGGAGATGATGTCCCAAGAAGAGATGGAGTTCTGGAGAATGAGGAAGAGGAATATGGAGTTCTTCACAAGCTGTTCTCCGCTGCTGCGGTGTGAGGAATGCGTGGAGCCTTTCGAGTCGCAGAGAATGTATACTGGACATATGAAAGGACATACTCAGGTAATTTGCCCTCGTCTGGCTTAATTTTTGGCTGTAACTCACTTATATACAGGGTGTTAGGTAATGAGTGGATAATCCTTGAACTATGGATAGAGGGCACTTAGGACGTTATAATAAAGCTAAAATAGGTTTAGTAAAAGTGGCACGGTTTCCGAGATATTCGGACTTTTAGGTTTTTTTCGAAAATGAACACCCTTGTTCAATGTTTTGATCATAGCACAATTTTAAACTAACTTTTTCAATTTTTTTATGTTTGCTCAATATTCTTGAGTACTTGTATTTTCAGATAGGCATTACTATTTTTGTGAAACTACATGGGATTTTTTTAAAAAAAATCGCAAACTTAATTTTTGCCTTTTCAATCGTACATTGATCGAATTTTCAGCTCTCACGGTGAAAAAAAAATACACTACCGCCTAGTTGCCAATAAGCTTAAAAACATGCCGGTTTATTGACAATTTAAAAATGGTAATTATCTTTTGAATTTAAATTCAAAATGATAAAATAATAAAAAAAAATCACGCTCACCCACATTTTTCCCGATTTACTTTTTGTATCACGGGCGTAGAACTCAAAATTTTTTGTTGCAAAAATAACATTATTGGCCACTTATTTAAATGCAAATGGCATTTAAATAATTCCAAAACTAAAAAACATGCCAACTGCCTTTTGTTTTTTTTTCTACTTCGATTTTGAATTTCGCTAATTATTATTGCGTAATGAATGGTTAATTTTGCGTTTAGATCGTTGTGTTGAAGTTTTTTACTTTAATACTGCTTCGAATATAATACACACTGATAGAATATGCCCAAATGCATTACATTTATGGTGAGTTCCAAGGCACAATTTCACCATTCATTATGCAATAATAGCGAAATTCAAAATCGAAGTAGAAAAAAAAACAAAAGGCAGTCAGCATGTTTTTTAAATTTGGAATTATTTAAATGCCATTTGCATTTAAATAAGTGGCCAATAATGTTATTTTTGCAACAAAAAATTTTGAGTTCTACGCCCGTGATACAAAAAGTAAATCGGGAAAAATGTGGGTGAGCGTGTATTTTTTTTTATTATTTTGTCATTTTGAATTTAAATTCAAAAGGTAATTACCATTTTTAAATTGTCACTAAACCGGCATGTTTTTAAGCTTATTGGCAACTAGGCTGTAGTGTATTTTTTTTTCACCGTGAGAGCTGAAAATTCGATCAATGTACGATTGAAAAGGCAAAAATTAAGTTTGCGATTTTTTTTAAAAAAATACCATGTAGTCTCACAAAAATAGTAATGCCTATCTGAAAATACAAGTACTCAAGAATATTGAGCAAAAATAAAAAATTGAAAAAGTTAGTTTAAAATGGTGCTATGATCAAAACATTGAACAAGGGTGTTCATTTTCGAAAAAAACCTAAAAGTCCGAATATCTCCGAAACCGTGCCACTTTTACTAAACCTATTTTAGCTTTATTATAACGTCCTAAGTGCCCTCTATCCACAGTTCAAGGATTATCCACTCATTACCTAACACCCTGTATATGTATATGTATAAAGTCGGGCATAAATATCGATACCGATATTATGTCAAATTTATGTGTCGCCGACCATGTTTGTGGCATAAAGACGTTGACGGTGCGTTTACGCAACAAAGGGGCCGTCCATTTTTTTTTAAATGGCAATACACACAATCAAGGATGGTGACTGCCAAGGACCGTCCATTAATTACGTGAGGCTCCGAAAGGGGGGGAGGGGTTCGGCAACAATCACGAAATATCACAAGAGGGGGGGGGGGGGGGGGTAGGGGGGTGTAGTAAGATAACACGTGTCAAACACGCGATTTTTAAACCGAAAAATGTTCCTTCATTTTCTAGAATAAAATTAGATCATAATTTTATACCTGTATTTAAAGATAATATTATGAAAATTTTAAAATTCTTCTCCACGTACCACCAAGGGGAAGGGGTGGGGAGGTGGTTAAAAGTGCGCGGCGGTGTGGTCGATCATTAAACGTAAGATGTTTTTCACGTCTCGGCGACGTACTGTTTATGCCTTTGTATGTAATTTTTTTTCGTTCCTTATGTATTCGTTTGCTGCTTGTTGTAGCAAGTGGAATAAAGTAGTCTGCCTACCCCCTTTTTTTGTTTATAATGGTGTGGAAAATGCGCCTTATGCATCCGCACGGCACGTTACCGGGGGTATGTGGGGCTCTCCCGCGACGGCATACCCACTAAAAACAACACGGATTCCCTATTCGGTCGTATGTGAGGCGTTACGGCACTCGGTGTCACCGCGACGCCCCACCGCCCCGGGATGGGGTTCCCTCTTCGCGGCACCGCAGCAATGCAGGTTTGGGAATTTTCTGCCTACCCCTAGTTACGGAGAAGAGTATTCTGTGTTGTTGTTTATGTGGTGTTCAGTAAATTGGTCAGTGTATTGTATTGTCTAGGATTACGGTGAGAATGCCTGCGACATATGCCAGCTGAGGTGCCATGATGAGGAACTTCTGAAGACACATAAAGAAAGACATTACAAGTAAGCAAGAGTCCTATCAACCAATCTGCAGCTGGGATTTGACCAATGTTGCTACTTTAGAATTATAAAGTTGTGACTTGAAGCTAAGAAAACAGGCCACACGTATGACATTTGTTGTTTAAAATCCAAGATGGCGGACTAATGTGACACTTGACCAAAAATGGTCATGGTCGTTTTCGGCTAATTTGATGGTCCAGAGATTGATTTTGGCATATTTTTTTGGATCCAAGCCTTCTAATAGACTCTCGTTAGCAAACCCCTTTTTGCCGTGCTCTGTGTACAATGTATGTATGTATGTATAACTCTTTATTGTACATAAAACACAAGAAGAAGATGAATACAGGACAACACAAATACACAAAGGCGAACTCATCCTTAAAAGGGATTTCTTCCAGTTAACCTTTGAACGATTGACAGGACATAAGTATTTAGACACACAGAAAAAGTAATAGAACCGATCGAAACCTTGAATAATACTAAATACATAAATTGTAAATTATTGTGCAAAATTAACATAAAACAGATACCATTGACAAACACTGAGGGATATCTTCCAGTCAACCTTTGAGTTACTTCCATGCTGGTCTGGGAGCAAAGAAAAAACATAGAATGTACCAGTTGTTTCTCTTCCCGCGCAAATGGTAAAAACCCATTGAGGGAATGGGCGAAAATCATAGGAATCATGTTATAGGCGATGCGGCTAGCAACCCATCACTATTTTGATTCCACTTTCCACCTCTACGCCCTCAGTGTCTTGCTAAACGTGGCCTGTAGGTCTTGTTACCTTAGGCTCTGTCTACCCCGTAATGGATAAACACGTGATTTGTGTATGTGTATGTATGTAACCTTTGAATGTATGAGAGGAGTATTAGGGATGGACGAGTGAGTTTAAAAATGACAGTACAATGTGACAGGTTGCTGAAGTGCAAGCAGTGCGAGTTCCAATGGGACAGCTCTAACGGCATGCGGCGGCACTGCCTCGCCTTCCACGGCGCGCCCATCCTGGCGTGGCTCTGCGACCACTGCGACCGCGAGTTCGGGTGAGTGCTCCCTAGTTGGGACTGTACTATGTACTTTTTCTCGCGCGGTTTGTATATTGCCACATACGCGTAAAGGTAGGGAAACGTGTGTACTTTATAAATAGATAGATAAAAACTTTTTTTTTAAACTATCTCCATTAAGACCTTAACCGAGTAATAACATTTTTCAATCAAATTTTCCAATTTAGTTTTTGAACAACGTGTTTTTTGGATTCCAATTTTATTACATTGGGATTGAGAGTGGGGGGCTAGCATATTTATAGCGTTTATGTCGACATTTACGAAAATAAACGTTACATTTTACGATTCACCATGGGGGGGCTAAAGGATCATGGATGTCAAATTGAAATAAATAAATGCGTGTGTTAATTCTTTTTTCTAATTGTTTTTTTGGTTAATTAACGGTTAAACTGACTTTCGAAGTTAACTTTTCAACTAACGAATTAATGAGGTTAACTTTTGAATAAACTGTTCCCACCTACGCTTATATTGTACCTTGTTATCCCTTGTTGTTATTGTTGTGGCTCCCCGGCAGCCACCTGGGCAAGATGATGCGGCACCGCACGCTGCACCTGGCGCGGCGCTGCCCCGAGTGCGGCATCATGCTGCGCAGCTACGTCAAGAAGCACATGATGTGAGTCCGCCCGCCTTGCACCACTATACACCGGGGATCCGAAACCGGTTTTTTAAATTAACCGGTTTGGAGTCAATGACCGAAATTGAAATGGATTGCGGTTTACGGTTTGGTAACCGGTTTTCGCACCAATTCAGGTTTTATTGGGCGAAATTAACCGGTTAACTTGGGTTAAAGTGAATTAAGAATAGACGCAGTGGCGTAACTATAACGTCTGGGGCCCGTGGCAAATTCGTCAGATGGGGCTCCTTCCTCAATATAAAGAAGTGCATCAGCGTCCCTTCTGTGCTTTAAACCAAGCCAGTTCGGGGTCCCGTAAAGCTAGGGGCCCCTGGCATTTTGCCACCCCTGCCACCCTATACTTACGCCACTGTAAAACGCCATTCATGTCATTTCTCTTCAAACATTTTTTTTAGCCAGCGCATTCTGAAAAGAAATAAAGCGTCTCGCGACGTGACTCAGCGCTTGCGGTGCGGTGGGGGCAAGCTCTAAAATTTCGTTGTTCGTATGAACCGGTCACTGGAATTATTTTAATAATTTTAATTTGGTTCCCTCCGTTACCGGTTTAGGTTTATACAATTAACGGTTTTCTGAACGATATTAACCGGTATTTCAAAACCGGTCCCGATCCCTGCTATACACACCTCGTGTTCCATGACTCAAGACATAGATGTTACTTGGATAGCGGCAAAGCTGTGGGACTGGGCTGGTCATGTTTGCCGAATGCCGGACGAGTTTTGGGCCAAGACAACCACCAAGGGTCCGCCATTAAGTGTCCGCCACCAAGTGTTCGATTAGAAAGAGATGAGCAGGCTACCTCGCGAGCGACAGCTCTCGCGTGCTCTTGAGCTAGCTTGCGCTTAGGAGAATACACGTTGCATAGTTTGTATAATAAGTTGTTGTTGTTGTACATACATACATAAATCACGTCTTTATCCCTTACGGGGTAGTCTAAGGTATTAAGAGCGTCACGTTTAGCATGATTGTTGTCGTTGTTGTTGTTGTTGTGTAATCAGTTGTTGTTGCAGGCGTATGCACAAGCACCTGCCGCTGCTGGAGTGCGACGCGTGCGGGCTGAAGTGCAAGGGCAACAGCGGCCTGCAGGCGCACGTCAAGACCTGCAGGAACGTCAGTGCACATTATACAGACAACGAATAAAACCGGGGCTTGAAATACCGGTATTATACCGGAACGGTATCGTGGCCTTGAAACCAGGAACCGGTTTCTCGGTACCGGTATCAAGCGTAGGAATTGATATGAGAATCGGTATCGTACGTTCCGATACCTTGGGAACCGGTTTACCGGTTCCGATAAGGTACCAAACGGCAGCGTCGCATATGTACACGTGTTAGAACATTTTTAGGGAACCGGTATTTTGCAGTTGTAATACCGGTATTTTTGGAGCATAGCGACGCATATATACACGTGTGAGAACATTTTTAGAACCGGTATTTTGCGGTTGATTACAACGGCACTAACCGGTATTTCTTGGAGCATTGGAACTAAATTGATATAAACATATAAATACCGGTATTTTACCGATACCATTGGTACCGGTTCAAAGCTTTGACCTAAACACGTTTGTGGTTCATGGATCTGCTATAAGAGGTAGTTGGGTGGTCAACGGGCAGTGGCGTGGAGTGGAGATCGCCATGGTAGGCAGACGTAAGGTGACGCAACATAATTTGTACGCGCCACGGCATAGCTGAGCCCGTTATTAGTGTCGAGAAAAAAACGGCAAAAAATCATGTTTGAAAAATATTTTTTTTATTTTGTTTTTAGTATTTGTTGTTGTCTCTATCACGGTTCATGAGACACCTGGTGATGTATTAAGTCTTTAATGCAAACTTATTAATTCAAATTCAAATTCAAATCGTTTATTGATAATTATAGGTACACGTAAGTTAGATGACATATTTGAAGTAACCGCTATAATTTGCCTTTCAGGCGTACAATATTTGCTCTTATAATATATGTAAAATAGTTTATTTTGTAACAATATCATGCATGGGATGGGACACCGTAAAATCATGCTCTAGAAATTCATTTATATCGTAAAATACATTATTTTTCAATATTTTTAACACAGATCTTTTAAATAATTTTACATTTTGATTTTTTATGGTATCTGGCAACTTATTAAATAGTTTTGCAGCCGTTACAAATATACTTTTTTTATAGTAGGCTGTCTTAACATCATTAATTGTCAGGACAGTAAACTTATTGTGAAATTTCCTTGGCCGCTTTTTCTCAATTACTCTAAATAAATGAATATGATCTTTGACAAACATACATGCCTCTAGTATGGTTTACAACTCTCAGTGTCTTTAACTCTTGCGATGGATCTTAAACATTTTTTCGTATTTATCTATTACTATTATTATTATTTATTTATTACTTTTTATCGTAGGTGGCGGACCAGACGTACTGCGTGGAGTGCGACATAGAATACAAGAGCAAGTATTCGTACCGCGCGCACTTCAAGAACACGCTGCGACACGCCACCCAGGACCAGCTGAAGTAAGTTCTTTCCTTCCACTACGCGATTATCGATATCGACAAAAAAAATGTTTCCAACACTAGTTCGATTGCGACAGTGTTTTGTTGCTGCGAAAATTCCGAGTATCGGGGGCGTCGCGAGGACTTGTTACATAATTTTTGTAGCCAATTTTTTATCGCGTTCTCACGAATGCAATTTTTTCAAGTCTGTTTTTTTAATGAAGCTTATTTTCAATTTCGCGGTTTCTTCTGTGTCGCATTTTTCCCCAGTCCCCGTCGACACAGAAACAGTGTCGATGAACCCTGGTATCACAGAGGTGTCCTGTAGGGCTTATTGCCTAACTCGCTCGCAATTGCCATCGTGTTCATTTTGACAGTTCACGTATGGGCTGACAATTGGCATCGGAATCAGCTAGCTGTCACATTTATACAAGAACTGTCAAAATGAACACGATAGCCATTGCGATAATTTCACGAAGGAGATCACCTTTCAACAGGTGAACGAAAGAAATTATAATTTATGTCACGAAGCCCGCGGAAACCAGTGAAAAGTGAATGTTGGACCTCACGCGTCAAGCGTGCTTTATGCGTAAAGAAAAAACATAGAATTTACCAGTTGCTTCTCTTCCCGTGCAGATGGTAAAAGCCCATCTAGAGAATGGGCGAAAGTCTTAGGAATCATGTTATAGGCGATGCGGCTAGCAACCCATCACTATTTTGATTTCCCTTTCCATCTATACGCCCTTAATCATGCTAAACGTGGCCTTAAGGTGTTGTTACCTTAGGCAATGTCTACCCCGCAAGGGATAAAGACGTGATATGTATGCATGTATGTATGTATGCGTCAAGCGCCTCTAGTGGCAAATTCACACGTGAAAACCCCGTCATACGATGATTGTGGGGGAATTTAGATAAAATTGTTTTTTGTAGAAAGGCGTTAAAATAATTGGAATTAAGAATAGACGCAGTGGCGTAACTATAACGTCTGGGGCCCGTGGCAAATTCGTGAGATGGGGCTCCTTCCTCAATATAAAGAAGTGCATCAGCGTCCCTGCTGTGCTCTAAACCAAGCCAGTCCGGGGCCCCGTAGAGCTAGGGGCCCGTGCCACCCCTGCCACCCTATAGTTACGCGACTGAATAGATGTGTGGTGCTTGTGCGCAGGTACCAGTGCAAGCAGTGCGAGCGCGGCTTCCTTGACGCGGCGTCGCTGCTGAACCACACGGACGCCGTGCACGACAAGCAGAAGAAGTACCTCTGCGAGCACTGCGGGAAGGTACGCGCTGCGGGGTTTAGCCACCGCCCACATTAAGGACATTTAAATATAAATATAAAATGTATAAATATAAATATATCTTGGGACAAATTACACCAATTGACCCAGCCCCAAACTAATCAAAGCTTGTACTATGGGTACCAGGCAACGGATAAACATACTTATATATATACACATACACAAATCACGTCTTTATCCCTTACGGGGTAGACAGAGCCTGAGGTAACAAGACCTAAAGGCCACGTTTAGCATGATTGTAGGCGTATAGGTGGAAAGGGGAATCAAAATAGTGATGGGTTGCTAGCCGCATCGCCTATAACATGATTCCTAAGACTCGCCCATTCCCTCGATGGGCTTTTACCATCTGCGCGGGACGAGAAGCAACTGGTACATTCTATGTTTTTTTCTTTGCTCCCAGACCAGCATGGAAGTATATATATATATATATATATATTTTTTTGAATGTAGATAAATACATACTTAAATACATACAACATCCAAGACTCGAGCACAAACATTCGTATTCATCATACAACTGTCTGCCCCCACCGGGATTCGAACCCAGGACCTCTAGCTTCACAGTCAGGCTCACTAACCACTAGGCTATCCGGTCGTCAAATTTATTAACATTTATTAACGTTTTCGCTGCCACGTCAAATACCAGATACTTCACCCATACGCTAGACTACCGTACTTCGCGGAACCGTCTGTCCTTCCATCCTCAACGTCTTGATGGTTGGCAGTCAAGTGCCGTGCGTTTTAAACGCAATTTCTTTCCTCGTACGACAAAGATCTGGAACCGACTTCCTGCTGCAACATTCCCTGGGCGGTACAAATTAGGGATCTTTAAAAAGCGAGTCCACACATGCTGGTCTGGGAGCAAAGAAAAAACATAGAATGTACCAGTTGCTTCACTTCCCGCGCAAATGGTAAAAACCCATCGAGGGAATGGGCGAAAATCATAGGAATCATGGTTATAGGCGATGCGGCTAGCAACCCGTCACTATTTTGATTCCACTTTCCACCTCTACGCCCTCAGTGTCTTGTTACCTTAGGCTCTGTCTACCCCGTAAGGGATAAAGACGTGATTTGTGTATGTGTATGTAAGTATGTATGTAAAAAGGGAGCCTTCCTGCTCTTGAAAGGGCCGGCAACGCACCTGCGATTACCCAAGTCTTGCAGGTGTCCCTGAGCGATGGTTATTACTTTCCATCAGGTCCGTCTGCTCGTTTGCCCCCTCTTATATATATAAAAAACTAGCTTCTGCCCGCGACTTCGTCTGCGTAGAATCATACATAAAAACCTTCCTCTTGAATCACTCTATCTATTAAAAAAAACCGCATCAAAATCCGTTGTGTAGTTTTGA
The DNA here is from genome assembly GCA_949127965.1 of Pandemis corylana. Lineage (NCBI taxonomy): Eukaryota > Metazoa > Arthropoda > Insecta > Lepidoptera > Tortricidae > Pandemis > Pandemis corylana. Next base: position 3,246,054 of record OX421878.1, on the reverse strand, counting down.
AGATATAAGCATACAAAGGGACATAGGGACATAGGGACAGAGAAAGCGACTTTGTTTTATACTATGTAGTGAAGACTTCTTTATTGCGATGCCTTAAATTGAACCTAAACCCAATGGAACGAAGGTTGCTTTAGCATTGAAGTAATGGACGTATATAGGTCGTTGCCGTCATAAAAGTTGTAAAACTTTTTTCCATAGTCTCAAAATTTTTCGTCCATCTATCATATCTATTACATGTGCCGCGGAGTGGGGGTAAAGTGACAGGCGCTCGGCAGAGCGGCCAATATGGCGGCGCTCATAGCTCGCATCAGCTGACCGCGTAGCATTTACATTTTCATTTATTCTTGCAACTGCTCCGCGGTATTTGTGTGTTTTGATCAGTGTACCTATTGATGAATGAATGCGAATACACTTCGTACCTTAAAAATATTAATTTGCTTCGTGGTTTCATAAAACCGCACGTTTTTTATTTATTCGTTAAAACTTACGCAGAATATTACCATATTCATAAACGCTCTGTAGGCTTCTGCTAACTTAGCAATCGCTTGTCCTTATCTGTCACTTTGGCATTTACCTTTCACAGATAAAGACAAACGATTGCTAAGTTAGCAGAAGCCTGTAGAGCGTTTATGAATAAGGGGGTAAGTTTACATCGAGACACTAAGTAAGTCAACAGAAACAATGTGTAGAAATCGGTATAATATAATAATCAACCATGACTGACTAGTTTGGTAACAGGGCCGGATTAGGAGTTAACCCGTCGAGCGTCCTGTGGACACACGTGTGGCCACAACGTTATGCGCCCTGTGCACACGGGACGCTCGACGGGTTAAAGAAGTTTCTAAGTTTAATTCTGTGTGTATACTAATATGTGAGTTTGTGAGGTTGTAGTCGTCTATGGATCTACTGAACCGATTTTGAAAATTATTTTACCAATAGAAAGTTTTGTGAGTGCCATGGGCTATATTAATTCTGCGCGGACGCAGCGGGCAACAGCTAGTAAAACAAGGCTATGGTTGTCAGGCGTTCGTGACCATCCTGTCGCGCAAGAAGCACGAGCGGCGCGTGCACAGCGGCCGGCCCGTGCGCAAGGACAAGATCTGCGTGCTCTGCGGGAAGGGGTTCGAGGTGAGCGCACACACACACACACACACACACACGTCCATTGTGCTAACACGACTTATTGGCAAAAGGGCCGACTAATAATCATTCCTAAAACAGGTTAGTCGGTTGACTAATCTAAATTTTCGCAACTCGCTAAGTAATTGTTTTTCTAACCGACTGATCTACATTTTAGGAACCGACTAACCATCATTTTTGGAACCGACTAACCATCATTTTTGGAGCCGGCTAACCGTCATTTTCAAAGCCGACTAATCTTAATTTCTGGAATCGGTTAATCAGCGTTTTTAGAAACGACTAGTCGGCCGACTAAACAACATTTTTGGAGCCGACTAATCGTCATTTTCAAAGCCGACTAAACATAATTTCTAGATTCGGTTAATCTGCGTTTTAGAACCGACTAAACAACATTTCTGGAGCCGACTAATCGTCATTTTCAAAGCCGACTAATCATAATTTCTGGAATCGGTTAGTCAGCGTTTTTAGAACCGACTAGTCGGCCGACTAGACAACATTTTTGGAACCGACTATACGCCATTTTATAACCGACTAGTTGCACTAACCGTCTAGTCGGCAAAGCCTAGGCCTGGCCACTGTCGTCGGCTCGAATCCTCGGGATCCCACGGCGCCTACCTTAACCCGGCGAGTGGAAAATGCCGTAGTGTTTTTAGTGGGTACGTTCCCCCCTCCCCTTTCCGCAGGGAAAGAGGACGGGGGAGAGAGCCCCACATAACCGCTCCGGCCCCCGGGCCTGGGGGTACTCGTAAATGAGTTTTCACTACGTCTGCAGCGGCAGCGCACCCTGGTGCAGCACATGAACAAGCACACGGGCGAGCGGCCCTACAGGTGCGAGGAGTGCGGCGCCGCCTTCGCCTACGAGTGCGTGCTGCGCAACCACGCGCGCAGGAAGCACCCCGCGCCCGCAGACGCCGACGCCGCACAATGAAATACCGACGACTCTTTCACATTTTTTTAATGAGAACAACATACATTAACATACATACGTTAACTGGAAGAGATCCCTTTTAGGGATAAGTTCGCCTTTGTGCAAGTGTGTTATCCTGTATTCATCTTTTTCTTGTGTTTTATGTACAATAAAGAGTTATACATACATACATACATACATACATTACACATATAAATCACGTCTTTATCCCTTACGGCAGTGGTTCTTAACCTTTCAGACACGAGGGACCATTTGTCAAAATTTCTGTCTTGCCATGGACCACCTAGTAACTACATATCTAACGAATGGCTTCGATCAGCCCTAGCGGAATTGCACCTTTACGGATTGTCTGGTTGTCACTTATCTAATTGTTTATTAGATTGGCCCCGCGGACCACTTTAGATGCTTCCAGGGACCACCAGTGGTCCGCGGACCACCGGTTAAGAACCACTGCCTTACGGGGTAAACGGAGCCTAAGGTAAAAAAACCTTAAGGCCACGTTTACGTTTAGCTAGATTGTGGGCGTATAGCTGGAAAATGGGATCAAAATAGTGTTGGGTTGCTAGCAGTGGCGTAACTATAACGTCTGGGGCCCGCGCCAAATTCGTCAGGGGCTCCTTCCTCAATATAAAGAAGTGCATCAGCGTCCCTTCTGTGCTCTAAACCAAGCCAGTTCGGGGCCCCGTAGAGCTAGGGGCCCCTGGCATTTTGCCACCCCTGCCACCCTATAGTTACGCCACTGGTTGCTAGCCGCATCGCCTGTAACATGATTCCTATGATTTTCGCCGAATCCCTCGATGGGCTTTTACCATCTGCGCGGGAAGAGAAGCAACTGGTGCATTCTGTGTTTTTTCTTTGCTTCCAGACCAGCATGGAAGTTGACCATTGAACTGAAATTTAATGTGTTTACGTAGTTTAGGGTGGAATTAAGTTAGTTATCTATAAGTTTATTAGATTTAAGAAAAATTGTACCGTTTGTGCCCAAAAAACGATTACCTAATGCATTGTTTGTTCAAATTATCCGACGATTTGTGTTAAAATTTGTTTGAAAAATGTAATTAAATTGTGTGTTGTATAATCTGTATTGTCTTGGTATTCCTGTCAATAAATATATTGATTTACTTTAGTACTGTATATCTTAGAATATAAGATACCAACCAAAGATTACATCATTTATATTCAAGATGCGACGTCAGCCTCGAAAAGCCGGAGAGCCAATCTCAAACTCGCTGTGAGAGCTGTTTTCTTAGCTTATAGAATTGGGAATGGATGATTATTTTAAAAGTGCTTGATGATTTTTCTATTGATAGAAATAACCATCCTTAGCTACAGAAAAAAGTTACAGATTTTTCCATCGAGCCATATATTTTATAAAAATAAAAACGTTTTACTCAGTCACTCGGCGGCCCCTATACGGCTGATAAGCAGTACGTCCAAAACATAACAAATAAAAAAAAAAGGCTGCTTGAATCTGTGGTACACAATGACATAAGTAGCTAAAAAAAGCAACGGCTAAGTGGCGCCGTCTGTGAATTGTTGGTGTTACTAAACCATACACGGGGAATTTCATTAAACATTAACATTAATTTCTCATATAACATTCAGTAGTGTTGTTGATTCTGAGTAGAAATAACCCCAAAAATTTCCAAAATCTATATGGAAAATGGAAAAATATATATGGTCATTTTTATTGAAATTCCCCATGTACGATTGAGTAACACCAACAATTCACAGACGGCGCCACTTAGCCGTTGCTTTTTTAGCTACTTATGTCATTGTGTACCACAGATTCGAGCAGCCTTTTTTTATTTTTTATTTGTAATTTTATGGACGTACTGCTTATCAGCCGTATAGGGGCCGCCAAGTGACTGGGTAAAATGTTTTTATTTTTATTATAAAATATATGGCTCGGTGTAAAAATATGTAACTATTTTCTATAGCTAAGGATGGTTATTCCTATCAATAGAAAAATCATCAAGTACTTTTAAAATAATCATCTATTCCCAATTGACTTTTTCGACGCCAACGACTCAAGTAAAAGCATTCGCATGTTGAACGCCAACGACAAAGACCTATACACGTCCATTACTTCAATGCAAAATGCCTGCGTTCAATTGGGTTTAGGTTCAACTTAACCTTTTCCGCGCCACGTCAAATACAAGAGACGTCACCCATACGCCAGACGTCTTTATTGCGATGCCTTAAATTGAACCTAAACCCAATTGAACGAAGGCTGATTTTGCATTGAAGTAATGGACGTATATATAGGTCGTTGGCGTTGAAAAGGTTAAGGCATCGCAATAAAGAAGTCAGGCGTATGGGTAACGTCTCTTGTATTTGACATACATACATACATACCGTCACGCCTCTTTCCCACAGGGATAGGCAGAGACTACTTTATTCCACTTGCTACGATCCTGACATATTTCTTTCGCTTCATCCACAGTCATCAATCTCTTCATACATGCTGGTCGGTTTCGGGTACTCCTGACCTGACCTTTTTCCAAAACGTCTCCTATTTGGTCTCGGAACGTCCGTCTAGGCCTTCCCCCAACGTAACCATTCACGCTCCCCATATAGATCTGTTTAGTTAGTCTACTTTCATCCATCCGCTCTACGTGCCCAATCCAACAAACATACTTTTTTCTATCCTAGTCACTATATCCTCTTTCACGCCAGCACGATCCCTTATCACACTGTTCCTTATTCTATCTTTCAGTGATACACCTTCCATACTCCTTAACGCTCTCATTTCTACTGCATTTATTCTACTTTCATGCTCGTTTCTTGAATTTGACGTTGCGGCGAAAAGGTTAAACAAGTGGGCAATCTTGTATCTAGTTAGAGCAGTGGCTCGTAGCATTTTTTAAAAGAACACTAATTTGTCCTTCACCCCTTTGTAAGTGTAGTGTCACTTTTACCGACATCTTGCTAGTTACCTCTCAGAAATGCAGTGTAGCGACCCCAGCGCCACCTAGTTGGCCTCTACATAACTACTACGACGCACGAGTAGCTAGCGCCAGGTCTAATGACAGCTGTCACGTCGTTCTATATGCCGCTAACGAAGTTTCTCAATGCGGCTGCATAAATACAACTCTCAACTCTCTTCCTTGGGACTTCGCTCCCCAGGCATAACATCAGCCTGGAGAGAGATCTCTCTATTGTGGCACTCCCCACAACAGATTTACCCCTTTGGGGGTGATTTGGTTACCCACAGCTTCAGAACCACTGAGCTAGAATATAACCGATCCAAGCGTGCGTGTTCGTAATATCAAAAAAAAAATGCATTATTAGAATCACTAAATTACTCTGCAATTTTTGGATAATAATTTATAAAAAATTTATACATACTGTAATCTTTTATTTACTCTATTAAAACCAAAACCGACGTCTAAAGTAAATTAATTCCTCAGTGAAACAGTTTAATTTTTAGATGGGAGGGAGAGAGAGATAGAGAAGGAGAAGGAAGGGGTGATGGATAGAGGGATTGATGGGAATGAGAGTGGGACTTAGCGGAACGGGATGGAGGGAAACAGGCATTATAAATAAGCGCTTCATCCGGTTTTCTTCTTCAACTTGTGCACGAGTCGCCCGTGCTTGTAGAGCGCGGACTTGAACCCGAAGGCGGCGCCGCAGCGCGTGCACTTGTACGGCCGCGCGCCCGTGTGCGAGTTCACGTGCTGCGCCAGCAGGAGCTTCGTCTGCGGGGAACAGCCAGTTGGCAAATATAGGAACATTTTTTAGGGCACCTTTTCTAGTTTCCCCGACTGAGCGAGGAAAGCAGTGCCTCCCTAAATAGGGCTGCTTTGTCGTTCTAGGTGCTTCATTCGCCCCAAATTTGTAGTGCCAAAACGGCACCCCTAGAACCGCCCATGTGCAGGAGTCAAAGCCCAGGGGGCCGATTTTTGAAAGCACATATGTGAAAATACCACTCGAAACTGGTGAAAAATTGTGCTGAATTTGAAATACGAGCTTAAAAGACACTTGCGGCTCTCATTAATCTTGTGAACTAGTCAAAACTTTGATTAGAGCTGTAGTTTTTTGAGGATATAAACCTACGAATAATAATAAGTCAAGAAGCGTAATTCCCTAACAGTTGCCGCTTCGATTGTCATTCCACTTACGCACACAAACTAACAGCAATGCAAACGTAACACCTGTCACTCCGATAGACAATACTTGCACGCGATTAGTCCGCGCGTCGTGATCGTGTCCGCCCACTTGCGGTAAGGGAAGGGTGCGTGGATCGCATGCATCCAGAGTCGTCAAGTATGGTGTCCTAAAATATTTATTTACTTACATATGAAAGGTGAGTCCTCTATTTTTCATATCTGAACGGCTTCTACACCACTTCACACAACACGGTGGCATATTTTTCAAATGTATTAGCGCAAAAATACAATGATAACGTCACGATAACGGCTCGAGCGTCCCGGCCGGACTAATTCGCCGCGCGGTACATATTTTAAGCCCCCCACCCTGCGGTCCACTTCGCGTGGTGTTTTTTTCGGGCTTAGTTACGCTTCTTGACTTATTATTCGTAGATATAAACAGATTTATACCACTTTCAATTGGTACTTTCGAGTGACGTGCTTTCAAAAATCGGGCCCTAGCGTGCACCGAGCCAGACCTCTCTACCACCTCCCATCACCACAGGACTTTGTGCATATCGGAGTCCGAATACGGAAGCGGTCAAATGCGCAGGATATATTTGGGTGCGTAAACGTTTGTGCACACGCAGGCGCACACACTCATAGAAAGAAAGAAAGAAAGAAAGAAGGCATTTATTCCTTTTTGCAAGACACACAAATATAAGATAATATACACAGTTTTATAGAAAATAAACAAGGTATAACAAAAAAAAAAAACATAGACATGAAAAATAGATCATCAGCGTTGTGTGTCTTCGCAAAAGTGAAACGGTCGCTGGCTCAGCATTACGCTGAGGTGTTAGACACCTGCAGCACTGATTTTCAGCCAGAACCGTCTATGACTCACGAAACGATACACAGATAAAATATGTATGTATGTATGTATGTAAACTCATTGTGCAAAATATACTACATAATTCATAAACCTTTACGTAAACAATGCAATAGAACCCGACTTATGTGTAACTAAAGAAATACATAAATTAATTAAATAGTTTACAATAAACAAAAATAAAAAGGAGGGAAAACTAAATTGTTCAAAAACAACAGGTTGGCATATCAAAGTGCAAAGTGCTGGAGGACTATTGGAAGGATTTTTGGAGCGTCAATAAGTGATCCTTCAGCTTGCGCTTGAAGGTGTAACTACTTGACGCCCCTTGGATAGGGGGAGGAATATCATTCCAGCACTTGGACGCCGCAAACTTGAAACTGCCTCGAAATGCCGCAGTCCGATGCTTAGGTATGAGAACCATTGCGCTCCTGCGCTCACTCCTTGACCAAACCATCTTGTTAAAGAGGTATGATGGGGTCTCGTGACGTCTCACACCGAACAGCAAAGTGGCTAGGTGCATGCGCCTGCGCGCAGGCATGTTCAGCAAGTTGGCGGCGTTCAGGTATGGGGTGATATGGGAGCGGGGAGGGACGCGGAAACAAAAACGAGCACATGCGTTTTGCACTCGCTGTAAAAGCCTCTTAGAACGACCAAGAATGCAACCGCCATAAATAACGTCACAATAGTTTAATCTGGACAATATAAGCGATTCACAAAGGTCAACACGCAAATCGACACTAAGGTAATCGCGTATATTGTACAGAATTTTGAGGCGGTAGAAGCAGTTACTCACAACTTTCAGTATGTGGTTCTCAAAGTTCAGCTTGCCGTCCATTAGGAGGCCAAGGTTATTGGCTTCTACCACCCGCTCTATTGGTTCACCCATGACGGCAACATTCCCGGTAGCCAGAGCAGCAAGAGTATTCTGAATTTGATGCCTCGACCCAAAAACGATATACTTCGACTTGCGGGGATTAAGGACCAAACAGTTCTTCTCCGACCAAGCCGAAATACGGTCTAGATCTGCATTGATGGCGTCCACAGCTAAAGACGTCTCTGACGGCGCGCAGGAGATATACAGTTGCAGATCGTCCGCGTAAAGATGGTATCCACTGCTCTTTATACCGTTGACAATATCAGAACTGTACAATATAAAGAGCAGAGGCCCAAGTATTGAACCCTGCGGCACTCCCCGTGTCACAGGGCAAAGAGAGGACCGCAGAGCACCACCATCCATCCCACGCAATACGACTGTCTGCGCACGGTCAGTCAAATAACTGCTAAACCATTTTATCGCTGTGGCATCAAATCCGTAATAAGACATCTTAGATAATAGCAAGGGGATACTAATACAATCAAAAGCCCTGGAGAAATCTAAAAGCACTAATATGGTACTTTTACCATCATCCCGAGCCTGCAGAATATTATCGACTACATCGAGTAACGCAGTAACTGTCGATCGACCCTTGCGAAAACCCGATTGTAGTTCAGGTAGGATGCTGTATTTCTCCAGGTATTCCGACAGCTGTTCGCAAACCACCCTTTCTATTATCTTTGATGCACAGGGAAGGATACTAATAGGACGGAGTTCGGACAGATTCACGGGATTTGTGGTTTTTGGTAACGGGGTCACTTGAGCGATTTTCCAATCAGTCGGGAAAGTCATAGTCTGAATACTCCTATTGATGATGAATGTCAGTATCTTAGAAGTCACCGGGAGAGTCATAAGTAACATGTCAATAGCGATCAAATCATGTCCCTTTGCAGTCGTTTTGATAGAGTTCGTAATTTTGGTCACAGTTTCAGACGTTGTTGGTTGAAGAGTAAAAGTTTTGTCACTATGTCTATCAAATTCATACCGTGTCAAGTCAGATATAGATACGGCTGGGTTACCAGGTATGTTTAAAAAATGGCGGTTTATTAAGTCGGGGTCGTTAAAGTGTGTCGGGAGGTCAGTCCGCGTCTTTGAGTCTGGAAGGACAGTGCGCTTTAAGTTTTTCCAGAGAGTCTTTGAGTCGGTAACGTCGTTGATGTGGTGCTTGAAGAAGGCACGTTTCTCGCTATGGATGGCTGCGATCACCAGGTGTTTTAAGTCTAAATAGTACTGCTTATGAGCATCAGTCTTGGAACGCTTGTATTTCTCATGAGCTTTGTCCCTAAGACGCATCATAAGCTTCACATTGCTTGTCAACCATGGTTTGAGTGCCTCCTTCACCACAATTGTTTTTTCAGGAGCGTGTTTATCGAATAATTGTAGTAAACAATCATTAAATACTCGTATCATGTCATTCACGTCATCAAGTAAAAGTATTTGGTCCCAATTTATAGACTTGAGGTCATTGTCGAAGTCACTAAAGTTAATGTCTTTAAGAGGTCGGTATGTAATGCGTCTCGGCGTCGGTTTCTGTTTTTTTATGTCAAACTCGGCCGTAATGAATGCATGTCTACCCAAGTCGGGAATGTGCTTCACATCCACATTCACGACTCGAGCGTCAGTGCAAATCAGGTCTATGGTCGTTTCGCTGTGTTCAGTGAAATGCGTCGGATCGCTTACGTGTTGAGTTAGATTCACTGAAGTTAAAAAATGCGTCAGACGTTCAAATTTTGTATTTGTTTTGTCAGTAAAATTTATGTTGAAGTCTCCAAGCAAAATCAAACGGTCATAATTGTCAAAAGAAGTAATCGAAGTCGTAATGGCGTCAAAAAAAGTGTCAACATTAAGCCAAGGAGGACGGTATGCGGTTCCAATTATTAAACGTTTGCTGTTTACGTTAAATTTCAACCACATTTGTTCTACGAGAGCGGCCGGGGGGTGCGGAAGAGTGCGGGCGGTGAGGTCACGGCGGATAAAAAACCCTACACCACCCCCGCGCCCCGCGCGGATATCGGCTGGCCGCGCGACGTGCCGCAGTCGGTAGCCAGCCACCGCCGGGGCCCGGCCCTCCTCGCCGGCGCGCAGCCAGGTCTCGTTCACAGCAACAACGTCGGCTTTTGTCGTGGTCACAGTCGCAATCAACTCGTCATGTCCCGTACCAAGGGATCCAGCATTAAATAGACCAACTTTGAAGTTATTAAAACGAGGCATGGCAAGAACAGAAAAACATTACGTAAAAACAATAACAATAGAACGGAAGAATGCAGGTAAATGTGATATTTATACATAGTGTGGTAATTTCAATATGAAATATATGCATATAATACGTGTCATATAAATAAACTACTTTGTTTATAGGCAAATCACAGAACGGGACAAAAGTAATCAGTTGTTTCACTTTCACGACGACACAACACAATTTAAAATACACAATTAAAACAAAGGAAACATACAGGAAGGCCACAAAAGTAAGGTAAATAACAATATATAAATTTCTTACAAACATTATTTGGACAGACTTAAATAACGATACTAATAAAACACATTTTTTTTTCAGGACTCCACAATAAAAAACCAACAATAAACCACAACTAAACAATGGACAGGGCAACGGTGGCCGAAGTAAAAATATCTAGATCCGCCAAGGTGCGCAAGCGATGACCCGGCTGGCCGTCAGCTCTGCGGGCATAAATCCTCCCGCCCCGAGTCCACACCCAGCGCCAGGCGGCGGCGCTCCCGGCCTCGCGGGCGCGCTGGAACAGCTGGCGGTTGGCGGCCGTCAGCCGCTCGTTGACGTAGAACTGCCGCGGCGCCGCGGCCAGGCCCAGGCCGTCGGTGGTGGCGCCGCGGCGCACGCGCGCCTGCTTCAGCAGCTCTTCGCAGACGGCGCGGCGCGTCATGCGCACCACCAGCGGGCGCGGCCGGCCGTCCTCGCGCTCGCCGCCCACGCGGTGCGCGAACACCACGTCCCGCACGTCCAGCTCCACGCCCAGCTTCACGCAGACCCGCGTGACCAGCCCGACCGCACTCTCGCCCGACTCCTCCGGCACATTGGACAGCTGCACGTCGTTCGCCAACAGCTCCTGGTCCCGCTCGTTCAGCTCCGCCTGGAGGGCTGCGATGGCCTCCTCCAGCACCCTGGTGGCTACCGGCACGGTGCTATCGACGGCAGCCTTCTCCACGGCGTCGACGCGACTCTCCAGCGTGTCCACCTTCGCGCTGATGTCCGCCATGCACGCCCTGAGGTCCTGGAACTCCTGGCGGAACTCCCTGAGTTCGTGTCTCAGGGCCTGGAGCTCCTCCCGAAACAGCTGGAGCTCGTTTCCGAGCGACGACTGCGCCGTACCCCCGCTCACCGCCGGCACCGGCGGGACCACCGTCTCCGCACCCGATGGGACCTTCGCAGCGGTGGGTACCGCCGGTTTGACGGCCGGCGTTTTGGCGGACGCCGCTGATTTGGGAGGCGCCGCCGATACAGCAGATGGAGGGCCGGCGGAACGTGAAGCTACGGTCTTAGTAGCAGCGGTGGCGGCGGCGGGCGCCGCCGGCGCAGGAGGCGGGGCACTGGTAGATGCGGCTTGAGCGTGGACAGGCCCCGCCGGCCCGGGCTCCGTGGCGTCGGCGGCGGCGGCGGGCTGGGTGACCAAGCCCTTCACCGGCGTGTCGGCGCGGTTGTCTCGCGGCTGGGACCGCTTGCACGTCGGGCAGCTCCACTCCTGGGTGACCGCCGTCCCGACAGGAACCCCTACGCAGGCGCAGTGGTAGTGGCCGCTGCATTTTGGGCACACAACAGTTCCAGTACGCCCAGTGAATTTCGCACAAGCCGCGCATTTTGTGGACATGTTGTTTGTTTACTACACTTTTTTTTTTTTTTTTTTTTACTGTGGGTACCGTCACAACAACAACCGGGTCGATACAAATTCACAACGTTTTTTGTTGAAATGCACTGCACTAAAAACTTCGCGAGCAATGTCTGTTATCAATTGGGTAATTGTGATAAAATCTAGTAAACTCACAGAGCCTAAAATCGTTTTGTTTTATTTTAATTAAAATTAAGTTTACTAGTGCGCGTACTCTGTGTAACGTTCCGAGGGTAGAGATCTCATGTATGTAGCAGTACAGAACTGATATGGGACTTAAGTCATTTTTCTAATTTAGAACGTTAATTTGTCTATTCGCACACATTACTCGCACATACGAGCATAACAGGGTTAAGTCTTAAGTTTTTCATCTACAAAAGAATAGAGTGCGTACCGTGAAGGCCTTCCCGCAGTGCTCGCAGACCTTGTCCTTGTGCGGGCCGCGGCCCTCGTGGGCGCTTCGCACGTGCTTCTTGCGCGCCACCACCGTGTGGAACGCCTGCAACGCAATCATTAGTAGGTTTGTAATTGTGTCGCACAGACACATCATTCAAACAGATGACGCTTAGCGACAAAAATTCGCATAACAAGGTCACGTGACAGCTAGTAACTGGTAGAAGAATTCGAAGACTACCCACCTGCTATGGGTGGTGTAGGGGTATAGCACGCGTCACGGAATGACAAGGATCCGGGTTCGATTCGCGGCCATAGCTTTACTTTTCGGATTTTTCTGTGTTCTAATTTTCAGTGACATTTAGAAATTCAATCATTACTGGCGTTCAGTATCCCACGGGAACTACGAAATTTTCCAAGATAAAAAGCAGGCTATGTATTCCAGGCTTTAAGCTATGCCCCAAATTTCATCCAGATCTGTTCAGCCGTTCTGGCGTGAAAAAGTAACAAACGTTCCATACTCACAAACATTCGCTTTAGTAGCAAGTAATACTCGGGAGCAAAAAACGGGTCATTTTTCATACAAATTTCTACGGACAGTGACCCATAGGCTTATTACCTACCTCGCTCGCAATCGCCATCGTGTTCATTTTGACAGTTCTTGTATGAATGTGACAGCTAGCTGATTCCGATGCCAATTGTCAGCCCATACATGAACTGTCAAAATCAACACGATGGCGTTTGCGAGCGAGTTAGGTAATAAGCTTACCGGCTCTGAGGCCCGAGTTCCACTCGAAAGTGGTATAAATCAGCTTATATCTCCAAAACTACAGCTCTAATCAAAGTTTTGACTAGTTCACAAAATTAATGAGAGCCGTAAGTATCTTCTAAGCTACTCGTATTTAAAGTTCACAATTTTTCACCACTTTCGAGTGGTATTCTCACACAAGTGCTTTCAAAAATCGGGCCCAGTATATGATATCTGCTGTCAACGAACAAAAAATTTACCTTGCTACTCCGCTACTCACGTGCAAGATAACCAAGCCTGTGTGAAATATGTTTTTCATGCAACCCTCCCTCCACTGCTGCCAATAAAACACATATAAATCCCACAAACTTAATTATCCCTTACACCACACAAACACTGACGCCTTTCGATCCCTCTACGGGATCATTATCAAAGTTTAATGAACACAACTGTTACACATGCAAACCATGCATATACCTATATTTCACACAGGCTTGGTTATCTTGTGGAGAGTACCTAGCTTAAGAAATGCTGATGTAACAATAACTTAGGTTTTAATTCATTAAAGTTAGTCTTTACTCAACATTCCAGTTGTTTACTTGTCTTCGTTCCCCCCGTCCCACATGGCGACCTTGCCAGGATGCACGTGAGTAGCGGAGTAGCAAGGTAATTTTTTTTTGCCTGATTCAATAAAAGATATCTGTTGTCTCACCTCGCCGCAGTGCTCGCACGGATACTTGTCCTGCTTGTCGTGTACAGCGTCCACGTGGTTGGTCAGCGCGTATTGGTCGAGGAAGCCGATGTTGCAGTCCTCGCATCGGTACCTGCGGGACGCACCAGATCAACCAACAGGAACAAGATCAGTGCGGATGCAATTTACGCCAAAATCATGTCCAACGATATGTAAATATAACTCAAACGTGACTGACATTTTTTTTTTTTTTTTTTTTTTTATGTGAATAGGAAGCCAAACGAGCAAGTGGGTCACCTGATGGTAAGTGATCACCACTGCCCATAGACACCCGCAACCCCGGAGGGATTGCAGATGCGTTGCCAACCTAGAGGATTAAGATGAAATGCCTCTTGTGCCCGTAATTTCCCCGGCTGTCTTACTCTCCGCACCGGAACACAGCAGTGCAAGCACTGCTACTTAGCGGCAGGATTAGCGAGTAAGATGGTGGTAGCGATCCGGACGGACCTTGCACAAGGCCCTACCACCCGCAGTGATCTATCAACGCACAGCCCAAACCACTGGACGGATCGGGCTGAAATTTGGCATGCAGGTAGATGTTATGACGTATGCATCCGCTAAGAAAGGATTTTGATTAATTCTACCCTCAAGGGGATAAAATAGGGGATGAAAGTTTGAATGAAACTTTGTCAATTTTAAACCGATCGGGCTGAGACTTTGCATGCGTAAAGCTACTATGACGTAGGCATCCTCTAAGAACGGATTGCGTAATTTCTGCGGGATAGCGATAAACGAATTCTATGCAGACGAAGTTGCGGGCAACAGCTAGTACTTTATATGGATATGACTACATTTATTTATAAGTGAACATAATTGAAAATTAGTGTAGATAATTTTATTGTTGCTGTCCAGACCTGCAGCGCCATCTAGCGAGGATCTACGGGACCACACATGTCACATCAACCTATGTGACCAATAGAAACGCCGTTTGCAGCCGTGAATTTAATACGTCACTGTATTTTCTGTTCCCCTACCCCTCTTCGTTTTTGTTCGAAAATAATTATTGGAGCATACACACGTAAATCTGAGCTTTCATTTTACCGTCCCAGAAATACTAGAAACGCAACAAAAAATATAATTTGCAAATTTAATAACGCCAAGTACCTCAACATTGCTGTAAATAATCATATTTTTTTATCCACTCACTTGCTTTTGGATTAAAAAAATGGTGGCCTATATTGCTTTGTCATTTTGTGCAAATTTCTGCGAGATGCCGTGTTTTAATCATCACATAGACACATCATTCAAACAGATGACGCTTAGCGACAAAAAATCGTATAGTTACAAAGGTCACGTGACAGCTAGTAACAGGTAGAAAAATTCGAAGAATACCCACCTGCTATTGCTATGAGCGGTGTAGTGGTATAGCACGCGTCACGGAATGACGAGGATCCGGGATCGATTCCCGGCCATAGCTTTACTTTTCGGATTTTTCTATGTGTTCTAATTTTCAGTGCAGTTTAGAAGTTTCATTTCTAACGGTAAAATCAAAAGTAAACAAAAAAAAAATAAGAAGTAAAAATTCTTGATTCTTTTGTACCCATTTAAAGAGGTTTTTTTTAGCATACTTGCTGTTAGGCAGTGAATAAAAAACGATTGAATGTGGTTGGAATTTTATTATATTTTTGCATGACTAATGACCAGACAGTAAATTAATGATTATTAATGTAGTATGTATATAAAGGCAAGTTAACAAAACTTTAAAAAACGGTACTAATGCGAAGTTATCTCATTAAGGGATTTCTTCCAGGTACCCACACATTAGTTAATTGGCGCATTAGGGGCCGTCCATTAATCACGTGATCTTTTTTTAAGCATTTTTTAACCCCCCCTACCCCTTGGTGATACATGGTGAGGTTTAAGACTACCCCCCCCACCTCCCATCCAACATCACGTGTATTTTACGTATCAACAAAAAATCTTAAATTTTTTAGAACTAGAATTGACTTGCGCGCGCAAGCGCGCGTGTTGAATTTATATATTAATTTGGTATCGTATATGTCATGATATATTTTTGTGTCATTTTACTATAATACGTGTAACTGTAATTTAAAAATCGCGCGTTTGAAAAAATAATGAAAAAATAAATACACGTGATATCTTACTACACCCCCCTTCCCCCTTGTGACATTTCGTGATTTTTGTCTAACCCCTCCCCCCCCCCCTTTCAAGCCTCACGTGATTAATGGACGGCCCCTTAGAAGGGTATATTAAATTACAATATTTCTTGGATCTATCTTAATATTTTTTGTACAATCTTAGTCCTAATATTTTGTATGGTACTCCTCGAAACATATTTCTAAACAAAGGGTCACCTCACATTGCTTACACATATACTTCGAGCGAGACTTATTGCACCAGCGGCATCGAGCACTTTTCGACGGCCCTTGGCCGATGAAATGGTTGCCTTGCAGTATAGCTCTCTTTTGTCCTCCCGGGGACTGTACAACTGCTTTCGCCTTCACAAGCGGATTGCTAACACGCACTGGCAAATACGCTGCAATCATTTCATCGGCCAAGCGTCGCCGAAACGCCCGATTGGTGATATTCGTGTTTCGACTTTTAAATATGACGAACGCATTATGGATCGACACATTTAAAAGTCGACGGAAAACTTTTTTATACCACGCCATATTTTTCGACCTCTCAATGGGGTGCGCAGAGAGCAATTGATCTTTCCTATCCACGCCGCCCATTGAAGCGTTGTAATCTAGTACCGCTCGAGGTTTGTACTTACAGCGGCCGTATTTCTCCTTTCCACCCTCACCTTCGTGGAAAGTCGAAATCATGGCCACTATATTTGTGCCACGCCACAAAACTATGCTTAAGTCCCTCGAAAACGACTGTACGAGTTCTCCGACGCGGATCTCCTTTGACTGAGACTTAATCGCCTCCGGCACAAATTCGCGGCTTACCCGCAGTGTCCCAAAGCAATCAGTCTTTTGGGACTTGAGGTACCGCGCTAATAATGGCGAATTATAAAAATTGTTCATTATCAACGTATACCCCAGCCCCAGCAATGGCTTTGCAAGATGCACAATCTGTGCCGTGGCGTTCGTGGGAGGCATCGAAGACGCAGAACTTGTCGCAGGTCCGTCAGTCAAGTCGTTATCGTCCGGTCTGCCTACGCCGTCAGTCTTTCCTGTGTAGACGAAAAAGCTCCACAAATACCCCGTGTCAGATTCGCACAACTCGTAGCTTCTAACGCCAACTTTGGCAGCTTTTGTGGCGATTTTTTGCGCGAAGGAGAGCCGACCGTGCCATTTGAGGAGTGATTCGTCTATTGCTACGTTTTGCTTCGGAATGTACAGCTTGCCGAATTTCTGGTTTAAGTGGTCCAGTACAGGCTGTATTTTCCGAAGCTTTTTCTGGGCGCACGTGAGTCCGGTCAAGTCAGTCATGTCGTCAGTGAAATATAGCATTCGTTTCAGTAGATTAAATCGGTTATACGTCATGAGGTTTTTAAAATATTTCAGGGTGAGATAACCATTCTCCTTGAAGTAGTCGGCTTCGAAATGTAGCGGGGCTAGCCCTTGCAAGATAAGTATGGAAAGGAAAATGAGTATCTCCTCTCTGTCGGTGTTCTGCCATTTGTTAAGTCTCGAATGTTCGGTCGTTATCTGGTCTATTAACAAGTTGGAGTGCTTGTTCGTCTGTGTAACTATGAAATCTAGGAGGGAATCGTCGAAAAATTTTCGGAATACGTCTAGTGGGGTCGTAGTGTCATCTAAGTCGAACGTGGGTCCAGGCGTGGCTGCGAACGTCTCCCGCTGACCTTTGAACGTTGTGTTATTGCTTGTCCAGTCAAATGTCAGGTCGATCATACTCGTTATAGTTTTGTCAGCGTCTACGTCTTCGTCTTCCAGCCATTGGCGAACGTCTTCGGCTATATTTGGCGGCAATATAGCGGGCTCTTCACAAGCGATGTCGACGGGAGTTGGTTTATCATCATCAACATCGTCTTCCTCGTCTTTATCACTGTCATCCTGCATGGCTTTCCACCAGCCCTCGAAGATCTCCGCTGTCGTGGTTCCATGATCTAAAAATTAAACAAGCTACTTGTTCAATAACGATAAATGATAAAAAACAAAACACCGCTATGAACCTCAAATATGTTTTTACAAATCCTACTAATATCATAAACGCGAAAGTTTGTAAGTATGGATGGATGGATGTTTGTAACTCTTTCACGTAAAAACTACTGAACGGATTTGGATAAAATTTGGAACGGAGATAGCTGATACCCTAGATTAACACATAGGCTATTTTTTATCCCGGAAAATTGCATAGTAATTGAAGTAGTGGGCAGCAACTAGTAATTTTATATTTTGCTTCTTTTGTATTCATCCCTCATTGTGTCCCAAAATGTTTTATTTAAAGTTGAGTATTTTTACCCGCCGGCGGAATCCTAGGTTAGACTTTAGTAAAAAATCCGAGTATCACATAGAGTCTGGCAAACGAAAGCGTGACCTGAAAAACCGCGGCAAATTTAAAAAATATACATGTGGTATTACTATTTATAGTAGGAAAAAAATGTTTTGATACTGGTTTTTTTTTGTATTTATGACAATCAATTTGTATAATAGTTGTTTGCGAGCTTAATCTAATACGGCTTGACCGATTTTAAGAAACGTTTTTGTCTGTATTCGGTAGGTCTGAGAATAAGTTGTGGGCTATTTTTTATACCCCTATCGAGATGGAGTCGCGGGCAACAGCTAGTTTCTTATACAAGGAACACACCACATCTTTAGAAATATTAACCTGAGGTTAAAAACACACTTCAAAAAGTCATTTGTTTTTAAATGCATTAAAGGCCTTGACCGTTGTGGATGTGAGTAAAAAAAACGAGTGTGTTGATTTATTTATTAGAATAGAATGTACATTTATTAATATAATATTTACCTACTTAACGTTTACTTTCTTCAACAATTGGTTTAATCTAGTACCAAAGACTTTGACGAGTGCTTTGACGTGCCATTGACAGACTAATAATGTTGCCATATTAAAACTTAAAAAAAAAGTCCAGGTCACGCTTTCGTTTGCCAGACTCTAGAACATAAATAAAGTAAAATAATAATGAAAAATATCACATAATAGTCTGATAAATAAACTATGCATGTAACATACCTAATCCAGCAACCACTTCGTTTTTATTATGTTTTGTCTTGGTGTCCTGTTTAATAATATCTGAAATAGAAAATAAATTCATTAAACAATTCCATGCTGGTCTGGGAGCAAAGAAAAAACACAGAATGTACCAGTTGCTTCTCTTCCCGCGCTAGGTAAAAGTCCATGGAGGGATTGGGCGAAAATCAAAGGGATCATGTTATAGGCGATGCGGCTAGCAACCCATCACTATTTTGATTCCCCTTTCCACCCATACGCACACAATCAAACGTGGTCTTTAGTTCTTGTTACCTTATTCTCTAACCCGTTAAGGATAAAGACTTGATTTATGTGTGTAAACAATTAGTTTTTTAAACCGCGCCTACATTTTGCAACACGTGTACATTGTTTACATACATACATACATACATAAAATCACGTCTTTATCCCTTACGGGGTAGACAGAGCCCAAGGTAACAGGTACCTACAGGCCACATTTAGCAAGATTGTGGGCGTATACATGGAAAATGGAATCAAAATAGTGATGGGTTGCTAGCCTCATCGCCTATAACATGATTCCTATTACCTTCGCCCATTCCCTCGATGGGCTTTTACCATCTGCGCGGAAAGAGAAGCAACTGGCACATTCTATGTTTTTCTTTACTTCCAGACCAGTATAGAAGAGTCCATTGTTTAACTGGATGTTATTTTAATATTATCCACCCTATTTCCCTAAGGGCCGATTTTTCAACCCTCAGATAAGCATTTAACTGACAGATACCCATAGAGTTATTCGTAGAATAGGGCTTATCTGACGATTGAAAAATCGGCCCTAAATCGGTTAATATGCAAAGGAAATTGTCACTTACTTGAAGGGCCAGCTTTTTGTGTCCGTAGCGTGCACGGTGCGAGTATGACGGGCGCTTTGTTCCCTGAAATATGGTTAAAAATTAGGAAAAATCATAAGAAATCGATATGTCACGGCAAACTCGTGTGTTGTCACTTACTTGCATTTGAATTAGCCTTTGAAGGGGCCTGTTCTCGTGGCCTGTGCGTTGCCGGTGTCTGATTCCCTAAAATATAATTCAAAATTAGCATTAATCATAAATTTGCGTGTAGAATAACAATATGTAATGCAGATTTAAATCGAAAATGCATGCCATCCATCTTATTGGCTATTTGCATGCCTCATGGCGCAACATAGTGGTCCTAAATATACACATAAGATGTCTGTATAGGTATGTATGTATTTGCCTGTGTTTTGACACACGCGCGCACACACACACGCGCACATATATACACTCTACACAACATGATAAGTACATTCACTTCTTTTGCAGCCATTTCTTTTTTTAGCAGATTTTTCTTGTTTTTTATTCACGCAGGGGCTGCGATGTACCACATCAAGGGGCCTCTCTGTAAACCAGCGCTGAGCTCTCGAGCCCAGCACACGCCGAGATTGGTACCCGTTGCTAAACTTGTGTACTGTTACTTTTAAGTTTATAGCATGTCATTTTTATTTCTGTGTGTACCTTGTCACTAGCAATTTTAATTAATTTGAATTTGAAAAAAAAATCGAGAATCGTTCACTAGATTCAGAGTAAACACAACATACACATATTGCGTGTAGTCCAGCCAACACGCAGGGGCGAGCAGCCCGGGCCTTCCACGGCACCATCTAAACTGATAACGCTGCAAAATAAAATTAAGTTGAAAAACGCAAGAAGTTTGTATTTATATAAGTTGCTAATGAAACAATAAAAACAGCATCTAAAAAGCAAAATCACCTGGTTGGGGTCACACACTCGGGCTCGATTTGACGGCGAGGCGTCGCTAATCCATGGCAGTCAGGGTCATCTCTGTAGGCAAAATATGTAATACATACATACATACATACATGAATCACGTTTTTATCCCTTACGGGGTAGACAGAGCCTAAGGTAACATATTTTATATTTATATATAAATAGGAAGGCAAACGAGCAAGTGGGTCACCTGATGGTAAGTGATCACCACTGCCCATTGACACCCGCAACCCCGGAGGGGTTGCAGATGCGTTGCCAACCTAGAGGACTAAGATGAAACGCCTCTTGTGCCCGTAATTTCCCCGGCTGTCTTACTCTCCACACCGGAACACAGCAGTGCAAGCACTGCTACTTAGCGGCAGGATTAGCGAGTAAGATGGTGGTAGCGATCCGGACGGACCTTGCACAAGGTCCTACCACCCGCAATTTAGATAAGTTGCTAATGAAACAATAAAAACAGCGTCTAAAAAGCAAAATCACCTGGTTGGGGTAACACACTCGGGCTCGATTTGACGGCGAGGCGTTGTCGCTAATCCATCGCAGTCAGGGTCATCTCTGTAGGCAAAATATGTAATCGTTAACACACACAAACACACACACACACACACACACAAATCACGTCTTTATCCCTTACGGCAGGGGTCGGCAACCTTTTGAGTCGGAAGAGCCAAAAATTACTATTTACAAAATTTCAAGTTTTTAAAGAGCCACAAAAAATTTCTCGCCAACAATAGCCTCAATACTTTCATAAAGTTTGTTGATAAAAAAAAGTAATCTATTTGTTCATAAGAAAAATATCTATTTATTCATATATAAGTAGTGTTTTTCACAACAAATAATCACATGATAATGAATAAGATAAAAATGAAAATAATAATATTTGCGAATGGAACTAAAGAGCCGCAGCCTCACATCCAAAGAGCCGCATGTGGCTCGCGAGCCGCAGGTTGCCGACCCCTGCCTTACGGGATAGACAGAGCCTAAGGTAACAGATACCTACAGGCCACAATTAGCAAGATTGTGGGCGTGTAGGTGAAAAATGAAATCAACATAGTGATGGGTTGCTAGCCTCATCGCCTATAACATGATTCCTATGATTTTCGCCCATTCCCTCGATGGGCTTTTACCATCTGCGCGGACATTACCATACCTAGGACGGTGAATTAGTATATGTCTCGGATCGCAGGTGTTTATGGCCCTCACCTTCGGATCGGATAATTACTTTGTATATTATGGGCTGCAAAAGTGCATGGACAATTAATCCTACTAATATTATAAACGCGAAATTTTGTAACTATGGGTGGATGGATGTTTGCTACTCTTTCACGCCAGAACGGCTGGACAGATCTGGATGATATTTGGAACATAGATAGATTATAGTCTGGAATAAATAAAAATTGCGTATTTCCTGCGGGATAGCAATAAACGAATTCTATGCAGACGAAGTTGCGGGCAACAGCTAGTTATAAATAAATTCAGTTCTAAATTGGTCAAGCAATTCTGCAGCCCATTGTACATATACCTATGTCACCGTAAGATTGTAAATGCCCTTAGGTTTGTAATCTAACGCGCGAGAGTAATCTAAACTAAGCAAACCAATTAGTCAGTTTATAATCATACATACATAACTCACGTTTTTATCTCTTACGGGGTAGACAGAGCCAAAGGTAACAAGACCTAAAGGCCACGTTTAGCATAATTGTGGGCGTATGGAAAAGGGGAATCAAAATAGTGATGGGGTTGCTAGCCGCACCGCCTATAACATGATTCCTAAGATTTTCGCGGATTTTACCATCTGCCCGGGAAGAGGAGCAACTGGTACATTCTATGTTTTTTCTTTACTCCCAGACCAGCATGGAATACGGTACCATATACAAAGCAAACATCTTACATTATCTCCCACGGCATAAGCTTCCGAGCTGGAGGTGTCGCCGGAGACCCTGGCACTACCCGGCACTCGGTTCTTTCGGGGGACTGTTTCCTAAAACATAATTGTTATATTTTAAAACAGTTACTTTTGTACTGTCAAATGAATCAAGAATTTTTATTTCTTCATTTTTTTTAATGTTTACTTTTACGGTTTTACAGTTAGAAATTAAATTTCTAAATGTTACTGAAAATTAGAACACAAAAAAATCCGAAAAGTATAGTTACGGCCGGGAATCGAACCCGGATCCTCGTCATTCCGTGACGCGTGCTAACCCCTACACCACCCATAGCAGGTGGGTAGTCTTCGAACTTTCTACCTGTTACTAGCTGTCACGTGAACTTGTTACTATGCGAATTTTTGTCGCTAAGCGTCATCTGTTTTAATGATGTGTCTGTACGACACAATTACAAAGTTACTTTTGTGTATACCGCCAGAGTTGGGCAAAAATTATCTTTTTACGAAAAACCGGGAAGTTAAATCATCTTTTATTTGAAGTAACTAAATAATCCGTCATTTGTTATTTTGAATTTATCTAGATGTCTCATTTTTATCTAGATAAATTAGTTGGGATAAAATAGTAGTACCTACAGTCAGTTTATGTTGCAACATTTATTTTCTATGAGCAATGTCAGTGTGACGGTTTGACCCGACGTGACATTCTGTATACATTTATTATTATAAGCTTACTTCAATAACAAACGAGGTCGGTTATCTTCATCTAGATAATTTATCTAAATAAAAAAGTTGTCAACGCACTATTTGTGATTGAATTTATCTTCGAATAAATTTATTTGAAATAATTATCTAGATAAGAAATTATCTAAATAACGCCCAACTCTGTAT
Organism: Pandemis corylana; assembly: GCA_949127965.1. Classification (NCBI taxonomy): domain Eukaryota; kingdom Metazoa; phylum Arthropoda; class Insecta; order Lepidoptera; family Tortricidae; genus Pandemis; species Pandemis corylana. Next base: position 3,222,693 of record OX421878.1, on the reverse strand, counting down.
ACCGCAATGGTACCTAATGGGGGCGTTCAAGTAGTAGTAGCGCTTTTTTGCTTTGCTTATTTTTGATGACGGGAGGTGGGGGGGTCGATATGGTGATTACGTCAGCAGTTTCGAACTGCTGCTCACGAATCAATAAAATCAGAATCCATTAAAAGAAAAATGCATAAAGGTACCAATGATTACGTAAGCATGGGAGGGGGGGGGGTAAGAGGTATGCTTACTTTTGCTGACAAGGGGGGGTAAATAATTGTAAAAAATCTGCTTACGTAATACTTGAACGGCCCCAATACATAACCGTGGTTTCAGATGTCTCACCTCGTCTGCTTGCGAGGAGGAGCTCCTGGCAGCAAGAACCTCTCCATCTGCTTCTCCCTCTTAGCCACATAGATATCCCGGGTCTCGGTCGGAAGCGCGTTTCTACGTTTTTTGGTTTCTTCATGTGATCTAAAAATATATATATTTACATACAAATACCCGCTGTGTCGTTTGCTGCAATAAGAAACATATTAAACTAGGGACTCGCGGGCTTATTACGGAACTCGCTCGCCATCGTATTCGTCGTCGAAGTTGATTGTGTTGTCATTCCGATTACGGAATATAAGTCGTTGTTAAAATACAAACACAGTTGGTTAAGTTAAGGTTATTTTTTATGACTACCCAGAACCGATGATTAAGTGCCCCGAATCGGTTCTGGGTGGTCATAAAAAAAGATCTAACCCAGGGGTTCCCAATCTTTTTCAACCTGCGGCGCAGTTACAAGTTTAGTATTTTGTAACGGCGCCCTGCCTTAGCTAAGTTAGGTTAGGCTACTTAAAGGAATATTATATTATATTATTTACCGATGCGAGCGCTCAAATAGGTAGCCGCGAATATTTGTGGTTTCGGATAGTGATAGAACTCACGGCGCCCCTCTTTACTTTCTACGGCGCACACTTTGGGAACCCCTGACCTAACCTATTATTTTTGGATACTAAATTTATTTTAACAATTCCATGATGACTGTACTTCTGCCCTAACACGAAACTGGTAAACAGAATCTGTCTTGACCCGAATATGTCCTAACCGAATAAAGGAAAAAAATCAAGCATGTATTGTCTTTGCTTCACTTTGAACCCTTTACGCCAACAACCACTTAGCGGCCTATCATTGTCGCCGATCTACTTAGTTATTTGTGTCCTATCGAAAAAAAATATTGATATACCCACTCTTAACCTGTATCAAAAACTTACTTTACTCGTGGCGTTTGAAGGGTCAAATATAGATTTCACTTGGCAAATACATAACAAGATAAAAACACAAAGCATCATTACAGAATCAAAAGTTTATTGCATTACTATACTTACATCTATCAAAAGCATAAAGAAAAAAATAAGGCCCAAGTTCTTCTCCAAAAATGTCGGCCTCTTAAAATACTGAGATCAAAAATTAGGCCACTTGTTAATTGTTCTACTCTTTCTGCTGCTGTTGCCAAAACTCATTCCATTTCCATTGCATTTTCGATCCATGTCCCAAAGTCCACGTTATTATTAGAACATCATGATTTTGTATACCAAACTTTGAAGTATTAAATACTTTTTGAAGTAAACAAACATGGCAAATCAATTTTGACATAATAGAGCCCAATAAAAAAGAAATCGAAAGTTGACGCAATATGTTTGTAATTTGTTGTAAACAAAGAAATCGTAAAGCATTTTTTGTATTTTGTAATTATCTCAATACGTAAGGGTTGCGGATAAAATCTGGTCAACTCAAAACTGATATTTTCTCATGCTGAACAACTTACAACATGTTTCAGTCCAATACATGTTATTTTTAAAGTGTCATCTCACGCCGAAACATATGACACCGCGAGTCGGGTTCGCCGTAGTTCATTAAAATTAATTTTTTAGTGCTTTTTAGTAAAAAAAACCCAAAAACGAACAGCAGTTTGCAACTTTTGGATACACAACACAAAAAACGATTCAGTTAGTCGTAACAGTAATGTTAATGATAAGAGCAACACCAATCCGTTTTAATACTGTTGTAACACTGTATGTCTAACTCTTCCTTCTTCCTGCGTGTGCTTATTTTACATGGCTATGAATATAACTTAAAAAAAATAATCTTTTTTCTTTTTATCAAAGGTTGCCGGCGAGATCCTTTTTTAGGGATTACCCCACCTTTGTACATCTGTTTGTCCTGTAACCAACGTTTCATATGTTTTTAGTATGGTAACGATTACATACAACATGTATCTATGTTGTGTAGACATTTCTACTACTTACCTACTTGTTTGTTTTGTTGCTGTGCCATGTACTTGTATTATTTTCAACTAAGGAAACTATAGGTCTATTTTCACTCATTGTCATAGTAAGTTTATGTACCTATGCGACTGCTTGTTTCTTAATAAATAAAAAAATAAAAAATAGTAAAAAAATAACGAGAAATATTCTATACTAGCTGTTACCCGCAACTTCGTCTGCAAAGAATTCGTTTATCGCTATCCCGCAGGAATTACACAATTTTCCGGGATAAAAAGTAGCCTGTGTGTTATTCGAGACTATAATCTATCTATGTTCCGAATTTCATCCAGATCTGTCCAGCCGTTCTGGCGTGAAAGAGTAACAAACATTCATCCATCCATCCATACTTACAAACTTTCGCGTTTTAGGGTGCGGCTCCACTGAGGCGGAGACGAGCGGAGCGGAGAGGAGACGTGTGGGGATCGACCAATCATATTACATTCATATTACAAGAAATCCACATCTCGTCTCCGATCTGTAATATGATTGGTCGATCCCCACACGTCTCCTCTCCGCTCCGCTCGTCTCCGCCTCAGTGGAGCCCCAGCCTTAATCGCAAGTCACCGAAAAACTCTGTCTTAACTACTTTGAAATGAGATTGTAATTCATAATTATTCATTGGGGCTGAAACATAGCTATACTCTGATAGTTGGATTAACACTGAATCGTTTGATGAATAATTTTAATAGTAAAATATAAATTTGAATACTTACGGCATTTTTAAAAACACTGTGCACTTTTACGCTACTTCTTCTTCTAATATGGCCCCATCGATCGATGCGATGATTTCGCCAATGTCAAAGTAATAAATGCAGTATTCAAAAATCTTGCGACAAAAATGTCGGCAACGTTGTACGGTAGAACACGGTCAACAGACCCCTCCCCGTGTCGGGCTCTTAGCCAACGGATAATGATATCCCTCAGAATCTGCCAGGAAATCATTAACCGATGCCCAGGGTGCACCGGACCAAGCACTGCTCTTCCCCCCGGACGGATCCAAAAACGAACCGCAGCTCTTGACCACACGCGGAGGTAACCCGACTCGCACACCTAGGCTTCTGCTAACTTAGCAATCGTTTGTCCTTATCTGTGAACGGTAAATGTCAAAGTGACAGATAAGGACAAACGATTGCAAAGTCAGCAGAAGCCTACAGAGCGTTTATGAATAAGGGGGTACCTATCCACATGGATCATATAGCTTGTTCAACTTTTTTAACTCTTTAGACCTTCGGCTGACTGGGAGCGTTCAAGTATTACGTAACGCAATTATTGAAGATTTTTGACCCTCCCTCCCCCCCTTGTAACGCGCCGTAACGTTTTTCTGTACCCCCCCCCCCCCTCTAAATGTTACGTAACACTCAAGTGACCATTTTTACCCAAAAGTGTCAAAATTTATGTTGCGCAAAGTACAAGAAAGTCGCTACATACATGCGTAGTTTGTTAACTTGGCAGTTTTAATTTCATATTTTTTTATTAAAAAAAAGAAAACATTACGTAACGTGTTGTAAGAAAGACCCCCCCCCCCCTCCCGCCTCTGTAACGCATCGTAACGTTTTACGATAAAAAATTGCGTTACGTAATACTTGAACGCCCCCTGTCCAACCTGAATACAGCAATCGCCAATTTCGGCTTGGCTTAATTCAATTTCAGACTAGCTTCTACCCGCGACTTCGTCTGCGCAATTATACACATAAACCTTCTTGAATCTACTAAAAGAAACCGCATCAAAATCGGTTGCGTAGTTTTAAAGATCTAAACATATAGGGGCAGACAGCGGAAAGCAGTGGCGTAACTACAGGGTGGCAGGGGTGGCAAAATGCCAGGGGCCCCTAGCTCTAGGGGGTCCTGAACTGGCTTGGTTTAGAGCACAGAAGGGACGCTGATGCACTTCTTTATATTGAGGAAGGATCTGACGAATTTGCCGCGGGTCCCAGACGTTATAGTTACGCCACTGGCGGAAAGCTTTTTGCTATGCAGTGATTTCGCGGGTGGTAGGGCCTTGTGCAAGGTCCGTCCGGATCGCTACCACCATCTTACTCGCTAATCCTGCCGCTAAGTAGCAGTGCTTGTACTGCTGTGTTCCGGTGCGGAGAGTAAGACAGCCGGGGAAATTACGGGCACAAGAGGCATTTCATCTTAATCCTCTAGGTTGGCAACGCATCTGCAATCCCTCCGGGGTTGCGGGTGTCTATGGGCAGTGGTGATCACTTACCATCAGGTGACCCACTTGCTCGTTTGCCTTCCTATGAATTGTTTGACGTTTCCACTCTATCGGGTGGTTCACTCTATGCCGGGTGCTCACTTGAGGTCCTCGGGGGCCGCGTGGCGCAGTGTCTTGCGCAGGTGCGCGCGGTACACATACTTGTTGCTGAAGTGCACGTCGCACTCCGCGCAGTACGCCGCCTCCGAGTTCTGCCGACACAATACACAATACAATACAATGCACAACACAATACATACTCGTCCACCCCTAATATAATAACTCCTTTCATCCACTCAAAGGTTGACTGGAAGAGATCCCTTAAAGGGATGTCCGCCTTTGTGCATGTATCTCATTGTTTGTCAATTGTATTTGTCTTGTTTATTTTGCACAATAAAGAGTTTAGATACATACAATACTATACATAATACAATACAATGCAAATACTCTTTATTGAACACGAGAACGAACAAGGTAGACAATTAGCGGTCTTATCGCTTAATAGCGATCTCTACCAGACAAGCAATAAGAAAAAGAAATAGGTTGGAGAACTAGGAGACAGTTTAAGTACGCGGCGGATAATAAAAAAAACAATACTAACATAAATATAATATATAGCTAAATATGTACACACATAACATAATTGTGTGATTCCCCAGGTCTTGCAGGTGTCCCTGGGCGACGGTTATTCCTTTCCATCAGGTGACCCGTCGGCTCGTTTGCCCCCTCTTATATAAAAAAAAACCTTAAGGCCACGTTTAGCATGATTAAGGGCGTATAGGTGGAAAGGGAAATCAAATATTGATAGGTTGCTTGCCGCATCTCCTATAACATGATGCCTATGGAGTGGTACGGATGCATAAAGGAAACAAGGCACTCCACAATAAATATATAACTGTATATTCAGAAAGGAACACTGAATAATATATACAGGAAGGACAAAACTAGAAAAAAAATAGGAATAAGCGTGTGGTATGGATGACAGATCACCACGGCAAGAAGTGTATGACAGTTGCTGTTTGAAACCGCACATGCGCACTCGACCATTGAGGTCGGCAGTCCTCGGCCGGCGCTCGGAAGCGCTCGGCTTTGTCAACGAAAACAGTTTCCACTAAAAAGTCTAGCTAACCCATAAAATAACAAGTCCTCCCTCGATGGGCTATTCGAGTAACGCGTCTACTAATTCAAAGTCACCGCGTGCCTACACCCTCATAGTTACAGCTGATTCAATAAAATGGTTACCTTCTTATGTTTCTCCATGTGCGCCTTCAGTCCGCTGTCTCCCTTGCACTCGGCGCTGCACACCCAGCAGGCGCGGGACGGCAAATCCGGGTGCGCGCGGCTACACACCACAAACCATGGCTATTACACCAGTAACGTTTGTACGTCTGTCTGTGCGTTTGATCCTCTTTCACGCTAAACCGGCTGGCCAGTTTTTACATGACATACTAGCTGTTGCCCACAACTTCGTCTGCATAGAATTCGTTTATCGCTATCCCTTGAGATAAAAATTATTTATGTTATTCCAGACTATAATCTATCTATGTTCCAAATTTCATCCAGATTTGTCCAGCCGTTCTGGCTTGAAAGAGTAACAAACATCCATCCATCCATACTTACAAACTTTCGCGTTTATAATATTAGTAGGATAAAAAAACACGCGTTTTTTTACAAGCTGTCATTTATCTTTCAATGTATGTATGTATGTTTGTCCGGGTGGAATCTAGCAACTTAAGTAATTTTGAAGCAGATATCAACTGTTTGAGCTGAAATTTCGCATACTTGAGTAAGCCGGGTGACAAGACAATAATCTGTAGGCTTATTACCTAACTCGCTCGCAATCGCCATCGTGTTCATTTTGACAGTTCATGTATGGGCTGACAATTGGCATCGTAATCAGATAGCTGTCACATTCATACAAGTACTTTCAAAATGAACACGATGGCGATTGCGAGCGAGTTAGGTAATAAGCCTACAGGTAGCGGAATTCTGGCGTGTGTAGGAAATCAGCATAGTGCTAGCTGTTGTTTGCGACTTCATCTCCAAAGTTTTCATTTATCGTTATCCCGCGGGACCTACGCCACTAACCGGGATAAAATTCAAACTATAATCTATCTCTGTGCCAAATATGATCCAGATCTGTCCAGCCGTTCTGGCGTGATAGAGTAACAAAACATCTATACTCACAAACTTCCGCATTGATAAAATACTAGCTTCTGCCCGCGACTTCGTCTGCGTAGAATTATACATAAAAACCTTCCTCTTGAATCACTCTATTAAAAAAAACCTCATCAAAATTCGTTGTGTAGTTTTGAAGATATAAGCCTACATAGGGACATAGGGACAGAGAAAGCGACTTTGTTTTATACTATGTAGTGATGAAGTAGGATGTCAGCTAGACTCACAGCATGTGTCTTTCGAGGCTGCTCCTCAGCAGCAGCCCGCACTCGGGGCAGCTCCGCACGCGGTGTGTGCGCGAGTGCACAGACAGCTTCTGCCATGACCTGTAACCATCACCCCTTGCCTTAGTGCACAACACAGTGGTAGACTTATTGGCAGAGTGCAAAGCGGGTGGAGGGGGTAGCCTAAACGATCACAGCGCTCGCTACGGCTAAAATTGTCATTTTTGTCGCTGACCTGAGCTGTCAAATCCATATTGCAGTAAACATTTTCTAATCGTTTTTGAGATAAAAATATGGTCCTGGTAAGATGTGTTGTTGTGAATTGTAATAACACCAAGAAGAATAGCGACTGTAAATTTTACCAATTCCCAAGACCATGGTGGAAACGAGACCAAAGAAATAAGTGGATATTTGCCGTAAGAAAAAAAAAGTAAGTTACCACCTAACCTCTAAAATTTTCACTGAAAACAACAATTTTAATATTATTGGCAATAATGTTACTGACTACCATTGTCCAAAATTGTGTAATATAGTAAAATAACACAAGATTTCATTAATATTTTTCACAATATTTACTTATTTCTTGTTTGACAGCGGTGACAATATTGTCCATAATGGCCGCCTGTCACGTGGCGCTGTCGTCGCGCTCGGTCCCAATAGATTTTTTTCACATTATAAAGGCATTATAACTTCCATGCTGGTCTGGGAGCAAAGAAAAAGCATAGAATGTATCAGCTGCTTCTCTTCCGTTGCAGATGGTAAAAGCCCATCGAAGGGAATGGGCGAAAATCGTGGGATGTTTTAGTTTGGTTCCTCTTTCCACTTATACGCCCACAATCATGCTAAGCGTGGCCTTTAGGTCTGTTTACCTTGGGCTCTGTATACCCAGTAAGGGATATAGACGTGATGTATGTATGTATAAAGGCAAACAATCTTGACCTGTCGGTCATTCAATGCTAAACGTCCTTATTCTTTACGGGGTAGACAGAGCCTAAGGTAACAAAACCTTAAGGCCACGTTTAGCACGATTAAGAGCGTATAGGTAAGGGAAATCAAAGTAAATGGGTTGCTAGCCGCATCGCCTGTAACATGATTCGTAAGTTTTTCGGCCATTATAGTCTTTCCAATCATTTATTTTCTCGATGACAGCTCCCGTAGAATGTAACTGCGCTTTTTACGCAAAAATTAACTTTTAAATGCGAGGTATAAAAAATATGACGACTACCTAATTTTGTTCCTTGATCCCATATAATATGCACCTAAGACAGTTTGAGTCCATATGCAGTAATATCTTTTTAAAGTACGATAAACAATAAACGTTTTAATAAAGTTACATTCTATGGGAATGCAAATAGTAATGTTATGATTGAAATATCGATATTGTATCGGTATTGTATATATTGAACTAGATGTGTTCCTTCGACTTTGTACACGTTGTAATTTTTTACCGGGATAAAAAATAGCCTATGTTACTCAGGAATAATGTAGCATTTTAATGGTGAAATATTTTTTGTTTGTCCAGTAGTTTTTAGTTTGTTCATTACAAACATACTGTCATTCGGCCATTTTGCACGCTTAGTAATAAATTAGCATTCAAGTCGGTTGTTTTATTGGCTCCATAGCTGAATACTTCTCAACTACTAGTATATGTATAAAATTGGATCGATATCGTATCTACTGATCACTTATTAGGTCACAACACTATAACTATCAAACTACATCTGTCATCGAGAAAATAAATGATTGGAAAGATTATAGCGATGGGCTTTTACCGTCTGCGCGGGAAGTGAGGCAACTGGTAAATTCTACGTTTTTTCTTTACTCCCAGACCAGCATGGAAGAATAATATTCAGGAAAAAAATTGAAATACGACAAGGTATCTCAAATTACATACAAATGTACAGGCGATGATAACGACCGGATAGCCTAGTGGTTAGTGACCCTGACTATGAAGCTAGAGGTCCCGGGTTCGAATCCCGGTACGGGCAGACAGTTGTATGATGAATACGAATGTTTGTTCCCGAGTCATGGATGTTGTATGTATTTATCTACATTATATAAGTGTGACAATGAAAATGCCTCTTGATTCTTCAGTCAGTATAATCATCGTAATTTTACAGTTTAAACATAATTGTAGGTTCTAACAGAAATATTGTTGCAAAAACCACTCGCGCACACGCGTTCGGCTCGGTAGCCTCGAGATCAGAGAGCGAGAGAGCGATGCGGAGCGAGCGAGAGAGGTGGCGCGGATGCGTTCAGAAACGGTATAAATAAAGCCCGTGTTACATAAGTATGTTTGTCCGAAAAAATATTTACCTTGCTACTCCGCTACTCACGTGCAAGATAACCAAGCCTGTGTGAAATATATATGTTATTCATGCAATCCCACCCTCCACTACTGCCAATAAAACACATAAATCCCACAAACTTAATTATCCCTTACACCAAACAAACACTGACGCGTTTCGATCCCTCTACGGGATCATTATCAAAGTTTAACGCGCACAACTGTTACACATGCAAACCAATGTCGTACACAACATAATAGATAACTGACACTTAAGATAACTGGAACTTAACAGAGGGTGGTGGAACTGGCCCTGAACGTACCCGAACTCGTGGCCGCACTGGTCGCAGCTCCAGGCCGCGATGGGCACGGCGTGGGCCTCGCTGCAATGGCGCCGCATCGCGTTCGCGTTGTCCCACTCGTGGGCGCAGTAGTTACACTTCAACAGCCTGTAAAAAAAGTATATATATAAGTAAGTAAGTAAATGCTTTATTGTACAAATAAATTCGCTCCCATCGTCTATATTTCCGGACAGATACAACCTAGGGCTATTCAAGGCTAGAGTGAATAGGCTATTACTGAACCAGTGAGTTACAACTTTGGCCTCCTCTGCACCTTCCACCAAGTGAGATACAGGTCAATCACTGGTCAGTTCGTAAAAAAAAAAATATATATATATATATATATATATATATATATATAAAGGAACAGAGACAAATCACAAAAGACCTTAAATATATGCGCAGAGGCGAACTTATCCCTATAAGGGATCTCTAAGTTAACCTTTGAGTAAATGAGAATAGCATTAAGCGAGACCGAAAAGCCCCTTTCATACCGTTTCGCTACAATTTCAGTACGCTATTAAAAACCACGTAGTTAAAATAATAGTAGTTTATGCAACTGATACATAAAGATACACAATACTTCCATGCTGGTCTGGGAGCAAAGGAAAAACATAGAATGTACCAGTTGCTTCTCTGCCCGCGCAGATGGTAAAAGCCCGAGGGAATGGGCGTCAATCTTAGGAATCATGTTATACGCGATGCGGCTAGCAACCCATCACTATTTTGATTCCCCTCACCTATACGCCTACTATCATGCTAAACGTGGCCTTAGGTCTTATTACCTCAGGCTCTGTCTACCCCGTAAGGGATATAGACGTGATTTGTGTATGTACATAATCAGGGACCGTAAAAGTAAGTTAGTATTTGGTGTTAATTTCAACTGCATACGCTCCTGGGAAAAAGGGTCTTGACAGCCAACGTAGGGACAGACAGACAAAGCGATCGTTTCCTATAAATTGTACCCATTCGTATATGTAAGGGTTTCATATATTTTCTTTTGCGGTATGGAACCCTAAAACACCACGTATAACCTAAAATAATCATTTCTGATAAAGCTTTCTTTGCTGATTGTACTTTTTGTTGACTGTACTTGCATTGTCATCCGTCCTACATATGTGAGCCAAATTTCAAGTCAATCGGACCAACCGTTGAAGAGTTCCCTCCTGCGGAGACGATCCTGGCTGTCACCAGAACTCCACTAACAGATTATTGTATTGTCATTCGACTTACTCAAGCCAAATTTCAGTTCTATCGGTTGAAGATATCTGCTTCACAATTGAGTCGCAAGATTCCACCCAGACAGACATACTTACATTGCAAGATATTTAAAAGCTTTTAAAAAACTGGTTGTCATAACGTCATAAGAAAACATTGATGAAAAATTGGGGTGCGGATAAGAATATATAAAGTTTAAAATGTATAATAGGTTCAATCAATTCAATTCAAATTTAGGAAGAAGTGGCTCCATCAACTTTTTGATGATTCTGCCAATGTCGAGGTTGGGTAAGACACGGCAAGTAGGTGGACGTCTTGTAAAATACATAATTGTTCAATATATATAATGCTATTTTCTGTGAAACGATTAACTAAATTAACTTTTTGGATAGCATAATATATAGATTGGTTTAGGTTAGGTTAGTTTTATGTTATAAAAATTCTGACGATTTGCAATTTTCTGAAAAAATTGCATTATATATTTTGAATCATTATGTATTTTAACCCATTATACATTTTAAACTTTATGTATTTTAATACGTACCCGAAAAATTGCATACTTTTATAAATTAAATTGAATTACGAATGAATCACTGAATTATCATTATTTTGTATAATACATACATACATACAGTCACGCCTCTTTCCCACAGGGGTAGGCAGAGACTCCTTCGTTCCACTTTTGACTAGTCCACAAGATTATGAGAGCCGTTCACCGCTTTCGAGTGGTATTTTCACACATGTGCTTTCAAAAATCGAGCCCCTGACCTGACCAAAAGGAGGAGGAGGAATACAAAGGAGTAAATTTAAAATTACATTTTTTTCGATAAATTAACATTTATTTGCACTTACAATATTTTTTTACTTAAATTATACAAGTTACACATGTAACAATTTATTTACAACTTATATACATATGGTATTTAAGATCTTCCAATCTACGTTATTCTGTTAAGGATAGGACGATGACAGTAAAAGTAGGAAATAACCGGGAGTGACGGTCATAAAGTCGAGAGGCGTTCCCTTCGACTTAAAAGTGTCGGAGCCGAAGTCGGAACCGAAGGTGTAATAATAGTCGGAAGTCCCGACTTAACGGAACCGGAGTCGAAGCTCCGTAACATCCCTGTTCCACAGCTTGTGCCTGTTGTGATTCAATTATTTCAATTACATCAGAAGTACCTGCACGTCTAGCACGAGAGCGCACAAGAGTCGCGTCGCGCGCGAGATAGATTGCCCGTCCTTTTCTTACTGTACCAACAAGAAAGAGACGGGTTGTCCAACTCGCGCGCGATGCGTCTTTCGTGCGCTCTCGTGCTAGCGGGGCTGGTTGAACAGGTTTAACGTTGTCGGCACAGTATATATATAAGCTAAAGCAGTAAGGAACCTACGAACAAATCGGTTGAAACGAAACACGCACACAGGCGCGCGCTTTACACGGCCCCTAAGCGGACCTGAGCCTGAGCGGAGTGGACGAGGTCCCCTTAGGGGCCGTGTAAAGCGCGCGGCTGTGTGCGTGTTTCGTTTCAACCGATTTGTTCGTAGGTTCCTTACTGCTTTAGCTTATATATATACTGTGTTGTCGGTGTGGGCTGACGTTAAGCACCAGTTTGAACGTCGTCCGACCTTGCCCCTGAACGAGAAGATACAGTAGTCAATTCTAATGAACCACCGACAAGAGCTGATTTAGCAGCTTTGCGCAGTCTGCAGTTGCGCTGCCTTTCGGCATTCATTTTCCTCGCGGCTACCGCCTTCGCAGGACTTCTGGATGCCGCTACACGCTGCCTGTACTCGCGTTGTTTCTGTGTCTTTGATTTCTCGGCTTTGCGTAGTCTATAGTTGCGCTGTCTTTCGGCATTCAATTTCCTCACAGCTATAGTCTTCTCAGGAGTCCTGGTTGCTGCTATGCGTTGTCTGTACTCACGTTGTTTCTGTGCCTTTGTTTTTGGAGCCGCCGTTGTTGGCGGCTCGGCGAATGGCGTCGCAGACGTGGATGCGGCTGCGTCTTGCGCCTCCGCGAGTACATTACCTCTTGAAAGTGGCAGATCCGTGAAATCCAAAGGTTCGTCAGGTTGGTCGGCCACGGTTCTGCGAAAGAAATCGTTGATAATTTATTTTGAAATTTATTTTAACAAAGAAAAAGTAGAAAGGGCTAGATATAAATACATGTAATCAAATACGAATCAATCTTAATTCAATGCGGCCATGATTTGACTTTTTCAATTTTTGAAAGTTAAATGTGAATTATTTGTATAAAAATAATTATAAGCAATTTTTTTTAGTAATAAACTTTATTCAAATTAATGTAACACTTCATTGTTAATTTAAAATGATAAAATTGGAATCAAAACTCAAATTCATGAAAGTGATGCTTTTGAAAAGCCTGCCAAATCCTGCTTGATATAATGATATACTTCTTTGCACTGTGTTAACTTGTCACTAAAACATAAATATTTTTAAAACTGATTAAAAACATAAATTTTTAATTTTCTAATATTAATTTAAAAAATGTGTTTAAATATAATCACGAACAATTAGTTATAGAAATAAACGAAAATCAAATAAATATTAATATATTGTTAATTTTAAAATGACGAAATAAGTATTTTTTTTAATGGCTGCTTTTAAAAAGTCCGCTTAACCTGTTTGATATTATAGATGATTTTTGTGCACGGCGGTAGGCCGGTTCAACTCGTCATTTTAGACACATTGTTAAGGGTTTTCCAAAAAAAAGTCCATATGAACGTTTTTCCCAGAATTTAAATATTTTACTCAGAATCATTTACCCTATCAATTCTCACACAAGAAAAACTGAGCCCCAGATTTGACTATGAAATGTATTTTTCTGTTCGTCACGTTCCATGCATACCTATATAAAAAAAGTGACGAACTGGAATGGAAATTATGGGATATTTTTTTTTCTTGTGTAAGGATCGATAGGGTAAACGATTCTGAAAATGCCAAAGTAGTTAAATTCTGGAAAAAATGATCACGTGGTCATTTTTTTGGAAAACGCTGTATTATGATATGTGTGAGGTTAAACATTAATTTTTAAATTTCTAAACGAAACTGAAAATTAGAACAGAAAAATCCGAAAAGTTAAGCTATGGCCGGGAACTTACTACTTTTTGGTTACTTTTTGGAATTTTCTGTTCTAATTTTCAGGGGTCTAGAAATTTAATTTCTAACGGTAAAACCGTAAAAGTAAACATAAAAAAAGCAAGAGGTAATTCTTGATTCATTTGATAGTAGGTACCTATTAATTTTTAATCTAACATTACTAGCTAGGCACGATTATCATTTTCATTGAATATCAAATAAAAGCAGTCGACTTTTTATCCGATGGGTTATAAGAGTCGTAATATGTTTTAGTCAAAATTGTAACATAACCTTTTATTACTACACTCACCGACCGATGTTACTTTTTTTTAATAATCAAAGAACAAATACGAGATCATATCGCTTATCAAATTCAAGAAATTGAAATGTAAGAATTAATTACCTTTTTCATCTCTCCTGTTCGGAAAGTTTAATGTTCATATGTAGATAGCCAGGTGGAAAATTGCGTTTTCTTCTCTAGGATGGAAAGTATTTTTTTTATCGTTACGTTTAGCCACGGAGTCGAAGATAATTGAGTTACGTCATATTATTAAAATAAAATCTTTTCATACATCTAAACTCGGCTATACTTTAAGCGACGTGTTTACTACATCTATAGGTTCATATTAAAATCATTTTACGGTAGGTATATATTTTTTGCACTTACAGAAAATCAATATTTTAAAATCATTCCTCTATTCTGTTGCCCCCCATAACGCCATGATAGCTTGACACTTTTTTTTTCACCCTGCACGTCGGGTCCAACTCGCTTACTAAAGACCAGATTATATGCATTTGCATATTCGCATAAGCATTTGCATATTTCAGCTATTCTCAGCGGTATAAGCATATGTTACCTAAGATCTAGTTATGATGCATATTGTCGGTACATTTACAATATTTTTCACTCACCCTGCGTTCCGAAATGCGACCAAATTTAATAACAGTCACAAAATATAGGGGTTATTGAGTAATAATTGTGACTTTTTACTGCATTTCGGAACGCAGTCAGTAGCCGCGCGCGTCTTTAGTTTTGACAGTTACAATAATAAAATGAAAGAGACAGAAGAACGTCGCGCTCGCCTACTACAAAGTAGTTCCACCTATTACGCATATAAATTATTATATGCATACGCATATAAATCCTAAAATTTATCATTTAATTTCGCATATTCTGCCAATTTTCGTGCATATTTCAAGCATTTTTTATGCATATTTGCATGCATATAACAAGCTTTTTATGTTGCATATAATCCGGTCTCTATCGATTACAGTCTGGTCGGCCGTGGCAAGTGCCCAGCTAGAAAGGTTGGGGGTTAGATATAGGTAAATTTAAATTATTTATATCATAATCACAGTACATATAATTCTGTATATTTATAGAATTGTACTTAAACAAAAACAAGATTGAAACCATTAGATACGTTTTTTAACTTTTCTAATGTTGGCAGTATGACATGTGTATTTTAACTTTTTTTAAAGTTTGTATTAATAGAAAGCGAAAAGCGAGATTAAATTTATACCGCGTCTTTTTTTGTTTAAAATGATTTCGGAAAATGATTCCTGTGATACGGAAATTGATTACCTCACTGTCGAAATGAAAACTAGACTATTTAACTCGGGTAAAATTACCAATCTACTATTGAGCCGCAAAAAAACAATGGAAACCACATCAACTTTTCACTCCACTTTACACACAATAATTAGTATCTGACAGACATAATATGCATATAAATGCTACTAAAAGTACAATGTCAGATAAAAAACTAATCATTGATCATTAAAACATTTTTTTTAAATTTTTTTTTTACATAATTACATAAAAAAACGTGGTTTTTGAACGCTCGTAGTGTACATTTTTGCTAATTACCGTCGGGGTAAACACTAACTTTAATAAAAATCCATTTTTACACTATTTTTTTTTATTTAATTCATTATTTATTTGCGACCACAAATACAAACTGTAGCTTGACACCGTTTCGTGTAATTACAATATTTTTTTCCATCAAGTACTTCAATTCGATCTGAAGAAGTACCTGGTTTTAGTGGTCTGTGCTGGTTCTGCTGCTAAAGACTGACGTTGGTTTGTGAGCTGTCATTGAGTACTATTTTGGACATCGTTGGACCTTCCTCCTGAACGAGAAGAGGATGCAGTAGTCGACTCCAATGAACCACTGACAAGAGCCAAGTTAGCAGCTTTGCGTAGCCTGTAGTTGCGTTTTCTTTCGGTATCTGATATCCTCGTTGCTGTCGACTGCGCAGGAGTCCTGGATGCTGCAAGGCGCTGTCTGTACTCACGCTGTCTCTGTGCACTTGATTTTGGAGCAGCGATTGTTGGTGGCTCAGCAAATGGCGTTGCAGAGGATGTGGCAGCATCTTGCGTCTCAGCGGATGTATTACTCCTCGAAGGTGTTTGCAGATCCGTGAGATCCATAGGCTCAGGTTTATCAGCCATTGGGTAATTGTAGGCGGTTCTGCAAAGAGAATGTTGATCATTTATTGTTTAAAAAAAATAAAAATATTTTTTAATTATTTTAATAAAGGTAATGTACTTCTTAAGACATTGTTAATCTAAATTTAATAACTTGTAACTAATTTTAAAAACTGGCGTTTAGCTATAATGTTTAAATATAATTATGAACAAGTTTTCATAGAAATAAACTGTAATCAAATATCTATCATTAATTATATGAATCACCCTACGAATAGTAATAAGTCAAGAAGCGTAATTCCCTAACAGTTGCCGCTTCGATTGTCATTCCAATTACGCACACAAACTAACAGCAATGCGAACGTAACACCTGTCACTCCGACCGACGTTCCGACCGTTCACTTTAAACTTTTTTAAACTTTTTTATAAGGAATGGCGGTATCTATGGGCCGGGCTGTGTCCCCGACTACTAGTCATACGAATGTTTTGTTACTTTTTAGTTTGTTTTATGGTTTATCGAGGGTTATGTGATACATTACAATATCAAAATTATTGAAATTGATAATTAATTCACTGCAATAGCCAAATCAACGCTTGGCTTGACTTGTTTCGGTTTAATTGGTTTAATGCGATTTGAACTGATCGAGTGTTGCCATACATACTTCCTTATATATTTGTCAGCTTGTTTGTATAGTGCTTTCCGCTGGCTTTCGTGTCGCCACAGTGTATGTGTCTTTTATATGTTTAGTTTTAATTTTATCTGGGTCCTACTGAAAAACAGCGTTGCGGCTTGCCGCAATATTATGCTGAGTGGGGCCCATTTTACACCATTTCGGTACTATTGCTAAGTATATTGTATTTCTTCTTACTATTATATATCTACGTGTATCGAATGTGTGTAAATAAATGTTTGTTTCTCTCTCTCTCTCTCTCTCTCTCTCTCTCTCTCTCTCTCTCTCTCTCTCACTCACTCAGACAGACAATACTTGCACGTGATTAGTCTGCGCGTCGTGATTGTGTCCGCCTACTTGCGGTAAGGGAAGGGTGCGTGGATCGCATGCATCCAGAGTCGTCAAGTATGGTGTCCTAAAATATTTATTTACTTATATATGAAAGGTGAGTCCTCTATTTTTCATATCTGAATGGCTTCTACAACCACTTCACACAACACGATGGCATATTTTTCTAATACAATACAATGATAACGTCACGATAACGGCTCGAGCGTCCCGGCCGAACTAATTCGCCGCGCGGTACATATTTTAAGCCCCGCCCTCTGCGGTTCACTTCGCGTGGAGTGTTTTTTCGGGCTTAGTTACGCTTCTTGACATTATTATTCGTAGGAATCGTCAATTGTAACAACCTATTATTACTGCACTCGCCGAGCGATGCTACTTTTTTAAATAATAAAATAATAAATACTTTAAATTATAATAGTAACCAGATTTTTGAAATGCAAGAATAATTTACCTTTATTGCCGAAATTGTTGTTGTAATAAGCAATGACAACCACATTAACTTTTCACTTCACCTATAAACATTCGACGAAACAGTTCACGTGTAGATGTAAGTTGTGTGCTGCCGCTGTCTTCTTCACGGACGCATAGGCCAATCGAGTGAAAGAGAGACAGATGCGGCGCAAGCGCACAATGAGCGTAACGGGACAATGAGTGTAACGGGACAATGAGGGTAACGGGACAATGAGGGTAACGGGACAATTAGGGTGACGGGACAATGTGCGTAACGGGACAATGTGCGTAACGGGACAATGTGCGTAACGGGACAATGAGTGTAACGGGACAATAAACGTAACGGGACAATGAGGGTAACGGGACAATAAACGTAACGGGACAATGAGGGTAACGGGACGATGGACGTAACGGGACAATGAGTGTAACGGGACAATGAGGGTAACGGGACGATGGACGTAACGGGACAATGAGTGTAACGGGACAATGAACGTAACGGGACAATGAGGGTAACGGGACAATGAACGTAACGGGACGATGGACGTAACGGGACAATGAGGGTAACGGGACAATGAGTGTAACGGGACAATGAACGTAACGGGACGATGGACGTAACGGGACAATGAGGGTAACGGGACAATGAGGGTAACGGGACAATGAGCGTAACGAGACAATGAGTCATCCTTTTTCGTGCATGCAGCCAGCGTTCATCGATTTATTAGACGTCACGTCAAAAAAGGCCTTAGGTATTACCTGTGTTGTGATTTCATATGATGAGCCATGGCTGCCGCATCAGAGGTCCTCATCTCGCAGATCTCACAGGCCACCTCCCCGTACAACTGTTGATAACTCAATTACATTAACAACGAAAGTATAAAAAGACATGCATACATACATATAAAAATCAAGTCTTTCTACCTTACGGGGTAGACAGAGCCTAAGGCAACAGACCTAAAGGCCACTTAGAGAATGATGTGGGCGCTAGGTGGAAAGGGCAATTAAAATGGGTTGTTCTTTCTTTTAAGGTATCACTCATTCACATTGCTTGCCAAATCTGAGATAAAAAGTAAAAACCAAATTCAGGGAGCACTGGCTAAGAGAGTGTACCTACTAGTCTTGGAATTTCACGTTAAAGGTACTTAACTAGTAAATTACATGAAAAAAAGATTAAAATTAAATCAATTATCTTCGGTTTATTGTGATTTGAATACTAAATTAATTAATTTGACATTAATAAATCAAGTCTTTTTCACACCTTATTTACTAGTAAAATTTCAAGACTAGTGCATTCTTAGCGAGTGCTCCCTGAGTTTGGTTTTTACTTTTTATCTCAGATTTAGCAAGCAATGCGAATGAGTGATACCTTAAAAGAAAGAACAATAAACAGGCATGTTTCTAAAAATGTTTGAACATTTCAAGGATTTTTTTTTAAAAATTTTTTATAGCACAGAAAAATTACTCTGTTCCAACCCAAGACATTTTTAGTAATTTCGAATGCCTCCATTTTGTTTTTTTGGCAAGAAAGACACTTAAAAATTAGTTCATTTGGTCCAATACACATTAAACTATCCGAAATAAAAGATTTTGTTTCCAAATTAACGCTCATTGGGGCAATATTGACTCGTGACTATCAAATTCTGGGTATTTTCCTAAAATTTCTAAGTCTTCAATTTAAAAAAAAAAAATCATATTTCGGCTAAGACATATATGGCTTAAAATGTTCAAAAATACCTCGGCTATCATCCCCTTAAAGCTTTGTATCTAGCTACCAAACACCCTGTATATAGATTCGATTGGTGTCGGCGCCCGCGACCTTGAAGCGATAGTTGACGAAAGATTATTTCAGTTATGTAGTATTGGTATGGTAACTTACTGCGATAAATGTTTGCAATATAAAGGTGCCAAATATTTGATTTCAAAAAAAAATACTCTGAATGGAATTTTAGTTATTTAAATTTTACCTAATCAACTGTAAAAGATCCGTAAAAGATCCGCGTGAAAAGTAACGGACGCGGATACGGATACGGATTTTTCTTTTCCCTCGGATATCCGCGGATACGGATACGGATATCCGGAACATCGCTAGTGGTCACCCACACATCTCCAAAACTACAAGCACTAGAAACGCGTTTACGAGCGTCCCCGGCCCTCTCTGTTCTCCCGGGGGTGCTGCGAGCTCGCCTAGGACAGGGGTTTGCTCGATGTCCGCACTACATTTTATAGTCAACTAGCGACCCGCCCCGGCTTCGCACGGCTGCAATCAGTGTTTCTCTACTATATCATGCATGTATTATACACATAAACCTTCCTCTTGAATCTTGCGGAGTTAAGTTGTTAACTTTGATAATGTTCCCGTAGAGGGATCGAAACGCGTCAGTGTTTGTGTGTTGTAAGGATAAAGTAAGTTTGTGGGATTTACATGTGTTTAATGTGGCAGTAGCGGAGGGAGAGATTGCATGAAAAACATAAATATTTCGCACAGGCTTGTTTTGTTCATGGACCTCCAAGTAACGCCTGATTCAATAAAATACCCATCACCCCTTCCTATCCTAAGTAAATGTACAAATATAAAAAAAAATAACTTTCCGAAAAACTCAAGAGGTGCGAGTCCGGGAGTCGAACCCGCGGCTATCCACAGCTACACGGCTTATTAAGAAAACAATAGCAAACTTACATTTGTATGTCTTTTCTCATGATTTCTGTAACTATTTAAATTCTCAAACGGCTCTATACATTTCTCACATTTATACACGCTGCTGGTGTAAACATCCAATGACTCTTTTCTCTTTCTCCACTCGAGGATATCATCTTTCGTCATCACATCAGAATATGTAAAATTAGGGTTAACTACTTCCACTTTCTCTTTCTCCTTCTCTTTTGGTGCATTTGAAACAGGTATACTTTTGTTAGTGTCAGAGTAACTGAAGTTGGAATTTGTACTAGTATCTTCCGTCTCGCTCGTGTCTGCTCCTTTGAGCACATACAGCGTGGGCATAATGATGGATGTTGTGTTTCTTGGTTCTGAAAATATAGGATATTTAAAATTCACAGCATAAATAACCGACCGATCAAATGAGTCCTAGCCCGCGCGGCACAAGGGCGCGGGGTAGGCCGACAAAGGGGACAAGTCTCGGTCCCCGCGGTCGTCCCGCCCCGCGCCCCTGCACCGCGCGGGCGAAGACTGGTTTAAGCGGTCGGTCTAGAGATTCAAAGTAAGCATAGAATGATCATACATGTAGAGCAGTGGTTCCTAACCTTTTCAATGTCACTACCCCTGTGAACAAGTATGGGAATTGAGTTTACCCCTAGCTAATTGAAAATAATTAAAACCACACAAATTCGAACGAAAATATGTTTATTATGTAAGTAATTGCACGTTTAGGTAACTAGTAAGTAAAGTAATATATAAATCTCGGAGTTAACCGTACTATTATTTTGTTTATTGCTATTTTAATACTATTTCGTGCCATCCCGTGTTACCCCCTAGAATCTCCGTTTTACCCCTGCGGGGGTAATTACCCCCAGGTTAGGAACCACTGATGTAGAGGGATCGAAACGCGTCAGTGTTTTGTGTGGTGTGATAAGTTAAGTTTGTGGAATTTACACACAAATCACGTCTACATATAGCCCTTACGGGGTAGACAGAGCCTAAGGTTTTCTATACAACACTGAAAATCAGAACACATAGAAAAATCCGAAAATTAAAGTTATGGCCGGGAACCGAATCCGGTTCCTCGTCATTCCGTGACGCGTGCTATTCCCCTACACCACCCATAGCAGGTGGGTAAGCCTTCGAATTTTTCTATCTGTACCAGCTGTCACGTGACCTTGTTACTATGCGATTTTTGTCGCCAAGCGTCATCTGTTTGAATGATGTGTCTGTACGACACAATTACAAACTCCCATGGAACATCTACTGCTCACCAGGAGACTAGCCACCCACCCACCTGCCCACCTGCTATGGGTGGTGTAGGGCTATAGCACGCGTCACGGAATGACGAGGATCCGGGTTCGATTCCCGGCCATAGCTTTACTTTTCGGATTTTTCTATGTGTTCTAATTTTCACTGACATTTAGAAATTTATTTTCTAACGGTAAAACTGAAAAAGTAACACATAAAAATCAAGAAATAAAAATTTCTTGATTCATTTGATAGTACAATATGACACTGATTGTATTAACGCGTCCGCATAAAGTGGCGATTCGTTCATTATTGCTGCTAATACGGAAACTAATAATTCGCGTCGCTATCGCGTCGCCGTCGCGTCACCAGTGCGGCCGCGGCCTTAGATCCTTACTTTTCCTTTTCAATATTTCCATCAAAGTTTCATCTTCATCATCATCACCCATTTCTTCATAACCCATCTCGTCGTTAACTTCACTGGTCTCATCACCCATTTCATCATCCGAATCTACTTCACACTTCACATCCACATCAAAGCTTGGTGTGTCAAGGGGCTCTTCTTTAACTAGCTCTAAGCAAAACTCTGCCTTCAAATCGGTAGCTTCTTCAATGTGGAATGTGTCAACCGCCATCTTAGATAGTGAGAGACAAGACAGACTTCTGACGTTGCGGTTCTGAAACAACAATGATAAGTGATGGCACCAGTAACAGAATAGCCAAGGACCCAATAATGCACAATAACCAGGGACCAGAGCCGGATCGGAAATACCGGTATAATTCCGTTCATTGGATTAACCAGTCAATGGAGGGAACTAAATTAAAAGTATTAAAATAATTCAGGTAAAAGTAATTTTGGAGCTCGCGCACACTGATATGAAACCGGTTTTACTAAAAGCAACGCCGCCACTACACCACACCCGCTGAGTCACGCCACATTGCTCGTTCTATCCCTTTCCTGCATGCGCTGGCTACAGAGAATGTTTGAAGAGATATGTCATGAGATGGTGTTTTAACTCAAGTTAACCAGTTAATCGCTCAACCTGAATTGGTGCAAAAATCGGTTTCTTTAATAACTGGTTCAAAAACCGTAAACCAAAATCCATTCCGGTTTCAGACATTCACCCCAAACTGGTTAACTTCAAAAACCGGTTTCTGATCTATTATACATACTTCGACGGGGTCTATGAACATTTTGAAACTCTGAATGTGGTCTGTGACCGCAAAAAGTTTACGAAACACTGATCTAACTCATTAATCCTGCCAAGCAGCAGTGCTTGAACATGTATGACAGCCAAAAATAACTTTAATGAATTATGAAGGAAAATGGCACAAAAGTTATTCTTACCCTCTAGACTAGCAATGCATCAACAATCCCCTGGTACAATGTGCAGAAGCAGATGATGACAATATTAAGCTATTGAAAATTCTAATCTAATCAGCCTGGTCAGATCTAATTTGCGGGTGGTAGGGCCTTGTGCAAGGTCCATCCGGATCGCTACCACCATCTTACTCGCTAATCCTGCCGCTAAGTAGCAGTGCTTGCACTGCTGTGTTCCGGTGCGGAGAGTAAGACAGCCGGGGAAATTATGGGCACAAGAGGCCTTTCATCTTAGTCCTCTAGGTTGGCAACGCATCTGCAATCCCTCCGGGGTTGCGGGTGTCTATGGGCAGTGGTCATCACTTACCATCAGGTGACCCACTTGCTCGTTTGCCTTCCTAGTCACATAAAAAAAAAAAAAAAAAACCCACACCCACCCACTGCTGGGTAAAGGCCTCTTCATTTACATGCTACTTTACCCAGTCCTGTGCCAGTCTCATCCAGTCTTCTGACCAACGGCCTGGTGGTCTACCCATAGACCTTCGACCCAATCTTGGTCAAGTTACTGACCTAGTGTTTTGTTAATATAAAATATTAAATGGTAAATGAATATACGAAATAGCGACAATATGTAGTTAGGATGTAGTTGATAATTAAAATAGGTATACTTTTCCACTCAGCAAGTCAGCAAACATGGCTTGAGCTTGCTGCACTCTGCTGCGGAAGGCAGTCATCTTCAGCACTGTGTGGTGACACTCCCAACAAAGCTTGTCGTCTTCCGAGAGCTGAAACAATAAGTTAATTTGCTGTAGCAACATTCCTTTAACTTTTCATCTTCTTAACATACTTATGAAAAAGTTTTGAGTGACTGACTCATCAGCACATAACCCAAACCTTAAATCCGAAATTTTGCATGGGTATCCTCATCATCATCTAAACCAGTGATTTTCAAAGTAGGGGGGCGTGGGCTACGATACAGGACCTTATAGAACCTTATTAACAAATTCCTTGTGTTTATGCCTTCGATCAACAATACAACTAGATTCACGGTGATAGCTCTGAAAACGGCTCCATGAAATAAGACCACAAAATAAATTTGTGGCCTTCTTTCTGACAGTACGCGCCAACCTCGGCCAACGTGAGGACGTGTCAAAATGCCACAATGTGCGTTCAAAAATTGTAAAAACAGCCACCGAAACACTAAGGTTTCGGAAGGAATATCTTTCTTTAAGTAAGTACAAGTCAGTATTTCATAAAGTACGTGATAATTTGCAGTTTACATTTTAAAATCAATAATTTATTGTTTGGCAATGATGGCCCACCATCTTGACAATTATCGGTGGTTTTAGAACAAGAAATTCATGGAGTAGTTCTCGTTTTAAAATAAAATATATATTGTTTTTTTTTGTAGATTTCCTAGTGATCCTTTTTGCTGTGCGGAATGGATAACTATTGTCGCGAGAGAAAGAGAAGAAGAACTTTACAGGCCTGGATGCCTACATTATATAAGGTATCTATGTGCAAAATTTCAAGTCTCTAAGTCCAGTAGTTTGGGCTGTGCGTTGATATATAGTTGTCAGTCAGTCAGTCAGTCAGGACTTTGAATTTTATTAGCTTATAGTAAATTTCAAATTAAATTTTGCACATAAATTCGGAAAAACTCAGGAGGTGCGAGGCCTGGTTTGAAACCACGACTTTCTGCTTGAGAGGCGGTAGGTCGAACAACTAGGCTACTACGGTTGTTGCCTGGCTGGGCCTGCGTGGGAACTATGGCCCAATCCCTCTCGTTGTTAAAGGAAGCCTGTGCCAGCAGTGGGACGTAGATAGGCTTAATTATTAAAATTCATGTTAATATTTGTATTTGTAAATATCTGACAAATAAAAAAATTCTGAGTTATATACTTAATTGCGACTCCATTATTACCCTGTTCCTCAAATAGAATGACATCTTTTTGAAACGAAGGTAGTTCTTTTGTTTATCGACCGCTTTCGCTCGTCTTGTGACGAAACGTCGTAAGTATTATATACAATTATAATTATTTGGATCTTTGTTGCTTAGACTTAAGGTTTATTTTACGTTAATAAAGAAGGTTAAACAGATATAGCTATAAGCATAAGCAACAGGGCCACTTTTTCGCTTTGATTTTGTATGGGACCGTGAATCTAGTTGTATTGTTGATCGAAGGTTTATGCTTAACAGCCTACGGCTGAATTATAGGGGGGGGGGGGGGGGGGCACAGAGTTTTATCTTTTTAGAGAGGGGGCGCGTAATGAATAAGTTTGGGAGCCCCTGATCTAAACAGACACTTGGATTAATATACAAGATACTTTATATTCCGGGAAACAGCGTAGTTCCCGCGGGATAGCGATAAACTAATTCCTGGTATAGGTACGAAGTTGCGGTAACAGCTATTTTGTAAATAGCTAATAAATCAAACATACAGACAAATCTTGAAAACATGTTGCGAAGTGATCGGGCGGTGGGTACAGTTTCCTGTCCTGGCTTAAACACGTTGCACATATTGATTCCCAAATGAAATTTACTTGTTCTTCTTTTACTTCAGTATTATTCATCTTTCATTCATAACAAAACAACAAATCGAAAACAATTCAGAACCAATGCTAAAATGTCAATTTATTCAGTTAATTTTGCGGTTTTTTTTCATAACCGAAGACCGTATTTTTCTGTTCTTAAACGTTTCAGATAATAACAACAACAGCGTTTTTAAAACTATTCCAAACATACCTACTAAATATCTGTATAGACATTGTTTCATTTACCCTTCCGAAGATTTCCAAAAAAAAAGTGTCAAACAAAAGTGTCATTTCCAAGACTTGTCATGTTTACGTTTTTCTTACTTTATTTAAATTAATTGAAAATCTCAATTATTTCTTTATAATGGATGACATTGATGTGAAGAATGAATTCTTCTCAAACTGCAACACTGTTTCGTTTTGTCACGCCTGTCTCAGTACAGACAGAGCACTCTCAACAGTGAACGAATATGTGGATATTTTTTCCAAATTCTTTGAAAATCAGGACTTGGTAAGTTTTTTCGTGTAAGAGACTATACTTTCCTTTAAGTTAGTTATATTTTTATGTCCATTAACATTGTGGATTTAATGTGTTTTTATTTACTTTTGTTTCCAAAGTATAGGTTTAAAGTCAGTCATATTAATGATAGCTTTTGTTTTTTGTAACAGATCATAAACAATCTACCATTATGCTGGGAGTGTGTGGCGCTGTTGAAGAAGTTTAGAATGTTTACGAGGAAAGTCGGTGAAGCTCAGAAGATCTTGCAGTGCTGGTATGTGAATAAACAGGTAAGGAAAACTAGTTCTGGTATGTTTAACTTTACCTATTATAGCAGTTGCCCGCAACTTCGTCTGCGTAGAATTCGTTTATCGCTATCCCGCGGGAATCACACAATTTTCCGGGATAAAAAGTAGCCTATGTGTTATTCCAGACTATAATCTATCTATGTTCCAAATTTCATCCAGATCGGCCCAGTACTTTTTGAGCCTATTCATTACAAACATACAAACATACAAAAATAGGTACAAATCTTTCCTCTTTATAATATTAGTATAGAAAACTACGAAAAAAAAGCCGTGGTAGCCTAGTGGTTTGACCTGTGGCCTCTCAAGCAGTGTCGTGGGTTCAAATCCCGGGTGCGCACCTCTGAGTTTTTCGGAATTTATGTGCGAAAATTACATTTGAAATTTGCCATGAGCTTTTCGGTGAAGGAAAACATTGTGAGGAAACCTTGCACACATCTGCGAAGAAATTCAACGGTGTGTGTTAAGTTCCCAATCCGCACCGGGCGCGCGTGGGAACTATAGCCCAAACCCTCCAATACACGGAGGAGGCCTATGCCATGAGGCACGCCGAATTACGCGACAATTTAATAATAATAATAAAACAACAGCAAAAGAAATGAAATTGTAGCGAATTCGGAATAAAAAGGCTATATTATTATTATTATTAAAACTACGCACTACTACGTTGTTATATGTGTAACTGTGTATATTGAAGGGGTCAAAGTTCACTTTTTTTAATATCAACTGTAAGCCTTTTACAACGAATTAAAAAAAAATGCAAAGAAAAAGTCCCGTCTTTTTTAAGTCCTTTAAGTCCTTTGTAACACAATTGATTGCTACATTTAACACTTTAAAACTTATAATAATAATAATAATAATATAGCCTTTTTATTCCGAATTCGCTACAATTCCGGTAAGTATGTTGGTGTGCCTCATGGCATAGGCCTCCTCCGTACATTGGAGGGTTTGGACTATAGTTCCCACGCGCGCCCAGTGCGGATTGGGAACTTAACACACACCATTGAATTTCTTCGCAGGTGTGTGCAGCTTTCCTCAAGATGTTTTCCTTCACCGAAAAGCTCATGGCAAATTTCAAATGTAATTTGAAATTTGAAAACTTAATAAACATTGTATAATTTTATTTCAGAATTCCTTTCCTCACTCACTGTCGACTATAACAATTTCTCAACAAGTCACTGAAACCAAAATACTTAAGGAAGAAGAAGAATTAAAAGCAGTCAAACTAGAGAACAACTTTGATGACCAAAATGAAGCTTTTGACAGTTTTGACTTTGACACTGAAATTAAAGCCGAATCAGAAATTATCAAAGCAGATGAACCTAAGGCAGATGTGACAGCTGTCAAAGACGGAGCAAATTATAGAAAATCTAAAGAGTTCAATGACAAGAGAAACAGACAAAGGGAAGCCAAATACAGATTTGTGAATACAAAACTGAAGACGCATAGAAATATGTTGGTGAGAAAAATACCGGTAGACGTTGATGAGGTTTTACGGAATTTGGAAGCGGAAAGGAGTGACGATATGTTTGTTAAGGCGGAGCACAAATGTGTGGGCTGTGTTGAGGTGTTCGATGATGCAGAGAAGGCGGAGACACATGAAAGCAACTATCACAATGAGGTAGGTTATTTTTTAAATACATACATACATACATATATCACGTCTTTATCCCTTATGGGGTAGACAGAGCCTAAGGTAACAAATCATCGTTATTATTAGTAAATCTTAATTTTTAATTAATTATTAAATTTTGATTTTACAATTTCGTTTTAATTTGCTCTATGGATTAACTGGGTTTAAATAAATGGCCGAAAATAACCGAAATGGCCAAGAGCTAACGGATTGCGATTGGTAGAGTGGGTAATATTTTTTTTTATTTCCTTCATCAGTCTGCGGGCGCGGCCTGCTTCGTGTGCCAGGCCCGCTGTGGGGGCGCGGCGCTGGCGCGGCACGTGGCGCGGCACCTGTGGCGGCGCGAGTGCCGCGCGTGCGGGTTCGGGAGCTGCGCGCCCGGCCCCATGCGGAGGCACGTGGCGGAGCACCACAGGGCGGTGCAGTGTCTCGCGTGCCAGATGTTCTTCAAGTGAGTTGCGTCTGGATCCCTAACTTATTCCAAAATTCAAAATGTATTATTGCAAATTGGCCGCCAAGGGCTCTTTTACATGTAATTTTTTAAACCACCAGCGCATTCGGAAGGAACATTGCCAAGAAGAATGCGCCGCAAGAAACTTGGCAGAACGTCATTTCTTCAGAATGAAATACATTAAGCTACTACAATACTTAAATTCTACTTAAATTAAATACATTTATAAAAGGGATGTATAAGGTCCCCGAGCCTATAGTAGAGATGTATGAAGTCTCTACTAGTCAAAGTAAAACAAAGAGAAAAAATAAACCAATTAAAATAATTTATATTCAGTGGAGGTGTAAAACGCTTCCACCGTCAAATAAATTAATAGTGTAATAAATTTTAAATTTTTTAAATAATGTTCATTGAAGGAAAAATGCTCATGGTAAATTTCAAATTTCCGAAAAACTCAAGTGCGAGTCCGGGCTCGAACCCACGATCGTCTGCTTGAAAGGCCACAAATCAAACCTTACCTACCACGGCCTATGACTTTTACATTTGTCCTATAAATTAGTAAACTGGATGTTTATTATAAACGTCCTAATAAAGGTCCGGTTACACCAGTGCGTAAAAGACGTCGACGTTTACGCAACAAAATGTATGATGAAACGGTGAGAGAACGTGACGCATGCGACGCGTTACAATACGCTACGTTACCACTACGTATTACGTTACCTCTGTAAGATGTTCACAAAATTTTCTCCTTAGGGGCTATTCAAGTATTACGTAAGCAGATTTTTTACAATTATTTACTCCCCCCTTCCCCTTGTCAGCAAAAGTAAGCAAACCTCTTAATTGCTTACGTAATCATTGGTATATGCATTTTTCTTTTAATGGATTCTGTTTTTATTGATTCGTGAGCAGCAGTTCGAATCAAAACTGCTGACGTAATCACCATATCGACCCCCCACCCGCCATGTCATCAAAAATAAGCAAAGCAAAGACACCCCCGCCCCCCTCAAGCGTTTACGTAATACTTGAACGCTCCCTTACTGTGCCTCTTTCTAATTCCAAATTCTATGTATATTGTTATACTGTTCAGGCTTTACGGTTGTGGAATTCCTTGCCTATAATCATAAGGCGCGCTAAATCCTTACCCATATTTAAATCTATGTTGAAGGAGCACTATCTGTCATCTTGTGCATGAATCTTGTAGCTGGCTTTTTTAGGTATGTGTGTATGTGTCTATTTATATCTCCATTTATTATAAATGTGTTTTCATGTATAATATACAGGGTGTCACAAAACCCTTTAACGATAATTCACGAACTTGTTCGGTATATTGGTTTGAACACCCCTGCAAAGTATGAGACCCTAATTAAAACAAAAAAAAAAGAATTATAAAAAATAATTTAATAGCTTTGCTCAGTGTGCTACAGGCTTAAGCTACTCACAATACTCTAGTAGTGTTTACTCATAGTACTACACGTCAAACTATCGTTGGTGACTACTTCGGCATACGGAAGTTTCGTAGGTAAATCAACCTAAATGAATCAGCCTAAATGAATCTGTTCAAAATCAACCAATCAGCTATCAAGCTTTCGCAACATAAGCGACACACAATGTCCGGTAGCGTAACTAGTTTTATACCGGGAAAATTAAACTTTTGTTGTGAATATTTAGAAGTACAAGCCATAAATCTAAAGTTGTGAGCATTCGCATATTTTGTATTTCTTGCTAATCTTATGAAGTAGGTACTTAGGTATTGATTACAGACCTTCAGTTATTGTGTCCGTTTTAGTCACTCACCATGTCAAATCACATTACCACTCAACGTGAAGTACCCCATAATCACACACAGTACACATTCAAACATCATTTCGCTTTACTATTTTAATACAAATATTTAAAATAATTACAAAAAATAATAAACATTGCCACTCAATATCAACTGACGGCCGTCAGTTTTATTTTGTTTTATTATAATCTTTTCCACTAAGGAAAGGCAAAGGGATCAAAGCCCGACAGCCATGTCTGATGTAATAGTGTTTTTGTCAAGTCCTGTCGCAGTCAGAGTCGTCTCGGTCCATCCTAGTCGTGTCCTAACAGCTCGTGTGTGTGTGTATCTGTTGTGGCAGGCATAGTAGTTCTCAAGCGGGTGGACCGATTTGGATGAGTTTTTTTTCTTTCGAAAGCCAGTTTCCGTATGCTGGTTTTTAGCCATGTTTGGTAAAAATCGCCGCCGCAGTTTGAAGAGTACCAGCTCTTTTCTAAAACGATGTAAGGCATTATTGTCAAAAAAATGATTTATTTATTTAGTTATGGTATGATAACTCGAAAATAACGTGGGATGTTTTATTTTTTGAAATTTATTGTTAATACCTACCCTTAACATCAAGTCACCCACAAATATCGCTCAAGACACATTGGCCGCCAAGCGCAGTGATGACTTCATGAATCAGAAATTGAGGTGTGAAAATGGGTATGAATAAATAAATAAATAAATAAGAGACTCAAAAGCCATCCCACACTCACATTCATGCTTAAGTGTTGACGTCCCACAGGTTGACAGTGAAGCTACCATAAACAAACAAGCACTAACCTCTTACAGAGGGCGCGGGCGAACACGCGGTATTCACTCAAATACGAACAGTCAAAAAACATTAATTTGTCAAAACATCGTGTTTGTAATTTTCGATGTAGTCCAATTTTCGTTTCTTTTATGTAAAAAAGAAAAATAATCTAAATAAAACTGTGATTTTTTTGCGGATATCCACTCAACAATTAATGTGTGTGTGTGAGAGATGAGTGTTTAATAATTGTGGCTATAAGTGTATTACGTGATTTTGTATTGATACAGAATAATGTAAGTATAATCATAAGCAACAATTACAGATATCCATTTAATTCCATCTCCTAACACATAATCCTCCTAAAATCCTCTCTAGGTACTTTTTTAAAACACACAAATAATTGTAATTAGATTACAATTATTTTCGCAATTCACTTCACACGCACGCTAACGTTTGCCAGGCCGTACTGTGGATTTTCTAAAACGAATCTAGAATAATTGAAAATGATCATTTATCAATAAGGAAATCCGGTCAAAGTTTTATGGTAGGTAGGTAGTTCGAAAGAAAGTGCGAGTGAAGTTTTAGTTACAAACAATAACGTTCCGAGTAGCTCTACTCACGTAACTTATGAATGAAAAGGTACACTGAGAGCACAGTCCTGAAATGCATCTTAAGATTCGTTAATTAAAGGGTCAATTAGCTAACCACGAGCGTCAAACTTTGCCAGGGTGTTCAGGTAGACTTACCTGACAATTCTGTAAAAGGAAGTTAAAGGGTTTTGTGACACCCTGTATTATGTATTTCAGTACTTAGTATATTAATTTATATTCTAAATTGCACCACCTGCTCAGATCTGTTCTGTTCTCCAGTCCATTATGATTGCCTGGTAGAGCCGATAAGGCCGCCTATTGTTACCTTGTAATATTCTGTATACCTTTTTTCTGTTTTGGTTGTTATATACGGTGTTCAATAAAGAGGTATTGTATTGTATTGTACGCAGAGGTGTAGTCGCTCCATTATATGGACCTTACGAAAGCATCCATGCATTTGTTATAGGAACGTGCGTCGGTTCTACGACCACTACAAGGGCATCCACAACACGTTCGTCTGCAATGAGTGCGGCAAGCGGTGCAAGACGCGGCAGATGATCGAGAAACATCTCAGGTACAGTCGTCTTCAGCTTATGCACGACCCACTGCTGGGCACAGGGCTCTTGGGCTCCCAAAAATAAATAATAATGATAATAAATAAATATCTTGGGACAAATTACACCAATTGTCCCAGCCCCAAACTAAGCAAAGCTTGTACTATGGGTACCAGGCAACGGATAAGCATACATATATAATGTAGATAAATACATAATTAAATACATACAACATCCATGACTCGGGCACAAACATTCGTATTCATCATACAACTGACGAGCAGACGGGTCACCTGATGGAAAGCAATCACCATCGCCCAGGGACACCTGCAAGACCTGAGGAATCACAAGTGCGTTGCCGGCCCTTTGAGGAACAGGAAGGCTCGCTTTTTAAAGATCCCTAAATTGTACCGCTCAGGGAATGCTGCAGCAGGAAGTTGGTTCCAGATCTTTACCGTTCGAGGAAAGAAATTGCGTTTAAAACGCACGGTGCTTGACTGCCAACCATCAAGATGTTGAGGATGGAAGGACAGACGGTTCCGCGAAGTACGGTAGTGGAATTTAGCCGCAGGCAGCAATCCGAAGAGTTCATCGGAGCACTCCCCATGATAGATACGGTACAGTATGCAGAGGGATGCTACATCCCTCCGCACAGCCAGAGAATCGAGCCTACCAGAAAGTGCCTGGTTATCGACAAATCGAGCAGCTCTGCGTTGGATGCGGTCAAATGGAAGGATTTGGTACTTGGGTGCCCCAGCCCAGAGATGAGAACAGTACTCCATATGCGGCCTAACCTGCGCCTTATAGAGTTGAAGGCGATGGGCTGGCGAGAAGTACTGTCCCGCTCTATTGAGCACCCCCAATTTTCTAGAAGCTAATTTAGCTTTGCCTTCCAAATGACCACGGAACTGAACATCACTCGAAATGTCGACACCCAGGACCCCGATAGACAACTTGGCATCAAGGGGGGTACCTTCGAAACAAGGCGAAAAAATAAAAGGATCCTTTTTAGTGGAGAACGCGCATACCTGTGTCTTTTGGGGATTAAACTGAACCAGGTTGAGTCTACCCCAATCCGAGACATGCTTCAGCATGATCTCAATTTGAGACACAAGTATGTTCCGGCTTTCAGTGACATGCTCCCTGGGTATGTTAGCGCTACCGGTATAAAGCGCATCCCCAGTACTGTCATCCGCATAGCAATGAATATTGGTGCCACCCAACATGTCATTGATATGCAGAAGAAATAACGTGGGGGACAGCACACAACCTTGTGGGACACCAGAATTCACAGGCTTTAAGTCGGAGCATGAGCCGTCAACCACGACTTTGATGCTCCGATCTGAAAGAAAACTGGCCACCCAAGAGCACAACTTCCCAGGTATTCCGTACGCAGGAAGCTTGGAGAGCAGAGCTCTATGCCAAACTCGATCAAAGGCTTTCGCTATGTCTAAACTAACTGCCAGGGCTTCCCCTTTACTCTCAATTGCCATAGCCCATCGGTGCGTAAGATAAACTAAAAGATCACCAGCTGGGCGACCACGGCGAAAACCGTATTGGCGGTCACTAATCAGCTGGTGCTCCTCTAGATACCCTAAGAGCTGGCTGTTGATAACGGACTCCATTACCTTGGAGAGCAAAGAGGTGATAGCGATCGGTCTGTAGTTGGACGGGTCCGAGCGATCACCCTTTTTAGGGATCGGATGCACAAGAGCTGTCTTCCACGCGCATGTGACAGCGCCAGTGGAGTAGGAAAGCCGGAAAAGACGCGTAAGGACCGGCGCCAACTCTGGAGCACACGTCTTGAGCACAATTGGCGG
Organism: Pandemis corylana; assembly: GCA_949127965.1. Taxonomy (NCBI): domain Eukaryota; kingdom Metazoa; phylum Arthropoda; class Insecta; order Lepidoptera; family Tortricidae; genus Pandemis; species Pandemis corylana. The sequence continues at coordinate 3,188,800 of OX421878.1, read as the reverse complement.
GATTCCATCTGGTCCACTCGACTTATGGATGTCTAGAGCAAGGAGGGTTTTGCGGACGGTCTTATGCAAGAACCGAATGTTCTGCATAGCGTGAGCACACCGCGGGATAGTAGGCGGTGTATTACCCCCGTCATCCAAAGTCGATGCAAACAGAGAGCCTAGGAGATCGGCCTTTTCCTTTGCAGAATGGGCCGTGGAACCGCCATTCGCGCTCAATGGTGGAAAGGACGGCTGGCAGAAATTTCCAAGGACAGCCTTGGCGAGAGACCAGAATGCACGAGTACCCGAAGGAAGACGCATTAGCTTCTCGCCAATCCTGCCAATAAACGCAGATTTCGCTGAAGCGATAGTTCCCTTAAAAAACCTAGAGGCAGCATTAAGCTTCTTTTTGTATGCGCTAGTGTTGGGATCCTGAGACGCCACCGCGTTAGCCCATGTCCGGTAACATTCCTGCTTCTGGCGGGAGGCCAATTTGCAGGAACGGCCAAACCATGGTTGGGATCTACCACCGATGCGTACCAAGGTATTTGGGATGTACAATTCCATCAGTCAGCGCTAGCACTAGCGTCCGGATCAGACACCGAGAAGCAGACTTGCGCCCAAGGGTAGGATGCAAAGAAGGCACGCATCCCGTCCCAGTCCGCTGATTTATAATGCCAGACACGGCGGCTTGTTTGGTAATGCGAGCGAGTCGGTCTTGTGAGAGGCACAGTGCTACGGACCAGGCAGTGGTCAGACGAGCCTAGTGGTGCATCAACAGAGACTTGGTATGGCTCCTACCGGGATTCGAACCTCTAGCTTCATAGTCAGGGTCACTAACCACTTGGCTATCCGGTCAAATTAGGGGGTACAACCCCCCCCCCCCCCCCCCCCCCCCGAAAAGTTTACATTAAAATAAATTATAATATATATAGCTGAATACCCACTGACTGACTCACTGACTCACTGACTGACATGCTGTTTTGAAGAACCCTTAAGAGGTAAGGCTCGACTCTATACACCATCGCATCAGAAATGCCGCCGTGACCACCAGAAAAATACGAAATCGACCTGAACGTGGAAATTGACTTGACACATGGGGCGGTTCTCCGCGACGGCTCGACCTATCGAGTTTGTCCGGAACTAAAGTCGCTCAGAACAGCCGGCCAATGGGTGAGCCGGTCCAAGATTTTTAAAAATGGCAAAAACAAGATGGCCGCCATACAAAATTGAAACGCGAATATCTCAGAGGCCAGTCGAGATAGATGGGTGGTGCTCGACCAAATGTCATTCAGAGTTGAAGGGGAAATCCGACTATGCAATTTTTTTTCCAAGATGGCGGATTCAAAATGGCGGCCAAATTTTTTTTTTCTCCTATCAGACTGAAATTTTGCATCCGGGGCTCTTCGAGGCCACAGATTTAAATGGCATACTTTATTTTTCGATTCCGCCATTTTCCAAGATGGCCGCCATACAAAGTAATTTCTGTATCTTTGATCTGTTGTTTTGAGGAGCCCATAAGAGGTGGGGTTCGACTCAATACACTTTTGCATTAGAAATTATATCAAAAATACAAGTAAAAGCAAAATTGACCTGAATGTGGAAATTGACTTGACACATTGGCCAGTTCTCCGCAACGACTTGTCCTATCGAGTTTGCCCGGAACAAAAGTCGCTCAGAACAGCCAGCCAATAGGTGAACGAGTATTTTTTTTTCAAAATTGCAAAAACAAAATGGCCGCTATACAAAATTGAAACGCAAATATCTCAGAGGCCAGTCGCAACAGGTGGGTGGTGCTCAAACAAATATCGTTCAAAGTGAGCGGAGTAATTTAATGAACCTAATTTTTTTTCCAAAATGGCGGATTCAAAATGGCGGCCAAAGTTTCTTTTACTCCGATCCGATTGAAATTTTGCATCCGGGGCTCTTCGAGACCACAAATTTAAACGCCATACTTAATTTTTCGATTCCGCCATTTTCCAAGATGGCCGCCATACAAAGTAATGTCAGACTCATAGACTCACTTGTGTTTTATAGCAGCTTTTACACCATCGCATAAGAAATTTGATAACAAGTACAAAATAAATGCAAAACCGACCTTAACGTGGAAACTGACTTGACACATGGGCCAGCTCTCCGCAACGACTTGCCCTATCGAGTTTGCCCAGAACTAAAGTCGCTCAGAACAGCCAGCCAATGGGTGAACCGGTATTTTTTTTTTTAAATTGCGAAAACAAGATGGCCGCCATACAAAATCGAAACGCGAATATCTATCTCAGTGGCCAGTCGAGATAGATGGGTTGTGCTCGACCAAGAGTCGTTGTAGGTAGGAGGAGTAATCTAATGAACCTATTTTTTTCCAAGGTGGTAGATTCAAAATGGCGGCCAAAGATTAAAGTAAAAAAGGTTAGAAATATTTAAAAAAGAAAAACAGACTGGCATGGTACCCTCCGCGGGTCCCGTGGGGCCCGCGGCCTCCATGCGAAATGCTGTTCCCAAGATGGCGGCCAAAGAATAAAGTAAAAAAATGGTTAGATATATTTGAAAAATTAGGGCGGTAGGTTATCCTCCGCGGGCCCCGCGGGGTCCGCGGCCCCCACGCAAAGTACTTTTTCCAAGGTGGTGGTTTCAAAACGGCGGCCAAAGAATATAGTAAAAACGGCAAGAAATATTTGAAAAAGAAAAACAGGCTGGCAGGGTACCCTCCGCGGGTCCCGTGGGGCCCGCGGCCCGCATGCGAATTGCTTTTCCCGAGAGTTGCAGCCAAAGAATAAAGTAAAAATAGGTTTGAAATATTTGAAAAACAACAGGATAGCAGGGTACCCTTCGCGGCCTCCACGCGAAATACTTTTTCCAAGATGGCGGATACAAAATGGCGGCCAAATATGATAGTAAAAAATGTTAGAAATGTTTGAGAAAAAAACTGGGTGGCAGGGTATCCTCCGCGGCCCCCGCGCAGAATACTTTATCCATGGTGCCGGTTTCAAAAAGGCGGCCAAACTATATAGTAAAAAAAAAGGTTAGGATTATTAAAACAAAACAGGGTGGCAGGGACCTCCGCGGGGCCCTTGGGGCCCGCGGCCCCCACGCGAAATACTAGTTTCTTATATAAAGGTTATTTTGTGTATTTCTAGTCATTTTTTTTCTTCAATATTTCCCCACCGGTACTAAAACCTGGCTAGGTCCGTGGATAGAGTGATTCAAGAGGAAGTTCTATATGTATAATACATGCATAATATAGTAGGGAAACATTGATATTCACTTGCCGAAGTTGTATTTTTTAAATAGCTTATTTAAAGAATGAACAAAAAATACCTAGCTACTCCGCTACTCGCGTGCAAGATGACCAAGCCTGTGTGAAATATATATGTTTTCCATGCAATCACTACTGCCACATAAAACACATAAATCCCACAAACTTAATTATCCCTTACACCACACAAACACTGACGCGTTTCGATCCCTCTACGGGATCATTATCAAAGTTTAATGAGCACAACTGTTACACATGCAAACCGACGTACTAATCTTTCACGTGAGTGGAGTAGCAAGGTAAATATTTTTTGTTCATTGAAATGGACCTCCGCAAATAAAATTATTTGAAGAGATAAATCCATTTGTAGACGCCACTTCGGCTACGAGTGCCCGTTCTGCAAGAAGCGGCTGAAGAACTCCTCCACGTACAGCAACCACGTGGAGGCGCAGCACACCAACTGCTTCTCGGAGACCGCCTACTGCGTGCAGTGCGACAAGCGGTTCAAGGTACTTATCTTAGTCTAGGGGTCCCTACGGATACACTTCGACCCATTCGTGGATCTTTTGTGTAATTACCCCTCCTTCGCACTATTCCATAGCTTTTACCACCTCATTCATGAATTGGGTGATTTGGCGTAGTGGAAGTGCCTTGAAATCTCCTGGTTCAGGGTATCCGATGCCGAAGAGTTTCATCCTTAGTCTGGCGAGGGCATCACATTCGCACATAATGTGTTCCATTGTTTCAACCTCTTCGCCGCATATTCTACAATCATTGTCGTTATTGTCATGTAGTCCCATCTTTCCTAATAGATATTTAGTTCCGAAGTGACCTGTAAACGCCCCCATTATGTATTGGAGTTGTCTTCTGCTGAGTGTCCAAAGTTTCTTGGACCAGCTTGAGTTGACATTTCCTATGAAACGCTTTGAATGCTTTAGGCCTACCAATGCTCTCCACTCTTGTTGGTGTTTGGCTTTGGTTTGGTCTTTCATCGCCGTTTTTATGGTGCCCTGTGAGAGTCCCACAAATGGTTCAGGTCCGATGTACTCGTTGTTTGACCCTTCCCTTGCTAGCTCGTCTGCTTTTTCGTTGCCGGTTCAAGGTACACACAAATAGTAAAATTTCTAAACGATACTGAAAATTAGAACACATAGGAAAATCCGAAAAGTAAAGCTAATCAGACCCCTTTCGGGTAAAAGCCTTCTCCAACTCTTTCCATCTCTTCCTATCTTGACCTACTTCCATCCACCTAATTCCTGCTATTTCCTGTATATCATCAGCCCATCGTCTCTTGGGTCTCCCAACATGCCTTTTTCCTAAGGGTCCTTTCCAGTCTGTTACCTTCAGCGACCGCCGTTTGTCCTTCAGTCTACATATGTGTCCAGCCCACTTCCATTTTTGTTTCAAGGCATATTCAAGAGCATCTGTTAGCTTGGTTTTTTTCCCTAATAATTTCACTTCTTACCTTTTGTATTTTCCTTAGCTTTAAGATGCTTCTTTCCATTGCTCTTTGTGTAGTTACAAGCCTGTTTTTAATTTTATTTGTGTACTTATATAATGTAGATAAATATATACATAAATACATACAACATCGACTCGGGCACAAACGTTCGTATTCATCATACAACTGTCTGCCCCTACCGGGATTACAACCCAGGACTTCTAGCTTCATTGTCAGGGTCACTAACCACTAGGCTATCCGGTCGTCAAAACATAAGAAAGAAAATATATTCATAGCCCCTGTGCTAACTTTTTAAATCGAAAGATGAAATTAAAGTGACCGAAAAAATACCCTCAGACAGCCTGCTCACCAACGGTGTTAGTCGCGTGAAACAAAAATTAAAGATGAAATCGATGGTGTTCGGGTTTACTTTAAAATTCTCAGACAAGATTTAAAAAAAATACCTTATTTTCATATATTTTTTTTAATTCTCGCAATGTTTGAGAAAAGCACTATACAGTCCTCGGTTGATAGAGGGATTGCAGGACTCGTTTTAGACGACCTCGTGCGGCTCGGCCGTCTATCCCTAACTCGTTCAGCAATCCTTTCACGCCCTCTACAGTAATGTAAAAACCTTTTTTTTCAGAGCGATAAACTGTACAGGCGACATCTGACGGTCAGTTCAGCGCACGCGTGCGAAAGAGCGACCAGGTGAGAGAGATAGGGAAATATTTTATTATTAACTGCCACCATTATAGTTGCTTACGTATTTTGTCTCGTCTCGTTGGCCTTACTCTAGTATCGTTATTTGAATTTGGCTCCATTTTTGCATACAAAATTCTCCTAAAATCGCAACAAATATAAATGCGAAAGTTTACGCTTTCAGGCCTAAACTTTTGAACCGATTTTTTTTAATTACATACTTTCCGCGTTATAAGCGAATTCTGGGCAGTCGCTAGTTTGTTACAAATTATACAAGTCAAGCAAATCCATCCCTTATAACCTACAGGGCAAAGCGCAAGTACCCTTGCCCGGAGTGCAGCAACGTGTACTCCCGCCGGACTTACATGAACAACCACTACCGGCACGTGCACCGCAAGGAGAGCAAGTACTACTGCGAGGACTGCGACCAGGTCTGACTCGTCATGATCTTGGCGACCCTAGCGCCACCTAGTTGTCTACTGCGAAACTACTACGACGCACGAGTAGCTAGCGCCAGTAAAGGTGCGATCACACCGGTGCGTAATAGACGTTGACGGTGCAACGTAACAAAATGTATGGAGAAACCTACGAATAATAATAAGTCAAGAAGCGTAACTAAGCCCGAAAAAATATTCCACGCGAAGTGAACCGCAGGGGGCGGGGCTTAAAATACGTACCGCGCTGCGAATTAGTTCGGCCGGGACGCTCGAGCCGTTATCATTGTATTTTTGCGCTAATGCATTAGAAAAATATGCCATCGTGTTGTGTGAAGTGGTGTAGCAGCCATTCAGATATGAAAAATAGAGGACTCACCTTTCACATGTAAGTAAATAAATATTTTCGGACACCATACTTGACGACTCTGGATGCATGCGATCCACGCACCCTTCCCTTACCGCAAGTAGGCGGACACAATCACGAAAGAAAGAAAGAAAGAAAGAAGGCATTTATTCCTTTTTGCAAGACACACAAATATAAGATAATATACACAGTACGACGCGCGGACTAATCGCGTGCAAGTATTGTCTGTCTGAGTGACAGGTGTTACGTTTGCATTGCTGTTAGTTTGTGTGCGTAAGTGGAATGACAATCGAAGCGGCAATTGTTAGGGAATTATGCTTCTTGACTTATTACTATTCGTAGGGAGAAACGGTGAGAGAACGTGACGCATGCGACACGTCACTGCGTATACGCAGCGGTGTGGTCGCTCCTTTATGCTACACTGTTCTACGTCACTAAATACATCTTCCAACTCGCTTCCGTCGGAATTGAGAATGGATGATATTTTAAAAGTTCTTGATGATTTTTCTATTGATAATGTCATTGTGTACCACAGATTCAAGCAGCTATATTTTTTTATTTGTGATGTTGTGGACATGCCTCTTATCAGCCGTTATGGGGCAAGAGACTGAATAAAATGTTTTTTTTTGTATAAAATATATGGCTCTTCCATGCTGGTCTGGGAGTAAAGAAAAAACATAGAACTTACCAGTTGCTTCTCTTCCCGCGCTGATGGTAATAGCCCATCGAGGGAATGGGCGAGTCTTAGGAATCATGTTATAGGCGATGCTAGCAACCCATCACTATTTTGATTCCTTTATCCAGCTAACTACAATCACGCTAAACGTGGCCTTTAGTTTTTGTCACCTCAGGCTCTGTCTATCCCAAAAGAGATATAGACGTATTTTTACGTTTATTTTCTCGAACCAACACCCTATACCGAATATTATATCTGACTTACAAGTTTTAATTCAAAATCCAAGTCTAAACTGGCAACACTGGTCTAATCCCAACTGCTGATTGGTTGATTGGGCCAATGTTGCCAGTTGCTTGTAAAATTGTAATTATAGCTGCGATAGCCGGCCACAGATGGCAAATTAAAAAACTGCTGGCATTTTTTAAACTTGTAACACTGTGGCAGCATTTCCTGAACCGCACGCGGTACCTGGACCACCGGCGCTTCAAGCACGAGGGCGTGCAGCGGGAGAAGGACAAGCTCTGCAACATCTGCGGCCGCGGCTTCGCAGTCAGTATACTACCTACTATAGTGCATGCCTCCCCAAACTAGGGGTAATTACCCCAGAGGGGTAATTGTCTCTCAATTTTGTTCTATAAAATTGAACACTGAAATTTCTAAATGATACTGAAAATTAGAACACAGAAAAATCCGAAAAGTAAAGCTATGGCCGGGAATCGAACCCGGATTTCGTCATTCCGTGACGCGTGCTATACCCCTACACCACCCATAGCAGGTGGCTAGGCCTTTGAATTTTTCTATCTGTTACCAGCTGTCACGTGACCTTGTTACTATGCGTATTATTGTCGCCAAGCGTCATCTGTTGGAATGATGTGTCTGTACGACACAATTACAAAGTCCCGAGGAACATCTACTGCTCAATGCTGATATAATTTTCTTTAGTCATACATTCATTCGCACAAATCACGTCTTTACCCCTTACGAGGTAGACAGAGCCTGAGGTAACAAACCTACAGGCCACGTTTAGCAAGATTATGGGCGTATAGGTGGATATTGGTTAGTTATAAAGCGTCCACTACCAGTTTCCACCTATACGCCCACCATCTTACTAAACGTGGCCTGTAGGTCCTGTTGCCTTAGGCTCTGTCTACCTCGTAAGGGACAAAGACGTGATTTGTGTATGTATGTATTATTTGTGAAACAATATTGTTTTTTAGAATTGACTGCAAATTAACTATCCTACTACATTCTGATGATTTTTCCAAAATTCCTGAAAGACCTGAAAAGGACCCGAGGGGTAATAATTAAGATTTCTTATCTTGTTTGTCAATTGTGTTTTTAATCTTTATTTTTCTACAATAAAGTGCTTACTTACTCGTCTGTTCCACATTCCACAGTTCAAATTTAGACATTTAGGATTATTTTAGGTTTCGATCGGTTCTTTTACTCTTTCTGTCTGTCTACTCTCGCTTAATACTTGTCCTGTCAATCGTTCAACGGTTAACTGGAAGAGAACCCTTTTAGAGATAAGTTCGCCTTTGTGCATTTGTGTACAATCAGTGGCGTAACTATAACGTCTGGGGCCCGCGGCAAATTCGTCAGATCCTTCCTCAATATAAAGAAGTGCATCAGCGTCCCTTCTGTGCTCTAAACCAAGCCAGTTCGGGGCCCCGTAGAGCTACCCCTGCCACCCTATAGTTACAGTTTGACAACAAATATAATGCGCATCGGCAGTATTCGTTTGCGCAGAGAAGCGCAGACCAGTTTCCGATGGTAGCCGAACGTGTAAATAATCTATATTGAACTTTATTTGCAAGCGCAACTGGCAGAGTATTGCTTGCTTTGCATTCTTAGCTCTGTCCCGCTTACACGATTTTGCCATTGTTGGTACGAAATCGATCGACCAATAACAGCGCCAGAGTTTCCCCGCGCTACTAAAATTGGTCTACTGCGCAGGTACATCGTGGAGCATTATTTTTGCTGTCAAACTGTACGCCACTATGTACAATAATGAGTTATACATACATACACAGGCTAACAGGACGCTGGAGAACCACCTGCGCACGCACTCCGGCGAGCGGCCGTTCGCGTGCCAATACTGCGGCGCCAAGTTCACGCAGAAGCACGCCATGCTGTCCCACGTGCAGTACATACACCTCAAGAGCAAGCGCAAGCCCAACTGGCGGGAGTAGCTGGCGCGCCAGCACAGCAGGGGTGGCCAACTGGCGGGAGTAGCTGGCGCGCCAGCACAGCAGGGGTGGCCAACTGGCGGGAGTAGCTGGCGCGTGCCAGCACAGCAGGGGTGGCCAACTGGCGGGAGTAGCTGGCGCTCCAGCACAGCAGGGGTGGTCAACTGGCGGGAGTAGCTGGCGCACCAGCACAGCAGGGGTGGTCAACTGGCGGGAGTAGCTGGCGCACCAGCACAGCAGGGGTGGTCAACTGGCGGGAGTAGCTGGCGCACCAGCACAGCAGGGGTGGTCAACTGGCGGGAGTAGCTGGCGCACCAGCACAGCAGGGGTGGCCAACTTGATCAGAGCCAAGGCGGCGTCCGTTAACGCGAGGCATTTTTAAAGATTTTTTGACCCCCCCAATCTCACGTGAGATTTTTCAACACGATTTGTTTAATTTTATTCAAGTCATATTTTATTCAAGATAATAATTAATTAATTTCTTGAATTGAATTATTCTTAGGAATTATGTTATAGGCGATGCGGTTAGCAACCCATCACTATTTTGATTCCTTTTTCCACCTATACGCCCACAATCTTGCTAAAATGTGGCGTTAAGGTCTTGTAACCTTAGGCTCTGTCTACCCCGTAAGGGATAAAGACGTGATTTGTGTATGTATGTGTTATTCAAGATACGTTTTTTTTATTTTCATTCAACTTTATTTGTACAATAAAGCATTTACTTACTTACTTACTTACTTACTTTAATTTAACTTAATGTTCACGCAGTTTTACACCATTTTCTGCTAAAAAAAAATTACGTGATATTTTTGCGAAGACCCCCCTCTCCCCCATGTGAGATTTAGTAAGATTCGGCTCGTGATAACGTTGCGCAGTTTGATCTACGTATTTATATTTTTTGCCTTGCCACGATCGACTGGACTACCGGTCGCGATCGACCTGTTGGCCACCCCTGCAATATAGTATCCTACACTTCGTTATTTTAGCATTAGAAAGAAGTTCGAGTTGGGTTACCTCTGGTGCAGAGTTGCGGTTCATTTTTGGATGCGTCCGCAGGAAGAGCAGTGCTTGGTCCGGTGCACCCTGGGCATCGGTTAATGATTTCCTGGCAGGTTCTGAGGGATATCGTTATCCGTTGGCTAAGAGCCCGACAGGGTTAGGAGGTTTGTCACATGATTTTTGAATACTGTATTTATTACTTTGACATTGGCGAAATCATCGCATCGATCGATGGGGCCATATTAGAAAAGAAGTAGCATTAGAAAGAAAATTTGTAAACGGCACTGAAAATTAGAACAGAAAAATCCGAAAAGTAAAGATATAGCCGGGAATCGACCCCGGATCCTCATAATTGGCATTGTTCATTTTTTTTAGTATGCTCCAATTCGAAAACCATTTCGAGGAAAACCATCAATTATCCGATTTATCTTGTCCGATTTCAAAAATACTTTATGATTGCAGATATTTTTGTAAAAGTACTTTGAACCTTTGTTTGACCGAACGACCAGGTTTTTAGACAGAATCCAGCATCGAATGATTGCCACAAAATAGAAAAAAAAAGTTTGGCTACGGCAACTGTCACGTGTCACTGTCAAATCTACAAAACCATAGACAAAGCCGTTTTTTTTTTATAGCCAGCCGAACGAAGGCGATTGGGATTCTGTCTAAATTCACGAATTATCAAACAGCGAAAAAATATTTATTATTAATTAACAAAGCTACGCAAAAGCATAATATTCAAATTAGTTGCTTGAAATAGTCCATATTATCAAATAAAGGTGTTAAAAGCACAGCTTAAAAAAAATGAACAATGCCAATTCCGTGATGCGGTCTGAACCGCTACACCAAACATACGTAGTAAATGCATACTTTTCGGATTTTTATGTGTTTATTTTCAGTGTCCTTTGGAAATTTAATTTCTAATGGTAAAACCGTAAAAGTAAACATAAAACCTATCACGAAAAGAAGGTAAACAGTTTTGACATGTCATTTATGGAAAAACACCTTTTAAAAATTGGTAACTGGAAAATATCACTCGGCTAGGCTGTGGAATCGCTTACCAACCTCCATCAGGCAATCTCCCTCCATAGTATCGTTCAGGGAAGGTTTGAAGAAGATGTGGCTCGCACCATCTTCTTAAATTAATGGAAATATTCCTTTGTTTATTGTGCTCTTTATTTATTTATTTTATGTAGTATATTTTATTGATATATATTATAGATAGTATAGAGTAGTTTATTGACTGGTAGGTTTTAAGAGTTTATGTATTATATTCAGTAAAGTTATGTAATGTGGCTCTCAGTGTTTGCAATTTTTAAACTCACTCGTCCATCCCTAATATAATACTCCTTTCATCCACTCAAAGGTTGACTGGAAGAGATCCCTTAAAGGGATAAGTCCGCCTTTGTGCATGTATCTCAGTGTTTGTCAATTGTATTTGTCTTGTTTATTTTGCACAATAAAGAGTTTACATACATACATACATATCATAACAAAACTAGTCACAATATTATAGGGATTTTAAAATTACAACTTGCTGTTTTTTTTTTAATTGTTAAAAGAAGACTTGTCAAGATTGTTTACCTTTTTTCTAATGCTAAAAAAACGAAGTACTAATATTATAAATGCAAAATTTTGAGACTCAATGTGTATATTTGTTCCTTCTTCACGCCGAAACGAATTGACGGATTTGAATCAAATTTGGAACGGGGATAGCTGGTGCCCTAGATTCAAACATAGGCTACTTTCTATCCCGGAATATCGCATAGATCCCACGGGACAGCGATCAACATGTCAATGGCTAACCCTACGTGGTAAGTCGCGGGAATCCCACTAAGCTAGTTTATAATAAAGGAAATTGGCTGCAAGATCAGATTGTTTAGAAATAAATATCAAAATCTTAATTGTGTTTTTTTTTGATATACAAGGCAAGTGCGTAAGGTACCTGAGCATTTAAAAAAATGCCTGCCATTTTTTTTCCCCCCAAAAATTTTATGTTCTTCCTACTCACTCACTATTTTGATTCCCCTTTCCACCTATACGCCCACATTCATGCTAAACGTGGCCTTAAGGTTTTGTTATCTTAGGCTCTGTCTACCCCATAAGGGATAAAGACGTGATATATGTATGTATGTATGTACTCACTCACGGCCTCTTTCAATCTTAAAGGAACAAAAGAGTCCCAGAGTTTTAACCTACTTTGTTACTATTTTCCATACACTTTGTATGGCGCAACGAAAAAGAACAAAAAAACGTACGAAAAAATCGGGACACCTTTTCTCTCCTACAGGGATGGAAAGAGCTTTTTTTTTATATGAATAGGAAGCCAAACGAGCAAGTGGGTCACCTGATGGTAAGTGATCACCACTGCCCATAGACACCCGCAACCCCGGAGGGATTGCAGATGCGTTGCCAACCTAGGGGACTAAGATGCAATGCCTCTTGTGCCCGTAATTTCCCCGGCTGTCTTACTCTCCACACCGGAACACAGCAGTGCAAGCACTGCTACTTAGCGGCAGGATTAGCTAATGATTCTGAGTGGAAACAGAAATTCGTAGATGATAAAAAAATGAGGGGGGGGGGGGGGTGTTGCTTTTTTGAAATTGCTCACCTGATGGTAAGAGAATGGTAAGATAGCACCACCCATGAAATTCGACCGTAAAACTTCAGAGTGACTTTCAAAAATCGGTCCCTGAGTGTGAAGATGTGTATGTATGTGTATTCATCATACACATATCACGTCTATATACATTACGGGGTAGACAGAGCCTATGGTAACAAGACCTAAAGGCCACGGTTAGCATAATCCTAGGCATATAGATGGAAAGGGGAATCATAATAGTGATGGGTTGCTAGCATCGCCTATAACATGACTCCTAAGATTTTCGCCCAATCCCCTCGATGGCCTTTTACCATCTACGCGGGCAGAAAAGCAACTGGTACATTCTTTTTTATTTTGCTCCCAGACCAGTATGGAAGTGAAGAAAACACTATAGATATGTCAAATGGCATTTTATTCTTGGCATCACATTTTCCTCTTGGCGCCTGAGGACGACTTCTTGGTCCGCCGCTTCACGCGCCGACGGCGTTTCGGCTGAGGTTTCTCCGACTGAAATGGAGAAAATAAAAGTTTTAACCTTTTAGCCACCACGTCAAATACATCACCGATACGCTAGTCTTTATTGCGATGCCTTAAGTTGAACCTGAACGAAGGTTGCTTATATATAGGTCGTTGGCATAGAAAAGGTTAAAAGAGAATTGCAGCTTTATTAAGGCCTGTTTCCCCATTCTCTGTTAAGAACCTAATATTTTAAGTGTTAGTTATATATGATGTCGTCTCCGTCTGTTTTATAGTAATACTGGCTTCTGCCCGCGACTTCGTCTGCGTAGAATTATACATAAAAACCTTCCTCTTGAATCACTATATTAAAAAAAAACCGCATCAAAATCCGTTGTGTAGTTTTGAAGATATAAGCATACATAGGGACAGAGAAAGCGACTTTATTTTATACTAGCTTCTGCCCGCGACTTCGTCTGCGTAGAATCATACATAAAAACCTTCCTCTTGAATCACTCTATCTATTAAAAAAACCGCATCAAAATCCGTTGTGTAGTTTTGAAGATATAAGCATACATAGGGACATAGGGACAGAGAAAGCGACTTTATTTTATACTATGTAGTGATAGTGAAGTAAAGACGGAATAATAGATAACTGACACTTAAGATAACTGGAACTTTAGAGTGGTGAAACGCCTTAAGTCTAGTCAACTAAGCGGTAGTTTTTGTGTTGTAGTTTTGTAAATCGGGTCCCTATGCCCAACCGTGGGATGTACACGCTATCTTAAAGTTAAACTGGAATTCAAAGTCAAAAGTAGTACTGGAATTTTTGGAAAACTGGTTACGTTGGGAGGGGAAGGCCTAGACGGACGTTCCAAGACCAAATAGGAGACGTTTTGGAAAAATGTCAGGTCAGGAGTACCCGAAACCGACGAGCATGTATGAAGAGATTGATGACTGTGGATGCAGCGAAAGAAATATGTCAGGATCGTAGCAAGTGGAACAAAGTAGTCTCTGCCTATCCCTGTGGGAAAGAGGCGTGATGGTATGTATATGTAGTACTGGAATTTGAGATTCAGCACAATCTTTCACACTTTCGAGTGACATTTTCACACATGTGGTTAAAATCGGACTCGTGCACTAGAGCGAGAGCGCACAACCGTCTACGTTGCCCGTCTTTTTCTTACTGTTCGTTCTGGAAAGACGGGTTTATCGCGCGCGCTCATGCTTGCCGGGGTGTAGGAGTTGTCGGTAGGGGTGCAAGTCGGGTTACCTCCACGTGTGAACAAGAGCTGCGGTTCGTTTTCGGATCCGTCCGAGGGGAAGAGCAGTGCTTGGTCCGGTGCACCCTGGGCAACGGCTAATGATTTCCTGGCAGTATCTGAGGGATATCATTGACCGTTGGCTAAGAGCCCGACAGGGGGGGTAGGGGGGTCTTTGACCGTGTTACCGTACAACGTTGCCGACATTTTGTCACAAGATTTTATAATTAAAATTTTTTACCGACATTGGCGAAGTTGTCGTCGCTATAACGACTTGTAACGCCACAATCAAAAGAAGAAGAAGAAGAATAGTTGTCGGTATCTTCTGTCTCACCTGCATATAGTGCTGTTTCACGTGGTGTGCGAGTCTCGCGAATTGCACGTAGGAGCGCTGGCAGACATAGCAAGCGCTTTTGTTAGGATCATAGTGGACACTGCAACACAAACATTCATGTTCATGTAAATATACAGGGTGTTAGGTAATGAGTGGATAATCCTTGAACTATGGATAGAGGGCACTTAGGACGTTATAATAAAGCTAAAATAGGTTTAGTAAAAGTTGCACGGTTTCCGAGATATTCGGACTTTTAGGTTTTTTTCGAAAATGAACACCCTTGTTCAATGTTTTGATCATAGCACCATTTTAAGCTAACTTTTTCAATTTTTTATTTTTGCTCAATATTCTTGAGTACTTGTATTTTCAGATAGGCATTACTATTTTTGTGAGACTACACGGGATTTTTTTAAAAAAAATCGAAAACTTAATTTTTGCCTTTTCAATCGTACATTGATCGAATTTTCAGCTCTCACGGTGAAAAAAAAATACACTACCGCCTAGTTGCCAATAAGCTTAAAAACATGCCGGTTTATTGACAATTTAAAAATGCTAATTACCTATTGAATTTAAATTCAAAATGACAAAATAATAAAAAAAAATACACGCTCACCCACATTTTCTCGATTTACTTTTTGTATCACGGGCGTAGAACTAAAAATTTTTTGTTGCAAAAATAACATTATTGGCCACTTATTTAACTGCAAATGGCATTTAAATAATTCCAAATTTAAAAAAACATGCTGACTGCCTTTTGTTTTTTTTTTGGATTCGATTTTGAATTTCGCTATTATTATTGCGTAGAATGGTTAATTTTGCGTTTAAATCGTTGTG
Organism: Pandemis corylana; assembly: GCA_949127965.1. Classification (NCBI taxonomy): domain Eukaryota; kingdom Metazoa; phylum Arthropoda; class Insecta; order Lepidoptera; family Tortricidae; genus Pandemis; species Pandemis corylana. The sequence goes on along the minus strand of OX421878.1, from coordinate 3,173,272 downwards.
TTGAAGTTTTTTACTTTAATACTGCTTCGAACATAATACACACGATAGAATATGCCCAAATGCATTACATTTATGGTGAGTGCCAAGGCACAATTTCACCATTCATTATGCAATAACAGCGAAATTCAAAATCGAATTCGAAAAAAAAACAAAAGGCAGTCAGCATGTTTTTTAAATTTTGAATTATTTAAATGCCATTTGCATTTAAATAAGTGGCCAATAATGTTATTTTTGCAACAAAAAATTTTGAGTTCTACGCCCGCGATACAAAAAGTAAATCGAGGAAAATGTGGGTGAGCGTGTATTTTTTTTTATTATTTTGTCATTTTGAATTTAAATTCAAAAGGTAATTAGCATTTTTAAATTGTCAATAAACCGGCATGTTTTTAAGCTTATTGGCAACTAGGCGGTAGTGTATTTTTTTTCCACCGTGAGAGCTGAAAATTCGATCAATGTACGATTGAAAAGGTAAAAATTAAGTTTTCGATTTTTAAAAAAAAAATCCCATGTAGTCTCACAAAAATAGTAATGCCTATCTGAAAATACAAGTACTCAAGAATATTGAGCAAAAATAAAAAATTGAAAAAGTTAGCTTAAAATGGTGCTATGATCAAAACATTGAACAAGGGTGTTCATTTTCGAAAAAAACCTGAAAGTCCGAATATCTCGGAAACCGTGCCACTTTTACTAAAACTATTTTAGCTTTATTATAACGTCCTAAGTGCCCTCTATCCGCAGTTCAAGGATTATCCACTCATTACCTAACACCCTGTATATATAATTAAATTGTCGCGTAATTCGGCGTGCCTCATGGCATAGGCCTCCTCCGTGTATTGGAGGGTTTGGGCGATAGTTCCCACGCGCGCCCATTGCGGATTGGGAACTTAACACACACCATTGAATTTCTTCGCAGATGTGTGCAAGGTTTCCTCGCGATGTTTTCCTTCACCGAAAAGCTCATGGCAAATTTCAAATGTAATTTTCGCACATAAATTTAGAAAAATTCAGAGGTGCGCGCCCGGGATTTGAACCCACGACGCTCTGCTTGAGAATTTAATAATAAAAAAAACAACACAAATAAACAACAAAAATGAAATTGTAGCGAATTCGGAATAAAAAAGGCTATAATAAAATAAATAAATATATATAACTCAAAGGTGACTGACTGACATAGTGATCTATCAACGCACAGCCCAAACCACTGGCCGGATCGGGCTGAAATTCGGCATGCAGGTAGATGTTATGACGTAGGCTTTAGCTAAGAAAGGATTTTGATCAATTCTACCCCCAAGGGGATAAAATAGGGGATGAAAGTTTGTATGAAACTTTGTCAATTTTAAACCGATCGGGCTGAGACTTTGCATGCATAAAGCTACTATGACGTAGGCATCCTCTAAGAACGGATTGCGAAATTCCTGCATCATAGCGATAAACAAATTCTATGCAGACGACGTTGCGGGCAACAGCTAGTACAGTATAAAAAGCTACCGGAACCAAAATTTTAACCCTTTGAATGTCAAAGCGAAAGGGGTGGGGAGTAATTTTATTTTTTCAAACAAACGCTTTGGTTTTTTTTTAATAAATGGTAAATCTCCACGCACGACTAAACTCTTCTAAAATCGAGCCTATTTTCTTAATTATATATTATGAGTGTCTGGGTAGCGGTGATTGCGTTTCATCAGGTGACCCGCTTGCTCGTTGGCCCCCTATCATATATATATAAAAAATCTATATGTTTATATCTATGTGTTTTCTTAGGCTCTGTCTACCCGTAAGGGATATAGACGTGATTTATGTTATAAAGCCATACATACATACACATATCACGTCTTTATCCCTTACGGGGTAGACAGAGCCTAAGGTAACAAACCCTTAACGCCACGTTTAGCATGATTGTGGGCGTATAGGTGGGCACGGAAATCAAAATAGTGATGGGTCACGCATCGCCTACAACACGATTCCTAAGACTCGCCCATCCCCTCGATGGCCTTTTACCATCGGGAGAGAAGCAACTGGTAAATTCAATGTTTTTTTACTCCCTGACCAGCATGGAAGGGAAGCCATACTTTTGATAATGGATAACAAAATGCGTCCAGTCGCTATGCGCTCTGCAGTCCTCGCAGTCGCCGTACCACTCTCTCGCGTCCAGTCTACTCCTGGCGCCGGTTTGTCGGTTCGCCCCTCCCATTGTCCTCACGATTCTGAAACCAGTAATAAATGTAGAGTCGACAAAATGCTCGACTGTTTCGGACTAATTCGTAGTCTGTAGTCGGATACGTATTAAAATACATAAAGTTTAAAATGTATAATAGGTTAAAATACATAATGGTTTATAATAATGCGATTTTCTCAGAAAGTTACAAATTAACAGGATTGTTATAAAACAAACTTAACCTAACCTAAACTAATCTATAGATTACGATATCAGAAATGTTAATTTAGCTAATAGTTTTACAGAAAATTGCGTTATATATTTTGAACCGTTATGTATTTTAACCCATTATACATTTTAAACTTTATGTATTCTGATCCGCTCCCGCACAGTCCCCATCAGATATATCGCAACGGGCGAGGTCCCCAAATATTTCGTAGCAACATTAAATTTCAATAAATTCGTTACACGATCAAGTTAATAACATCAGAACACGCAATTCGTCATAAATATAAGAGCAGCGACTTTTCAATAAATTAGGAACGTTCGATGAGGTAAAAATATTAGAAAGCACAGACCGTCAAAGGTATCGACGCAATCAGGCTGGTCATAAAGATCTGAACATTAAAGAAAATATACCTTCAGTTTGTAAGAAACAGTTTAAATTACAGTGAATTATGCAAAAAGTATTTGAATTCAAATTAATAATTTTAAAGTTACAAGTGTGTGAAAAAGAAGTTAAAAATATGATAAACAATTTACAAGTGTAACAAAGTAGTTACAAGTATTGCAAAGAAGTTAGAACCGTGATAAATAAGTCACAAGTACGATAATGAAGTTACATACATACATACATATGTCACGTCCCATGTCCACGTCCATATGTTTATACCTTATGAGGTAGACAGAGCTTATAATGAAGTTACAAGTGTGACAAAGTAGTAACAAGTATGACAAAGAAGTTAGAAGCGAGATAAAGTAGTTACAAATATGACAAAGAAGTTAGAGCCGCGGTAAAGTAGTTACAAAAAAGACAAAGAAGTTAGAAGCGCGGTAAAGTAGTTACAAATATGACAAAGAAGTTAGAAGCGCGATAAAGTAGTTACAAAAAAGACAAAGAAGTTAGAAGCGCAATAAAGTTTTTTTTTTTTTTTTTTATATGAATAGGAAGGCAAACGAGCAAGTGGGTCACCTGATGGTAAGTGATCACCACGGCCCATAGACACCCGCAACCCCGGAGGGATTGCAGATGCGTTGCCAACCAGTAGTTACAAAAATTACAAAGTTAGAAGCGCGATAAAGTAGTTACAAAAAAGACAAAGAAGTTAGAAGCGCAATAAAGTAGTTACAAAAATTACAAAGAAGTTAGAAGCGCGATAAAGTAGTTACAAATATGACAAAGAAGCAACAAGCGTGTTAAGTTAAACTAACTGTTGGTCGGCCGTCACCCTGCAGCGGTGCAGTTTGACGGCGTCCATGTCGGCGCTGCGCAGCATGCAGGCGCGGCACGAGTAGCGCGTGAGGTGCGCCGCCTCGTGCCCGCGCAGCAGCAGCGAGCTCGGCAGGCGCTGGCTGCAGATGCGGCACAAGTGGGGGCCGGCCGTCTGCGACATTAACAGATCGTCAAATGCGAGCTGAATCCATTCAAATGACGTGTCACAACCAGTTAGGGTTGACGATGGTTCTGGGCATAAGGATATGTAACCTATACATATAATAAATCAGTAGAAAGTTCGTGTCTGTACATATAATTAATTTAAATGCCTATAAATAATCATTTCGATATTAGCACCATCTAGAGGGGGCGGTGCAAACATTCAGAGGTACTTTAAGCCATAACCATAACAGCATCGTAGCTTCTTAACTATCCTACAACGCCATCTAGCGATGTTTGTTGCAAACAACATTGCAATTTACTCCGTGGATCAGGGACGCTGGGCATTAGAACTGGCGCCTAGCTCGAGCGTCGTAGTAATGTAGAGGCCAACTAGGTGGCGCTACGCCGTAATAGCTAGAATTAGCAAGCTGAAGTAGCAGTGGGCCGGCCATATCTCGCGAAGAACCGACAACCGCTGGGGTAAACATGTTCTTGAGTGGAGACCGCGACTCGGCAAACGTAGTATAGGATCTGCGAAAGACTGCAGGCAGATGCTGGATGCTGACGCATGGCGAACTGAAGACAGGGCGCTATGGCGCTCATTAGGGGAGGCCTATGTCCAGCAGTGGACTAATATAGATCGATGATGATAATGAGGGTTGCTACAGCTGTCATCCTGTAATACCTTGTAGTGCTTGGCGTCGTGTGTCTCCTTGGCGCCGCGGTTGACGAAGGTGAGGGCGCAGCGCTCGCAGCGGTGCCTCGCGGCGGCGAAGGCGGCGCACGCGCGCGCGCCCCGCAGCTCCGCCAGCGCCTCCGCCGCGGACACTCGGCTCACTTCCCAGTTCACCGCCTGGGACGACACTACTTACAACCTTCCACATAGGGTGCGTTCCACTAAGCGCCCACAACGATCAAAATGCTCCATTAGTCGTTCCACATAACGACCGCGGTCGTTGTGGTCGCGGCGAAAACGTCACTTATGACGTCATGACTTACGCTCACGCGAAGCTCACGACGACCCATTTAAAAAGGTGGGTCGCAGTGATCGTTGAGAAAATTAGCGGTATTTTCAAAACTCGAAAGTATCAAAAATTGCGACCGTATCCAAGTGCCGCCGTAAAAGACATTTTAATTACATTTGAACGTAAATTAATTAAACACACCAGTAATATTAAATATAAAAAATCTAATTTTATATTTTTTTCAATATAAATCGATTTAAACAATAATTAATTAAGTTTATTTTCAAGGCTTACAGGTTATAACCTAACCTCTTAAATCTTTTGCTTTCTTTTTACTAACTCGCCATTTGTATTATTTACCTCCACGTTCAAAACGCTCAATAATCCATTCCACTTGAGTTTACGACAGTAACGCTCACAAGCAAGTGCGACGGGAAAAACTGCGGTCGTGAGCGTGATCGTTGTGAACGCTTAGTGGAACGCACCCATAAAGGTGCAACCACACCGCTGTGTATACGCAGTGAGGTGTCGCATGCGTCACGTTCTCTCACCGTTTGTTCATACATTTTGTTGCGTAAACGCACCGTCGGCGTCTTTTACGCGCTGGTGTGGCCGGACCTTAATTCGTAGGGGGTTTTTATTAACCGGAACTCTATTACTGAGACTTCGCTGTCCGTCCGTCCGTCGGTCTGTCACCGCTGCATCTCGTGAACCGTGATAGCTAGACAGTTAAAATTTTCACAGATGATATATTTCTGTTGCCGCTATAACAACAAATACTAAAAACAGAATAAAATTTATATTTAAGGCGGCTCCCGTACCACAAACGTGTTTTTTTTGCGGATTCTGCTCGACATTAAAAGCGGCAACAGGTAGACGCTTAAAATATTCACAAATGATGTATTTCTGTTGCCGCTATAACAACAAATACTAAAAACCAAAATAATGTATGTATGTCCGTATATATCGGTGACCAATATAAAGTGATCCCACACTGCATACATTTTGCTTTGGAGCAGGGATCTACTTACACTGGTTTAAAATATTTACAGATAATGGTACGGAACCCTTCGTACGCGAGCCCGACTCGCACTTGGCCGGTTTTTTTATTCTAAACGTTATTACTACATCCCTAGAGACTAATATCAGATTGGACAGAAACAATGACATAACTGGTTCAGCCAAGTAAGATGTCGAACGAGCTGCGGATCGTTTTTGGATCCGTACCGAGGGGAAGAGCAGTGCTTGCTCCGATGCACCCTGGGTAACGGTTAATGATTTCCTGGCAGATTCTGAGGGATATCGTTACCCGTTGACTAAGAGCCTGACAGGGGGGAGGGGTCTCTTGACCGTGTTCTACCGTACAACGTTGCCGACATTTTTGTATACTGTATTTATTACTTTGACATTGGCGAAATCATCGCATCGATCGATGGGGCCATATTAGAAAAAGATGCCCAACCTACCCTATAATCCTCGCAGTCCTCGTCGCAGGTGACGGTGGACTCGGAGTCCCGCCCGAGCTCGGAGGGCGGCCGCGACGCCGGCTCGGGTTTCAGATGCAGCTCCTCGGTCAGCCCCAGGAGACGCGCGCGAGCCGCCATGTCCGGCTCCGACAGCTGCTGGCGCACACAATATTTTATAAGAAACTAGCTTTTCCCCGCGACTTCGTCCGCGCACTTAACGTCAGAGTGACGACACACCCCATACATCCACTCATGTCTCCAAGTATAAGGTTTTTATTGCCTATCCTGTGGGAAATTCGGAAAATCCCTTCTTAGAGCAACTACAGATCCTCTAGGAATATTATCTACTAATTATAGTCTTAATTATTTACCTTGTGTTTTTATCCCGTGGGAAATTTGAAAAATTCCTTTGTAAGTGCATCTTTATATTAATCAAGGAATAATGTGTAGGCATGCTAAATTTAATGTCTGTAGCTTTATTAGTACAACATTTCGGAATTTTCCAATCCCGTGGGAAAATCGGGATAAAAAGTATCCTATGTCCGTCTCCTGGTTCTAAGCTGCCTCCCCACCAATTTTCAGCCGAATCGGTTCAGCCGTTCTCGAGTTATAAATAGTGTAACTAACACGACTTTCTTTTATGTATATATAGATATAATAGATGAATGGCATACGAGCATTTCAAGATAGAGAGAGAGAGAGAGAGAGCGAGAGCGTCCACACCGCTGCGTACACGCAGTGACGTGTCGCATGCGTCACGTTCTCTCACCGTTTCTTCATACATTTCAAATTCAAATTCAAATTCAAATTATTTATTAAAATAATCAATTGTACAAATAAAATATAAATGGTTAGTAAGCACTATATTATGTCTATCTATGTATTAGTAAGTACACGGCAAAATTAACAACTAAACTAATGACTCGACACAAAACAAGTGCGTCTGCGCTTACAACGAAAGTATATTATAAACTGTGCGTAGAGTAATTAAATTAAATTTCGTTGCGTTGCACGGTCAACGTCTTTAAGCACCGGTGTGACTGGACCTTTATCTAGCTGGGATGAAAGAGGCCACTCCCCGGTCAGTACAACGTCGTTTGCGCTGTTTACCGGCGTGGAGAGGACAGCCAGAGTCGTCAAGCACAAGAAGTATTTCATCTTAGCCCTCTAGGCTGACAATACCACTCCAATCCTTAGGTATTTATCATCAGATGACAGACTGTCGTTTGGAACCCTATGTCATAAAAAAGGAATAGTTACTGTATTGGACGACCGGATAGCCTTGTGGTTAGTGACCCTGACTATGAAGCTAGAGGTCCTGGGTTCAAATCCCGGCAGGGGCAGACAGTTGTATGATGAATACGAATGTTTGTGCCCGAGTCATGGATGTTGTATGTATTTGTCTACATTATATAAGTATATTTATCCGTTGCCTGGTACCCATAGTACAAGCTTTGCTTAGTTTGGGGCTGGGTCAATTGGTGTAATTTGTCCCAAGATATATATATATATATATATATATATATATATATATATATATATATATATGTATACATACATACGTACACAAATCACAATACAATACGACAATACAAATACTCTTTATTGAACACCACAAATCCGCACAAAACAATACAGAAACAAAGAACCAAGTAGACAATAGGCGGTCTTATTGCTTAATAGCGACAACCCAGAAATAAGTTGGAGACAGTTTTTAAGTAGGTGGCGGAAACAAATAGACAAGATAAACGCAGGGATAATAAAAACAACAATATCAACATAAATATAATACATAGCTAAATAAATCAAATAAAATAATACATACGTATACACATAACACAATACTTAAGAAAAAATAAATGTGAGAAGCAATGAAAAATAAGAAGGCCATACAACAGAAAAGGATTTGATCAGAAGCAAAGAGAATATATGAGGTACTAAAGACAGGGAGTGGATTAAATTAGTGATAAATAGTGAGATTTAAATCACGCCTATATCCCTTACGGGGACCTTAAAGGTAACAAGCTCAAGGCCACGTTTAGCATAATTAAGGGCGTATAGATGGAAAAGGGAATCAAAATTGTGATGGGTTGCTAGCCGCATCGCCTATAACATGATTCCTAAGACTTTCGCCCATGCTTGATGGGCTTTTACCATCAGCGCGGGAAGAGAAGCAACTGGTAAATTCTGTTTTTTCTTTACTCCCAGACCAGCATGGGAGAATCAGCATTAGATGATGACGAAAAAGCCTACATTTTGAGTACAGTACCTCTTGTTCATCCAAGTCCTCAAACACTGCATCCTCTGGCTCTCTCTTAACTGGCACAGGTGAGATCTAGAACAAAATCCTACTAATATTATAAATGCGAATGTAAGTTTGTTTGTTACGGTTTCACGCGAAAACTACTCAACCGATCATCATGAAATTTTGTACACATGTTCTTGGAGGTATTAGAAGTAACATATGATACTTTTTAGTAAAAAAAATATTATTTTTTATGATGTCGTCACTTTGACGTTATTTGCGCCGACGAAGTCGCGGGCAAAAGCTAGTAAGCTTATATTGTTGTAAAGATTGTTCCCGATTACAATCAATCAATCATTTATTCACAAGAACATGTGGTTTACATAGATGGTATTGTAAGCAAGTATCAGTCCCTTAATATATTCAGCCATTTGAGGCCCGTGAAACGTTTAGAACTAACATTAAGCAGTCAAATTGTACATAATTTAATTAATACTATTAGAAAACAATAAAATTAAAATATCTAAATTACTCATTCAATTTAGTTAAAATAAAATTTAATTATACAATGTCAAATTATCAGATTCATCATTTATCAATTAACTTACGATATATCAAATTAAATTAAAAAGAAAACTAATAGTTATCTATACCAATAATCTATACTAATATAATAAAGAGGAAATTTTTTATTGTTTGTTTGCATTGAATAGGCTCCGAAACTACTGGACCGATTTCAAAAATTCTTTTGCCGTTAGAAAGCTACATTATCACTGAGTGACATAGGCTACTTTTTACCGCGGGAAAATACCTATTCCTACGGGAAAATTAATTTATCGCGGGCGAAGCTAGTATGCATGGCTAGTAAGGTATACGAGTCAATATTAGGTACTAAGTATTATGTAATTGTCAATCTAAGTATTAAATAATAATAATATAACATCAAATTATGAACTTACATTAGAACTTGCGATTCATAAAATCGTCAATACTGTAAAAGCAGAAATTACATAGCAGATTGCGTAGTTTATTTATGAACTGGGATGTAGGCAATGTCTTCAATGTCACCGGAATTTTATTAAATACTAGCTTCTGCCCGCGACTTCGTCTGCGTAGAATTATACATATAAACCTTCCTCTTGAATCACTCTATCTATTTAAAAAAACCTCATCAAAATCCGTTGTGTAGTTTTGAAGATATAAGCATACATAGGGACATAGGGACACAGGGGCAGAGAAAGCGACTTTGTTTTATACTATGTAGTGATTCTTACACACATTGCAAAAGTGCTTTTTTTCCTTAACAGCAGCCATACCTACAGCAGCCATACCTACAGGGTGATCTATCCATATGGGTCAGTGGGGAGAAGGCAAAAACTATAAGAGATAGTGGAATCTGTTCTTAGGAAACATGGCAACGATTTTAGATTTCACAAAAATGGCATTCAATTTTTATAAAAAAAATCATACATAACCGGTAACCGAACACACACACACACATAAATCACGTCTTTAGCCCTAAGGTACCGGGTAGACCAGTGGTTCTTAACCGGTGGTCCGCGGACCACTGGTGGTCCCTGGAAGCATCTAAAGTGGTCCGCGGGGCCAATCTAATAAATAATTAGATAAGTGACAACCAGACAATCCGTAAAGGTGCAATTCCGCTAGGGCTGATCGAAGCCATTCGTTAGATATGTAACTAGGTGGTCCATGGCAAGACAGAAATTTTGTCAAATGGTCCCTAGTGTCTGAAAGGTTAAGAACCACTGGGGTAGACAGAGCCTAAGGTAACAACACCTAAATGCCACGTTTAGCATGACTGTGGGCGTATAAAGGGTAAGGGGAATCAAAATAGTGATGGGTTGCTAGCTGCATTGCCTATAGATAACATGATTCTTATGCCCATTCCCTCGATGGGCTTTTACCATCTGCGCGGGAAGAGAAGCAACTGGTAAATTCTATGTTTTTTCTTTACTCCCAGACCAGCATTGAAGAATGATAGGATGAAGGTTGATACATAGGTACATGCTTTTTGGTTTCGGGTACACTTGACCAGACCTTTACACAAAAGATCCCCAATGTGGTAATGGAACGTCCGTCTAGGCCTTCCCCTCCCAACGCACCCATTCCAACTTCTCTTCTAAATCTGTTTCATCCACATCATCAGCCAGAAGACGTTCACTGTTGAACAAAGGCTGCTTTTTTTTATCTAATATATTTACGAGGCTTAAGTGCACTTGTGTGACTGCCAGCCTTGGATGCCTCTTGGGTCAGATTCATCAAACACTCCCCTGCCCACCAGATTCTCTGGCAGCAAAGGAGTATTTCACGAACCTGTATATTCATACTGCATTTTCTGATGCCGGAAAACTTAACGTTATGTTAACTGCTCCATTGAACAGACTCACATCAGCCAGGTACCTCTCTCTATTATCCTTCGATATTTCACATTCATCAAAAAACATTTATTAAATCCGCAACCTTGCCACAATGCGTGAAAGGCTGCTTAAAACGCCACAATGAACGACAACCCTCCACCTGCATCCACCGGCTTAACACAACTTTCACGATAAATCTGTTTAGCTGTTGTTGATACTAAGTAGAAATAACAAGAAATCCCCAATTACCATCTGTAATCTGGATTCTCTGAGCTTTTGTGAGCCCATTCTGTCGAATTCGAAGGAATCCTCCGGCTCTTCCTTAATCGGTATCGGTACTGGCATAACCTGGAACAAAACAGCAGCCATTTTTAGAGTTCCGTAGAACAACGGACAAGTGTCAAGACCCTCTGTCTCAGCAAGCTGTGGAGTTAATAATAATAATAATATAGCCCCTTTATTCCGAAATTGATACAGTTTTTTTTAGAGATGCGCCGAGTAACACTTTTGCCGAGTAATGAGTACCGAGTTTTACTCGGCTCAATTTTTTTTCAACCGAGTACTCGGCCGAGTAACTCGGTTCAATCAAATTCGCATTTCGTGCGCGTAAACAAGTACAAACAGGTTTGCGCCGGTCAAGACGTCGGCTCGCGTTGATACACCCCTCACCCCGCCCACGCCTTTCAACTACTAGTCACTTGATTGTTTACAAACAAACACGTCACGTTGCGCGTCATAGTAAATAAATATAAATATATTGCTTTTCTTAAACAAAGTATTTATACTCGTTACTCGTTATCTAATAACCGAGTTATTCGGCCGAGTACGAGTATCAAAAAACCCGCCGAGTACGCAGAGTACCGAGTATCAAACGAGTACTCGGCCCATCTCTAGTTTTTTTCAATATATATTCATAAAAACGCATAATTCGGTGTGCCTCTTGGCATAGGCCATAGGCAGCTTGCTGGAAGGGTTTGGTCTAGTGCTCCCGTGGGAACCAGCCATTGTGGGAGACAAATTGTTTGTAGTTTTAGATTCTTTTTATTCCTGTATTTCCTTTGTTTTTATGGTTTTTGTTGTTGTTGTTGAGTTGATAATAATATAGCCTTTTTTATTCCGTTTCGCTACAATTTTCAGTACATAGTGTAGTCTTTTTTACGAAATGCCCATCTCTGCCGCGCAGTAACTCCTGATACAATAAAATGACTGTGGCAAAAAAGGCTTTATTTACTTACTGCTTCATGTTGTTGTGACATGTGCAGTTGGAGCAAGTACTGTACTCCTTTCAGTGCCGTGTTTTGAAACTTCTCCATCGTCTCAATCAGGAGGTTGCAGTCTTTACACAGCAGCAACAACGTGTCTTTGAGGGGTGTCTGCAACATATAGCACAGTGCATTTAGCGGAGCCGGACCTACCATATGGCTTTTTGGGCTACAGCCCAGGGCCCCGTGGATTCAAGGGGCCCCCAGTTAAGTCAAGACAAAGTCAAAAATAGACGATAATGCGAAATCCATAATTTTTATTAAATCAAACAGATCGTAAAGTTTGCAGCATCAAATATTTTACGGTCATTTTTTTCTTGTACTTTGAGTAATTAGGTGGGCCCCTAAGTAGTATTAGCCCAGGGTCCCCTAAACTCACGGTCCGGCCCTGGCATTTAGTATCTTATTATATTTGCCAGATGCCATGTTCCAAATAAACATGAATGAAAAAGTACATTAGGGTGAGAGCGAGTAGTGTGGACAGAGACACTCGATGTTAACAACCTTATTTTTCATTCATGTTTATACAGAACACCGCAAGTTCAACATTAAGTTCGCCTGTTCTGTTTTTCTCATTACCTGTAAAATTTATGTTTCATCTACCTTATCTATTATCTATATCTATATATGCATATAATAAACTAGCCTTCCGTCCGCAGCTTCGCCCGCGATAAATTAATTTTCCCGTAGGAAAAGGTATTTTCCCGCGGTAAAAAGTAGCCTATGTCACTCAGTGATAATGTAGCTTTCTAACGGCAAAAGAATTTCTGAAATCGGTCCAGTAGTTTCGGAGCCTATTCAATGCCAACAAACAAACAATCAAACAATCAAATTTTTCCTCTTTATATTAGGATAGATAAGTAGAAAGAGCCTTAGATTCGTTACGGATTCTTATCATACACAAACGTTTTTATAATTACCATGTCTATGAGGGGAGCCACTATGCCTTCCAGTATTTTTCTGTGAGCCGGATTCACCAGATTCAAACGTAACTGAGATGGACCTAAATAGTTGTTCTTTGACGCAGAGGAATTAGATGATTTGTCAGTGATCTTAGGTTTCATCATGCAAATAGTGCAAATGTAGAACATTTTTCATTTATTTTAGTTGTATCGTAAATTTATATGAATGTATAAACACTTGTCAAACTGTTATCTTAGTTATAAGCATTAGCGCAATATACAGTTGGAATCTGAAATGCTACGCGTAAATAAAATTACTAAAATGTACATAAAGCAATACAAAAGCTGTTCTGTTTATTTGTTGTGACCACAGACTGCATAGACGTGTCAGTGTCACAGACTATACCATACTCGACGTCAGTTGTCATTTGTCATTTTTTTTTATTAGCTTCGCGCTTTTGGCGCATTTAGCCATTTGTCATAATTAAATTCTTCTTTCTCTCCTTAATGGCGGCCGTAAGGCTTGGGCCAATGTCAGTAGACAACCGTGGCAATTTTCAATACTTTGACATTGGTGAAATCGTCGCATCGATCGATGGGCCATATTATCCTAAAAGTTGAATTGAACCTGGTTTCAATTCCTCGCAAAAATAATTAAATGTCTCGAACGTCTGGGCCTCGCTTAAGAAACAAGAAAATAACCAGCATGCGCTAAGAAACAAAAAATGGCAAGCTCCATCCTTGTTTCTCACTAGCTATTAGTAATTTTTTCTCCCTTTCTTCCAGCATTCTATAGCTATTCTCTTTCTACGTTTGTGAGTAAAACGTAGTGGTTATATTTGCTTTGCGAGTGTGACATTCAGCCATCTTTGTAACTTTTTTGGAGTCTTATTTAGAGGGAGTCTAATCATGACGACAAGTATAGCTAGTCTACGGAATTGAGACTCAAAGTTCGTATCAGCCCGTCCCTTTCACACTTATGATCAACTTTTAGTGTGAGCGGAACGGCACGAAATAAACTTTCAATTTCGAATTTCGGGGTATAGGCCCGCTCCTACGTTGAGCTTATTAGAACATTTTCACTCTTCACAATATGTTTGGTGTGCCAGTAAAGGAGGAACGACGATGCGGCGCACGTCTTAAATAAACAAAAAATAAATAAAAAACTTGAAGTTCAATTTAAAATAGAAAAATTTAATACATTTTATTTCCTAATTATACATAAAATTAAATACTACTCCGTATATAAATAATGATATTTTCTGTTTGAGAAATATAGTAAGAGGTCATTTTGGCGTTAAATTTGAGCCAACTTAACTTAGGCGGGTACTCCGAAATTTAATTTTCGAAGTTCGTATCATACCGTCCCTCTCACTCCCAAATTAAAGACCATTAGCATGAGCGTACGAGCGGACGAAACAAAACTTCAAAAATGAAAATTTGGAGTTACGGTCTAATTGCTAAAAGGCGGCTGATGAATGCAATATGGAGACGAAAGCATAAGATAGATAACTTTTATTGGATTTCGAGAAATCTCGAATCAATCTGGGTCACAGAAATAGAAATAGATTGTAGTCATGAATAGCATATAATCTGCTTTTTATCCCGGAAAATTGCTTAGTTTCCGCGGGTCAGCGATAAATAAATTCTTTGTATAAAGCTTGACAGTTCCATACTTAGCAACTAACTCGAGATTTCCCCAGCAAGACTGCCTTAGCCATTTAATCGAGATTTAATTTCTCTAACATGACTGCCTTAGCGACTAAATCGAGATTTAATTTCCCCAGCAAGACTGCCTTAGCAACTCAATCGAGATTTATTTTCCCCAGCAAAACTGCCTTAGTCACTAAATCCAGATTTAATTTCCCCAGCAAGACTGCCTTAGCCACTAAATCCAGATTTAATTTCCCCATCAAGACTGCCTTAGCAACTCAATCGAGATTTAATTTCCCCAGCATGACTGCCTTAGCCATTAAATGGAGATTTAATTTCCCCAGCAAGACTACCTTAGCAACTCAATCGAGATTTAATTTCCCCAGCAAGACTGCCTTAGCAACTCAATCGAGATTTAATTTCCCCAGCAAGACTGCCTTAGCAACTCAATCGAGATTTAATTTCCCCAGCAAGACTGCCTTAGCAACTCAATCGAGATTTAATTTCCCCAGCAATACTGCCTTAGCAACTCAATCGAGATTTAATTTCCCCAGCAAGACTGCCTTAGCAACTCAATCGAGATTTAATTTCCCCAGCAAGACTGCCTTAGCAACTCAAATCGAGATTTAATTTCCCCAGCAAGACTGCCTTAGCAACTCAATCGAGATTTAATTTCCCCAGCATGACTGCCTTAGCCATTAAATGGAGATTTAATTTCCCCAGCAAGACTACCTTAGCAACTCAATCGAGATTTAATTTCCCCAGCAAGACTGCCTTAGCAACTCAATCGAGATTTAATTTCCCCAGCAAGACTGCCTTAGCAACTCAATCGAGATTTAATTTCCCCAGCAAGACTGCCTTAGCAACTCAATCGAGATTTAATTTCCCCAGCAATACTGCCTTAGCAACTCAATCGAGATTTAATTTCCCCAGCAAGACTGCCTTAGCAACTCAATCGAGATTTAATTTCCCCAGCAAGACTGCCTTAGCAACTCAAATCGAGATTTAATTTCCCCAGCAAGACTGCCTTAGCAACTCAATCGAGATTTAATTTCCCCAGCAATACTGCCTTAGCAACTCAATCGAGATTTAATTTCCCCAGCAAGATTGCCTTAGCAACTCAATCGAGATTTAATTTCCCCAGCAAGACTGCCTAAGCAGCTCAATCGAGATTTAATTTCCCCAGCATGACAGCCTAAGCCATTAAACTGAGACAACATTTTCCAGCCAATAACAATCGCAGTGTGTTAACTCGAACTTTCAGTCTCTCCATCCTGCTCTATCGCGTCTTCGCTGTCTTCGTCTTTGGCTTTTTTGTCCCCCCTCCCCTTCTTCAGCTTCTTCTTGGTGGCGGCCATGACCTTGAGATGCTTGTAGCGGTTGTGGTTGAAGAGGGCGGCTTTAAACTTGAACGTGGCGGGGCAGAGCGGGCACGGGTACGGGCGGTCGTTGGTATGCGTCACGAGATGATCTCTTAGCGTTTTCCTTGTCTAGAAAGATAGATAAAAACTTTAATCACCACAAAACATACATGGCCCAAAACAGCATTGGTAATTAACAAAAGTAAAAATAACTTATAAAATAACATGCAACACGGTTCCAAAAGATATTTAAAATGAACATTAAAATAACTAATAAAAAAAGGGAAAGAAATAGTAGATTGTACACCGAGGGGATAAAGCACTGTATTATGTCACGGGTGCGATATTGAATCCTGAGCGCAGCAAAGGACTCTAGATTTAACTCCCGAGCGTAGCGAGGGTGTTATGAGTTAATTCCTGAGCGTAGCGAGCAGGGTTGACATGATTTAAATCACTTGATTTAAATCAGTGATTTAAATCGTGATTTTAATCAAGGGATTTTTTCAAAAAAATCATTGATTTAAATCATACAATTTTTACTACAACCAAATCGGCCCAAAATTGTTTAGGGAATTCCCCGGACCACTACGGCACGCACACATGTGCAAGCGAGTCATAGCGTAACAGTTTCGGGGAAACCCCGAAACTATAGTACATGACGCATGGTACCAAAACGGTTCCAGGATTCCCCGAAACTAAAACACGAGACGCATTTCGCTTTTCGCCCGGTCATTCGTAATTGACTAGTGAAAGAGTGAATACAACAAAAAGATGTCTGGAAGAAAAAAAGATGCTGTGTGGGTTTATTTCGATGAAAAATGGCTATTTAATTAATAAAAAAAGACAAGAAAATCAAAAAATCAAAAAAATCTGATTTTAATCAAATAAATCCGATTTAAATCAAATTAATCGGATTATTATGATTTTTTTATAATAATCATGATTTTTATCAACCCTGGTAGCGAGGGAATTAAGGTTGAGTCCTGAGTGGAGCGAAGCATTTAAGCGCACCCAAGACATATACAGTTTTATCTCCGAGGAGTATACTCTACTTTTCTCACCTTTTGCGAGACAATAAAAACCAAAGTAACTAGAAAAAGAATTTAATCAAAACAACAGTAAAACAAAATTAAAATCAAAAATTTAAGTTTGAGAAATTAGTCCAGTTGTGTATACACCAATATTTTAATTTGGAATCTTAGCAGTTCTATGCGTGTAATATTACAGCGTCGGCAAACACTGGCAGCTTTTGTTTTATTTGAAATTTGTTTCATTCGTTCGAAAATCGAACGCCGCTTGCCGTGGCGTGACCGTCTCGATTTTCGGAGCCGTATGCGCTTTTTACGAAATTGGACTTTAAGGGTATAGCAATAAGAACTATGAAAAGTGAGAATCATATTACTAACCTACGGGTTATAATGAATTTCA
Organism: Pandemis corylana; assembly: GCA_949127965.1. Taxonomy (NCBI): domain Eukaryota; kingdom Metazoa; phylum Arthropoda; class Insecta; order Lepidoptera; family Tortricidae; genus Pandemis; species Pandemis corylana. Next base: position 3,155,863 of record OX421878.1, on the reverse strand, counting down.
GTACAATATTACTACCCGGCGAAAGCCAAGGGCTATAATGACTTACTTTGAGTAAGGTTTACATGATATATAATTAGCCATTGTCGAGCAGGTGGTGTGAAAATAATTTTGAACATTAGAGAGCCATGTGATGTTGTGGGAAATAGGCGCTGACTCAGCATGGACTGCAACTACGAATAGCTGCAGAGCTGGTATTCTGTCAGAGACCTGAAAGAGTGCCAGCGTGTTTCTAAACAGAAAATTTGTATTGTGTCATTATGCCAAACATTGAAAAGAGTTCTGATTTAATTTACAAATTCTACTGACTGAAGAAAGAGAGAGACTATGAGTAAAGTAAACGTTCTATTTGGCCTTCGGAATGTTGTGTATTTTCAGTGGCTCGTCCACGCGCAGCCGCAGTTGTTGTGTTGGCGGTACTCGTACGTACCGCGAAGGCGGAGCCGCACACGTGGCACACGTGGGGCTTGGGCCGCGCCTTGCCCTCGTGCACGACGTCCACGCGCAGCCGCAGCTGCTGGCGGTACTCGTACGTACCGCGAAGGCGGAGCCGCACACGTGGCACACGTGGGGCTTGGGCCGCGCCTTGCCCTCGTGCACGACGTCCACGCGCAGCCGCAGCTGCTGGCGGTACTCGTACGTACCGCGAAGGCGGAGCCGCACACGTGGCACACGTGGGGCTTGGGCCGCGCCTTGCCCTCGTGCACGACGTCCACGCGCAGCCGCAGTTGCTGGCGGTACTCGTACGTACCGCGAAGGCGGAGCCGCACACGTGGCACACGTGGGGCTTGGGCCGCGCCTTGCCCTCGTGCACGACGTCCACGCGCAGCCGCAGTTGCTGGCGGTACTCGTACGTACCGCGAAGGCGGAGCCGCACACGTGGCACACGTGGGGCTTGGGCCGCGCCTTGCCCTCGTGCACGACGTCCACGCGCAGCCGCAGTTGCTGGCGGTACTCGTACGTACCGCGAAGGCGGAGCCGCACACGTGGCACACGTGGGGCTTGGGCCGCGCCTTGCCCTCGTGCACGACGTCCACGCGCAGCCGCAGTTGCTGGCGGTACTCGTACGTACCGCGAAGGCGGAGCCGCACACGTGGCACACGTGGGGCTTGGGCCGCGCCTTGCCCTCGTGCACGACGTCCACGCGCAGCCGCAGTTGCTGGCGGTACTCGTACGTACCGCGAAGGCGGAGCCGCACACGTGGCACACGTGGGGCTTGGGCCGCGCCTTGCCCTCGTGCACGACGTCCACGCGCAGCCGCAGTTGCTGGCGGTACTCGTACGTACCGCGAAGGCGGAGCCGCACACGTGGCACACGTGGGGCTTGGGCCGCGCCTTGCCCTCGTGCACGACGTCCACGCGCAGCCGCAGTTGCTGGCGGTACTCGTACGTACCGCGAAGGCGGAGCCGCACACGTGGCACACGTGGGGCTTGGGCCGCGCCTTGCCCTCGTGCACGACGTCCACGCGCAGCCGCAGTTGCTGGCGGTACTCGTACGTACCGCGAAGGCGGAGCCGCACACGTGGCACACGTGGGGCTTGGGCCGCGCCTTGCCCTCGTGCACGACGCCCACGTGCAGCCGCAGCTGGTTGCGCCGCATGAACACCTTGCTGCACTGCGGGCACTGGTGGTCAGGCTGAAAAGAACATGCACATATAAATCACATCTTTAACCTTTGGCACGTTTAGCATCACTTATATGTATAAGTTACATGAATCACTGCATGCAGATTCATGTAGAAGAAATAAATAAAACAAAACATTATATTGTATTTATATTTAGTACTTATTATTTGTAGTCAAGAATCAAAATCTAAATTTAATTTTTTAGTGTTTATTTTGACATTTTTGTATAAAATCTTATGTATTTTGGATCTCTCTTGTTTTGTAATTTTATTTTATTTTTCATATGTGTGTACCTAACCTAATTGTAGACCTTTGTTGTTCGTAAATAAATGAATTATTATTATTTTTCTTTGTGCATGTGTGTATTGATCTTTTTCTTGTGTTTTATGTACAATAAAGAGTTATACATACATACATACATTATTATTCTGCATATTTATTTTTTACATATTATTATTATTATTAGCATGATTGAGGCCTTTCTAGCGACTGTATCTTTCGATTGAGTTGACTTAAGAGTGAACGGCGAATTTAGATGAAACTGGTTTGTTTACAATAGCTTCAAAATGGATTGGAACGGAGTATACGTACCTTATTGAAATGAACACAGTTCAGGTGTAACTTCAGTTCGTAGTTGTTGATAAATTTCTTTTCACATACGTCGCATTTAAACCTGTACAGAAAACATTACCAATAAATAATTATAAATTATACTGCACGTCTAGCGCGAGATATATGCCCGTCTCTTTCTTACTGTACGGTCTAGAAAGAGAGGGGTAGTCTGTCTCTCTTGCGCGTTGTCTATCTCAGCCTATCTTGTTCCTGGCCGCCACCGCAACTGTAATGCTATAGTGTTGCAAGTTGTTTTTTATTAAAGTACTTAATTGATTTTATTTTAATGTATTTTCTTTACGATATCACTCATCGATTTAATCAATTTCTATCAACTCACGGAAACGTCACCTGAATCGATAATTTAAAATTTAAACCTCCCCCCCCCTCCCCTCCTCCTCATTAGTCGAGTAATCATATCGTAAATAAAAATATCTTACAAGGGATCTTTTTCGGGGCTTATCTGTCACGTGACAGCTAGTAACAGATAGAAAAATTCGAAGGCTTACCCACCTGCTAGGGGTGGTGTAGGGGTATAGCACGCGTCACGGAATGACGAGGATCCGGGTTCGATTCCCGGCCATAGCTTCACTTTGCGGATTTTTCTTTGTTCTAATTTTCAGAGTCGTTTAGAAATTTAGCTACTTTTCTAAAATCAGGTTTGTTGGTAAACTTACGAACCACCTCCTAAAATATTTCGGAAAAAATACCAAGAGGCCCTGTACTCGGTACTTACTTCCACAGCTCTCTCGGGTTGTGTTTGAGAGACTTCATATGCGCCTTGTACCCGTCACGGGTCTGGAACTGAACCCCGCACTCCGCGCAGAACAGCTCCGCCTGCAGCGTGTCCACCGACAGCGATTCCTTCAACACACAAACATGTTTTAACGCTGACAGTTCAGCCACGCGCGTCACGACATGCTCTCTCTACCCCTCTCGTTCTTTCTCTCCCCTCTCTCATCTCTAACAATAACGTGTTTTTGCAATTTTTCATGAAACAATGTTTTTTGTTAGGCATTCTGTTTGCGTTTCTGAGCAGCTTCTTCTTCTCTCCTTAATGGCGGCCGTAAGGCTTGGGCCAATGTCATGCGGTAAAAATATAATTCAAAAATCTTGTGACAAAATGTCGCCAACGTTGTACGGTAATGGTCAACTTGCTCGTTTGCCTTCCTATTCATATAAAAAAAAGACCCCCCCTCCCCCCTGTCGGGCTCTTAGGCAACTGAGCAGCTTTGTTTTAAGTTTTTAACGTTCATCGAGATTGACAACTGCTTTCACTGTCAAACTGTTTAAGCCCAGGATTTGTCAGTAAATTTGAGGTAATTATTTCCCATTTTTTTAAGTGTACGAAACACAGCAGTGACGTCATTTCGCTAATACTTGACGTTTGTAACATCCGTCCGGATCGCTACCACCATCTTACTCGCTAATCCTGCCGCTAAGTAGCAGTGCGTGCACTGCTGTGTTCCGGTGTGGAGAGTACCTAAGACAGCCGGGGAAATTACGGGCACAAGAGGCATTTCATCTTAGTCCTCTTGGTTGGCAACGCATCTGCAATCCCTCCGGGGTTGCGGGTGTCTATGGGCAGTGGTGATCGCTTACCATCAGGTGACCCACTTGCTCGTTTGCCTTCCTACTCATATACTTATATTAAAAAAAATACGCCCTTTCGGCTCGAGCAACGATTTAAATGGATTTTTCCACTAAAATGCAAGATTTTCACAAATTTAATATAAAAAATACTGGTGTCTTAAAATTGTGCGCTTTTTCGAGCCGGACAATAAAAAGTAGCTTAATTTTTTTTTAAATACTGTCAATTAACAAATGGCAATTGAAATTTATATTCATAAGTTTAGATACCTTCTTCTTATGCTTCGCCATGTGGACTTTCAGTTTGGATTTGCATTTAAATTCCTTCTTACACTCACAAATGTACAGGTCTGGCGTGGCCTTGTGGTACCTGCAAACGTTACACACAAATCACGTCTCCATCTGTTACGGGAACAGAGCCTTTTTTTATGGTGTGGAAAATGTGCCTTATGCATCCGCTCGGTACGGGGTTGCTTTTGGGTTTTTGACTGAGGCGAACCTGAGCCAAGTACCTGCAGGGAAAGGTGCGACCCCTTACAAACCAAACCTACAACAAACCTCTTGATATTAATTCTTATTTTACTGGACATTGTTCTTTTAATAATTTTATGTATTTAATTGGATTATCCTTGTTTGGTGACATCCATAAAGCTATGACGATCCTGAGTGGAGAACCTATGTAAATGTAATTATTTGTTGCTTCTTTATTATTTTATACAATTTCAAAATTTTGTGACATTCAATATAAGTTCTCGTAACTTGACATTGTACAATTTATGATGTAATTTTATATTGAATGAATAAATAATCTAATCTAATCTAATCTAATCTATTGGACGGGGGCGAAAGCTCACCGTCGGAGCGGAGTGACTTCGTCCACTGTCGGTCGACACGTAACCCCGGCCCGTAGGCGCCGGGAACGTGGGCCGCTGTCTTTTTCAAGACGGGGGCCACGAGGAGATAGCCTCTACAAAAAATCCAAGCGGCACCAGCGGGGGAGGGCGGGAATTCCCAAACCTGCATTGCTGCTGCCGCGAAGAGGGAACCCTATCCCGGGCGGTCGTGGGGCGTCGCGTGACACCGAGTGCTCCCGTAACGCCTCACATACGACCGAGTCCCTACTCGCTATTAGTGCGAGTGCTATATTGTTCAAGTTATTAGTTCCCTAATCCGTGTGGTTTTTAGTTGGTATGCCTGCCGTCGCGGGAGAGCCCCATACCGGGCGGATGCATAGGACGCATTTTCCACACCACAAAAAAAAAACAAAAAAAAAAACAGTTGTCTGTAAAGTCGGTTTACTGACTATAGTTGAACGTGACAACGTCTTAAGAAAATACTGATGGAATGGTTGCATTTTTCAAAAGAAAATTTTAATTTTATTTGTTTGATAGATATTTTGTATGGATATAGAGGGGGTAAATGTAAATGGAAATCACAATTGAATTGATCAAGTTACATTTATTTGTGCGCATAAATACAATTATGTCAATTTTTTTTACAATGTACATCTACTTCTAGTTTGGACATTGTTCGACTCTTCCCATGAACGAGATGAAGATGTGGTTGTCGCTTCAAGAGGACCACAGGCAATAGCCAAGTTAGCAGCTTGGCGTAATCTGTTGTGGCGTTGTCTTTGGTTTTTTGATCTTCTCGCAGCAGCCGCCTGCGCAGGAGTTCTAGATGCTGCGATGCGCTGCCTGTACTCACGTTGTTTTTGTGCTTTCGATTTTGAAGCAGCGATTATTGGCTGCGCGAATGGCGTTGCTAAAGTAGATGCTACAGCATCTTGAACCTCCATGGGTTCACTCATCGAAGGTAGTGGCTGATTCGTGAAATCCTCTGGTTCGTCGGGTTGTTTTTCCATGGTGCGATTGTAAGCGGTTCTGCAAAATGAACCGTCGTTCGAAACAATTTAGATTTTTTTTTTCATAAAATTCTTCGTTCAGAAAATCAATTTAAATAACAAAACACTTGAATAAAATTTATTGTTTTAATTTCTAATCGACTGTTAAAATTTGATTGATTTTATTATTTTATAATAATACATTTTGTATTGGCATTATTTCTTTCAGCAAGTGAACTGAATAAAAGTTGTTCAATTAGTTACTAAATTATTTTTGCAAATTTAATTGTAATTTTTTGTAAAAAAAAATGGTTGCCTGTAAAGTCGGTATACGGGCGAAAGTTTTACGTGACAACGACTTTGAGTGGTAAAATAATTTTAATGTGAATATTCATTCGTATAGTAGGAAGAAGGATGAAATAATAGTAACAATTTAAAACATTTATTTATACAAAGAATCTCGCACTGAATTTCATATTAACAAAATTTTATTTTTACCTTTACACATACATACGTATTTATATACAAATATACATACAATAACTTGCAATACATTTGCGTACAATGAAACAGCGTTTACTACAACTTAACTTGTTCCTATCTGAGTGATTTTGTTGAGGATAGGGCGATGATAGGAGAAATATTAAATGAAAGGAAGTGTTTCTGCTGTAATGTGCCTAGAAAATGTCAAGTCAATGGTTGTTCCTTTTAACGTAGTAGACTTAGACATATCTGATACGCAATCAAGATTAAACGTATCTTTAATGAATTTGAGAAATTTTGTCATCAGACTTCACGTTTTGGTTGAAGTCACCGCATAGAAGAATCGGCATATTAGGATCAACTTGCAGGAGCGGTGGCACGTACTGGCTGTTATGCACGTATGGAAGAAGTGCCTGGTGTAGCAACATTCCGATGTCTTGTACACTTGATCCTGGATGAATATAAACAGCACCGAGCACAAATTTGAAGGTAGTATCAGCGGTAAAGCAAGTAACTTCAGCCAAGCACAAGTCACCGCAGGTTTTGATAACTCGAGCAGTGTCTGTGACCGCAACATCGATCACTTTTCCTGTTGATATTGATTCCAGGTTGATTGTTCCGGTTGCACTGCTGTGTGAGTCGGTGGAGTACTTATTTGTGAAACAATTTGAGCAGCTCTACGCTGTCTGTAAGCACGTTGTCGCTGAGCGCTGGTCTGGGCAGTAACTGTTCTTTCCACTACCACAGGAGCAGACACTGTGGCTGACTCTAGCGTGCCGGTGTCAAGAGCTGAGTTGGCGAGTCTACGTTGCTTGCATCTACGTTGTCTTTCGGCGGCTGCTTTTGCAAAATCTGCTGCCTCTGCAGGAGTTCTTTCCGCGGCCTTACGTTTTCTATACATACTTTGTCGTTGCGCTTTGGCGTTATGGGGTGTGTGTGGCACAGCGAAAGGTATGGCAGACGTTGGTGGCACGATATCATCAGTCTCCATCGGTGTACTGGACGTTGAAGGAATTTGTACATCTGGCTCCATTGTACTAAAATTGAACAAATTAGAAATTATTGTTTCTCATATTTTTAAATGTTTTCAAATACAGTGTAAACTCTTTATAACATCATTCTCTTAGGGTGTGTCGATTTGACACAAAATAAGATGCAGTGGAGTATACTACGGAGCAGGGCAAGGCCGTGTATTCTTGGATTAAATTATATACGCATCACATTTCCAGTCATTTTATTAAGAGTGAAAAACACTTACATCACAAATGTACAGTCAAGTCATGGCGGCCGTTGCAGAGAGAAGAGAGCGCGGACGTCAAGCCACAAACAAAATATAGGCGTGAGCCATAGAGTGTGTAGAGTTATTTAAGGCATACATACACTTCTCAACACATTCTTTATAACGATAAACTCTCTATAACATAGAAAAGATCACAATTTGGTTGGTTTACCTTAAAACCCATACATTGATACACTCCTTATAGCGCAGCAGCAATTTGTAAATCGCGCGCTTACTACCTTGCGCAGTGATTGGTCATCTCGGTTTGAATGTTTGAAAGTTTCGATTTGACAGGTTGGAGGTTAAACATTGTTATTTCAATTTTTTACATAGCAAGTCGCGCTCATTTTTTCAAGTTAAACAAATTATTATTGGTTGAGAAACGATTTATACTACTTTTTTGATTGAAAACTACCACAACATTGTGATTACTACAACATAACCTATTCACTTATGTCTTAGTCATTTATTTCATCATGTTATATTATCAGTCTGAAATTATTTACCTTTGCTGTTTGAATTGTTGCGATGGACGAAACTACCTTCACATTATCACTACACAATCTTTTTACAATTAACTGGCAACGTGTAAACTTGTATGCAGGCGCCTAAGCGAAATAGAAGCGCAAGACATGAACCGGTGTGTATGCCTATCTCTCTCACTCTCTCTCTCTCGCTCTGTCTCTCTCGCTCTTAGGCGGGCTAACTGTGCTCGAGTGGAAGGGACGCGTGCCTTTCACTTTTTATGTCTGTCTCTCTCGCTCTTAGGCGGGCTAACCATGCCTCTCACTCGCTCTCATTGTGAGCGCATAACGTGAGCGGAGCGTAACGCAGTTTCTTGAAGTGTCACCCGGCAAACCAATTTATAAGACGTTGTCACGTCAAAAGTAATAATTTTGAATAATTTATTATAAGAATAAACTGTGATTAAATTATTGTTCATAAATCTTAAATTTAAAATTTGGAAACAATTTTTTTTTTTAACTCTAGCTTTTAAAAAGCCCGCCGCAAGTTTGATAAAGGAGAAAACTGTTCCCTTTGGCGGCTGGCTGGGCCAACCTGTCATTTCAGACACGTTGTTATGACATGTGGAAGATTTAACATTTAAGTTTTATTTTTTGAAATCATAGCTACGCTCGACAATTATTTCGATCGAATAGTAAAGCCATTCTGTCCACGCGGACGCATCGCTAACTCAAGTGAGAGACAGATGTCGAACGCTGCCGAACGCGGAGGCCGATTGTGCCTCTTTGTCGCTCGTTCCGCGCTCTCGCTTGCACTTCAAGCCTTAAATGGAACTCAGAGCGAGGTAACGCCGCATGAGTCATGTTTTTTCGTGCGTGCAGCCGGCTCCATCGAATTACAAGACGTTGTCACGTCAAAAAGAAGAAACAAAAGGCAGCATTGTGTTACCTTACCGCCTACCCCCCACGCTACTGCATATAGTGGCTTACTTTGCGTTGTGATTGGCCAATCCGGCGTCGGTGGTGAAACGGGCGTAGCACACGGTGCAACGGAAGGCCTGGGGCTTCCTTCGGCGCTTCACGCTGCTGGGCCCACTGCTGGAACCAGTTGTAAGGGTTCGAATCCCGGTAGGGGCAGACAGTTGTATGATGAATACGAATGTTTGTGCCCGAGTCATGGATGTTGTATGTATTTAATTATGTATTTATCTACATTATATAAGTATGTTCATCCGTTGCCTGGTACCCATAGTACAAGCTTTGCTTAGTTTGGGGCTGGGTCAATTGGTGTAATTTGTCCCAAGATATTTAGTTTAGTTTAGTTTAATGATATAATAATGATATGCACTTACGTGTATATGATGACGCTGTCTTCCGCCGACGGATTGCCGTCGCACCTTTGCCGCTCTATGATCTCGCAGCGGTGCCGCAAGATGGCTGCTCTGTCGGTGGACTCGAACGCGCACGCGTAGCAGCAGTACAGTGTGGTGAGAGGCGTGTACGTGTTTATACGCGGGGGCGCAGGTGCAACCTAAAAATAGAAAAAAAATCACGCATAAAACAGCGCATAGTCAACCTTCACGCCGCCACGTCAAATAAGAGAGACGTCATCCATACGCCAGCTTCTTTAATACATACATACATACATACCGTCACGCCTCTTTCCCACAGGGGTAATTTTGCGGGTGGTAAGGCCTTGTGCAAGGTCCGTCCGGATCGCTACCAATCTTACTCGCTAATCCTGCCGCTAAGTAGCAGTGCTTGCACTGCTGTGTACCGGTGTGGAGAGTAAGACAGCCGGGGAAATTACGGGCACAAGAGGCATTGCATCTTAGACCTCTAGGTTGGCAATGCATCTGCAATCCCTCCAGGGTTGCGGGTGTCTATGGGCAGTGGTGATCACTTACCATCAGGTGATCCACTTGCTCGTTTGCCTTCATATTCATATAAAAAAAGGGGTAGGCAGAGACTACTTTGTTCCACTTGCTACGATCCTGACATACTTCTTTCGCTTCATCCACATTCATTAATCTCCTCATACATGCTCTTCGGTTTCGGGTACTCCTGACCTGACCTTTTTCCAAAACGTCTCCTATTTGGTCTCGGAAGGTCCGTCTAGGCCTTCCCCCAACGTAACCATTCACACTCCCCATATAGATCTGTTTAGTTAATCTACTTTCATCCATCCGCTCTACGTGACCAAACCAACTAAGCATACTTTTTTCTATCCTAGTCACTATATCCTCTTTCACACCAGCACGTTCCCTTATCACATTATTCCTTATTCTATCTTTTAGTGATAAATACACTTCTTTAACCCGTCAAGCGTCCAAGCGACTACAGTAGTCCCTAACTTTTTCGGGCGGGAAATGTCCTAGGGACTGCATTATGCGTTCACGCCACTGGCCAGGCCTTCCTCCCTTGGAAGAGCCAGCGACAACTCGCTATATATGCTTCTCGCTCTCTCTTTAAGCCTCCCGCCTGAAAAAGTTAGCGACTACTGTAGTCGCTTGGACGCTTGACGGGTTAAGCAAGAAATAAATATAAAAATCAATTTTTTATGACTGTCTATGTAAATAAACAAAATAAAATGACCTCGAACTGCCTACATTTCGCTTAGCACAGTTCAGCCAACACTGGATTTCACATGCACTAGCAAAACCTGTACGGAATCGTCGGTGCGCGAGTACGACTCGCATGGCTGGTTTTTTTGTTACCTAACTTACTTGTAACATACATACATATATCAAGTCTTTATCCCTTACGAGGTATACAAAGCCTAAGGTAATAAAACCTTAAGGCCACGTTTTGCATGATTAAGGGCGTACAGGTGGAAAGGGAAATCAAAATAATGATGGGTTGCTAGGTGCATCGGCTATAACATGATTCCTAAGACTTTCGCCCATTCCCTCGATGGGCTTTTACCATCTGCGCGGGAAGAGAAGCAACTGGCAAATTCTATGTTTTTTCTTTACTCCCAGACCAGCATGGAAGAAACTTGTAACAAATAGAAAAAATTTAAGGCTTACCCACCTGCTATAGATGATGTAGGGGTATAGCACGCGTCACGGAATGACGAGAATCCGGGTTCGATTCCCAGGCATAGCTTTACTTTTCGGATTTTTCTGTGTTCTAATCTACGAATAATAATAAGTCAAGAAGCGTAACTAAGCCCGCAAAATCATTCCACGCGAAGTGAACCGCAGGGGGCGGGGCTTAAAATATGTACCGCGTGGCGAATTAGTTCGGCCGGGACGCTCGAGCCGTTATTGTGACGTTATCATTGTATTTTTGCGCTAATACATTAGAAAAATATGCCATCGTGTTGTGTGAAGTGGTGTAGAAGCCATTCAGATATGAAAAATAGAGGACTCACCTTTCATATGTATGCAAATAAATATTTTAGGACACCATACTTGACGACTCTGGATGCATGCGATCCACGCACCCTTCCCTTACCGCAAGTGGGCGGACACAATCACGACGCGCGGACTAATCGCGTGCAAGTATTGTCTATGTGAGTGACAGGTGTCACGTTTGCATTGCTGTTAGTTTGTGTGCGTAAGTGGAATGACAATCGAAGCGGCAACTGTTAGGGAATTACGCTTCTTGACTTATTATTATTCGTAGATTCTAATTGTCAATGTCATTTAGAAATTTAACTTACCTGTGCCTGTTTGCCAGTTTGCCTGCTGCTGGAGCCGCCTGCCACAGGCAGGGGGTGCAGCACCATCGTCGGCAGGCTGACCACCGCGTTCTTCGCTGCCGGCTCCACCTGCAAGAACATCTGGTTTGCGAGCACCATGTAAAACTTAACAGTAAAGTGACCCAAGAAAATGCTGAAGACCAGGGATGTAACGCAGGTAGTTTTATCGGAACCGAAGGCGGAGTCGCAGTTTTTAAATTTGCTTTATCGGAGTCGGAGGCAGGGTCGGATAATTGACGATAGAGTGTACGTAGTGGGAGTCGGGGGGATTCCCCGCGCGACATGTATGAACCTGTTCATAACAGTCGACACAGGCCGCCGCCGCCGCTATCTTATGCTTCGACCTCCGATTAAAATCTTCGATTTAAAAGTGTCGGAGCCGAAGTCGCAACCGAAGGTGTAATAATAATCGGAAGTTCCGACTTAACGGAACCGGAGTCGAAGCTCCGTAACATCCCTGCTGAAGATCCCGGACTCATTTAAGACAGTGTAATAGAGTGTATACAAAAAAGCCGTGGTAGACTAGTGGTTTGACCTGTGGCCTCTCAAGTAGAGCGTCGTGGGTTCAAATCCCGGGCGAGCACCTCTGAGTTTTTCGGAATTTATGTGCGAAAATTACATTTGAATTTTGCCATGAGCTTTTCGGTGAAGGAAAACATCGTGAGGAAACCTTGCACACATCTGCGAAGAAATTCAATGGTGTGTGTTAAGTTCCCAATCCGCACTGGGCGCGCGTGGGAACTATAGCCCAAACCCTCCAATACACGGAGGAGGCCTATGCCATGAGGCACGCCGAATTACGCGACAATTTAATAATAAAAAAAAACAACAACAACAACAACAAAAATGAAATTGTAGCGAATTCGGAATAAAAGGCTATATTATTATTATTATTAATAGAGTATATTCAATAACTCACTTGAGCCTTTGGCACCAATGGCAGACTGGCACGGGGTGAGTCTTGCGCATTTGTCTCTTCCGATGGCTCTGTATGACTGTCACCTGTGCTTAAACACTCTGTCTTGATTTCAACTTCCACTTTTTGGGGCTGAAGCGAAATAAAATTAAAATAGAAGAAAACGGTTACTATATTGAAGTGATATCACGTAAAATCCGTGATTATTTGTGACGAAATCAAACAAAAACAAAAGCTTTGTACATAAAAACAGTACAGTATATTGTTTTTTTTTAAATACACATGACAAATGGTTACATACCAGTGGCGTGGCGTCCATAGAACTCGATTCCCACCGGCTTGCCTATTTTAAGACAGTTGGGCACTATATTGTGCAGAATTAGAGAAAAGGCTAGTAAAATTGGCATTGTTCATTTTTTTTAAGCTGTGCTTTTAACACCTTTATTTGATAAAATGGACTATTTCAAGCAACTAATTTGAATATTATGCTTTTACGTAGCTTTGTTAATTAATAATAAATATTTTTTCGCTGTTTGATAATTCGTGAATTTAGACAGAATCCCAATCGCCTTCGTTCGGCTGGCTATAAAAAAACGGCTTTGTCTATGGTTTTGTAGATTTGACAGTGACACGTGACAGTTGCCGTAGCCAAACTTTTTTTTTCATTTTTGTGGCAAACATTCGATGCTGGATTCTGTCTAAAAAGCCGGTCGTTCGGTCAAACAAAGGTTCAAAGTACTTTTACAAAAATATCTGCAATCATAAAGTATTTTTGAAATCGGACAAGATAAATCGGATAATTGATGGTTTTCCTCGAAATGGTTTTCGAATTGGAGCATACTAAAAATAATGAACAATGCCAATTAGAGGAAAGGCTAGTAAAATTCTCTTCGGCTTGCCTTCTGGTATACTTGACGCCACACCACTTCCATAACTTCCATATTTAGAGCGACTAGCATCCGAGGCACCTATCATAAATGGAAGCCGGCAGCGAAGCTGTTTGGCTTTGATGATGGTGCTGCCCTACCACACTCCGACTGACAGACTGACTTGACAATTTTTTCATAGCTAATATCGTACACATACCTTGTAATCAGTAGAATGACTGAACAAATTGATGATGTGACGAGAAGTAAGTAAGATTAAAACTATTGAATTTTCCTTACATTTTCTTCTTCAATTTCAGATTTTACAATAGATTGGATCTCCGGTAACTCGTCTGGTTCCTGTTTGACCGCTGACAGGGTTGGCTTCTCACTATCAGTCTGCGGACTCTGGAACATACATTAGTCATATCAATTAATTGTTGCGGTACAGACAACAGAATAAGTCGCTGTGTAATTTTACACTTTGTTACTCCCTAGGGATGTTAAGGAGCTTTGTAGCCAATATGCAGCGGCGGCCTTAGGGTTGGCGAACAGGGCACACGTCTGGGGCCTCGCTCTTGCAGGGGCCTCGCGTCAAGCAAATTTAAAAACATACAGATTTTTTTAATTTAAAACTGTTGTGTTTGATTCTTAATTATTTATTAATGTTATAATATGGTATAATGGTAAATTAAAATAAAGTTAATTTTGTAAATTATTTAATGTAAGTAACTTATTTTAAAAGTAACATTTTTATTTATTTGCATTTCTTGTCAAACATCATGTGACAGCTAGTGACAGATAGAAAAATTCGAAGGCTTACTCATAAATGGTATGGTGGGTATGGGTGGTGTAGGGGTATAGCACGCGTCACGGAATGACGAGGATCCGGGTCCGATTCCTGGCCATAGCTTTACTTTTCGGATTTTCAGTGTCATTTAAAAAATTTGTTTGTATGGAATAATGTGATCCAAATGTTTTTTCGCTTTAGTTGTCATTAAAAAAACTCACTTTATGTTGCTCCTGCTGCACCGAAGCAAGTCTGGCGAGCAAGTGAGAGGCTCCCACAAGGGCTATGTTCTTGAAAGTCATCACTGTATTGATCAAGGATTGGCAGGACTCACAGATCCACAGTGGACAGTTTTTTACTTGGGCCTGTAATGTTAATACAGAACATTTCTAAACAAGCAATTCTCAAAAAAAATGTGAGCCTCTTAAATTTTTTACAAGCTACAAGCTCTCCATCCATGTAGGAGAGAAAAGTTGTCCCTGAAATTTTCAAACTTTTTTTATGTTCTTCCTTTTTGTTACGCCATACAAAGTGTACGGAAAATAATAACAATATAAGAAAAAAAACTTTGAGACATCTTTTTGTTCCATTAAGCTTGAAAGAGCTCGTGATTCTAAGTAAGAACAACATAATTGTTAGGAAATACAAAAAAAATGGATTCCTTTTTGAGAAATGCTGAAACTAAAAAAAAAAACTCAAATTGTCAATTTTTGCTGAATGGGCTGAATCCCTTTACCGTTGCTAGAGAGCAATATTCAAAAAACAAATAGTTAAACAACTATAAAAAATAAATATTCACGACGATTTGTTGATGTTTCAGCGTGTAAAAATTATGAATCTGGTAAAAAATACAATTTAATGCAATATTACGTAGGGCAAAATACTATACTAGACACTAAGTGCGATCATTGTGTGAAATAATCTAAATTTAATAAGTATTACCAAGTTTAATGTTGGCGACACGATCGCCTCCAGAATCCGCCGGTGTTCGTCATTGAGGCTCGATAGAGAGGGTTTTTCGCCCGTACATATAACGCAGATATAAACCATCGTGCATAGTAATAAACAAAAGCACTAAAAGACGAACAAGAGACAGCGAAATCAAGTCACTAACAAGTGAAATTCAACGCTAATAGGAAATCTTAAACCTTAAACTGTCACTGTCAATGTCATGTCAACGGTTAGTTTTTAATTTTTTTCGCCTTGACTTCATGCTTTTTTAGTCAGTCGATAAGATACGTCATTCAAGTAACTCTGTCTGTCTTTTACCTTTTCACGCTTAAACCGCTGAACCGAATTAGTTGAAACTTTGTATACAGTATTCAAAAATCTTGACATTGGCGAAATCATCGCATGGTTCGATGGGGCCATATTAGAAAAGAAAAGAAAAAAAAACTTTGTGTACAGATAGTTTCTGTTCCGGGGAAAACAGAAAACAGCAGTTCCCGCGGGATAGCGATAAGCCAATTCTTAGCGATAGCGGTCTTTGATAGCCATACATGTATATATCAGCTATGTCATTGTTTCTGTCCAATCTGATATTAGTCTCTAGGGATGTAGTAATAACATTTAAAATAAAAATAAACCGGTCAAGTGCGAGTCGGGCTCGCGCACGAAGGGTTCCGTACCATTATCTGTTCCAAAGCAAAATGTATGCAGTGTGGGGTCACTTTATATTGGTCTTTGATATATACAGACATATATATATTATTCTGGTTTTTAGTATTTGTTGTTACAGCGGCAACAGAAATACATCATCTGTGAAAATTTCAACTGTCTAGCTATAACGGCTCACGAGAGTATTATTTTCATTTAAGTATGACATTAGCCTCCTCAGTCTCCGCGTAAAAAAAATGTACATATTCTGCATTCAAATTTCGAACTGGAATTTTAGAAAGTTACTAATCCGACTTCTTAAACTTAATAATATTTATAGTGCAAAAAGATAGCTATTTTTGTTAATAAACACTTTATTATAATAAGTCAGTGCTTGTGCGCGCGGTGCCGCAGCCGCGCATGCGTGTAGAGCGCGGGCCGCTGCTTGAACGTGTCGCCGCAGTCCTCGCACATGAACGCGCGCGCCGCGGAGTGCGTAAGCGCGTGCGCCGCCAGCGTCGACCGCGTCTGACACACAAAAAAGTCACAATTTTATTTTTGCAAATTGGCCGCCATGGTCACTTTTACATGTCTTTTGTGAAACTACCAGCGCATTCGAAAATACCATCATTGCCAAGAATGCGCCGCAAGAAACTTGGCAGAAAGCCATTTTTTCAAAATAAAATACATTAAGCTATTACAATACTTAAATTCCACTTAAATGAAATACATTTATAAAAGGGGTGTATAAGGTCCCTCGAGCCTCAAAATAATATTAGTCTACAGTAGAGATGTACGAAGTCTCTACTAGTCATACACTATTAGACAGTCAATATTATCGTGTGATGTATATTGCGATCCATATCGCGAAATATTGATGCGTATCGCAGCAAATCACGTTTTGAATCCATGCTATTGAGTGGTAATGTTAAAAGATTGCTTTCAAAGATATTACATTTTTAATACAAGCTTTTTTCGCTGACATTACTTGTATCCGTCCTGGATATGTATACGAAATTTTAAGTCTACAAATTGGTCACAAACTGCAAACTTTATTGTTTGATGAATAAATAAATAAATAAATAAACAGGTTAGCTTGCAAAAATAAATCAGCGTATGCATCTTAAAACCCATCTTCGCTTACCATCAAGCGTGGTTGTCAAACGCAAGCCTATATTTCATTTTAAAAAAGTTGTGGCTCAAATGTATCCGCATCCAGGGCAATAAATTAAAAAAAAACTAACATAGAACTTCTTCCCGCAGACGTTGCAGGCGTGGTTCCTGGCGCGCGCCAGCCCGTGCTGCGTCTGCCGGTGGTGCCGCAGTCGCCAGTCCGAAATGAACAGCTGGAATTACAACACGCAAGTTATTGGCGTATGACAGACGTCAAGAAGACTTCCGACCATTATGGGCTACCGTAATTTTTCACCAGTTGGCGCCACTATCGGAAGGTCTTGTCACTTAGGGTTGCTTAGGATGTTACCACACCAATCGATCGATTACTATCGATTAGTATGGTTGGTTTGGCTGATCGACGGATAAACTAATCGATCGATTCGATTGGTGTAGTAGAGCGTTTCCAAAAAAAGTCCACATGTTCATTTTTTCTGAATTTAAATATTTTGAGTTTTTCTCACTCAGAATCGTTTACCCTATCGATTCTCGTACAAAAAAATGTTCCTGTTCGTCACGTTCCATACCAACCTATATGAAAAAAAGTGACGAACTGGAATGGAAGTTTTGGGACATATTTTTTCTTGTATAAGGATCGATAAGATAGCGTTGGCTAGTAGAAACTATCGATCGACGGCGACTGTTCCATTCTACGATTAATCGATGCCATCGATCGATAGGTCTAGTAGAAACTATCGATCGACATCGACTGTTTCATTCTACCATCGATCGATTGGTGTGTTAACACCCTTACATTTATTACTAACTAGCTGTTGCCCGCGGCTTCGCTCCCGTTTTTTTTCTTCTAAATTTCAATATTTTCTCACCGTTTAAACCTTCCCTGGGCTTCCACGAATATTTCAAGACTAAAATTAGACAAATCGGTCCAGCCGTTCTCGAGTTTTAACGAGACTAACGAACAGCAATACATTTTTATTTATATAGATTTATGTTTCTATAGATATACGAAATTTTACATGGATATACCTAGTTATGGCCCCGGCGAAGGACAAAGACAAGTGTTTATCACGGATATCATCCTTTAAGGAGAAACTGGTGGTGACATTGACTACGACGATACCCTATGAGTAATATAATTTGTGCTCTAATAGTATGTTTGCCACTAGCTTTTTTGCAGGCGTTTTAACAACTACTCAAAGAAGCCTCGATAAAAACCCTGTGTCCTCTTTAACTCTAGATTTGTAATATTATAAAAATAAGTATATGCTCTCACTTACCCGGTTACATTGTTCGCACTTGAAGGGCGAACTCTTCTGGTGATAGAACATATAGTGCCGCTTGTAGTATACTTTGGAAGCAAAATTCTTATTGCATACCTCACAATGGTGACTGAAACAAAAGAATTCTTACTAACATAGGCTTTAAGATCTTAACACTGACATTCTATATATTTCATTTATTTATTTATTTATTGCAAATGTTGTACATCCTCATATTTAACTGGGAAAGTGTTACTAATATAACCTCACCGATTTTCGCTTTGACCAACGTTAGTAGTCAAAATGACGCACCGCACACGCACTCTAAAGTTAGAGTGCGAGAAACTCACCGATACTCGCTATGATTGGCGCTGGTGGTCAAACGGTTTCTGTAGATGTACGTTTTTGTACTGAACGCAACAGGTGGCGCAATAGTCCGCTATGCACTCTAAAATACTCTAAATCATCGTTAGAGTTGTAGAAACTCACCGATACTCGCTATGATTGGCGCTGGTGGTCAAATGGTTCATGTAGTCGTACGTTTTTGTACTGGGCCCGATTTTGAAAGCACATGTGTGAAAATACCACTCGAAAGTGGTGAAAAATTGTGCGGAATTTTAAATACGAGTAGCTTAGAAGATACTTAGGGCATTAATCATGTGACCTATTCAAAAATTTTATTAGAGCTGTAGTTTTGAAGATATGACCAAATTTATACCAATTTCGAGTGGTATTTTCACAAATGTGCTTTCAAAAATCGGGCTCCTGAACGCAGCAGGTGGCGCAGCAGTCCGCTATGCACTCTAAATCATAGTTAGAGTTCAAGAAACTCACCGATACTCGCTATGATTGGCGCTGGTGGTTAAATGGTTCCTGTATACGTAGATGTTCTTGTATTGGACCCGGCACGTGTTGCAGTAGGCGAGGCGCGCCGCGGCGGCCGCGCCGTGGCCGGCCACATGCGCCTCCAGCCGGCGCAGCGAGCCGAACGCCTTGGGGCACGCGCTGCACTTGTGCTGGCGGTCTGCGCCGTGCATGCGGCTGGAGCAACAAACACAAGCTCTCTCAACATTGTTCTGGTATTGGCAGCAGTGGCGTAACTACAACGTCTGGGGCCCGCGGCAAATTCGTCAGATGGGGCTCCTTCCTCAATATAAAGAAGTGCATCAGCGTCCCTTCTGTGCTCTAAACCAAGCCAGTTCGGGGCCCCGTAGGGCTAGGGGCCCCTGGCATTTTGCCACCTCTGCCACCAAATAGTTACGCCACTGATTGACAGGTTCGGTTAGTTCTTCTATGTGCTCCCAGAGCGGCCCGGAAGAATTTATTACGTTTATATTTGCTGGTTTCTTCCATGATGGTCTGGGAGT
Source organism: Pandemis corylana (assembly GCA_949127965.1). Lineage (NCBI taxonomy): Eukaryota > Metazoa > Arthropoda > Insecta > Lepidoptera > Tortricidae > Pandemis > Pandemis corylana. Next base: position 3,136,337 of record OX421878.1, on the reverse strand, counting down.
AAAGAAAAAACATAGAATTTACCAGTTGCTTCTCTTCCCGCGCATGGTAAAAGCCCATCGAGCGAATGGGCGAGACTTAGGAATCATGTTATAGGCGATGCGGCTAGCAACCCATCACTATTTTGATTTTCCTTTCCAGCTATACGGCCTTAATCATGCTAAACGTGGCCTTAAGGTTTTGTTACCTTAGGCTCTGTCTACCCCGTAAGGGATAAAGACGTGATGTATTATATTTATCATTTTTTTATATGGCTACCTCTTAATTTTTTTACGTACATCCATACCGTCACGCCTCTTTCCCACAGGGGTAGGCAGAGACTGCTTCGTTCCACTTGCTACGATCCTGACATATTTCTTTCGCTTCATCCGCATTCATCAATCTCTTCATACATGCTCGCCGGTTTCGGGTACTCCTGGCCTGACCTTTCTCCAAAACGTCTCCTATTTGGTCTCGGTCTGATTTTTGTATGTATGTATGTAAACTCTTTATTGCACATAAAAATTTTAAAATACAGAAATACAGAGAAAATAGTACAAAGGCGAACTTATTCCTAAGAAGGGATCTCTTCCAGCTAACTTTTTTTACGTGATTAATTTGATTCCCGTGCGTTAAAGTACTAGTAAAGAAAAGAAGGGTCAATAAACCTTACCGTATATGTTTCTTGATAGTATTCCGCCCTTTGAACTTCTCCCCGCATTCGTTGCATATCAGAGTGTGCGTTCTCGCATGCCCCGCCATCTCTTCACGCGTCCTGCACACACACAAATGTTTAAAGCGGGTTAGGGGGCGTCCATTAATTACGTGAGGTATTCAGGGGGGGGAGGGGGTCGAGCCGAATCTTACTAAATCTCACTTGGGGGAGAGGGGGGTCTTGGCAAATATCACGTAATTTTTTTTTAACAGAAAATGGTGTAAAACTGCGTGAAAATTAAGTTAAATTAATAATTAAAATTACAGCAATATTTGCAAATACTAGTCCTTGCTAGTCTTAAAAAAGTAATGAAACAAATTGTGTTATGTTTTTTAATAAATCCAATACTTTTATACCCAAAGTACAAGTTGTGAAAAATCTCACGTGAGATCAGGGTAGGGGGGAGGGGGTCGAGAAAAATCTTACGACATCTCACCAAGAGGGGAGGGGGAGTCAAAAAACCCTTAAAAATGCCTCACGTAATTAATGGACGCCCCCTTATTCCTTTGACTCAAGGGTCAGCAACTGAAATCACGATTTCAGCATAATCATACTTAAACCCTTTTTCAGACACCGTATATAATAAACAAACATACTTGGCCACGTAGCTGCACTGTGGACAGTGTATGCAGTCCTCCGTGTCCCCGCTGTGCTTGGTCCTGCAATGACTCAGCGCGGACCAGAGCTCGGTTGTCTCGTACACACAAAGCTTGCAACGGTAGCTGTGGTAGTGCTTCTTTACGTGCTTGGCAAGCGAAGTGGGTGTGGCGAAACGGACTTGGCATACTGGACATGTGTGCGAACCAATACTCTGAAAAAAAAACTGGGATATTTTGAAGTCTGTGATAGTATGTTTTCCAAGATAAAAACTACACACATTACGATTATCACTACATAGTATAAAACAAAGTCGCTTTCTCTATCCCCATGTCCCTATGTCCCTAAGTCCCTTTGTATGCTTATATCTTCAAAACTACACAACGGATTTTGATGCAGTTTTTTTAATAGATAGAGTGATTCAAGAGGAAGGTTTTATGTATGATTCTACGCAGACGAAGTCGCGGGCAGAAGCTAGTTATATATGATAGAGATCGCTTTTAAGTGGTAAGATCGCCTACTATTTACCGTCTTTTTAATTTTGTAATCTCTTTGTACTGGTTTCATGGTGGTCTGGGAGTAAAGAAAAAACATAGAATTTACCATTTGCTTCTCTTCCCGCGCAGATGGTAAAAGCCCATCGAGGGAATGGGCGAGTCTTAGGAATCATGTTATAGGCGATGCGGCTAGCAACCCATCACTATTTTGATTTCCCATTCCACCTATACGTCCTTAATCATGCTAAATGTGGCCTTATGGTTTTGTTACCTTAGGCTCTGTCTACCCCGTAAGGGATAAATTTGTGATAGTATTTGTACTGATTTGTGGTGTTCAATAAAAAATATTTGTATTGTTTTCTCCAAAATGGTCCAGACAGTTCAGCAGGTTAAGAGCAAAGGGGTATCAGACAGACAAAGTTACCTTCACATTTATAATATAAGTAAAGAATTATGTATGCCTGAGCCACAAAACTATGCATAAATATCAAAATAGACAGTGGCGTAACTATAACGTCTGGGGCCCGCGGCGAATTCGTCAGATGGGGCTCCTTCCTCAATATAAAGAAGTGCATCAGCGTCCCTTCTGTATATAGCCCTATAGTTATGCCACTGAAAATAGACTACAGTTGTATGTATGTATGTATGTATAACTCTTTATTGTACACACGGCAATATAATCAGGTAAGCACCTACGCACTCTCGCGCCGTATCTATCCTGCTTACCGAATAGCTTTGCTGTGTGTACATAAAACACAAGAAAAAGATGAATACAGGACAACACTCATGCACAAAGGCGAACTTATCCCTAAAAGGGATCTCTTCCAGTTAACCTTTGAACGATTGACAGGACATAAGTATTAAGTAAGAGTAGACACACAGAAAAAGTAAAAGAACCGATAGAAACCTAAATGGTCCTAAATGTCTAAATTTTAAATAATGTAAGATATAATAATGAACTACACATCACTACATACTATAAAACAAAGTCGCTTTCTCTGTCCCCATGTCCCTATGTCCCTATATCCCTTTGTATGCTTATATCTTCAAAACTACACAACGGATTTTGATGCGGTTTTTTTTAATAGATAGAGTGATTCAAGAGGAAGGTTTTTATGTATGATTCTACGCAGACGAAGTTGCGGGCAGAAGCTAGTAATGATAAATACGATAAACTAATACACAATAAATAAAATATACTACATAACACAAACACAAACCTCTTCATGTTTCTTAACCAAATGCAAATCGTAAGTCTCCTTCCTCGTGAACCCCAGCACACAGCTGGCACAATTATATGGTAACTTTTTAAAATTAGGTTGGCATCTTTTTTCTTCTCTACTTTTCAGCATTTCCTCTTCTGTGAACTCTACTTCAGTGAACTTATCTCGGACATCGTCTAAGTCTGCAGCATAATCTATTTTTTTATTAACTCTGTGCTTTTTCTTACTCTTAACTTTATTTTTTTTTAATTTTTTGGTTGGTACTACTTTTACAATCTTATTTTCGTGGCCATCATGTTCTAAATCAGTAGAGTTTTCCTCGATATTGTCAGCGTCTGTTTTTAATTCCGATTCAGCAGGGTTGTCATCAAAATCATCTGTTTCTATTTTTAATTCTATTTCTTGTTTTATTTCTTTTGTCTCAAATTCTTGTACTTCTGTGAGAGGGTCAGCATTAGTGCTTTGGTAGTCATAAATATGTGTTGAAGAGTAGGTTAGACTGCTGAGGCATTTCACAGTTTTTAGCTGAAAATTGAGGGCATAGATAAGTTTTTTTTCTGGAAGGGATTAGAAAAAAGTTTTTGCATAGTAGTTCATTTAAATGCAACCTTTTTGCTGACTGTACTAGTTGTATAGTAGTCAATTTTAATTTTCTCATTCGAATTACAAGATCTACATCCAAATTCTCTTCACACTTAAATTGTATATAGTTATAAGACCTAATTCTAATCCGGTCATGGCCACATTTTTAAAAATGAACAAACCTTGTCCAATTTCCGCAGAGCTTTTTGACAAAATTCAACTTGTTTCTTAAATCTTGAAAACTTAATGATTATTTTTTTGCATTCCCAGCACACACCACCCTTGTTAACCTGTAATTTTCAATGATTCAGTTAATTATTAGTCTCCTAATCAAATTAAATACATAATTTTATTAGATAATTCATACAAACATTAAGTTTAACAACGTCTCCAATTTTATACGAGCTGTTTAATTTATTTAAGGGAAATAATTCCCTCTCTTTGCTGAGGCATGCTTGACAAACTGATAATTGGTAATTCATAGTTTAATTTTAATAGGTAATTCACAATTAATTGTTCTGATTATCTAGTCTGGAGAAAAGAATGATATTATTCACAAGTGAAGTGGCTACGTTAATACATTTCATACGTTTGCGTTGCGTTTGCAACCAGATATTTTTGTTTGTATATGTGTCAAAGTCAAAAGAAAAGTCACACTGACAATCCTTTATTTTTAAACCATTTGCCTTGGATACTAAATATTGAGCAGACCAGTGTCAACAAATTTGAAGAAATTTTTTATGATCAACCAATAATAACAAATATGTATTGTTGTACTTTTGTTATGTGGTTTTAGCGAATCATGCATGATGTTCTTGGCTCAATTCAATGAAAAAGTAATCATAACAGCTTAATCAATCGATTGTAGTACCCTTGAATAACCTCATGTCTAGTTCTTTTCTTCTGATAAAATGGATAAAATATTGTGTTGACAAACAAACATTGACAGTGACATGAGTGACATAACAGTAACACTACGCGCTGCAGCAGTCAGCAGGTGTTGTGTTGTCAATTTTGTGCTCTGAGATTTTGTCAGACTTTATCTTGTGTTATTTTTTTTTATAGAACCATGTCTTACACTTGAAAAACTATGCAAATCTACGTATGCGTGATTTGTAAGGCCAACAAGCCGCCGCTAGAAGCCCTAAGCTTAGAACACAGGCAGATTTTGGAGACGATTTTATCACCCGCAATAAATATAGTAAGTTTCAATATTACATATTACAACTTATAATCTAATTTTTACCCGAGAAAATAAGTGTGGTTGACGTGTTCTCCCTTCCAATCCTTTTAACGCTTATGTAAACAAACCGATTTTATCACCCCGAGTGATGCAGTTAGTATCGCATCCAACGGAATGTTGGTCATATTCGATATCTCACGACATTTTATAACTGTCATATGATTGTTATATTAAATTTTTAATATGAACTTGGGGGGTACTTGTTTGTTTACAAAAACGTTGAAATGGATTGAAATAGACTATACACAGAGATGTTCTATATAAAATACACACAAGCATAAACAAGCTTTTGATTTCCTATAAATGTATTTCTCATATTTGGAACTCAATTAAATTCTATGCTTAATTACTTTTTTTATTATTATTTTATGCCTTCATGTCCTTGGGAAACTGCACGAAACTAACTACCAATATTCATCCAATGAGGCTGACAGTCACACAGGTGCACTTAAGCCTCGTAAAAACTTTAGATTAAAAAAAAACTTCCTAAATTGATTTTTTTAATATAAGGCTCCTATAATAATTCCTTGTATAAACCAGCCTGTGCTAACATTCTGTACTGATCTGGGTGCAAAGAAAAAACCTAATTACGCTCTGACATTTCTCTTCTGATTGGGAAGTCCTGCCATAAGGGATTAAGACATTTACAACTCGACCAAGGTAAGTTTGCACCTCGCGTTAACATGAACAGTTAAAAAAAATTATAAGTTTCTTTCTAAATGTCAGTGAAAATTAGAACACATAGAAAAATCCGAAAAGTAAAGCTATGGCGGGGTATGTTTTAGAAATTTAATTTCTAACGGTAAAACCGAAAAAGTAAAACATAAAAATCAAGAAATAAAAATTTCTTGATTCATTTGATAGTATAAGTTTCTGTTAAAACTGTCATTTTTATCACAAGCTTTTGCATACTGCACTCTCCGTGATGTGCAAACTTAGCTTGTTCGAGTTGTATGTATGTATTAATTAATGTTACATTACTAACGTATGTATTATTATTATCTGTATACCTATTTCGTTTTTATCTTAAGTTTGGTTTTTACAATATTCATATAAAAAGTAATAAAACAATATTAATACAAAACATAAAAACATTATAAAAGCCTAACATAGGGTGCTGCCGGCAGCGAGGCAGGGCCTTAGCTAGCCGTGGTCAGGGCGACAGAGAGAGGAACCTCCTGACTATCCGAGCCGTGTCCAGGAGTACCGCCTTCTGTATCTGGCCCTTGACCCAACCACCTAGCGAGAGCCTTTTAAGGTGTCAAGGCTCTTCGCTATTAGATCGTTCGCCGAAACGACTAACGGGACAGTGATCGTTGAATTATTATTATTTAAAATGGAATATGGAATGATGGAATATGAAATATGGATGGATGGAATGGAAATGGAAACTACTGGAGGAGGCCTTTGCCAAGAGGCACACCGAGCTGAGAGATATCCTATAGCCAAACGAAAAAACTAATACACCTACATACAGAACATAACAAGACAACAAAAAACAACAACTAAAATGGCAACAACAACAATAAAAACCATAAAAACAAAGGAAATACAGGGAAAAAAAGACAATCTAAAACCACAAACAATTGTCTCCCACCGTGGCTGGTCCCCACGGGAGCACTAGACCAAACCCCTCCAGCAAGCTGGAGGAGGCCTATGCCAAGAGGCACGCCGAATTATGCGTTTTTATAAATATATACTGAAAAACTAGCAATTTCGGAATAAAGGGGCTATATTATTATTATTATTATTAAAATAATAAACTAGCAGCTCTTTGAGCTGATACATGTATATCTATCACTGCACTTGTGTTCTCTGACTTTTTAAGCTTCACCTTTCTCTAATTTTACCATCACTTTCCTTTTTGTCGCTTCCGAGCTTTCGTCTATACAGTCCACTCCTGTTATCGATCAGTATGTGCTAAATGTTGCAGGCTCAACTGCAACAATGTGCTCTGCTGTCGTGCGCGAGCTGCCAGCAGGGGCTGCAGTCGGTGCTGGTGTTCCAGCAGGAGGCGCTCGCGGGCGCGCGGCACCTGCTCGCCCTCATGGCCTGGGTCCAGACACCTAGACCCGTAAATCCTACTAATATTACAAATGCGAAAGTTTGGGAGGATGTATGGTTGTTTGTTACTCTTTCACGCCAGAACGGATGAACAGAGATGGATGAAATTTGGAACACAGATACTTTTTATCACGAATTTTTTTTTGCAGACGAAGTCGCGGGCAACAGCTCGTAATTTTTATATCGTTTTTCATATGCATGGTTATTCTTTTGTGTTATTCATACATCAAGCTCTTTTTAGTGGGGAGGAGCACTGCTTAGCCTAGCTAGAGCATAGGTTTAAACTATCTAGTAAATTAAGCTACTAGATATAAAAACTTCAATAAATAATAATAATATTTATTTTAACATTTATTTATTTACATACCACTTCAAAAAAACAACCACGGATAAATATAAAATGTACAAAATAAATCTAAGCTAAAACTAAAATAAGTGTAATAAAGATCTCCTTAAAGAGCAAGAGGCCATTTCAAAAATTAAAATTACCAAATTACTAAAATGAAAAATTTATTATTGTCAATAGGGTTACAATGCCCTGGTAATCAAATATTTCAGCGAAAGCGTTCAGAAGACTGTTGCAGCTGTCCAGATAACGTTTGACAGTTAACAGATACATACCATCACGCCTCTTTCCCATAGGGGTAGGCAGATACTACTTTGTTCCACTTGCTACGATCCTGACATACCTTTTTCTTCATCCACATTCATCAGCCTCTTCATATATGCTCGCCGGGTTCGAGTACTCCTGACTTGATTTTTATTCAAAACGTCTCCTATTTGTTCCCGGAACGTCCGTCTAGACTTTCCCCTCCCGACGCAACCGTTCACTCCCCGTATTAGATCTGTTTAGTTAGTCTACTTATTCATCCTCCGGTGTGAAAGAAGATATAGTGACTAGGATAGAAAAAAGTATGCTTAGTTAGTTTGGTCACGTAGAAAGGATGGATGAAAGTTTATTAGACTTATTTTTTTATTTTAGATTGGAGGCCTGTTGCAGATGGAAGTCAAGAAGGAGGCAGCAGAAGACAAGCCTGAAACCAAACCCTTCTTAGAAATACAGATTGAACCAGAAAAGGTAAGCGTTATCTGAAGGTCTCAAGGCAGATGGGGTGATGGCACAGTCGAGTTCACCAATATCTATGCAGCCAACTGTTCAAAAATATCTAAACACGCTTTTTATGTCACTAAATAAATAAATAATAAATAAATATCTTGGGACAAATTACACCAATTGACCCAGCCCCAAACTAAGCAAAGCTTGTACTATGGGTACCAGGCAACAGATAAACATACTTATATAATGTAGATAAATACATACTTAAATACATACAACATCCATGACTCGGGCACAAACATTCGTATTCATCATACAAATGTCTGTCCCTACCGAGATTCGAACCCAGGACCTCTAGCTTCATTGTCAGGGTCACTAACCACTAGGCTATCCGGTCGTCACTGAAAATAAGGTCTATGTAATAATAACAAATATTGCTAGTTTGATTCCAATTTCCGACCATACGCCCACAATCTTGCTAAACGAGGTCTGTAGCTGTTAGCTTAGGCTCTGTCCACCCCGTGAGGGTTAAAGACGTGATTTGTGTGTGTGTACATAACAATGAAAATCACGTTGCCTTCTGTCACTGAAGATGCACTTTCCACACGTAAATAATTGGATGTATTTCCAGATAGGGCCGGCTAAAAACAACGTGGTCAGACCGATGCTGGTCCTGCACCCGCTGTCTGCGGCAGGCAGCGCCGCGTGCGGCACGCAAGCTGGCATTCCGCAGGCCAAGGTAAGACAGACACTAAAAACAATAGTGACGTCCGCTGGGCTTAATTATAGTAAAATTATAATGATTTAGATTTTTTTAACCACTGAGACAAAAAGAGGGTTAAGGTAAGGGTATAAGTTTGACGTCGATCTCTCTCTCTCTCTCTCTCTCTCTCTCTCTCTCTGTATCTCTCTCTCTCTCTCTGTCTCTGTGTATCTGTGGCATTGTAGCTCTCAAAGGAATAGGATAGTATGTTTGTATGTATGTTGACACCAGACAGCCCACTCAGCATAATATGTGGTTAGGAAACTTATTAAACGCACCAAAATTTCGTAGATCTAGCTTTTATCAATTACAGCTTGAAACAAGCATAGACATCAAAGTTGAGGCTGACGATGACTCCTCGGCGACTGCCTCCGGGTCGGAGGCGGAGGACGAGCCGGCGGGGCGCCCCGCCACCAAGATAGTCGTACCTGCGCAGGCGCAGAACATCAATGCAGAACTGCCACAACAGGTAGGCTCTGTTTTGTTTCCACACAGAATAACTGGGTGATGAAATAAACTTCTTTCCAAAAAAGAGGCGCCTCTTATTTTGGTCTCTAGCCCCCTTATTCATAAACGCTCTATAGGCTTCCGCTAACTTAGCAATCGTTCGTCCTTATCTGTGAAAGGTAAATGTCAAAGTGACAGATAAGGACAAACGATTGCTAAGTTAGCAGAAGCCCACAGAGCGTTTATGAATAAGGGGGTAGGAAATTACTTGTTTTGGCAAAAAATAAGATGACTTCAATTGGCACTTTCAACATGAAACTACCGTGAGATTCAATCATAATTACACATAAACGGATAACTCACGTATAAAAAGTCGAGTGATGCTCGACATGTTTCGGACTATTTCGTAGTCCTTCTTTCACTGCTAGTTGCGTCGAGCAGCCGCGCGAACAGAGCGCTGGCACGCAGTGTTCGTTTCGCTGCTGCCGGGGCGAGCGCTCCAGGAAGAAGGACTACGAAATAGTCCGAAACATGTCGAGCATCACTCGACTTTTTATACGTGAGTTATCCGTTTCTCTAAATATATATGTATAAGTTCTCGTAACTTGACATTGTACAATTTATGATGCAATTTTATATTGAATGAATAAATAATCAATCTATCTATCTGTCTATCTATTGTAGAAGACTATCAGTGAGCCAACTTTTTAAGGAGGTTTTAAATTGTTTACCTTCGAGTGACTTAATATCAACAGGCAACCTGTTATAATTTGTCATGTAAGCATGTCAATGTAATGTGACACATTTGTATGTATGTATGTGTAGCTCTTTGTTGTATTGTTCTTTTCTTTGTTCTAATAGACCTGTTGTTCTTTTGCCAGCTGGAGAGCAGGTCGGCAACGTTCACGCACCAGCGCGCGGCAGCCGGAGTTAGGGCGCCACTCAATATTAATAATGCATCGGTGAGTTGGTAATATTATAATATTAAACTAGCTTCTGCCCGCGACTTCGGCTGCGTAGAATAACTACATAAACAAACAAAGTTGCTCTCCGCTGTCTGTCTGTCTCTATGTATGCTTAAAGCTTTAAAACTACGCAACGGATTTTGATGCGTTTTTTTTAATAGATAGAGTGAATCAAGAGGAATGTTTGTATGTATAATTCTACGCAGACGAAGTCGCGGGCAGAATCTAGTTATACGTATAAACCTTCCTCTTGAAACACTCTATCTATTAAAAAAAAACCACATCAAAATTCTTAGCGTAGTTTTAAAGATCTAAGCATACATAGGGACCAACAAGGGTGGCCAATAGGTCGATCGCGACTGTTAGTCCAGTCGGTCGTGGCAAGGCAAAACATATGAATACGTAGACCAGACTGCGCATCGTAATCACCAACTGCTGATTTAAGGTTTCATGAACTATGTAATTGGCATTGTTCATTTTTTTTAGTATGCTCCAATTCGAAAACCATTTCGAGGAAAACCATCAATTATCCGATTTATCTTGTCCGATTTCAAAAATACTTTATGATTGCAGATATTTTTGTAAAAGTACTTTGAACCTTTGTTTGACCGAACGACAGGGTTTTTAGACAGAATCCAGCATCGAATGTTTGCCACAAAAACGAAAAAAAAAGTTTGGCTATGGCAACTGTCACGTGTCACTGTCAAATCTAACAAAACCATAGACAAAGCCGTTTTTTTATAGCCAGCCGAACGAAGGCGATTGGGATTCTGTCTAAATTCACGAATTATCAAACAGCGAAAAAATATTTATTATTAATTAACAAAGCTACGTAAAAGCATAATATTCAAATTAGTTGCTTGAAATAGTCCATTTTATCAAATAAAGGCGTTAAAAGCACAGCTTAAAAAAAATGAACAATGCCAATTGGTAGATCGCACAGGGTTTCGTTAGTGAACAGGAGATCTTGGGTCTGATCAAGTTGGCCACGCGATAGAGAATAGGCATCGGTCTTTGGAAAGAGATAATTCCATGCTGGTCTGGGAGCAAAGAAAAACATAGAATCTACCAGTTGCTTCTCTTCCCGCGCAAAGTAAAAGCCCATCGAGGGAATGGGCGAGTCTTAGGAATCATGTTATAGGCGATGCGGATAGCAACCCATCACTATTATTCCCCTTTCCACTTGTATACCTACAATGCTAAACGTGGCCTAGGTCTTGTTACCTTAGGCTATGTTTACCCCGTAAGGGATAAAGCCGTAATTTAGGTATGCATATAATTTTTCTATTGTAGATGATACAACTGCTACAGAGCACAGCAAAACTGCCAAGGCTGCTGCCAAAGATGCTGCCAGTATCTGCTACTGGCAGTTCGGCGACTGCAGGCAAAACTGCAGACAGCACTGCAGACAGGACTGAAGATAAGACTGCAGATACAAAGCAGACAGACACGCAAAAGGTAAGTTTAAGGGTTATTCTTCCATTGAAACAGATGGGAAGTGCGGCATTAACCGAAAAGCTTGTATTACAATTTTCATCATCTACGCAAAGGGGCCATTCAAGTATTACGTAAGCAGATTTTTTACAATTATTTACCCCCCCCCCCCTTCCCCTTGTCAGCAAAAGTAAGCAAACCTCTTACCCCCCCCCCCCCCCCCCCCCCTCCTATGCTTACGTAATCATTGGTACCTATATGCATTTTTCTTTTAATGGATTCTGTTTTTTATTGATTCGTGAGTTCGAATCGAAGCTGCTGACGTAATCACCATATCGACCCCCCCCCCCCATGTCATCAAAAATAAGCAAAGCAAAGGCCCCCCGGCCCCCTCAAGCGCTTACGTAATACTTGAACGCCCCCAAAGGTTAACTGGTAGAGATCCCTTATAGGGATAAGTTCGTCTTTGTGCATATATTAATGTTTTTTTTTTAATTGTATCTGTTTCTTTATATTTGTACAATAAAACATTTACTTACTTACCTACTTATTTTCTCAAACATTGTCGTAAACGTCGTCATTGTATTCTAAGTAACAGAACACGAAGGGCCTTGTTGACGGCCGAATTACATTGCAGGCGCGATTTTCTGACCACAATCAGGATTGCTGGACTGTTTTTCATTTGTTTTTAACTTTTACAAAAGTCTAAGAGACTATGGAATAATGAACGACAATGTCATACAGCCAAGTCGATGGCCGAGTGCGTTTTGTTCGAGTCTAACGTTTTTATCAATGTCTCAAATAGCTTACGGTGACAGATGACATAAAAAAAAACTTAAGAAAAAAGGCGGGAACGTGAAAACCACATAAGTTGCGAGTTTAGTGCAAAATTTATTTTCATTTCCTCTCAATGTTTGAAAAAAGCATTATATCTGCCTCAGCTGGAAGAGCAATTGCTGGATTCGTAACTTAAAAAAACACTCACCTGCGGTTCGTGTTTTAAACAAGGCATTAATCTACTATTTCTCAAACATTTAATGAAATAATACACTCCCTATATTAGGCTGCGAAGTGTCACGTTTCAGGTGCGACTAGACGAGAGGTGTTTAATGGGATTTCATACAACATTGCAGGCCTAGGCCGGGAATGTGCTCTTTTTTTAATTTCCGTTCCAGACATATTTTGAGGCACAGATATTGGCATTCTGCCATTAAAAAAAAGTATACGCAGTTGCTTTCTAGCTTTATGATATCCTGTCACTACCTTTATTAAAAAAACTATAATTGTTTCTTGTAATTTGCAGTTTTATTTTGTCGCCCGCGGGAACTAAACAATTTTCCGGGGTGAAAACTATCTTTTGTCCCAGGGTCTCAAATTATCTCCATACCAAATTTTATCACGAACGGTTGAGTAGTTTACGTGTGACAACGTAACAATTAACAAACTAACTCACGTTTAAATTTACAATAAAACAATATCTATTCGTTTTTTACCACTGCTTTGTTTTTGCTTTACTCACACCTTTTTGGTATGCTGAGAAAGTTTTTATGATTAAATAGAAAAAATATATATATATTGTTTTAGGACTCCGCTCCCTCGTCGAGCCCGTGGTACATCCGCGTGCTGAAAGACGACGAGGTGGCTGCTGAGCGGCAGGAGACGCGGGCGTCGCGCGCGTACTCGGAGGCGCAGTTCCGCTGCGAGCCGTGCGTGGAGCCGTTCGGGAGCGCCCGGGCGCTGGAGGAGCACGCGAGGCTGCATCTCTTGGTGAGTGCTATCAGAATCCTTCGCCCTTTCTGCTCTAGCAATGATTTAATCTACACCAAATTCCTTTAAATGGAATTTTCCATTAAAATACAAGATTTACTATAAAAAATAGGTTAGAATTGATTGCTTGATAGGAATGAACAAAAAATTTACCTTCCTACTCCGCTACTCACGTGCAAGATAACCAAGCCTGTGTGAAATATATATGTTTTTCGTGCAAACCCTCCCTCCACTGCTGCCAATAAAACACATAAATCCCACAAACTTAATTATCCCTTACACCACACAAACACTGACGCGTTTCGATCCCTCTACGGGATCATTATCAAAGTTTAATGAACACAACTGTTACACATGCAAACCAACGTCGTACTGATCCGAAACCGTATATATAAGCATAATGTACCTTCATTCATATTTTTTCCCAAACTACCCTATTATTTATGATTTTTATTATACACTAACAACTACCTTCAATAATTTTTCCGACTACAGTAAAAACAAATAGGGTTATGTATTTTACAATATTATATAACCCTATTTGTTTTTACTGGAGGGAGGGATTGCATGAAAAACATAATATATTTCACACAGGCTTGGTTATCTTGCACGTGAGTAGCGGAGTAGCAAGGTAAATTTTTTGTTCATTGGAATGGACCTCAAATTTTCAATCAAATTTTAGTTCTTCACTATCGACCAAATTAATTTTCATGCACCCCCGCTTACGATTGTGCACCCCCATTTTTGGTCGCGCCCAACGTAGACCCCCGTCGAGTGTTCCCTGGACCACTTTGGGAATCACCGGTCTAATCCATGTTTTGGGTGGGCGCGGCCAGGGCGCGGGTAGCTACGCGTGCGGTGTGTGCGGCGTGCGCGTGCGCGGCGTGCGCGAGCTGTCGGAGCACCGCGCGCGGCACACGGTGCGCTACTGCTGCTGCTACTGCGGGCAGCGCGCGCGCGACCAGCAGGCCGCCGCCGGGCACCGCTGCGACCCGCAGCGCCAGCAGTGGTGAGCTGTCACTACTATACTCCATTCAGGATAACATTACACTCTAGAATAGATAGATTGTTGATCTTTTCTAGTGAAGTTATGATATAATCCATTTATTTCATTTATTATTTATTATTCCATTTATTATTATTATAATTTTATTTTATTATTTATTTCTCCATTTATTATAAATTTGTGTTTCATGTATTAGTACATTATGATACAAGTGTGCTATGTTGGTAATTACACACGAGGCGTATTGTACGCGCGAGCGAAAGCGAGCGCGGGTAAGAGAGCCGAGATGTGTAATTACCAAAGCACACGCGTCGCATACGACGTTTTTCAACACATTTGCGAGGAAAAATAAATAAAATTTAGTTAATAAAAGGACTTTAAGAACTTTAGTTTACGTTTGTTACCAGACATTGCTTACCTGGAGCTGCTTTAGAACTTTACTTTATCATTTGGTAATTAACACCATGGATTTCTTACTGATATAACTGTCCGAACATTGTCCGAACATATTTTAGTATTTCCAGCGACGGACACTACATTTCTTTATTACTTGAACTCGTAATTTTTAAAGTAATAAAATAACAAAGTCTGAATCAACAATATCAGTGAAAAATGGCGGCAGATATTATTTCTCCGCGCCAATCCGCGCGCAGCACTCGCGCATGCGCGCTGTGCACTTAGCACGCGCGTGACGAAGACACTGACACAGACTCCTAAACAGCCTAATATTAAAATTATAATAAAAAATAATTAATCAATGCCTGAGATTGCAAATTATGTTCAGTTTTAGATAAAAATGAATAATTTGTCGAAATTAAATGTTTATTTATCATCTTTTCCCTAAAATAGTTTAATATTCACGAAAATATTCCTTGTTCCTACAGATAACTGAACTTTTTGCTGAGATTAAAAAATATATATATTACCGCACTCGTGCGGTAATATATTACAGCACTTGTGCGTAATAAGCGCAATTATGAGCTTAAATGCAGTGCAATAAGACTCAATTTACGAGCAAGTGTGTTGAAAAATATATTACGTATTTCAGTACTTAGTATATTAATATATGTTCTAAATTGCACCATCTGCTCGGATCTGTTCAGTTCTCCAGTCCATTATGGTTGCCTGGAAGAGATCGCTCTGTAGCGATAAGGCCGCCTATTGTTACCTTGTAATATTCTGTATACCTTTTTTCTGTTTTGGTTGTTATATGTGGTGTTCAGTAAAGAGTTATTGTATTGTATTGTATTGTATAAGAGAAATTAGGAAACGATAAAAAGCGGAAGCTAGCGGCAACGAAAGTCGCTTAAATGATCCTACATACATATATCACGTCTTTATTCCTTACGGGATAGACAGAGCGTAAGGTAACAAAACCTGAAGGCTACGTTTAGCATGATTAAGGGCGTATAGGCGGAAAGGGAAATCAAAATAGTGATGGGTTGCTGGCTAGCATCGCCTATAACATGATTCCTAAGACTTTCGCCCATTCCCTAGATGGGCTTTTACCATGCGCGGGAAGAGAAGCAACTGGTAAATTCTATGTTTTTTCTTTACTCCCAGACCAGCATGGAAGAAAATTGCATAGTTCTATGTAATCGAATGCTAGGTACTTTCATTTTGTTATTATGCCTCTTTATCGTTCAACGAATTAGGTAGAAATGTTGGTACGTTCTGCGTAGTTTACTCTTTGATTTTACTGAAACAGTGTTGGCACATTAATGAAATAAAATAATGTTTTTTTTTAGGGTAAATTATACAGCGATACTACGGTTCTTAAATGTTGTAAATAAACTTATTATAAGGTCACATTTAACCTCCTTTCGACTTAACGCGTAGTTTTGCAACCTATATAAGCTATGATTTAATTTCTAAACGACATCGAAATATCCGAAATGTAAAGCTCTGGCAGGCAATCGAACTCGGATCCTCGTCGTTCCGTGACGCGTGCTACCTACACCACCCATAGCAGGTGGGTAGGCCTTCGAATTTTTCTATCTGTTACTTCCATGCCGGTCTGGGAGGAAAGAAAAAACATAGAATGCACCAGTTGCTTCTCTTGGTAAAAGCCCATCGAACGGGCGAAAATTTTAGGAATCATGTTGTAGGCGATGCGGCTAGCAACCCATCACTATTTTGATTTTCCTTTCCAGCTATACGCCCTTATGCTAAACGTGGCCTTAAGGTTTTGTTACCTTAGGCTCTGTCTACCCCGTAAGGGATAAATATGTGATATATGTTACTAGCTGTCACGTGACCTTGTTACTATGTGATTTTGTTTGTGTGCAGGCAGAAGACTACTTTCACGAAGAACCTGGAGCGGCGGCGGTACCGCTACCACAACCCGGTGGTCTGCGAGCACTGCTTCGCGAGGTTCGCCAACGCCGCTGCTCTCGCCAAGCACAACGACAAGTAAGTTGCTTTGATCGGATAGCCTAGTGCAGAGGTTCCCGAATTCTTTTGTTCCATAGACCACAGATTTGATTGTTGTGTGGTTGTTTTGTGCCTTTGTGCATGTGTCTCAGTGTTTGTCAATTGTATTTCTCTTGTTTATTTTGCACAATAAAGAGTTTACATACATACATACACTTTCAAAATTTTGCTGGATCCGGTGGACCCCCTGCAGCTATACTACCAATTTCTAAATCTCAAAAAAAAGTGAAGATTAGCTCTATCTATGGAAACTTGCGTTGTTGCTGAGTTTCAACGATAAATTAACAGTTTTCGAAAAAATTGGTTAGAATTGATTGCTTGGTAGGGTTAATTATTTGAAAAATAGGGCCCACAACGCACTGGTATCGCGTAAAGCGCTGCGGGTGTCTATGGATAGTAGTGATCATTTACCATCAGGTTACCCACTAGTTCGTTTGTCTGGCCTCTCTAATATAAAAAAAAAGTCGACTAAAATCACTATCGACCAAATTAATTTTTATGCACCCCCGCTAACATTGTGGACCCCCATTTTTGGTCACGCCCAACGTAGACCCGTATGAAGCTATAGCACCTGGGTTCGAATCCCGGTAGGGGCAGACAGTTGTGTGATGAATACGAATGTATGTATGCCCGACTCATGAATGTTGTTTGTATTTTGATTTCAGCTCATGAAATAATAGTATTCATACATTGTATTAGGTTTTTGTTTTTCCTCTTTTCTTCTATTTCCTCGCTGGTTTGGAAGCAAAAAAAAAACAACGTATCAACAGCAAAAGTAAGTGACCATTTTTATTCCATTGTGACAAGGCACAAGGTGGTCACTTACTTTTGCTGTTGACTGTACCAGCGCATCTCTTCCCGTGCAGATTTTAAAAGCTAGAAAAGTCCCTTAAAAATACTCAGATCCCTAAAAAGCTGAATATTTTAATATTTGCAGGCACCACAAGGAGCCCCCGGTGCCGGCCGAGTGCCACGAGTGCCACAAAGTATTTAAAAGCAAATACTTATTGAAAAGACACTCTTACCATCACAAAAGGACGGTAATGAGCTAAAAATAATTGTGACGAACGAATACGTAATTACATTATTATGGAGGCCGGGAAGTAACGGTTTGCCGGCCGAAAAAATATAGACGACCGAGCGTAAGCGAGGCTGAATATTTGAGGCTGGACACCCCTCTTCCCGCCGATATATGTAGTGCTTTTCTCAGATATGCAATAACATTAATTCAAGTTTTATTTCTAGAGAAACTAAAGAAAATAAAACTGCCAAATATAAAAAAAATCTCGTTCATTGTTTTTTTTAAACAGATATTGCTTATAGTTTTTTTAATGGCTAAATGCGAAGATTCTGTGTCACAGATATGTGTGGAACGGTAATTAACAAAGAGCACATTGCCGGCCTAGGTCTGCAATGTTGTATGAAATCCCATTAAACACCTCTCGTCTAGTCGCACCTGAAACGTGACACTTCGCGGCATAACAACTATAATAAGGAAAAGAACATGAATATTTCATTGCATGTTTGATAAAAAATAATTTTAATTAACAATAAGTTTCTGATAAAAAATAATATTTTTTATTAACTGGTAGGTACTTGTATGGAATGAAATTTACAATAAGCATTATTTTTTTGTTACATTTCTTAATACAATATGAAAATATCGTAAAAGAGATGACGAAAATTGGAAACAAAAGTAATATCGGGCACTTACTAGACAGCGATTAGAAAGAGAGATC
The DNA here is from genome assembly GCA_949127965.1 of Pandemis corylana. NCBI lineage: Eukaryota > Metazoa > Arthropoda > Insecta > Lepidoptera > Tortricidae > Pandemis > Pandemis corylana. The sequence continues at coordinate 3,117,828 of OX421878.1, read as the reverse complement.
CGATATGACTTAAGACGTCATAAAACACTACGCCCATGTAAACTCCATATTCAAATTCCGTTTTCTAGAAAGAGAGAGACGAATCTTTGATAGCTGTTCGGCTATTTTTAAAGTTATTTTGAAAAAAAAAATGTGTGTTACATAAATTAGTTTTTATGAAATCAATAAAAAATATCATGAATATTCCCTATTGAAGGGTCTGGCGAGTCTTCGGCCGGAGCAGTTCTGCACGGAGTGCAAGGTTGCGTTCGCGACGCCGAGCGCGTACCGCAAGCACCGCGAGTCCGCCTTGCACGGCAACCGGGAGAACTGGAAGTAAGCCCATGAACCATCACAGCCACACAGGAAACGTTTCGCAAACACATCACAGAGTCGTCATTTCACAAATGCATCTTATCACAGAATCGTCATTTTAGTAATTCATCATATCACAGACTCGTCAGTTCACTAATGCATCTTATCACAGACTCGTCATTTCATTAATGCATCATATCACAGAGTCGTTATTTCACTAATGCATCTTATCACAAAATCGACATTTCACAAATGCATCTTATCACAAACTCATCATTTCACTAATGCCACTTATCACAAACTCGTCATTTCACTAATGCCACTTATCACAAACTCGTCATTTCACTAATGCCACTTATCACAAACTCGTCATTTCACTAATGCCACTTATCACAAACTCGTCATTTCACTAATGCATCATATCACGAACTCGTCATTTCACTAATGTATCATATCACGAACTCGTAATTTCACTAATGCACCATATCACAGAGTCGTCATTTCAGTAATTCATCATATCACAAACTCATTTTATAAAGTCATAATTTCATAAACATTATCATTTGTGGTCTGTTTCTAGAAGGTACAAGTTACAATTTTGCAAGTCTATACTAACAACAATGGTCAAACCCTGTCCGCTGATTGGTTGATCATGCCAATCTGGCGAATGTAGTCACTTTGCACTTGTAATTGTAACTTGTAGTTTCGACAAACGGGGCAATGGTTTTTTACAATTGAGGTTTAACTCACTTTCTGAAGCATACAATATTAATTTAAAGCAATGTACAATGAAAAAAATAAAAAAGTCTTGTGGTTTGACCTGTGAGCTCTCAAGTTGAGACCTTTGAGTTTTTCGGAATTTATGTGCGATATTACATTTGAAATTTACCGTGAGCTTTTCGGTGATGGTAACCATCGTGAGGAAACCTGCACACATCTGCGAAGCAATTCAATGGTGTGTGTGAAGTTCCCAATCCGCACTGGGCCCGCGTGGGAACTATAGCCCAAGACCTCTCATTCTGAGAGGAGGCCTGTGGCCAGCAGTGGGACGTATATAGTCTGGATGTATGAATTATTATATTAATGTTATTTTCAGGTTTATTTGCGATTACTGCGGTAAGAAGTGTGAAAGCAAGGCCGGTGTCAGAATACACATAAAAATTGTGCACACCAAGGTTAGTGGCGCTTTCAGAACACAACAATACAATACAATACAAATACTCTTTATTGAACACCACGAATCAGTACAAAACAATACAGAATCAAAGAACAAAGAAGACAATAGGCGGTCTTATCGCTTAATAGCGATCTCTACCAGACAACCAATAGGGCAGAGAAATAAGTTGGAGACAGTTTAAGTAGACAACTCATGTACAGTCAGGGCATAATATACGTTACCGAAACGCCAAAAACCATTTGTACATACATACATAAATCACGTCTATCCCTTACGGGGTAGACAGAGCCTAAGGTAAGAAGGCCACGTTTAGCAAGATTTATTTTATTGTATTTTATTAACTTTGGCACACAAAAGAAATTGTAAACATGTGATACAGTATGATTGTGGGTGTATAGGTAGAAAGTGGAATCAAGATAGTGATGGGTTGCTAGCCGCATCGCCTGTAACATGATTCCTATGATTTTCGCCCATTTCCTCGATGGGCTTTTACTTTGCGCGGGAAGAGAAGCAACTGGTACATTCTTTGTTTTTTTCTTTGCTCCCAGACGAGCGTAGTGGAACTGACTGTTGCTATTTTGATTCCCCTTTACACCTATACGCCTACAATCTTGCTAAACGTGGTCTGTAGATCTTGTCACCTTAAGCTCTGTCTACCCTGTAAGGGATAAAGACGTAATTTATGTATGTAACTGATTGTAACTGTGTGTTATGGTGCGCAGGAGCGCGAGTTCAAGTGCCCGCAGTGCCCGAAGGGGTTCGTGTCGCTCTCCCGGCTGAAGCGGCACGCCGTCGCGCACGCGCCCGGGCCCCGCCCGCGCCCGCACGTCTGCGAGCGCTGCGGGAAGGCCTTCACGGTGAGTCACACACACGCACACACACCCACTCACACACTCGCACACACACACACACACACACACACACACACACACACACACACACACTCGCGCACAGACACACTCTCTCACACACACACAGAGAGAGGGAAAGAGAGAGTGAGAGGGAGGGAGGGAGAGAGAGGGGGGAGGGGGGGCAGAGAGGGAGACAGACATACACAGACACTCACACAGCGACAGGTAGACAGAGCCCAGGGTAACAAGGTCACGTCTAGCATAATATATTATGAAAATCGATATTGTCTGTCTCCAGATAAAAAAAAGTTTGACTGAACATTTAAATACGCACGATGGGCTGCGACCCCACGCGTGCCCGCTGTGCCCCGCCACCTTTGCGTTTAAAGCCGCCCTGTACACCCACAACCGGCTCAAACACCTCAAGATCAAGAAGGTGTGGAAGAGGAAGCCGAAGAAGGAAGACCAACGAGATGAGACGGGATGAGCGTTGTGAACCAATAAAATTCATTTATTCAATAGAAATGTATCAAAATGAACATGTATAAATTAGGTTTAGTACGTGAAATTAAGTTTAAGTCTAAGCTAGGTTACAAGGGTATCTGTGATTCAGTGGCGTGCATAGGACAGGGTAGGCAGTGGCAATAACCCCCAAGTGCACGCCCGAGTTGTTTATGGACGGAGTTTCAAGACCAAAAAAGTAATTAGTGTTTATTCTCTACATCAGTGGTGGACAAACTGTCATGGTCAGAAAATTACAGATATTTCAGAGGGCCATTATACCAAAAGGCATTTCGTTCTGAATTTTTTTAATCGTACACTTTAACGTTTTACACTTGCCGACATTTTCGAATTTCGAAGGAACGTCTGCGGGCCGGATTAAATTCCATCACGGTACTATACTTATAGTGAAAAAAGAAACGAGTGGTCGCTTTTGAACGTTCGCAACACTGCACAGACTACGGAACACGAAATTTCAAGTCAATCGAACCATTCCCATCGAGGGAATGGGCGAGTCTTAGGAATGATGTTATAGGCGATGCGGCTAGCAACCCATCACTAATTTGATTTCCCTTTTCAGCTATACGCCCTTAATCATGCTAAACGTGGCCTTAAGGTTTTGTTACGTTAGGCTCTATCTACCCCGTAAGGGATAAAGACGTGATTTGTGTATGTATGTATTGGACCATTTCTTTTGTTACATTTATAGCCTAATAACTTTCCATTTGGTTCCAAAATGGTGTCGCTATAAACTTGCATACATACATAAATCAAGTCTATCCCTTACGGGGTAGACAGAGCCTTAGGTAATAAGACCTAAAGGCCACGTTTAGCATGATTGTGGGCGTATAGCTGGAAAGGGGAATCAAAGTAGTGATGGGTTAGTTGCATCGCCTATAACATAATTTCTCTAAGATTCGTCCATTCCCTCGATGGGCTTTAGCCTTTAACCATGTGATTGGGAAGAGAAGGAACCGATACACTCTGTTTTTACTTAATGCGATCCAACTCCGAACCGAAGTTGGATCGCTCGCTGTCAGATACATACGAGAAGTGTCAAAAATGACAGCTAAAACGTTAAATTTAATGGGAATTGAATCGCATTAAGGCGTCATGATAAAGTCCCTGTTTTCGAAAAGTACCTGTTGCAGTGAAATAAATTGAAATATCTGAGTTGTTTGGCTCTAGTTAAGTATAACATACACATACATACACAAATCACGTCTTTGTCCCTTACGGGGTAGACAGGGCCTAAGGTAACAAAACCTACAGGCTACGTTCAGCAAGACACTGAGGGCGTAGAGGTGGAAAGTGGAATCAAAATAGTGATGGGTTGCTAGCCGCATCGCCTACAACATGATTCCTATGATTTTCGCCCATTCCCTCGATGGGTTTTTTGTTAAGTATAAGTATTTAGTATTTATAAATGTATATATCTTTATAAAAAATGTTTATGTAAAGCAAAAACAGTGAATACAGTTTTGTTTGAAAAACAGTGTTTTAATTGAAAAATTCCAGTGCTTTCCCATGATTCAATTTTTTATACGTCAAGGAAGGCAAACGAATTGGGTCGCCTGATGGTAAGCGAGCACCACCCATCGACACCCGCAACACTAGAGGTCTGCAAACGTTGCCAGCCTTGAGGGAAATAGAATACCTCTTGTGCCAGTAACTTATGACGTCTACTGGTTAAACCGAAAAGTAGGATGTCCTTAGAATATGTTCATTGTCTATTTTAAATAGAGTAGAAATTGGACAGTCGGACAGACAAACATAGCCAGTATTTTATTTAATGCTAGTTATTGATGTAGTTACCCGCGGCTTATAAGTATTACTAATCTAGGTTTTAAAATGATCAACAAAACAACAATACAATACAAATATTCTTTATTGAACACCACATACATAATATCACGTCTTTATCCCTTACGGGCTAGACAGAGCCTAAGGTAGCGAAGCCTTAAGGCCACGTTTAGCATGATTAAGGGCGTGTAGGTGGATATCAAAATAGTGATGGGTTGCTCAAAACGCATTCAATTTTACAGGTAATAAGAAAAACAGATGTACAAAGGCGAGCTTATCCCTTAAAAAGCCCATCGAGGGAATGGGCGAAAATCAAAGTAATCATGTTATAGGCGACGAGACTAACAACCCTATTTTGATACCATTTTCCACCTATACGCCCACAATCTTGCTAAATGTGGCCTTAGGCTCTGTCTACCCCGTAAGGGATAAAGACGTGATTTGTGTATGTTTATGTATCTTTTGATTAAGTTGACTCAGAGGGTTCATTCTTTCACAGCCCCAAGGGATTTGAAATTTTTGGAAGGAAATGGAAGGGAATATCAATTTCTTGATAGTCTTGACGGACAGACAGACAACGAAGTGTTCTAATAATCGTTCCTTTTTTCCTTTAGAAGTTCGGAACAAGAGTTATTGCCGAGCCTAGCCCTCACCAGTTGCGGGGCAGATGTGGCGTGGGTCAGAGGCAGCGGCGTAACTAGGGTGGCAGGGGTGGCAAAATGCCAGGGGCCCCTAGCTCTACGGGGCCCCGAACTGGCTTGGTTTAGAGCACAGAAGGGACGCTGATGCACTTCTTTATATTGTAGAAGGACTATCTGACGAATTTGCCGCGGGCCCCAGACGTTATAGTTACGCTACTGGTCAGAGGGCTTAGTTTCTCATTCCAATTAATTTATTTGACGGTGGAGGCGTTTTACACCTCCACTGAACTTATAATTTTTTTTTATTTTGACTAATAGAAACTTTACATCTGTACAGTACTATAGATTAATATAATTTAAGGCTCGGGGACCTTATACATCCCTTTTATAAATGTATCTAATTTAAGTATTCTTATATACATACACATACACAAATCACGTCTTTATCCCTTACGGGGTTGACAGAGCCTAAGGTAACAAGACCTACAGGCCACGTTTAGCAAGACACTGAGAGCGTAGATGTGGAAAGTGGAATCAAAATAGTGATAGGTTGCTAGCCGCATCGCCTATAACATGATTCCTATGATTTTCGCCCATTCCCGGTTTTTACCATTTGCGCGGGAAGGGAAGCAACTGGTTTTTCTTTGCTCCCAGACCAGCATGGAGTATTCTTATCTTGCGGCGCATTCTTCTTGGCAATGATGGTCTTTCCGAATGCGCTGGTAATTTAAAAAAGACATGTAAAAGAGCCCTTGGCGGCCAATTTGCATAAATTTTCATTTTCATTTTCATCAACATTGTTTTTACAGAGTAGCGCAACGTTGAAGCAGCACATGAACATGCACAACGGCCTCCGCCCGTACAAGTGCGCGGTCTGCCCGGCCACGTTCGCGTTCCACGGGGCGCTCTACACACACAACAAACTCAAACACCTCAAAATAAAAACGGTCTGGAAGAAGAAAGGGAAAAAGGCTGAGAAAAAAGAGGCTACGTAACTTTACTTCTTTTAGATTAGATTCGTTTGTTCCTATATGTAAATTACATTATATTTTTATGTCAAAACATAAGTAAAACGTATGAATAAGAGAACACGAACTTGGAAAACATAGCACTTTTATTACCTCTTCATCTGTATGGCGTTTTAAGACAATTGACAATATTCTTATTTTTTTTTAATATTAAAAATAGAAACATAAAGAACTAAATACATATAAAAGGTTGGTTGGTCGGTCGGCAACAATAAGAAAGTCACAAAAAGATCTTCAACAATACAATCAAGAAATAAATGTCAAATTCAAAGTGAAATTTCTAAATGTCAGTGACAATTAGAACACAGAAAAATCCGAAAAATAAAGCTATGGCCGGGAATCGAACCCAGATCCTCGTCATTCCGTGACGCGTGCTATACCCCTACACCATCCATAGCAGGCATGTATTCTAATTTTCACTAACATTTAGAAATTTAATTTCTAACGGTAAAACCGAAAAAGTAAAACATAAAAATTAAGAAATAAATTTTCTTGATTCATTTGATAGTACCTAAATTCAAAGTAATTAAGAATAAAAAAAGACGCGATATGTGTGTGTTTTTCGTGTGCTGGACAGGATTTGAACCCGCACTTCATGGCTAGCGCCTAGCGTCCCCCCAATTAGACCACAGAGCCTCCGAAAAACTATCGCTTGCAACACCATTAGTGGCGAGCGGCGCCATCTGTCGCAACTTGTTCATAAGCCAGCAGTCGAAACTTCTTCAGCGGTCATCTGGCGCATATGTGGCTCTTGATGCTGTTTTTGTCGTGGGTCAGGTGCCCGCATATGGGGCACTCCATGAGCTGGAAATGCGAGGCGATGTGCTTCGCGAGCGCCTTGGCCACCATGGTCTGCTTGCACACCATGCACTCTTGTAGGCCACATTTCTGTGAAATAACAGTTACATAATGATTATTTATTTGAGGCGCACCCTATTTTTTGCGGCGCACCCTAACTGTAAGTACCTTGGAGTGGCATTTCAGCCGGTGCTCGATGCTGCCGGCCCGCGTGTCGAACACGAGGAGGCACGTGCCGCACTTGTGCCGCGCGCGCCGGAAGCCCCCGCTGCGCAGGCGCCGGCTCCGGTACACCTCCAGCTCGACCTTCTTGATCATCCGCGTGCTGTATTTCTTCTGTAACGGAACGCATTGGCCACAGATAAGACAAGTTTTGTTTCTCTGTGGATTATTCATTTTTTAATACAAGCCTTTTTTGCTGACTGTACTTGCATCGTCTTCCGTCCTACATGTGTACCAAATTTCAAGTCAACCGGACCAACCGTTGAAGAGTTTCCTCCTGCGGAGACGGTCCTGGCTGGGGCACCAGAACTCCATTAACTATTGTACTGTCAACTGACTTACATAAGTACGGAAAATTTCAACCTAATCGGTTGAAGACATCTGCTTCAAAATTTATTCGCAAGGTTCCACCCGGACTAACAATAGTACATTACTGTCTAGGCCAGGAAGTAGGCAATTGCTGGCTGAGTATTGGTTTGAACGGACTAACTTGCGAGTCCGTTTAATAATACGAAGCCAGCAATGCTATTCTGGCCGAGGCAAGTATAGTGCTTTTCTCAAAAATCGAAAAAGAAAACAACAACAAAAATAAATGAAAATGTAATTGACATAAATTATTAATTATTTTTGCTTTGCCGCCTTTTTCTATCAATGGCATTTGAGGAGAGTATTTTTCTACCCAGAACATCTAAAGCTATTTCAGACACAGATAAACACGTTGTCGTACTAGCTTTTTTTTTAATTTGGTGTTTTAAGTCTTGTGCCTTTATTTTTCATAATGGTGATTTGCATTTTTAAAAAGTTAATAACTAGACAGTAATGGAATTTGTATGTAGTATTACTGAAGAGTTTAGCGCTACAGTAATGTTTTTTTTTTTTTGGACTGACCGGCAACAATTAACTTCCTGTTCTGATCTGTAGTTAACAATGACGACTTTAACGGACATTTTTGAGAAAACTTACATACGTTGCAAGTTAAAATATAAAGCTGGTAAATAATAAAATCACTTCATATTCTTACATCTTGCTCAGAGCTAGGCTTATTGTCTAACTCGCTCGCAATCGCCATCGGGTTCATTTTGACAGTTCATGTATGGGCTGACAATTGGCATCGGAATCAGCTAGCTGTCACATTCATACAAGAACTGTCAAAATTAACACGATGGCGATTGCGAGCGAGTTAGGCAATAAGCGTACTGTTTTCCCATTGGTGGATTTAATTCACTCGGCTCCGCTTTCCCATACGTCTGTGACGCAGGCTACGAAATTAAACACCTATTTCAGTCTAAAAAGGTTTTATTTATAACTATCCATGAGTGTTGCTCACTTGCCATCAGGCCACTTGCTCGTTTTCCTTCCTTGTCGTAACAAAATGCTGAGAAACCACTTTGACGTCGGGCAATTTTTTTATATTCTTTTTTTAATTTTGCGCTGGTTCTTTCTTTTTTCTTTTATATTTAAGTGTCCATTTGGGGCGCTTGGTGTCAGTTGCTTCTCCTACCGCGCAGATGATTAAAGTCCATCGAGGGAATGGGGAAAAATCTTAGGAATCATGTTATAGGCGATGCCGCTAGCAACCCATCACTATTTTGATTCCCATTTCCATCCGTACGCCCACATATTAAACGTGGCCGTCTTGTTACCTTAGGCTCTGTCTACCCCGTAAGGGATAAAGACGTGATTTGTGTATACGTATGTATGTATGTTTCATGCTATCGATTGATGGAGTGCCAACAGCAATAACAATTCTTCATCTTTGGAGTCTTCCGATATAGCTTGCCGTCCGCGCCCTCTATGAACTGCTTTCACAACGTTACGTCGTGGCCGATTCATGGCGGATCTGTGGTGAGCTAGCTGTGGGTTTGTGGCGGATCTGTGGCGAGCTAGCGACGGGTTTGTGGTAGATCCGTGAGCCGCCGTACTCGTGTGTTTGAGATGGATCAGTGCTGGAGCAGAGGCGAGTGTACGTCTGACAGTCGGCTGTGTTGTCCCGTGACAGATTATCGGGGGGTTTGTGGCAGATTCATTATGTACCGACAGAGCAGTCCCGAGTGCAACTCTTGTAAGCGGTTTGGTGGCAGCTCCGCGGCGGTTAAGTGGTAGATTTGTGGCGACTCGATGACAGAGATCGGTCTGTAGATGTCCAGCGGGAATCTAAGTAAAGAATAATGTACAATAGTACATTGTTGTAGAGGCTGGAAAGTGAGCAATAGATGGACGAGTGAGTTCGAGGGCCGAGCCGCAGGTGAGGCCCTCGAAGAGAAACGAGTCCATCTATTGCACTTTTGGCCGAGACATTACATAGTGCTTTTCACGACTACTGCGAGGAAATAAAAAAACATGAGCGTAAATACAACAGTAAAGTTTCACTCTCCCGCCATATTTTACTTTTAAAAAAAAAACGAGAGCGCTCTAGTGGCCAGTCACGCAAAGGCTTTTTTTGTTATGTTATTTTATTAAGCAAAGCGCTTCGAAGTGCTTATTAAACACATCCATAATCGCTTATAGTTTTAATATAACGTGACAAGGACGGACTGACGACTCTGACTTTAAGACAGGACTTAAACATTAAAGACAAAACAATTTACGTCAGACGTGGCTGTATGGACCTAGTTTCCTTTGCCTCTCCGTGATGGGATAAACCTTGAAAAAATTTAATATGCAGCACACGTCGTGTTCTGATTGGTCGATTTTGTGTAATAGCATCACAAATTGTGTTCTGATTGGTGGAATCAGGGATCAGCATGCCGATGTGATTGGACGACTTTGGTCTTTGAAACTGTCCAACAATGTTATTGTTGGCCTGTTTGAATTCATAGTTGGCCTGTTCATTCAACCTACAACTATACTTTGTTTTGGGGCCCCATTACTGACCATCTTTTGCCACATTTCCGAGCAGTGGCGTGAAAACTATACTTTTCACCAGTCAGCGTCGCTCTGGGGGCATATTCGTAGCACTTCCCAAAATAAAAGCCAGTTTACTATCGGAAGAAGCTTCCCGTCTTTGAGTTTGAATTAACATTGGCAAAGCTCGCAGCAAATTAAAAATAATTTATTTCTCTTGATTCTCTACTTTTTTCATCACTTAGATACACATGTCGGTTTGATTTTAAGACTTAGATCTTACTAATATTATAAACGCGAAAGTTGTTAAGTATGGATGGATGGATGGATGTTTGTTACTCTTTCACGCCAATACGGCTACACGGATCTGGTTGAAATTTGGTACAAAGATAGATTATGGTCTGGAATAACACATAGGTCACTTTTTATCCCGGAAAATTGCGTTGTTCCCGCGGGATAGCGATAAACGATCTTTGCAGACGAAGTCGCGGGCAACAGCTTGTTATGTACAATTTTTTCTTTACGTGTATCGAATGTGTTTAAATCGCCAAAAAAAGAGTATAAATTTAACGCGGTTCATTCTTGTCACATTTTGACGTAAACGTGGAAAAACTCTCTTAGTCACGAGAACTCTTTTTAGTTGCTTTTATTAATACATGTGGGTAGTTGTAAAGTGTCAACCAACCGCGGTTGCGCCCGCGACAACTGACAGCGTTAGTTGAAATATAGCCCTTTTCGTCGGGCGCGAGTCGGGTTACCTCCGCGTGTGGCCAAGAGCTGCGGTTCGTTTTTGGATCCGTCCGGGGGGAAGAGCAGTGCTTGGTCCGATGCACCCTGGGCAACGGTTAATGATTTCCTGGCAGATTCTGAAGGATATCATTGACCGTTGGCTAAGAGCCCGACAGGGGGGAGGGGGTTTGACCGTGTTCTACCGTACAGCGTTGCCGACATTTTTGTGACAAGATTTTTGAATACTGAATTTTACTTTGACATTGGCGAAATCATCGCATCGATCGATGGGGCCATACTAAAAAAAGAAGAAGCTCTTGTGTACACTCATTTCAGTCCACTCGGGTACCGTAGCATCCGAACTAACAGTCGCCTGAGACTAAAAACTTCTTGTGGTGTTGTTAATGAAGGCCGTCAGCAGTGGCGTAACTATAACGTCTGGGGCCCGCGGCAAATTCGTCAGATGCCTCCTTCCTCAATATAAAGAAGTGCATCAGCGTCCCTTATGTGCTCTAAAACAAGCCAGTTGGGGGGGGCCGTATAGTGGCATTTTTCCACCCCTGCCACCCTATAGTTACGCCACTGGCCGTCAGTCTTACCAGTCTACATTTCAAGAACTTGAGTAGCTTTTATGACATTTCAGGTTAGTTAAGCTTTCCACGTATACGCCCCCAATCATGTTTAGCGTGAACTATAGGTGTTGTTACCTTAGACTCTGTCTACCCCGTAAGGGAGAAAGACGTGATTTATATGTATGTATGTATGTAAACTCTTTATTGCACATAAAAATCAAAAAAATACAGAAGTACACAGAAAATAGTACAAAGGCGAACTTATCCCTAAGAAGGGATTTCTTCCAGCTAACCTGACAGCTATATATGTATGTATACCGTTTACCTGGCTTTCTTTTTTTCCAAACTCTCTGTGTATCGAATGTTTGTAAATAAATAATTCTCTCTCTCTCTTTCTAGCCTTTTGAGCCTCGACTCGATTCTGACCCCCTTATTCATAAACGCTCTGTAAGTTTCTGCTAACTTAGCAATCGTTTGTCCTTATCTGACACTGTGACAAATCATAGGGTGATCCCCTTTTGTGGGGAATCAAAATAGTGATATCAAAGGCGATGCATCACTACATTGATTCACCTTCCCACCTACGCCTATCAGGCTAAACGTGACCTTTATGTCTTGTTACCAAAGCCTCTGTCTACCCCGTAAGGGATAAAGACTTGATTTATGTATTTGATAAATGCGAAAGTTTGTGAGGATGTACGGATGATTGCTACGCTTTCACACCAGAACGGCTGAAAAGATTTGGATGAAATTTGCCACAAAAATAGATTACAGTCTAGAATAACACATAAGCTACGTTTTATTCCGGACAATTGCGTAGTTTGCGGGATAGACATAAAAGGAATCTTTGCAGACAAAGTAGGGTGCCACAGCTAGTGTATATATAAGCTTACCATTTTCTTAGGAGGCTGGTCAGGTTGTTTCGTTCTTTTCTTTGTTTTGGTGGCGGTGGACGGTTTCGGCTTTCGTTTGGGCTCGTCCTCAAGGTCTACGGATTCTTCGATGATAGCTTCAGATTGTACCTGAAAATAATGTGTTCTAGATATCACTATATTTTTTTTTATATAAGTAGGGGTAAACGAGCAGACGGGTCACCTGATGGAAAGTAATCACCGTCGCCCAGGGACACCTGCAAGACTTGGGGAATCACAGGTGCGTTGCCGGCCCTTTGAGGAACGGGAAGGCTCGCTTTTTAAAGATCCCTAAATTGTACCGCTATACATCCCCGCGCCCAGGGCATCCATAAAGATTTCCTCTCCATTCAAAAAAATAAAAGGCTCTGTCTACGCCGGATAGACGTGATTTATGTATGCATGTTTTGTCATCCAACTAACTTTGCGAAGCCTCAAGAGATGAGAGCTCACAGAGCCTCTTGGTTACTTTAGAACGCCTTTGTGGTGCTCTGCTGTACTCACCTTCTCGACAAGGTGCTCCTCTGCCCCGTCTTCGCCGTCCGAGTCTGGCGTGCCCAACAACCAATGGTCCCATTGGGCAAGCTCACTTTGGTTCTCTGTACTATCCTGTGTTTGTAGTTCTATCTTGACGTGACTTGAGATTTCTTCGGCTGTTTCAAGCATCTAGAACACAAAATAATTACATACATACATACATACATACCGTCACGCCTCTTTCCCACAGGGGTAGGCAGAGACTACTTTATTCCACTTGCTACGATCCTGACATATTTCTTTCGCTTCATCCACAGTCATCAATCTCTTCATACATGCCCGTCGGTTTCGGGTACTCCTGACCTGACCTTTTTCCAAAACGTCTCCTATTTGGTCTCGGAACGTCCGTCTGGGCCTTCCCCTCCCAACGTAACCATTCGCACTCCCCATATAGATCTGTTTAGTTAGTCTACTTTCATCCATCCGCTCTACATGCCCAAACCACAAAATAATCTCTACATAGTATAAAACAAAGTCGCTTTCTCTGTCCCTATTTGTATGCTTATATCTTCAAAACTACACAACGGATTTTGATGCGGTTTTTTTTAATAGATAGAGTGATTCAAGAGGAAGGTTTTTATGTATGATTCTACGCAGACGAAGTCGCGGGCAGAAGCTAGTTAAACTATAAAAGAAACGTTCATTTTGCAAATGGACCACCAAGAACTCTTTTACGTCTTTTTTAAACTGCATACACACACACATAAATCACGTTTGTATCCCTCATGGGGTAGACAGAGATATCCCTCAGAATCTGCCAGGAAATCATTAACCGATGCCCAGGGTGCACGGGACCAAGCACTGCTCTTCCCCTCGGACGGATTCAAAAACGAACCGCAGCTCTTGACCACACGCGGAGGTAACCTGACTTGCACCCCAACTATTTCTTGTTGTTGTTCTGTCTCATCAGTAAGGGGACAAGAGTAATACAGTATAGGGTGGGGTATACGGCCCCCAGTAGAAACACATCTATGGAACTTTGGTAACATAATCTATGGCAGGGGTTCCCAAACTTATTCATTACGCGCCCCCTCTCTAAAAAGATAAAACTCTGTGCCCCCCCCCCCTATAATTCAGCCGTAGGCTGTTAAGCATAAACACAAGGAATTTGTTAATAAGGTTCTATAAGGTCCTGTATCGTAGCCCACGCCCCCCTTTGCAGGTCACTGCGCCCCCCTAGGGGGGCGCGCCCCCCACTTTGAAAATCACTGATCTATGGTGTAGATGATTGCCCAATACCATCTTCACCATAAGGGCACACAGGGCACGTGCCCAGGGCCCCCATTATCAGGGGGCCTTGAAGGAATGACAATTTCTCTCCCTCATTTATTCTCAAAACATCTTAATTCCCTTTTTTTACTTTCCAAAAGGGCCCCAAAATCTTGTGTGCCCAAGGTCCCCAGCCTAGTTTAAGACGGCCCTGATTGCCACAGGCGTGGTATAAAAAAAAAAACTTTATACTTACTACTTCCTCGTGTAAACCAGCCAAATTTATCATTTCATGCACGGGGTCCTCGTCGCAAAGTTCTTGTTTAACATCAACATTTTCAATCTCCACTTTAACAGCGTAATGTGTATTGCTCTGAGGTTCCTGAAAATGCATAAAAATGTAAACTATTCGACACAAACAGTCGACAAATTAATTCGAAATGATAAAAAGACTAGACTGGAATTCAGAGAATGCAAACCAATTTTTAACAGACTACTCATTTTAAGAGAGTATTGAGGGAAAAATTAACTTTATACCTATTTTCTGTAGCTTTTAATATTGTTGGTATTGTTGGTCGCTGGCAAAATAAAGAAAGCTTGACGCAAAATTTACATATTTCTTTTTTAACCTGACAAATTGTCCCCTCACCCCTCACCCTAGGTATGAAATTATTTTTGTCATTTTAAGTGGCATAACTATGAAGTCTGGGGCTCCTTCTTCAATATAAAGAAGTGCATCTATATCTGTTCTGTTCTCCAGTCCATTATGGTTGCCTGGTAGAGATCGCTCTGTATCGATAAGGCCGCCTATTGTTACCTTGTAATATTCTGTATACCTTTTTTCTGTTTTGGTTGTTATATGTGGTTTTCAATAAAGAGTTATTGCATTGTGCATGGTTCCATCTGTGCTAGACCAAGCCAGTTCGGGACCCTGTAGCGCTAAAGGCCCGTGGCATTATGCCAGCCCTGGCACTCAACAGTTACACCACCACCACTGACCGTTGTTCTGCTCCAGAGTTCCAGCTGCGTGCGGACAGAGTTGATGGCCACATTTCTAAACTCACTAATACAGTCCAGCATCTGCATGCACTTCGTGCAGACTTGCAGTATCGGGTTCGGAAAGCACACATGTTCCTGAAATTAAGAAGACCTATAAATGATAAGCAGAGATCGGACAAATTTGCGTCATTGCTCGCAATAATATGGACATGACTCCAAAATTAATCAAATATGTAATCATTTAATTAATTTCTTACTTGACTTAAATTTTAATTCCTAGTCAGTAAATACAAAAGTTTGTTAAAGTATAGATTTATTAAAGAAAATAATCAGTATGTTTTCCAAATTTTCTGCAGTCAGTCTATTTTTTTTTACATCAAAAATATACTTAAGTGCTGTAAAACTCCGCTCGCACTCCACTGATGTTAATGGGGCAAACTTAACAACTGCCACTTTAATTAACTTTTTGCTAAAAATTTTATGCATGTGTAAATTTTTATCTCCGGGAGTTCAAATTTTATTTCGAGAAATTAATTATTTGATTAATTTTTGAGTCATGTCCACTTTATTGCGAGCAATGACGCAAATTTGTCCGATCTCTGATGATAAGACAAGATTAAGTTAAGATAAGATCTATAAATGCAAACGTAAAGTTAATCTTTTTAATGGCAAACCTGGTGAAAGGGTCAAGTTAATTTGAAACTTATAATACTGTGTTAAAGTTACCTTTACACTGTATTCTCTGACGGATATAACAGTTCCAAAGATACATATTTTTGTACTCTTACGTAAAGAAAACAAGCTATCAAATACATATATGTATATATTTTCTTGATTTTTTTTATTAATTGTTTTGTGCTTCGAAAAATTCACA
Organism: Pandemis corylana; assembly: GCA_949127965.1. Taxonomy (NCBI): domain Eukaryota; kingdom Metazoa; phylum Arthropoda; class Insecta; order Lepidoptera; family Tortricidae; genus Pandemis; species Pandemis corylana. Next base: position 3,101,838 of record OX421878.1, on the reverse strand, counting down.
TCATTCTGCTTCGCTTCAATAACATTCTGCTAAAATTTGTATTTAAAAAGGAGTTTTATTTCCAGAAAACTACTTTAAATTAAAGCTAAGACCCAATAGGCCGCTGTCAGGGGTATATTGAATCTTGAGGACAATTAAAATATATAAATATGTTATATACTTACAATGTTTTGATCCGGTAACAACAACGAGCATAGAATGCCCCAATAGCAAGTGTTGGACAACGGGGAGACGGCGCCGGTCGCGTCCAAACAAGTGAAGCACACTTTACTCATTTCTTTACTGCTAATTATATATGATTGAACAGTTTATGTTAAATTTCATATTTTGCAACAGAAACTTGTGTTTTGTATTGTATGTACAACATTTCGTTAACTAAGTGAATTGACACTGACAGTTTCCCTCTGTCAATGCTGGATACTAGGCCAGCCAATGAGCATTAGGCGTTAAATCGTCGTTGAATACTGAAAAGAACAAAGAAGTAAAAACCATACAGCCTCCAAATCCGGCAACTGCACGTCATTTTCTGAAAAAGAGAAGAAAAAATCACAAACCTTTAGTATACAAGTTGAACTTGAAACCTGTTCTACGTAAATCGTAGTAAACATAAACTAACAGTAAATAAATAACCCAATCTCAGAGACCCCAATGGAAAAACACAGCAAAAACGGCTGAATCAATTTTAATAAATCATTAAGAATCAGCGCTAGAAAAGCTGCTTTCAAATAAAATGTTGCATCAAAGCCAGTTCACTCGTTTAAGAGCTATGGTGCTACGGCAGACACTCATAGCATTCAAACTTATACCTAATAATGTATTTGCGACGAGGATTAAAAGGTGCTTAAGTACAGTCAGCGTCTTCTAGTATGAAGCATCCAATGTGACCAAAAAGTTCGACACTGTACTATTGACTTTGTGTTCCAATAAAATATATTTTGAACAACCCTTGACAAGAATTACGCACTTTCACGGGAACGCGACACCTAATGCAAAAGAGCATATTCTTAATGAAAGACAAGAATGTAAAACTTTGGCGTGTAATTAAGTATTGGGATTCAACGGTTCCATCGTTGTGTCATCGTCTTGAAGCCAAGATTCCAGTTCGTTATTCTACTGTTTTCCTCTAGTTCGCTCTCACTCGTCGATTTGGAGTACACTGAAGACTTGTCCGCGGCATGCAAGCCTGTTCTCGGCTCATAATCAAACCCAGTGACTTCTAAAGAATGGTTTGATTCGTGGCAATGGAGTCCGGATTCTGCTGCCATAGTCCTCGTGTATTCGCTGTCCTCAGATTTAGTTTCCAATGGTATCCTGAAAAAGTCGCTTGCTGTATTCCGCTTTTGACGTTTAGGTAATCGCGTACTAGGGGATATGACTTTTCGTCTCTTAAAGATGCAGGAATCATAATCGCTGTCAGCATCCCGACCGCCCTTCACCGAAGCATCGAAATGGATGGTATTCTGCTTGCGCTTATTCCTCGCAATGATGCGCAGAGCATGATAGAAATTATCGGTGTCATCATGTCCACCGTCGTCCATTTTTAACTGTTGCTTTAGAATATTCAAAAGGTCCTGCTTCTTAGTTTTCTTGTAGAATGATTTCCGTTCCTCCATGATTGCGCTTTGCGTTTTGTCTGCTATTTTCTTTCTGGTCGCATAGGGGTCGGGTCTTATTTTCTTCTTTACACATTTACAATTGTTTTTTGCTTTTAAATATGGTTCCGACCACTCTAAGGATATTGGTTTGTTTCTGAAGTATTCGGCTAGTTTTTGCGCGTCCCAGTCTTCATTTTCGTAAGGCGTGACGGGGTAATTCTTGGGAGCTTTATAATGGTCGTCTTCGACGGTGTCTGGGACTTTATTTGGCATATCGAGTTTTTGGGCGACACTGTCGTCTATTTCTAGGCGAATTTTAGAAGACTTCACACTTCTCAAGCCACTAGTCGAGTTATAGTCAGGCTTGACATTGTATACCGTCTCCAGAAGATCCACAAAGAGGCTGTAAAGTTTTTCGTCTTTTGGAGGTGTGTTTACGAGTGTAGCAGGGACATATCCTTTATTATCCAAATTGAATTGAGCCCCTTCTAGAACGCTCTTAGCTACTCCGTGCTCCTGAGGGTCGTAATTCTGCTGTAGCACTTTCTTGGCTTCACCTGTATCAGAATCGATTAGCTTTGGGAGGAAATCGGCCCATTTGATAGAATGCTCGGACATACCCTTCGTGCTCTTAGAATTGCAGGATGGCGTTTGCACGATATCTTTCTTGGATTGTAACACGAACACTTTTTGTGAAGCCTTCTTAGTAGCTTCGAGGACTCTAGATTTGTATTTGGTCTTTTTCGTCTTTTTGCTTGTCTCTCGGTATTCCTCAACCTTTTTTAACGCGGTTTCATCTTTTGTATCATTGTTCCGTGAAGCACTTTTCAATGTATTGGTTCTTTGATTCTCTGGCGTTTGTTTTGAAGTCGTTATCTTTCTTTGCTGTTTGTTTCGTTGTTTGACTTCTCTGGGTTCCTGGATGGGTGGGTACTGGGTGCCAGCGGTGGATTTGGATAGGATGGTCAGGACAGAAGCTAAAAATGTCTTCGTACCAGGCCGGGACCTTGGTGGTGCTTTAAGTTTGGCTTGAGTTTCATTTTTGTCTGGAACATTAATAATGAAAGTGAGATTTAAATACATAAAAACGAGGCTTCACCCCCCGCCCCGACTGAAATTGAAGACTAGGTACTTAGGGTATCTGAAGGCTTGGCCAAACACATGGCGTGACGTCGACGCGATGCCTGTTCAAACAGGACGCGTGGACGCAAATGGCCACGCTGCGCGGGGCGCGACAGATGCGGGACGCTATGCCGACGGGATGCAGTCTGTTTGAAGGCGTTAAGGACTTGTGTTTGCCCAACCCTTAAGGCGGGGTTTCTAGTTTCTAACTCTACCCGCTCCTCGCTAATCATTGGCTTGGCGGTAGGACAGCTGTTTATGAGGAAATGAGTGTTCCAAAGCACGGAAACATACCATCCATGTTGATCTGTTTGTTCCCACTTAGCCGTTTCTCTACGTACACTCCTCGTTTCTTTCCCGCTTGTGCCTTGAACTCAACATTGCTTCTGCTTTTCTTGTTGGACTCTCTCTCGGACTTGCTCGTGATGGCACTATTAGAAGACTTGCACTTGACCAACTTGGCTTTAGACTTTTGGTCCATTGCGAGGAAATAATGAAGACTGGAACGTTATATCATTTTGTAATTATCATTTTTATTTTTTTTGCATTTTCGCATAAATTTGGAAACGGCGTTTGGCAATGTCTGTGTTGAAGGGCAATCGAGTAGGTTTTTAAAAGATGACAGTTGCATGAAGGTTCAATTGTTGTTGCTAACCTATTTACCTAAGTAATCACCATGTGAGTACCAATCACAATTAACCATTAGAAAGTAATTTTAATAGCCCACATTATTTTATCAAATGAATCAAGAATTTTACTTCGTTTTTTTACGGTTTTACCGTTAGAAATTAAATTTCTTAACGACACTGAAAAATCCGAAAAGTTAAGCTATGGCCCACTAACTTTACGCGTCTCTGGCAAATACGCAAACCGCGCGAGCCAGGGAAAAAAAGCTATGACCGGAAATTCAGTAAACAATTGGCTAAGTAAAGTTTTTGGAAGAGGTGCAAATTATATTTTTTTTCGATAGTCGACGTCTTAATAATCCAGGAACTGCAGCTCTTTTATTTTTATTCCCTATTATTAATGAGATATAATTTTTTAAATGCTCGATATGACATTTGTGAGATTTAACGGCCGAAAAGCTCTGTTGCCTAGAACTAGCTTGTAATAAAAAAAAACTACGTCAACTGTCACGTTTGACGTTGTCAAAAAATAATACCGCGGTTCTGTTTATTTGCGTTTGCGTGTAATCAGTGTTAGCAGTGTGTTTTTTAATGATATTTCAACGACCTCAGCACAACCCCTGGACTTTCGATATTGCCGCACTTCTCTTCGACCTTTGCACGATATTTGGACTACGATTTCAGCTACTTTCGACGACTTAGGCACTGCTTCTTGGACAACGTTTTTCTGCTTTGCGACGACCCCCGCCTTGACTTTTGGACTGATTTTTATAATACTGAGGCTTCGCTATTGATCACAAAATGAGCGAATTTGTACGAGCGGATTCAAGAAACTTGCCACACATGGATATGTTCATGATAATGGAATATTTCCACACAAACGATAAGCACAATGTTGCTGAAATAAGAGGTGTGAAGACACTCATGTACGTACTGGCGAATTTCACATACATTCTGATGCATATAATAATTAATTATGATTACAAATATTTAACATGTATATACATAGTGTATTGTTGTGCATCAAATTAAATCAAAATCATTTATTTGGTTATAAATAAGCCGGGCACAGGCAGTGGGACATAAATAGGCAGATGATAATGATGAAAGATCTTGTGTTATAATGTTTTCCATTGCATTTTAGGTCATCCAGAGGTGGTTATGTTGATAATGCAGTAGGTTATGTTGAAATTAAAAGAGGGAGCACTGAATGCGTTGTCAGGGCCAAAGTTGTTCCGGAGCACAAAATAAGGATGAAATATTATCTTGTGACTATTCATTTAGAAGAGGCGAATAGTAATATAATTGATGCAACATGTGATGGTTGTCCTGCATCAGCTGGTAAATACTTACACTATAGAGTAAATATTTATGGTTAATGAGGATTATAAATATTTTCATTGATTTGTTTTACTTTCAGGTGGATGTAAACACACATTGGTGGTGTTATATTGGTTACAAAAAAAAATCTACAGAACCATCATCTACATCCATAGAATGTTATTGGGCTAAACCACGATTAGCCAGTGAGGGAACACAGCCAATATCCTCCAAGGATATTTTTCCATCCAAGAAAAGAGGAATAGAACTAGGACCAAGAGATCCGGAGAAACTCAATGCATTTTATGAAGAATGTAAGAAAAGAAAAATTGGGGACTCTCTGATTTTGTCATTTTTACCAGATCATGATAATGGTTTGACAAAATGGTGTATATTTGACATGATACTTGATTTTGCAACTAAAACTAATAATCACAGTTTTGAATATTTTAAAAGTAACGTATCTGTGCCTCAATCTGTGCAAAATCAAATAGCAAAAAGCACTAAAAAGCAGGCAGAGTCAAAGTTATGGCATAGCATAAGACAGGGCCGAATAACAGCATCAAAAGTACATGAAGCTTGTCATTGTGACACACCTGATGGCTCTCTTGTGGAACAAATTCTTGGTGGTTACAAGATTTATGATACCAAAGCAATGAAGAGAGGAAAAATATTAGAAAAACCAATAATAAAAGAAGTTGAACGGCTATTGGGGGTCCACATTGAAGAATGTGGATTTCACTTAATTAATTTTTTTAGTGGAGCTTCACCTGATGGTGTAGCCAATGACTTCATTGTTGAAGTAAAATGCCCTAGCACTGCTAAAACCGTGAAAAACTATCTAGATAAAAATAAAATAAAAGAAAAATTTTTGGCTCAATGCCAGTTCCAAATGCTGGCCACAGGATATAAAAAGTGTGCTTTTTGTGTTGCTGACCCAGATTTCGAACACAACAAAAAAATCGAAATAAAATGGGTTAAGTTTGACGTGGCTTATGCCAACAATTTGTTAGAAAGATCAGAAAAGTTTTGGAAAAATGCGATTTATCCCAAAATTTTACTTAACGCTTTGTCCTAAATATATTGGAGAAAAATCCCATGATAGCCAGACCTTCGTCATAGTATAAAGGAGTTTCTCTATGGATGCCTTTAGCCGTTATACTATACTAGCTGACCCGGTGAATCTGTTCCGCGTTAAATTTGAAAAATTCCAGTGGTTTGGGCTGTGCTATCCTGCGGGAACTATGCAATTTTCCGGGATAAAAACTATCCTATGTTCTTTCCCGGGACTCAAACTATCTGTATACCAAATTTCAACCAAATCGGCCCAGCGGTTTAAGCGTGAAAAGGTAACAGACAGACAGACAGAGTTACTTTCGCATTTATAATATTAGTAAGGATAACAAAGGTCTGACTACCATGGGCTAAATCTGTACTAAGATAGACTAAGTTCCGAAGGATGTTTCATTTTCATAATATGAGGACCCCATTCTGACTTCTGATGTGTGTTATCATGAACCCCAGCTAAAATATGACTTTATGTAGAAGAGGTACAGTCGAAACCTTACTCATACGTCCAAAGAAATCATTGTGTAATTTATGATAAAAATGTTCCACAGAGGTATGCAATTCTGTTTGTTCAACTGTACAGTATTAGGCTCTGTCTACCCCGCAAGGGATAAAGACGTGATTTATGTGTTGTGTATGTGTGTACAGTATGGTGATTTTTTTCTTATATACCACATCAGGTTTCGTTGGATAGGTCTTTCAAAAAGATTTTTGTTAAAAAGTCTATATTTATAACTAATTTGTACATTTTAAAATAAAACAAAGCAAAAATTATTGTATTTTTATTATGTCGCCTTGCAAATTGACTAAAGCACATGCTATAATAACTGCTTCGTCCACATATCTGACATGGTTATGGTTTATAACCGAGTGAGGCTTTAAAAAGGCAAATTCCCTCAATCTCCTTATCACACGTTCCACATGTATCCTCAAGCTGGCAATAATTTTGGTTTGGATCACCTCCTTTTTGGTTGGCGTTTCCTGTGAGGAAACACTTGGGGGCCGAAGTAGTTTCACGTGTCTCTGCGATAGGAGAGTTTCTATGCCTTTGAAGCCTCGATCGGCTAAAACCACAGCCCCCGGAGGAAGAATATCGACAAAGCCACTACATTCAGTAATAGCTTTGTCAGAAATCCTTCCTCCATAACCCTTCGAAATATAACATATGAAGCCATTTGGGCAACATGCAATCAAGTATTTTAATGTGTTGCATGATTTATACTGTGACCATGTCCTTGATTGCATAACAGGATTTGAGGCTTTTTCAATCTGGATCTCGAAACAGTCAAGTATGCATTGTACGTTAGCAAACCTCACTTTAAAAACAGGGGGCAATGTTTTTTTAATCATGATGGATTCTGGCAGGTATATAAACATTTGTAAATAAGTTGCCAGATGCGGTATACAAATTCTTAACAGCTCTTGCAATGTCACTTGACTTAAATGAAAGTGATGACTTATTCTTTGTATTGTGTCATTTTGCTTTAATTTAAATAAGGTGATAATGACATGCAGGGGGCGTAATTTGCATTGTTTGGCTAAAAAAATTATCAACCAAAAATATGACTTAGGAAGACCAAGATACATTTTGGGGTTTTCCTTAATAATTCTTAAGATATGTGTACGTCCTGACATATCATTCCCTTCCTTTACTGTCTCCTTGGTTGAGCTTGACGATGAGGGGCTAGAGGGTTCATATAATGTTGGTGTTGATGAACGACTTGCAGTTGAAGATGATGGCTTGCTTGGCATGATTTTTTCAGCAATAAGTGAGACATTTATATTAGCTGAACAGGCTACACATTTTACTGATGGTTTCACCATAACGGCTTTGTTTGAGTATATGATTTGGGTCTGAGTTGAAGAATCACACTGGAAAAAAAGAATCAAATTAATTTTACAAACTAGCCCTTTATAATAACAACTAGCTTTTATATTGTTTTACACTTTCACAATTTTGACAACTTTTTACTATGTAGGGTTTTATGGTTCCTACCATAGAAAAATTGTTATCGCTCAATCGGTCACTTGATTTTTCTTTTTATACAGGTACATAATTTTACCTTTGAATATGGATTGGTCCCATGTTGCAGTAACTGCTTTGACATAGTAGCCAGATCTTTTGTGTTTTCCAGTGGCTGTTCCGTTAGGCTGCTTTCATCATTCGACATTTCCTAAAAATAAGCACATAATTAAGTACATATGAGCATCCATTTAACACTTAATTTTTTGCCTTAAGAAGACAGGAGAAGATTCACCAAATAAAACAATAGGTGTAGCAATGAACTAAGGTGTAAAAATTGATTTATTTTTAGTAGGTAACTGTACAATAGGCAAGGGATAAATATCCTGTGTTTACGTTCATAATAACACATTGAACATTTATATAAGCTTGTTAATTAATATAGTGGAGAAAAATTACAAATTATAAAATAAGACACCTAGCTGATACTTACAATCTCATTGTATGTTTTGGTTAATATCAAGTTTGCAGTATTTTTTAGGCGTAACTTGCCAGATTTACTTTTGTAGCAATCTTCCTCAATCTGTAAATATAAGAAAAGCATTTTACTACATTCAATACTCTTAATTTCTTACAGCGACATTAACTGCAATATACTCACATTGATATGTTCCTCACAGACATACAAGTTCCGTTTCGGACAGTTGATATCTAGAGTTCGGCACCAAGTCGCTTGTAAAGCTTTTGGTAAGCTCAAATACACGGAATTTGGAAAATCCCGTCTATACTTCTTACACGACGGTACAAAGCATTGGAGTACATCCCTGTAATACTTCATTTCCTCTGCAGTGCTTTGGGGATCGACCAAATCCATTATACTCGTGTAGAAGTCCAAAAGTCCAAGAAGCAGTGCCTAAGTCGTCGAAAGTAGCTGAAATCGTAGTCCAAATATCGTGCAAAGGTCGAAGAGAAGTGCGGCAATATCGAAAGTCCAGGGGTTGTGCTGAGGTCGTTGAAATATCATTAAAAAACACACTGCTAACACTGATTACACGCAAACGCAAATAAACAGAACCGCGGTATTATTTTTTGACAACGTCAAACGTGACAGTTGACGTAGTTTTTTTTTATTACAAGCTAGTTCTAGGCAACAGAGCTTTTCGGCCGTTAAATCTCACAAATGTCATATCGAGCATTTAAAAAATTATATCTCATTAATAATAGGGAATAAAAATAAAAGAGCTGCAGTTCCTGGATTATTAAGACGTCGACTATCGAAAAAAAATATAATTTGCACCTCTTCCAAAAACTTTACTTAGCCAATTCCCGGGCACAGCTTTACTTCCAGATTTTTCTGTGTTCTAATTTTCAGTGTCGTTTAGAAATTTCACATTATTTTGTAAATAATACGTGGTTAGTATGAAGCGTAGTAGCGCTAATTTTTCACATGATGCGACTTTTGACGCTATTATCAAAGCACCATAACCAAGCCCGCCATTTTTGAAAAAAAGTAATCGCGTTGGCATTCATTCGCCACAACGTCAAGCACCGGCATCAAAATTTCAGTCGTTTTACACTTTAAAATAAAAAATGGACAAGCGGAAGCTTTCGGAACTGGAAAAGCTACGCTTAAAAGATCGTGGGGACATAGTTCGTCGTCAAAAACAGAAAGAACTTTATTTGCATAGGAATCAGCCAGATCGCGGCGACGTTGTGCGTTCAAAATTATTGAAATCTGACGACAAATTTCGTAGTCAACCTGAACAGAAAAAACCGGAATGTAGGGTACTGTAACTATATTATTTTAAACAACATACATACATACCGTCACGCCTCTTTCCCACAGGGGTAGGCAGAGACTACTTTGTTCCACTTGCTACGATCCTGACATACTTCTTTCGCTTCATCCACATTCATCAATCTCTTCATACATGCTCGTCGGTTTCGGGTACTCCTGACCTGACCTTTTTCCAAAACGTCTCCTATAAATAACATAGTAGGTAATATAACATTTTAAATTAAAGTCACCACGTTCTGTCGATGAGGTAATCGCGATTATATTCTGCCTTGAAGCAGCCGTTAGGTTCTGAGCAATTCTTATATACCTATAACTTTATAAAATCGCTCTGCTACGTTATCTTAAAGGGTTGCCCCTTCACACTTAGTAAATCGCCGCATGTCAAATGCGGTGACCGCAACTTCTGCAGTCGTCTAACTAACACTGCATAAGTAGAAATGACAATATTGAGGGAAAATATTCGTAAAAATTTATTATCTTTGCCAATTTCACAGGAAGAACGCAAAGTAGAACTTGTTTCGCAATCTACCTGCACTTACCCAGAACTGGGCTCCCCTGTATTACCCAGAAGAATCGAGAAGCCTGAGAAACAACCTGAATTGGGATGCGTGGAGTACCGGCAGAGAATAAAGGATAGATACACGCTCAAATTGAAGGTGAAGCAGGCTGTCGACGTTAAAAAAGAAGAATTAATAATTGAAGAAGGTACTTAGTACTTAACTAGTTTTTAGCCTTATTGAAAATGCTAGATTTTGTCGTTTGGTTATGTAGTTAGTCAAACCTGACATGTCTTTCATTATGGAACTACCGCGAGACTCAATCGTAATTAGACAAACGGATAACTCACGTATAAGTCGAATGTTGCTCGACATGTTTCGGACTACGATACATACATTCATGAATCACGTCTTTATCCCTTACGGGGTAGAAAGAGCCGCCTTAGGCCCTAAGGTAACAAGACCTAAGGGCCACGTTTAGTATGAATGTGAAATATTTTTAGGATTTTTCAATTCGGGTTTAACAATTTTTCCGTACAGACAGTTTGACAACAAATATAATGCGCATCGGCAGTATTCGTTTGCGCAGAGAAGCGCAGACCAGTTTCCGATGGTAGCCGAACGTGTAAATAATCAATGGCGGCATTGGCGCACGGCCCGGCCGCCATGTTGGTACGAAATCGATCGACCAATAACAGCGCCAGAGTTTAGCGCGCGTAGAATTCTATTTTATCATTGGTGTATCGTAATTTCCCGCGCTACTAAAATTGGTCTACTGCGCAGGTACATCGTGGAGCATTATTTTTGTTGTCAAACTGTACATTGTTCGATGTTCCAAGCGTACGGCGGCAAAGAGGTGACTTTACGATAAAGATTATCTTGAAGGAGTATTCCATTAGTTTCAACCACTTGTTAAATATTCTAGAACAATTCTGAGACGCTTTGTATTGACTGTTAGGTATTAATAGCACTATCCAAGTCCTTCTAACTTAATTCCAGAACTTCAAAAAAATTCAGAACTACCCACGACAAACAAATCTAGCAGTGAACCAAAAGAACGCGCTAAATCAAAAGAGTCGCTCGAGACACGACTCACGAAATCGGACAAGACGAAAACCGACAAAACCTCCGTCAGAAAAGCCCCCCTCAGAAGGAAGCCTATAATAAAAACCATAACCTCCAAAAACGATTCGCTAAGAGTATACAAAGCAGTCACATTTGTAGACCAGAAAAAGTCAAAACCTTTAGAGATTAAAATACCTAGCGAAGTCAAAAAAGAGCGATCTAAACCTAAATTACCAAAGAAGGATGCACACATTCAGATTGTACCAAGCAAAGTTAGCGTCGAGAAGGTAAAGAAAAGAAAAATGCCCAAAAAGCGTAACGCTAGAGATCTCCGTAACAATCCGACGCCAGTAGTATCTTCAGCGAAGATATTATCGCCAGAAACAGAAGTAGCCAAATGGCATATTTCTAATACCCACACGATGCCTTACTACGAAGCTTGGGTCAACACAACTCTGGCAGCCATTTCGAAGTACTCAAAGAATGACAAACTGTATTTAGAAAAGCAGAATATATTACAGACTTTCAAGCGGCAGTTGCAGCAGCGTCAATTGTCTCCCGAATTAATGTACGACAAGTTCACTGATGAACGGTATACAGGAAAAATCAAGGTTAGACAAGGCGTTAGACTGAGATCGTAGCGTATAGACGTAGGAGACGTGATTCGCGTCGCCTTGGTATGAGCAAAATTGTAAACACGGCTTGTGGTTGCGTCGCACAGAGCATAGACAAAAAGAGTGCGACATTAATAGATAATGTTCACAAAATAGTAGTGTTCCTGATGACGCCATGGCAAATGAGTTGTACTTTGTTTGAGGCGATAGCGGAGGACGGCCGCAGTTCAGTGACCTTTCTATAAAATTGATTTAATCCTGAAATTCCTGCTGAAACGTTTTAAGTTGTGTTAGTGAAATGTGTCAGTTTTGGTGCACAGCTGGAGTTAAAATAAAATGCTGGATATGATTACGAACTTTTTATTTATTTATAAACAGATTTTCTTAACCTAATACTACATAAAAATAATACAAATACCATACCTTTTTTAGAAATTAAGTTTTTGACGTAAAAAGCCTCATCATATTCAAATTTTAGTTCCTCGTTTTCTGTTCAGTTTTTTGACGTCAAAATAAAACTCCTATGGTGGGATCAATTTTCTTTTTTATGTTTTAAATACATACATAAAAAAGACAGATTAAACAAAAATGCACTCTTACAATTATACTCAAAACCTTGACACAGTATTGTATTGATTTATATACAAAAACAGGTAAACCTAGTAACCCGGAGCAGATCCCGCGAGATCTACTCGCAAATTACAAATCCGTATCATATTTTCCCTCTCCCTCGATTTTGTGTTTTGATACGAAAAACGTCACAAAAGCAAACGCGTTCGCCTTAACCTTTTCCACGCCAACCGTTTTAAATCAAAAGCAACTTTCGTTCAATTGGGTTTAAATTCAACTTAAAGCTACGCAACGAAACACAACAGTTCTCATAGTATTTGACAGTTTAAAACAAACGCGTTCGAGGTATATTTTGTGTACGAAGTATTGCACTAATTTTGAATTTGTAATTTCAGTGTAAGGCCTGGCGTGAAGCAAGTAGTCACCTCTCTAGCTCTAGGCTACAAATAGTAAGGGGCGCAAAAAACAAAGATTGCGGCAATCAAAGGCCCCCGAAAGACAACTTTCCTAATCAAAGGGCTACGACTAAAAAAGAAAGAAGGATTCAACTATTTTTTCAAACTATTTTACCGAGGCTTCAGCCATTGTGGGTCCCAGTTACCCGAATAAAGAAATCTATTATGTCAATTACTTTTAATCTCGACAATGTTGTCGGATCTTTTTTGGTCCATGAAACGGGCGTACGCCAAGTACCATGGTACCATTGTGTATTTAGAAGTTAGTGTGAATGTCATGTTGAATGTGTGTTTGTGTAAATGTTGCGCTGGACGGTTGTGTGTGTGTGTTTTCTTGTTTTGTGTATTATTATTATTATTAATATTCAAACAAACTTGCGATCATCTATGCGCAAAACCAAGTGGCGTGTCGAGCATACACGTCAGTTACCGTAGGGGTGGTAACATGCCGACAACTTATGACCATGATGAAACGCCCAACGCTTCTGATTCCGATAAGACACCAAACGGCACGTCGCATACGTCATTATGATTTTTTTTTTGTCGTTTTTGAGTTCTAGTAGGCATACCGGTATTTTTTACTGGTTCTCTGGAACCGAGACGAAGAGAACCTATAAATATAAAATACCGATGTTTTACCGGCTTTTACAGCACCGGTTCCAATTTCTGGTCCAATCCCACACAGCATACAATATTTAAAAAGTTGCAGTCGAGTTTCCGTGAGGATAATGCAGCAAAATGGCTTGGATAATCCACACGGAAAATCTTTTAACGCAAAACCAAAGTGTCACTTTCACAAAGTTACTTTTCCAAAGACATTTAAATAAAGCTTTTGCGACTTCTCTGTAGAAATAAACAGCTTATTAAACTAATAGAATTTCAAGTGACTTAATCACGTGAAATACTTCTGAAAACTATTAAAATTCTACCTCCAACTCATTAAGGAAAACTGAAAACGGAAACGGAAATTCCATTTTCCAGTTTCAAGATTGATGGAAGAAACCGGCAACAGAACTGGAAATATCCGGAAGAGAGAAGAACCACCGACGCAACTGCAAACTGACTTTGCATTAGACCATACGGCTCATGACAGCTCATTCTAATGGACTTTCAAAGTGACTTAATCAAGTGAAATACTTTTGAAAACTCTTTGAATTCTACCTTAAGCGTATTACGCTGTGGGCAAAGAACGGGAATTCCATTTTCCAGTTTCAAGACTGATGGAAGAAACCGGCAACGGAACTGGAAATATCCGGAAGAGAGAAGAACCACCGACACAACTGCAAACTGACTTTGCAGTAGACCATAGGGCTCATGACAGAGCTCATTCTAATGGACTTTCAAAGTGACTTTGTAGCGACCCCAGCGCCACCTAGTTAGCCTCTACATAACTACTACGACACGCGAGTAGCTAGCGCCAATTCTGAATGACAGCTGTCACATCGTTCTACATGCCGCTAACGAAGTTTCTCAATGAGGCTGCATAAATACAACTCTCAACACTCTTCCTTCGGACTTCGGTCCCCAGGCATAACATCTGCCTGGAGAGAGATCTATCTATTGTGGCACTCCCCACAACTTAATCAAGTGAAATACTTTTGAAAACTCTTTGAATTCTACCTTGAACTTATTACCCTATGGGCAAAGAACGGAAATTCCATTTTCCAGTTTCAAGATTGATGGAAGAAACCGGCAAATGAACTGGAAATATCCGGAAGAGAGAAAAACCACCGACACAACTGCAAACTGACTTTGCGTTAGACCACAGGGCTCACGACAGAGCTCATTCTAATGGACTTTCAAAGTGACTTGATCTAGTGAAATACTTTTGAAAACTCTTTGAATTCTACCTTGAACTTATTACCCTATGGGCAAAGAACGGAAATTCCAGTTTCAAGATTGATGGAAGAAACCGGCAAATGAACTGGAAATATCCGGAAGAGAGAAAAACCACCGACACAACTGCAAACTGACTTTGCAGTAGACCATAGGGCTCATGACAGAGCTCATTCTACTGGACTTTCAAAGTGACTTAATCAAGTGAAATACTTTTGAAAACTCTTTGAATTCTACCTCGAACTGTGGGCAAAGAACGGAAATTCCATTTTCCAGTTTCAAGATTGACGGAATTATCCGGAAGAGAGAAGTACCATCGCGGCAATGTCGGCATGACCTTACATTAGGGACTGTTACCTTTTCGAAATTGACGGAAAATCTTCGAAACCATCGACAGAAGTTAACCGTCGGGGACAAAGAGGAATACTCCTGGAAAAAAGACTTCCGAATAGTCCGAAACAAGTCGAGCAATTCTCGATCGTAATTACGAGTACGCGAGTTATCCGTACTTATATCAATAGGCTCTGTCTACCCTGTAAAATATAGACTGGACCATGGAAACGAGCTCTTCTCAACGGAGGTTTCCGGACCACGATACGCCTGTTGTATGTAGTAGTGTATAGAACCATTTTTTTTTCACGAGACCCGCTGTTGGTCTTAACGGAAGACCAGCGCAGTCAGTGTCGAGTTCGGACCATTTCGTGACAATTTGCCACAAAATACTTCAATTTAATATTCTTTGTTAAAAATATATATTTTTTCTTTATCTTCCTCATTTAATTACTTCGATTAATGTAAATTAATATTGAATACGAAATCTAACTCTTGCTTACTTATTTAGATAAGTAAGCTTATGTGACTTGTAAGTAAGTAAGTAAATGCTTTATTGTACAAATATAAAGAAACAGATACAATACAAAGGCGGACTTATCCCTATAAGGGATCTCTACCAGTTAACCTTTGAGTAGACGAGACAAACTTTACGTAATTCAAATCAAATTTAGGAAGAAGTGGCCCCATCAGCTTTTGATTGTTCTGCCAACGTCGAGGTTGGATGAGAGGCATGGTAAGACCCCGGATCACATAGCAAACATTCTTTATTGAAATTCGGGCTATTCAACTAAAGTTTTGCGATGTGAACCGAGCCTAAGAGTAACAATAAGTCATTTTATAAAAAAAAATACCTTAACATAGCGTTTTGCGAGCAAGCTTCCAGCAATTTCGAATTCAATCAACACTAAACTGCACGAAGTTTGCGAGCGTCAACTTAATACTAAAACTAAATAACTTAACTAGGAACTAGACGTTTTCATTTGTCAAATTTACAGTAAGCTTATAGGGGCGTCCCACAAAACATAAAAATAAATACAAGAGTCGATAATAATCACCCGTGGTCCACCTAATTGTCCACCCGGAAAAAACGCTGCCACCATTTTGAATCACTCAATATTTTAATAAAAAAAATAGCCAGAACAGAATAGACCGACCGCTTAAACGAGCCCTCGCCCTTGCGGTGCAGACGCACGGCGAGACGACCGGGGGGGGGGGGGGGGGGGGGGGAGGTCCCCTTTGTCGTCCTTCCCCGCGCCCCGCAGCCGCGTGTCGAGGACTCAGGACACAAGCGATCTGTGTATATTGTCAAAACACCCAAGGGCGGAGCTCCGTCGTAATGCAGGTGGTCCAACTGCAGGCGGACCACGGGTCTGTCCTTCGTAATATCTGAACCTTTGACGTCACGATTGTAATTTAGTGATGGAAAACATTGCTCCACATTTTTAGGTGGCGTTTGCGCAGTTACTTATTGAGCGACAAGGGATTTTGTTTTCAGCATTGCTTTTTTGCTTTTTTTGCCTAATCCTAACCTACAAACTTTGTATTGAAATATTTTGATTAGATAAATGCTATACATGGGCCTCAGTTTTTTTTGCACCAGTAGTCTTATTACCTAACTCGCTCGCAAACACCATCGTGTTCATTTTGACAGTTCATGTATGGCCTGACAATTGGCATCGGAATCAGCCAGCTGTCACGTTCACACAAGAACTGTCAAAATGAACACGATGGCGATTGCGAGCGAGTTAGGTGATAAGCCTACAGGACAACGCTACAAACGGGTGCCACTATTATTCTGGCTCGTTTAAAAATCGTAGTTACTGCTGGCCAAGAACGACTTACACCAAATTTCTGATTACCGTTACTGAGTACTGTATTGAGTTAAAAAACATAGCCACAGCTATAATTAGAACGATCTTTTTTACATTGCATTCAATTCGAATCTAATACGTTCGGAAAACAAAGATTTTTTTTTTTATTAAATACAGCCTTGCCCATATTTTTCCAATACACAAGTAATACTTCTTTGATATTAAATAGTTTTCAGATTATCAGAATCTTGCAGGCCAGCCTCGATCCTCAACCACAGGGCCTAAGATCAGTGTCGTGCAGTGGGACGTAGCCAGGTAGGCGACGGGAAGATGACTCAACACAATATGTACGCGCTGCCTACCCTGGCGACCCCCCACTGCGCGTCCTAAGCCGGGTACATATCTAAGAGCTATAACCGTAACTGTTGCACCCCCATAGTGTGGAGGTGGAGTAACATAGTTACTGTTAAGCCAGGGATACACTAGGGGACAAATGTGCTGTGACGTGTCGCCAGGGCCGCATGGGTCGCGCGATGTCGCCAGATATGTCAGGTGAAGTTTCGCTAAGTCGCTATTTACATAAGTCGTCGCGCAATGTCGCCAGACATTTCGGGTGAAGTTTCGCTAAGTCGCACGACTTCGCCTGACGTCGCTATTTACATAAGTCGCCCAATGTCGCCAGATAAGACAGGTGAAGTTTCGCTAAGTCGCACGACGTCGCATAACGCCGCTATTTACATAAGTCGCGCAATGTCGCCAGATTATGTCAGACGACATCGGTTGGCTTCGCTTGACATATCGTGGGACATTTAGCATGCTGAGAACGACTAACCTGACTCAAACAACACGTGGGCTCGTTCAACTATCCACATAGTGAGGTATCGACGGGGAAGAACCAAGATCTCCTATCTTACAAATTTTAATTACTAGCTGTTGCCCGCGGCTCGCCCCAGTTTTTTTCTTCTTCTAAATTTCAGTATATGTTCACCGTTTAAACCTTCCCTGGGCTTCCACGAATATTTCAAGACTAAAATTAGACAAATCGGTTCAGCCGTTCTCGAGTTTTAGCGAGACTAACGAACAGCAATTCATTTTTATTTATATAGATTGTACTTTGAATTCTATTGAGAGAACCAAAGCACCTATCTTACATTAATCCGAAATTGAAACATAGGAGATCTTCGTTCTTCTCCGTCGGTATGCTTTTGTAGGCATTTCTGTCATGTTAACTCATTTATGCGAACTTTTGAATTTGGTGCCCGATTTTTGAAAGCACACGTGTGAGAATACCACTAGAAAGTGAAAATTTTCAATGCTACTGAACATAAGGACACAGAAAAATCCGAAAAGTAAGAAAGTAAGTAGCAGTATCACTTTTCAGATTGTTCTGTCCTAATTTTCAGGGACATCTAGAAATTTAATATCTAACTGCAAAACCGTAAAAGTAAACATAAAAAAATCAAGAAATAAAACTTGTCGATTCATTTGATAGTACCTACCGCTCGAAAATGGTATAAATCTGTTTATATCTCTAATTTTTGACTGGGGCACAATATTAATGAGAGTCCTGAGTATCTTCTAGCACAATTTTTTACCACTTTCGAGTCGTATTTTCACACACATGTGCTTTAAAAAATCGGGCCCTTACCCTTCGTTCTCACCATGCGATTCGTCCTCTATCGTATCTCTGGCATTAGGGTGCGGCTCCACTGAGGCGGAGACGAGCGGAGCGGAGAGACGTGTGGGGATCGACCAATCATATTACATGAAATCCACATCGCGTCTCCGCTCTGTAATATGATTGGTCGGTCCCCACACGTCTCCTCTCCGCTCCGCTCCTCTCCGCCTCAGTGGAGCCGCAGCCTTACGGTTACAGGGCGCAGACGAGTACACCGTTCCAGCGTCAGTTTACGCGCAGGCCATGGCTTGCAGCAGCTCGGGCGCCTCCGCGACGTACTCGCCGGGGAGTTGTTTGTGCGCGCGCGCAACGCGAAGCGTGCCCACGCCGCGGTCGTTGATCCTCATATGCTGCTTGGCGAGCGCCAGCTGCGCGTCGGTAGGCTCTTTGGGGAAATCTGTGGACAATGTTGTCGTTATACAGCATGTTAAACTTTTCCATGTACTTCCATGCTGGTCTGGGAGTAAAGAAAAAAAACATAGAATGTACCAGTTGCTTCTCCTCCCGCGCTGATGGTAAAAGCCCATCGAGAGAATGGGCGTAGGAATCATGTTATAGGCGATGCGGCTAGCAACCCATTACTATTTTGATTCCCCTTTCCACCTATACGCCCACAATCGTGCTAAACGTGGCCTTTAGGTCTTGTTACCTTAGGCTCTGTCTACCCCGTAAAGGGATGAAGACGTGATTTATGTATGTGTGTATGTATGTAAAGCTTTTCGAGGCCAACGGCGTATATGTAAGCATCGCCGGCTAGACGCCAACAAAGTATATACACGAGGATCTTTAATCGGTGATCAATAGTTGAAAAATATTGACAACCAATCAAAATTTAATTTAATAGGTGAGGTCTCACACGATTATCTCAATATTTAATTAATTATGATTATGATATTGTTAAAACCAATAACAACTGGACACATGGTCATCCTACATTAATTATTGAAGCACAATGGATACCTATGGGGAATTCCCCGTAAGCCTTAGACTAGGCGTGCACGGGAAACATTTTGTCACGGCGGCAGTCTCTCTCTTTACAAAGATAAAAACAGAGAGATCCGACAGCTACCGTGACAATATGTCACCCGGTGCGCACCTCACCTTAGATCTTGAGCTACGAATAATAATAACTCGAGAAACGTAACTAAGCCCGAAAAATCATTCCACGCGAAGTAGACCGCAAGGGGCGGGGCTTGAAATATGTACCGCGCGGCAAATTAGTTCGGCCGGGACGCTCGAGCCGTTATCATTGTACTTTTGCGCTAATACCAGGGTTGATAAAAATCATGATTATTATAAAAAAATCATAATAATCCGATTAATTTGATTTAAATCGGATTTATTTGATTAAAATCAGATTTTTTTGATTTTTTGATTTTCTTGTCTTTTTTTATTAATTAAATAGCCAGTTCAGTTACATAATAAAACGGAAACAAACAACTTGCCGGAAGCGGACTTTTTTTCATCGAAATAAACCCACACAGCATCTTTTTTTCTTCCAGACATCTTTTGTTGTATTCACTCTTTCACTAGTCAATTACGAATGACCGGGCGAAAAGCGAAATGCGTCTCGTGTTTTAGTTTCGGGGAATCCTGGAACCGTTTTGGTACCATGCGTCACGTACTTAGTTTCGGGGTTTTTTCGAAACTGATACGCTATGACTCGCTTGCACATGTGTGCGTGCCGTAGTGGTCCGGGGAATTCCCTAAACAATTTTGGGCCGATTTGGTTGTAGTAAAAATTTAATGATTTAAATCAATGTTTTTTTTGAAAAAATCCCTTGATTAAAATCACGATTTAAATCACTGATTTAAATCAAGTGATTTAAATCATATCAACCCTGGCTAATACATTAGAAAAATATGCCATCGCGTTGTGTGAAGAGGTGTAGAAGCCATTCAGATATGAAAAATAGAGGACTCACCTTTCATATGTATGTAAATAAATATTTTAGGAGACCATACTTGATGACTCTGGATGCATGCGATCCACGCACCCTTCCCTTACCGCAATTAGGCGGACACAATCACGACGCGCGGACTAATCGCGTGCAAGTATTGTCTATGTGAGTGACAGGTGTCACGCTTGCATTGCTGTTAGTTTGTGTGCGTAAGTGGAATGACAATCGAAGCGGCAACTGTTAGGGAATCACGCTTCTTGACATTATTATTCGTAGCGAAAAATCTTTGTAGGCGTGTTTAGCCCAACTAACCCAACCTTTTACTCTGACGATTTCAAAATAAATCCAAAAGGATCATTTAAAATTGAGCGTAAAAACGCTCAATTTTAAATGATTACGTAATTTTGTATCGAATAATCAAATAAACTTCACTAAGCTAAACTAAAAGAGGAGGTTAGCGTATTCGCGCTTCTGTATTTCAATTGACGACATATCCTATTATTCTAGTTCGTGTTATTGTCCTGTATTCATCTTTTTCTTGTGTTTTATGTACAATAGAGTTATACAGGGATAAGTCCGCATTTGTGCATGTATCTCAGTGTTTGTCAATTGTATTTCTCTTGTTTATTTTGCACAATAAAGAGTTTACATACTGACACAAAATGGCCTCTCTCGTGGGAGCATGGTTAGTGACCTTTGATCTCGATGGAGACGACGGCGGCCGGCAGCGAGGCGACAAACTCGGGCATCATCTTGCGCAGCTGCGTGACGGGCAGCGAGACCACCTCGCCGTAGTCGAACAGCAGCAGGTCGGCCATCGCGCCGCCCGCGCCGTCCACCTGCTGCAGCATCGTCGCGCGCACCCAGCGGCTCCCTGTACACATCAATCACGGCTTTATTATATTCTATTCTCCCTTAATGGCGGCCGTAAGGCTTGGGCCAATGTCAGTTTAAATGACAGGTGTCCGGTTGATTCTGTCTACGTCAACGAGTGAGCAGCAGCAAGGAAGGTCTTTATCCCTCACGAATCATGATATACGCGATGCGGTTGAAAACTGAACTGAATTGATTTAGCTGCCAGGCTATAAACGTGGCCTTTAGGTACTGTTGCCTTAGGCTCTGTCTATCCCGTAAGGGATACATACATATATCACGTCTTTATCCCTTACGAATCATGATATACGGGATGCGGCTGAAATATGAAAACACCTAACTATCATTTTACTGAATTGATATAGCTGCAAGACTATAAACGTGGCATTTAGGTCTTGTTGCCTTAGGCTCTGTCTATCTTGTAAGGGATACATAATACATACATAAATCAAGTCTTTATCCCTTACGGCGTAGACAGAGCCTAAGATAACAAGACCGAATGGCCACGTTTAGCATGATTGTAGGCGTATAGGTGGAAAGGGGAATGAAAATACCTCTCATTTATATACCAGCCACGTCAATAACTATAAAAATACCAACAAATCTTAAAGCAACCATGCTAAACGTGGCCGCAACGTTTTGTTACCTTAGGCTCTGTCTACCCCGAAAGGGATAAAAACGTGATATATGTATGCATGTAAATTTTAAAGCAAATCTCGCGCGAGTCTGTAATCTTACTTTTAGGTACTATGAAATGAATCAAGAATTTTTTGAGTTTGTAATTGTATCGTACAGACACATTCAAACAGATGACGCTTGGCGACAAAAAATAGCATAGTAACAAAGTCACGCACACGCAAGTAGCACAGTAACAGATAGAAAAATTCGAAGGCTTACCCACTTGCTACGACTGGTGTAGGGGTATAGCACGCGTCACGGAATGACGAGGATCCGGGTTCGATTTCCGGCCATAGCGTTACTTTTCGGATTTTACAGTGTTCTAATTTTCAGTGACGTTTAGGAATTGACTTACTTTTAGGGCACCGCACGACGCACAGCTCCTCTGCGTTGGGCAAGTACGCGTCCTTGCACAGCGCGCTGCTGCAGTACTCCTCCAGCTGGAACAACACTCAATAGTTAAGCACTCTACAAAATTAATTACGCTAATATCATAATAGATAAGATTCATTTATTTCTATTTGTAAATTATATCACAGAAAGATCGTCAATTGTAAATAAAATAAAAACAATAAGGTACAAATATTTTATTGAAACAGACGTTACTTCGCGGAGGTGAATTTTAATGAAAAAAAAAAAAAAATTGCTACTCCGCTGGAAATTTGACACACGAACAAAATAATTGCAGCCTTCATAGTAAACCGTGTGACAGGGAGGGGGGGGGGGGGGGCGCTAGAAATCGTGAAATTGGTGTGACGTATAAAATGACAGAGCGATGTGGCCAGCTTGGCAGCCACGAGAGAGAGAGCGAGACGGAGATTGGTTCCGTCTTATTCGGTACACCTATTAACCTCCTACGGCCCAAAGTCAAATTTTGGCTGTTGTATCTCAAATCTAGCATAATTCACGCGAAATTCAATTTTTCTTGAACAGCTGTCGTTTATTTAGGACATAGAGCGGCAGGAGGCTAAAGAGCGTACAAAATGACGTGACTTGATCGAGAAGCAAACTAACAGACCCTATAGGCGTGAGAAAAAATCGCTTAGTAACAGGTAGAAAAATTCGAAGACTACCCACCTACTATGGGTGGTGTAGGGGTATAGCACGCGTCACGGAATGACGAGGATCCGGGTTCGATTCCCGGCCATAGCTTTACTTTTCGGTTTTTTCTATTTGTAAGGACTATAATCAAAGCCCTAACATGCTATAAGGTGTGTGCTAGAGATGTCACGAATATTCGGCTACTATTCGATATTCGGCCTATTCGGCCCATTTTTTGGTATTCGGTATTCGGCCGAATACCGAATACCGAATTATGAAAAAAAGACACGTCATATTACTCAAGATTATATGTGTGCATTACCAAATTACAATACTTTAGTAAGTAAAATTGATCAGTGTTAAGTTGTGATGGATAAAAACAAGCTTTTTAGCATTTGTTGGTAGCAAACGATTATGCTTTTCGTCGCATACACGCTACTCCCAGGAGAAGAAAGATAAACTTTAGAAAATTTCGAGAGAATTGGGTATTGTTTTTCGTTTGCTGACCACCACTTGTAAGGATCAGCCTATAGACAAGCACGTATTTTGTGCCGAATATTCGGCGCTTCGGCCGACAGCGTTGCCGAATATCCGGTATTCGGTATTTGGCCAAATCACTATTCGTGGCAACTCTAGTGTGTGCCCGGCAGTGGGACGTAGGGATGACGAGTGTGTGTAGGTCACTGACCCGGTCCGAGAGCGCGAACACCTTGGCGGCGTGCGGCGCGCCGCGCTCGTGGCCGGCGACGTCGCCGTTGACGAGCGCGCTGATGTCCAGCACCTCCAGCTCGAAGCTGCCGCCAGGCAGGTCCACGTACGTTATGTCGGTGTACACCGGCGCTCGCACCTCTGAAACGAGTCGGTAACGTTATAAAGCGCCCTGTAAACGATCAAATTTGTTTGACAAACATGTTTGTCATAAGCGCCCGGTAAACGATCAAATTGTTTGTCAAACTTTACGTGTTTGTCAAACAATTTGATCGTGTACGGCTGTGTTTGAGGCGTTTGTCAAACAATCTACGTGTTTGATGCGTTTGATGAAAATCTGGATTAGCGCCCCGTAAACGATCAAATTTGTTTGACAAACTTGCTTGTCAAACTTCACGTTTTCATCGAACATAAGCGTAAACGATCAAACCAAATATCAAACAAATTTGTTACAGCGCCCCGCGCAAACGGTCAAACTTGCTTGACAAACTTGTTTGTCAAACTTCTTCTACCGAGATCTTGTTTGGCAAAATCGTGTAAGCGGAGCAGAGCTAAGAATGCAAAGCAAGCAATACTCTGCCAGTTGCGCTTGCAAATAAAGTTCAATATAGATTATTTACACGTTCGGCTACCATCGGAAACTGGTCTGCGCTTCTCTGCGCAAACGAATACTGCCGATGCGCATTATATTTGTTGTCAAACTGTACACTATCAAATTGTTTGACAAACACGTAAAGTTTACAGGGCGCTTTAGACGCGCGCGGGGGCACGGGGGGGGGTTAGTGTCTGCACTGACCCATGATGTCGCCGCCGCGTTGCAGCAGCTTGAGCCACTCGGGCGTGCAGAGTGCGCTGACGGCGCGGTTCACGTCCTCTCCCGACTGCGCGACGACGAGCCGCACGGCGCTGCCGCTAGGCGCCGACGCCTCGCTCGACGGAAGCGACTGGCAACAAACACTAAATTACAGCCTAACAACGTTCTGTATGGCCCCTTAAACAGTGACTCTACATACTGTTTACATATACAATATGGCAATAATGTACGTACGCATTTTATAACATTAATAGCTTCGGCCCGCGACTTCGTTCGCGTTAGAATACTTAAGAGCTGATGTTGATAGTATATTTTTTTATTATAAAGATAAAGATAATTTATTCATAAACGTTTTACAAAATTATAACTAAGAACAAACATTCAAATTATATAAAAATGAAATGCGTTTGTTAGTCGCACATAAACTCAAGAACCGCTGGACCGATTTCGCTAATATTTTTTTTGTCGTATTCGGTATTGTCAAAAGAAGGTTCTTATAAAACAAAAATTCGAAAAAAAAAGCTGGGACAAGGTCGAAGCCGCTGGCAACAGCTAGTTCTGCAATCATTATTAACCTTGTGACTCTAGGCAGCTACGACCTTAAGACATATTTATCGCTATCCCACGGGAACTACACAATTTTCGAGAATAAAAAATATCTTTTCCACAAATGTTCAGACCTTTGAATCTTATTTTTTTTATATATATTACGAGGGGGCAAACGAGCAGACGGGTCACCTGATGGAAAGTAATCATCCCCGGGGTTGCGGGTGTCTATGGGCAGTGGTGATCACTTACCATCAGGTGACCCACTTGCTCGGTTGCCTTCCTATTCACATAAAAAAATAAAAAAAAAAAAAAAAAAACACCATCGCCCAGGGACACCGGCAAAACTTGGGGAATCACAGGTGCGTTGCCGGCCCTTTCAAGAACAGGATGGCTCGCTTTTTAAACGATTTTTTTTAAATTACGACGCATTGCGTTTTCTGATGTTATCAACCTCATCTAGTGTAACAAATTTATCGAAATTTAAATGCTGCTCCGAAATGTTCGAGGTCCTCGCTCGCTACGATATTACTGATGACTTATGCTAGCCGTGCCGGCACTGATGGCACTCACCAGCGTCAGCTCAACGCTCTCGTCCTTCAGCCGGTTGAGGTAGTCGGTGGCGGCGGGGCTGAACGCCTTGTGCGGCATGTGCAGCGCCGCCTGCGACACCAGCGTGGGCCGCGCCGCCAGGCTCAGCGCCGCCGGGCACGGGTACAACTCCTCCAGGAACGCCACTGCAGTGTTGCCTGTGGTACAAACGTTACAACGATAATTAATTGCACTAGTGACTCTTGACGGCACACTACGCCATGTCCATGATAACGAGTTTGTAGTATACTAGAAAGGTTTAGGTAGTTAACTAAATGTAAACAATCTTGACATGTATTTTTATTGAAATACTAGCTTCTGCCCGCGACTTCGTCTGCGTAGAATCATACATAAAAACCTTCCTCTTGAATCACTCTATCTATTAAAAAAACCGCATCCAAATCCGTTGTGTACTTTTGAAGATATAAGCATACAAAGGGACATAGGGACATGGGGACAGAGAAAGCGACTTTGTTTTATACTATGTAGTGAAGTGATACACTTTGAAAATCTAAATCTTGCGGGGACGACAATGCAAGTACAGTCAACAAAAAAGCGGGTACAGTCAGCAAAAAAGCTTGTATTTTTTGCTGACAAACTTTGTTCTGTAACGTGTACTAACCGTATTCGATGTACTCGAGCAGGTACTTGTTGAGCTTGGAGTTGACGCGGCGGCAGAGGGCGCGGTAGCACACGCCGTCCGTGAACTTGGCGATCACCGTTTGGCCAACCGTCGGCGGCTCCTTCAGAGGCACAGCTGGAGAATAATACGAAATGATATGAAAAAAAAAAACAATATTTTTGTGTCACAAGGGAACAAAATGATGTATTTACGGCGAGGGCGCTACGTTGAATCCCTCATTACGCTCTGAATTCTAAAATAGAATAGAATAGCGTAGCGAGGGATTCTAAAGCAGAATCCAGAGTGGAATGAGCCCAAGTTGAATAAAATTTAGCTCCCGAGTGGCTCATCCAATTTATCACACCGAACATTAAAAAACTAGAAAAAATAATTCTAAATATAATTAGAGCTACTAGCATAGAAAATGTCGTGGTTTTACAAGGGGAATTTTGCTTAACGCGGCCTTTAAGTCTTGTTACCTAAGGCTATGTCTATCCCGTAAGGGATAAAAACGTGATTTATGTAGGTATGTGCATGAATGCGTTATATCAGAAAAATCAACTCGTTTGTGCGTGTGTGTGTGTGTGAGTGCGCGAGCGAGAACGTGCAAAACCTAAAACTAGCTCGTAGTTGCTTCATCTCGCTGTGGAGATCTACGGGTCCATTCTTAAAGTCCGTGGTTATCTTTAACATGAGTAGCGGAGCAGCAAAGTAACGTATTTTGCTGACAAAAAGTTTCAACATTTCAGAAAAGGCTGGAGACAGGACGCTATGGCGCTCATTAGAGGAGGCCTATGTCCAGCAGTGGACTAATATAGGCTGATGATGATGATAATGATTAACTTGGAAAAGAAACGTTACGCTGCAGTGCACTGACCGGTGATGCCGTAGACGGCGACCTCCATGCCGACATCGTCGAACTCGGCCTGCTGGTCCGCGCGGGCGCTGCGCACGAACAGCCGCTCGGGCGCCGTCGCGTCGATCAGCAGCACCGCAGACTTGTCCGACAGCGCCGGACGCGGCACCTCCGGGATGCTCGCTGCCATAACATAAACGGTATTCAATTAAAAAGCTGAATGCAGAATTTTAAAGCTGTATCACTACTCCTTTATAGGTGAAAAACTGTTGTATGTGTGAGTAAAGTGTGCGAATAGACAAATTGACGTACCAAATTAGAAAAATGACTCCAGCCCCATATCAGTTCTGTGCACTACTACATACGACAGGTCATTTACTTAAGTTTTTCACCTACACCATGACGTCTTAATGCGATTCAATTCCGATCCTGTTTAGGTTAGCTCGCTGTCAGATCCATACTAAAAATGACAGCTGAAATCTGAACCGAGCCATCATGGTAAGGCACCTGGTCAAACTATTATAGAGTGACCGCTTAAGCGAGTCCTCGCACGCGCGGTACACAGGCGCGGGGTAGGACGACGGCGGGGAGCTCCCACCCCGCGCGTCGGCACCGCAAGGGCGAGGACTCATTTAAGCGGTCGGGCTATAGGCCACCACGCCCTCACACCGATAAAAATTATAAATAGTAACTAGCTTCTGCTCGCGACTTCGTCCGCGTAGAATTAGACTTAAGAACTGATGTTGATAGTAGCCAGCTACGACCTGTGCAAACTTTCATCACCTATTTTATCCCCTTAGGGGTGGAATTTATCAAAATCCGTTCTTAGAGGATGCCTACGTCATAGTAGCTTTATGCATGCAAAGTCTCAGCCCGATCGGTTTAAAATTGACAGTTTCATACAAACTTTCATCCCCTATTTTATCCCCTTAGGGGTAGAATTGATCAAAATCCTTTCTTAGCGGATGCCTACGTCATAGCATCTACCTGCATGCCAAATTTCAGCCCGATCCGTCCAGTGGTTTGGGCTGTGCGTTGATAGATCACTATGTCAGTCAGTCAGTCAGGCAGTCAGTCAGTCAGTCAGTCACCTTTGAGTTTTATATATATAGAAGATTGCGAACTGCACGTTGTCACAATGATCCTCCGATCGATTTCGGCCATGGCGAACACTTCGACTCCTAGTTAGTATGACGCTCATGCGCGCGAAGATGGCTTAAGTGGCCAGTCTTAGCGGTGAAACCTTGCGCACAATGAATGCACGTGAGCACACCGTTGACGTAATGGTAGCGATGATGTCACGGTGTGACTAGGACTCACCGGCAGCAGCAGCGGGGGCGGGGGCGGGGGCGGCGGCGGTGGCGGGGGGCGCGGGGAGGTCGACGGCGGGCGCCCAGCGCTGCACGGCGCCGGAGCCCTGCGCCGCGCCCGTCTCGGCGTTCACCAGATTCACGTTCAGCACGCCCCCGGACTTGGACACTACTGTGCACGTGAAGTAGTCGCCGATCTGAGAATAATATGCGTATATTTATATTTTTTATAGCATCACGTCTGCTGGTATGGTAGCAAAGAAAAAAAACATAGAATGTACTGGTTGCTTCTCTTCCCGCGCAGATGTTTTTTTTTTTATGTATAAGAGGGGGAAAACGAGCAGACGGGTCACCTGATGGAAAGCAATCACCGTCGCCCAGGGACACCTGCAAGACCTGGGGAATCACAAGTGCGTTGCCGGCCCTTTGCGGCCTTTTTTTGATAAAAGCCCATCGAGGCAAATGGATGATAAACTTAGGAATCACGTTAGGGGCCGTCCATAATGTACGTCACACCTACTACCTACACGGTTTACTATGAATGATTACTTTGTTCGTGTCACAAACCCCCCCCCCCCCCTTCCTAAATGTGTGACGCACTTTATGGATGGCCCCTTACAGGCGATGCGAATAGCGACCCATCTCTACTTTGATTTCCTTCTCCACCTAAATAAGTATATGACCACGATCATACTAAACGTGGCCTTTAGGCCTTGTTACCTAAGGCTCCGTTTACCCCGTAAGGGATGAAGACGTGATTTATGTATGCATGCCTACCGCTATGGGAGACAGGCCCAACGGCATGTACAGTACTATAAAGTGTGGAGCCCGCGGCAAATTCGTCAGATGGGGCTCCTTCCTCAATATAAAGAAGTGCATCAGCGTCACTTCTGTGCTCTAAACCAAGCCAGCCTGCCACCCCTGCCACCATATAGTTACGCCACTGGGCATGTATGTATGTTAGTAAGACAAGTGAGGTGTGTGTGTGTGTAGCGTTACGTATATTTAGGTATATTCTACGTAGACATAAGACACTAGCACATGTCATTAGTTTAAGGCTTTTAGTTCTAATACAACCGCTGATCAGTGAACTCGTGCCTTTCATTTGCGCTCCAAACCATCGCACACAAGGTTAGTGTTACCTTTGCTTTGTCGGCTCGCAGCAGGCAGCTGAACTCGGGGACGGCGGCATATTCCTGCGGCAGCGCGCGCGCGCGGTCGGCGGCGAGCGGCGCCAGCTTGCTGCCGTCCAGCAGCGCGGCGTCGGCGGCGGACACGCGGCGCGCGCGGTACCATCCGCCGTCGGCTGCGTTCAGGTACACGAACGTCTCGCCGGCCTCGGGCCTGATATTTGTTTTATGAGATGGCGAAATTGAATAAATATAAATAAATGATTTCAAATGTGTTTTTTTTTCTGTACTTAAAATAGGGTGTTGGTAACTTCCCAAATCGGGTGGGATTTTGGCGAGGCATTTTTATTTATAACTAGCTTCTGCCCGCAACTTCGTCTGCGTAGAATTATACATAAAAACCTTCCTCTTGAATCTCTCTATCTATTTAAAAAACCGCATTTAAATCTGTTCTATAGTTTTAACGATATAAGCATACATAGGAACATAGGGCCATAGGGACCGAGATTTTTTTTCCAACGCTGCCTGGGGACACTCACTTGACGGGCTGGCTGGCCTGGCAGCGCGCCGTGAACTCCTCGCCCACCAGCTGCATGTACTGTTCGGAGTGCTGCTCGCTGAGCGCGAGGCACACGAAGCCCGCGCCGGCGCGGCACTCGGCGCCCAGAGACTCCACGGAGAGCGTGAACGTGTCGTTGACGGACAGGAGGTCCACGAGAGCGCTGCAAACGTCAAGAGTGCGTTCAATTTTTTCCTCAAACATTGTCGTGAATGTCGTCATTGTATTCTAAGTAACAGAGCACGGAGGGCCTTGTTGACGGCAGAATTACATTGCAGGCGCAAATTGCTGGACGGTTTTTCATTTGTTTTCAACTTTTTTTAAAGTCGAAGAGACTATGGAATAATGAACAACAATATACAGCCAAGTCGATGGCAGAGGAGTGCGCGTTTTGTTCGAGTCTAACGTTTTCATCAATGTCTCAAATAGCTTACGGTGCCAGGAGACATTTGTGGCCGTGTAGGTGGAAAATGGAATCAAAATAGTGATGGGTTTGGTAACCACATCGCCTATAACATGATTCCTATGATTCTCGCCCATTACCTCGATGGGCTTTTACCATCTGCGCGGGAAGAGAAGCAACTGGTACATTCTATGTCTCTTCTTTGCTAAAAACCAGCATGGAAGTAACCGAAAAGTTAACCGCGTCAATTTTGAACAATTATTTGAAAATTCTACATTTCAATATAAATGATGCAAATTAATTTCATTATATCGTTCATTCATTCATTCATTCACTACGTACATACATACATACATACCGTCACGCCTCTTTCCCACAGGGGTAGGCAGAGACTAAGGTAACAAAACCTACAGGCCACGTTTAGCAAGACTGAGCGTATAAGTGGAAAAGGGAATCAAAATAGTGATGGGTTGCTAGCCGCATCGCCTATAACATGATTCCTATGATTTTCATCCACACTCATCAATCTCTTCATACATTATCGTCGGTTTCGGGTACTCCTGACCTGACCTTTTTCCAAAACGTCTCCTATTTGGTCTCGGAACGTCCGTCTAGGCCTTCCCCTCCCAACGCAACCATTCACACTCCCCATATAGATCTGTTTAGTTAGTCTACTTTCATCCATCCGTTCTACGTGACCAAACCAACTAAGCATACTTTTTTCTATCCTAGTCACTATATGCTCTTTCACACCAGCACGTTCCCTTATCACAATATTCCTTATTCTCTTTCAGTGATACACCTTCCATACTTCTTAACGCTCTCATTTCTTCTCCATTTATTCTACTTTCATGCTTCTTTTGCCACCTTCTCACTGCTCACAAAGGTCCCCATCAGGGTTGACATGATTTAAATCACTTGATTTAAATCAGTGATTTAAATCGTGATTTTAATCAAGGGATTTTTTCAAAAAAAACATTGATTTAAATCATAAAATTTTTACTACAACCAAATCGGTCCAAAATTGTTTAGGGAATTCCCCGGACCACTACGGCACGCACACATGTGCAAGCGAGTCATAGCGTAACAGTTTCGGGGAAACCCCGAAACTATAGTACGTGACGCATGGTACCAAAACGGTTCCAGGATTCCCCGAAACTAAAACACGAGACGCATTTCGCTTTTCGCCCGGTCATTCGTAATTGACTAGTGAAAGAGTGAATACAACAGAAAGATGTCTGGAAGAAAAAAAGATGCTGTGTGGGTTTATTTCGATGAAAAATGGCTATTTAATTAATAAAAAAAGACAAGAAAATGAAAAAATGTAAAAAATCTGATTTTAATCAAATAAATCCGATTTAAATCAAATTAATCGGATTATTATGATTTTTTTATAATAATCATGATTTTTATCAACCCTGGTCCCCATTCACCATGTTTCCTGCATTCAGTCTTCTTCCAATACCACTTTCACACTTCCCAACTTTCGTAAACGCGGAGCCCAGGTATACAAACTCTTTTACTTGTTACATCATAATATTCACAAAAATCTGACAATACTGAAACTGACATTCTACTGCAGTGATATAGCTGCCAGACAATAGTTTATGTAAGTACTCACTCCTTAGGCACTAGCTGGGGGGAATTGCTGACAACATCAGGCGTGATCGGCTTGACAGCCTTGTGCTCTTCTTTAGGAGCAGCTTTGGGGGCGACCCTGGGCTGCAGCTTCGGTTCAGCTAGCTGCAACGCCGGGGCCTTCGGTTTTGGTGCTGGGGTGTCCTCCGGCTTAGGTTCTGGTTTGGGCGCGGGTACGGCTGAACGGAGATAATTTAATTTAATTAATTGTTATTATTTTTACAAATTATTATTTGACTAAATTTCTAAACGACACAGAAAAATCTGAAAAGTTAAGCTATGGCCGGGAATCGAACCCGAATCCTCGTCATTCCGTGACGCGTGCTATACCCGGGTGGGTAAGTCTTCGAATTTTTCTACCTGTTACTAGCTGTCACGTGACCTTGTTACTATGCGAATTTTTGTCGCGAAGCGTCATCTGTGTGAATGATGTGTCTGTACGACACAATAACTATTATTATTATTTAACTTACCATTTGTATGTCGAGTGAATTTTAAGCTACTTTCAGTGGTCGGTTGATGTGAAATTTGGCACACTTAAGATCATTTTAATTTCTTTCGTTTCTTGTAACTTTTGCTTGGAAATGGCCATCAATTCTTCATCATCAGCCTATATACGCCCTGACCTCTCAGAAAGAGAGGGTTTGGGCTACAGTTCCCACGCGGTCCCAGTGCCGATATAAAACTTCACACACACCACAGTATATATATAAGCTAAAGCAGTAAGGAAACTACGAACAAATCGGTTGAACGAAACACGCACACAGGCGCGCGCTTTACACGGCCCCTAAGCGGACCTCGTCCACTCCGCTCAGGCTCAGGTCCGCTTAGGGGCCGTGTAAAGCGCGCGCCTGTGTGCGTGTTTCGTTCAACCGATTTGTTCGTAGTTTCCTTACTGCTTTAGCTTATATATATACTGTGCACACACCATTGAATTGCTTCGCAGACGTGTACAGGTTTCCTCACGATATTCTTCAATTGCCATTAATTACAGAGACTAAAACAGTCTCCCCACCACGTCTCTCGTAAATTACAAGCTGTAATGTATAACATACTGTTCCGCTCCGCGTCTTCCTTGGGCTGCTGGCGGTTGTCAAACTTGCGGTCCCCGCCGGAGCGGTTGTCAAACTTGCGCTCCCCACGGTTGTCGAGCTTGTCGCTAAGTCGGGCCGGTCGCTCGCCGTCGTCCCGGTTCTGCCTACGGTTGTCGACCCTAGAAGACAACAGAGAATCACTACATAGTATAAAACAAAGTCGCTTTCTCTGTCCCTATGTATGCTTATATCTTCAAAACTACACAACGGATTTTGATGCGGTTTTTTTTAATAGATAGAGTGATTCAAGAGGAAGTTTTTTGTTATAATTCTACGCAGACGAAGTCGCGGGCAGAAGCTAGTAATATTATAAATGCGAAAGTTTATGAGGATGAATGGATGTGACGATATGAGTGTGTATGATTGTTCCTTCTTCACGCTGAAACGGCTGGATGGATTCGGATAAAATTTGGAACAAAGATAACTGGTACCCTAGATTATTACATAGACTACTTTTTATCCCGGAAAATTGCACAGTTCCCGCGGGAAACATGTCAAAGGTCGTAGCTGGCAGTCGCGACGTTATTAATTATTGTAAAATATACTATCAACATCAGTTCTTTAGTCTAGTTCTGCGCGAACGAAGTCTGGTAATAAAATAAGATTTGAGAGTAGACTGAATTTACTGGCAGTACAAAAAATAGAGAAAAAAATTGTAGACACAAATACATGCCTGTCATTGCCTCTGCTGTTCCTCCCGTCTCTATCGTCCTGGCCGGCTCTAGATCTTGGATTCCCGTCCCTGCCGTCCTGGCCAGGCCTGGAGCGCTCACCCTGGTCGCCGCTGGTCGCGCCAGCGCGGGTGTTCCGGCCTTTGGCGCCAACCGTGCCGGGTGGACCGAACTTCTGTTTAAAAGGTTTGAGTTGGATACTAGTACAATGTCAGAGGTGTGATTTATTTAGTAACGTAGAAGTACATAGATATTGTTTACACTGAAATTTGGTATGAGACCAGAAAATTCGACAGTGTGTCAAAGGAAAATCAACTTTGCTCCCTTCATTTACGAGTGAGGGCTACTCAGACCCACAACCCTATAAGGAAACCGGTCCTGTCTGTCTGTCTCGCCCTAACATACGTACTTATATTACACTTTCAAAAATCGGGCCCCTGAGTCGACTTTTGGGGAGTTACCACCATGATGTCTTAATGCGAGTCAATTCCGACTCAGTTTAAGTTCGCTTGCTGTCAGATCAATACTAATGGTGAGCAGTAGATGTTCCATGGGAGTTTGTAATTGTGTCGTACACAGACACATCATTCAAACAGATGACGCTTAGCGACAAAAATTCGCATAGTAACAAGGTCACGTTACAGCTAGTAACAGGTAGAAAAATTCGAAGACTGCCCACCTGCTATGTGTGGTGTAGGGGTATAGCATGCGTCCCGGAATGACGAGGATCTGGGTTCGATTCCCGGCCATAGCTTTACTTTTCGGATTTTTATGTGTTTTAATTTTCAGTGACATTTAGAAATTTAAAAGTGATTACTAAAACGTGAACTGAGTCGGAATTGAATCGCATTAAAGCGTCATGGTAATTCCCCAGGCCCCAGCGCCGTAGTGTAATGTGACTTGGAGCAAGTTTAAACTGGGCAATAAGCGGATCTCCTCTGCCTTGCACGGGGAGTATATCGCTGTCTCTTGCATTACAGATCTATTACCATATTATTTATCAATGGGTATTACGGATATTTACTTGGATAAAGGTGCAACAGCTTGTATATCTTACATGGTTTGGATTAGGAGCCCTATCGGAGCCGGAGTCGTCAGAGCGGCGCTCGCGCTTGACCGATTCGGGGCTGCGCGGGCGACGCAGCGGCAGCGCCGCCGGTAACCTGCCAACAATGCACAGCTATAGCGAACCTCACGTACTCCAGGTAAAAATTAAATTAATACATATAATAAAGCTGAAGGGCAACAAAAGTCTGTACATGGAAGATATTTAAAAAAATTGGCTGGGGATACTTAAATCGATAACAGGACACGTCCAGTTTTTAGAATTTTTGTCTATTTGTCTGTATATTTGCGAGCGCATCACGTGAAAACGGCTGAACGGATTTTAATGCAAACTTTGCTAATCTGTCAACAAAATCCCCAGCCAGTCTATAGGCTACTTTCCATCCCGGAAAATTGCAGTTCCTCCGGGATAGCGACAAGCGAATTCTACACAGACGGAGTCGCGGGCAACAGCTAGTGGATACATAATATGGCTAGTTAAATTGCCGAATGGAATTAACAAGCCTTCTTCTCTAATTCTGCACAATAAAAGTGCCCAACTGCCTTAAAATAGGCAAGCCGGTGGGAATTCTATGGACGCCACGCCACTGATAGGCAGACCACTGTACATGTATTAGGGATTGCAAAAACCGTACAAATTAAAAAACCGGTTTTTAACCGCATCACAGAATCAAAAACCCGGTAACCGGTTTTTAACCGGTTTTCATTATTTGCTTCAATTTTACTGAAATCATCATTTAATATCTCGACGTTCTTGCATCATGGAATAAAGTATTGCTTAGTTTATAAACTAAGCAAGTCAGCATTAGTTAAGCAGAAAATAAAACGAGTTTGTTTTGATACGGTAGTGGAATTTAGCCGCGGGCAGCAATCCGAAGAGTTCATCGGAGCACTCCCCATGATAAATACGGTACAGTATGCAGAGCCAGAGAATCGAGCCGACCATAAAGTGCCTGGTTATCGACAAATCGAGCAGCTCTGCGTTGGATGCTGTCAAATGGAAGGATTTGGTACTTGGGTGCCCCAGACGCCCCAGCCCAGAGATGAGAACAGTACTCCATATGCGGCCTAACCTGCGCCTTATAGAGTTGAAGGCGATGGGCTGACGAGAAGTACTGTCCCGCTCTATTGAGCACGCCCAATTTTTTAGAAGCTAATTTAGCTTTGCCTTCCAAATGACCACGGAACTGAACATCACTCGAAATGTCGACACCCAGGACCCCGATAGACAACTTGGCATCAAGGGGGGTACCTTCGAAACAAGGCGAAACAATAAAAGGATCCTTTTTAGTGGAGAACGCGCATACCTGTGGCTTTTGGGGATTAAACTGAACCAGGTTGAGTCCACCCCAATCCGAGACCTGCTTCAGCATGATCTAAATTTGAGATACATGTATGTTCCGGCTTTCAGTGACATGCTCCCTGGGTACGTTAGCGCTACCGGTATAAAGCGCATCCCCAGTACTGTCATCCGCATAGCAATGAATATTGGTGTCATCCAACATGTCATTGATATGCAGAAGAAATAATGTGGGGGACAGCACACAACCTTGTGGGACACCAGAATTCACAGGCTTTAAGTCGGAACATGAGCTGTCAACTACAACTTTGATGCTTCGATCTGAAAGAAAACTGGCCACCCAAGAGCACAACTTCCCAGGTATTCCGTACGCAGGAAGCTTGGAGAGCAGAGCTCTATGCCAACCCCGATCAAAGGCTTTCGCTATGTCCAAACTAACTGCCAAGGCTTCCCCTTTACTCTCAATTGCCATAGCCCATCGGTGCGTAAGATATACTAAAAGATCACCAGCTGAGCGACCACGGCGAAAACCGTATTGGCGGTCACTAATCAGCTGGTGCTCCTCTAGATACCCTAAGAGCTGGCTGTTGATAACGGACTCCATTACCTTGGAGAGCAAAGAGGTGATAGCAATCGGTCTGTAGTTGGACGGGTCCGGGCGATCGCCCTTTTTAGGGATCGGATGCACAAGAGCTGTCTTCCACGCGCATGGGACAACGCCAGTAGAGTAGGAAAGCCGGAAAGGACGCGTAAGGACCGGCGCCAACTCAGGAGCACACGTCTTGAGCACAATTGGCGGGATTCCATCTGGTCCACTCGACTTATGAATGTCTAGAGCAAGGAGGGTTTTGCGAACGGTCTTATGCAAGAACCGAATGTTCTGCATAGCGTGAGCACACCGCGGGATAGTAGGCGGTGTATTACCCCCGTCATCCAAAGTCGAGTTATGCCGTCTCTGCTAGTCGGCTTTAGGTGTTTTGAGATGCCAATCTTTGCGGCATTATCAAGAATATTAATAAAATGCGTTTTAAATGTTGTAAAATATAGATAGTAATAATATATAACTAGCCGGAACATTGAACAAAATAGTTTTAGACTCACTGTAGTATATTGGATTAAATAATCAACTAATTATAGTTTTTATAACTTTCGGTTTTTATCCGGTTTTTACGTCCCGAAAACCGGTTTTTTGCCTTAACCAAAAAAGTCCGGTTAACCGGTTATTCGGTTAACCGCTTAACCGGTTTGCAATCCCTAACATGTATGCATTATGTATAAGTGTGGCATTTATAAGTTTAGGTAATTAGTTTGCGTACTTAATTTTGTTATTTTTTTTTGCAGTTGTTAACTAATTGTGTTGCTGTTGATTAAGGGATCTGGTTTCTCGGCGTATTGGTTCGATGTAATGCCGTGTAAGCAAATTTATAATAAATAAATAAATCATGTCTGTCACAAACATCGCTAGATGGCGTTGTAGGACAGATAGGAAGCTCCGATGCGGCTTATGAACCTCTGCGGTTATGGCTTCAAGAACCTCTGAATGTTTGCACCGCCCCCTCTAGATGATGCTAATATCAAAATGATTATTTATAGACATTAAAATTAATTATATGTATAATGAATATTTATTAATAATTAATTAGGTTAAGAATTTGCATACCAAATTTTGGCAGAGCATACATGACATGTACCTTACTCTGACATGTGTAAAATTTTTATAAAATAACTAGCTTCTGCCCGCGACTTCGTCTGCGTAGAATTATACATAAAAACCTTCCTCTTGAATTACTATCTATTAAAAAAAACCGCATCAAAATCCGTTGTGTAGTTTTGAAGATATAAGCATACAAAGGGACATAGGGATATGGGGACAGAGAAAGCGACTTTGTTTTATACTATGTAGTGATAGTGATACCTCTGTATGTTCTTGCGAATTAAATAGTTTTTTTGTATACCTTAAGGTAGTATTTCTTCAAGCGCGGCATCACAGATAAGCCTTAACATATTAGGAATTTACATAATTTAATATTAAAAATTTCTTACAATGGTACATCATCCGCAGGTGCCAGACAATGGTCCATTCTCGAAGGGAACGCGGTGCCACCAACCGATCTACTAGAAAGTAATGTTTTAGTTTCAGTTTATTTATTCACAAAACAATTTTCACTGTGTACGAATATTACATAATACAGATACTTAATTTAAAAATAAGAAAACAATAATAATTAGAATGTCAAATATAAAGGAAAAAAAAGTAACAAATAACAAAAATAACAGAATGATAACATATATCACGTCTTTATCCCTTACGGGGTAGACAGAGCCTAATGCCTAATGCGTTTTAAATGTTGTAGAATATAGATAGTAATAATATATAATAAGTCAGAATATTGAACGAAACAGTTTAAGTCTCACTGTAGTATATAGGATTAAATAATAAACTTATTATAGTTTTTATTTCTTTCGCATTTAATACGGTTATTGCGTCCAGAAAACCGGTTTTTTGCCTTAACCAAAAAAGTCCGGTTAACCGGTTTGCACTCCCTAGTCCAGGGATGGCGAACATTTTTTGGTGGACGTGCCATTTTTTCACAAATAAAGTAACATTTGGCTCTGACCTTTCATCAAAGACCCTGTTGTTTAAGAGTGTGTTGTTATTTTACCATCATATGACCACATTGCCCGTTTCCCGCCCTATTTCATATTAAAAGAATCTTAAGTTGGTGATTTAATGGACAAAAATAAACCTTTTTTATTATTGGCATGCCAAAATTATTTTGAAGCATGCTAACAGTGGCACGCGTGCAGACGCGTTCGTCCCTTACAGGCATATAAGCAGTGCTTGTAAGCATACGTAAATGTGCCCACCACGCTTCGTACCAATACGGGTTTTGTTGTCAATATGCCTACCCTCTGTCAGAACCCACAGCACGCCCTTGCGCGTGCCATCGGTTCGCCATCCCTGCCCTAGCCAGTATTCAGGCTACTCACCGCTTCAGGTTGTGGCACACCTGCCGGTGCCTGTCGGCGTAGTCCCGCCGCTGGCAGCCGGCCGAGCAGTACGGCGTGACGCCGCAGCCCCCGCAAAAGAGCGACGCGGCGCCGCCGCACGCCACGCAGTTGGCGACACGCTGAAGCGCGGGAATTTTAAGCTGCGATTCGTGCAATACGGCCTATGGCAATTATTTCAAGCGCATCGCAAGTTGCAGGCGCGTCGTCGCTTGTAAAGCCCTACTTTCTATTCGGCCCTCGCCAAGCAGCGGATTTTCAGTGAATATTACTAATATTTATTCATTTATAATTTATTTTACTCAGTGGCGGGGCAAGACCCAAATTTGATATGGGCAATATAATAAATTAAAGTAAAATATAATATAATGAATTAACATGTAAAAATAATAATATAATAAAGGACATTTTCATTGTTAGTAGGTATAGTCATTAATCACGCATGTATCTAATTTAAATTATTTTTTAAACATAATATTTGCATGACTTTTTAAGTTTAAATGTACGAGACTTGACTTATTCTTCACTATTGTATCATCATATTTTGTGCTACATTTAAGGCAAATAAATATATTTCATTTCATTTCATTTCAAGACAGATTTCGCGAGGCAGTTCTGTGGCGACCTGAATTTATATATTTTTTTTATTTTATTCTCGCTTTGAAGCAAAGCATAAAAATGTTTGAGGCGCGAGGCCCCTTGTACCGCGAGGCCGCAGGCGGTGGCCCACGTTGCCCACGCCTTACGCCGCCACTGATTTTACTGGCAACGGATACTTTATGATAGCAGACGTTGTAAGTCAATAGGAGATAAAATATCACAAACATAAATGAACTTAATGACAGCAAAAACACCCTAAAGTTGGAAGAAGAAACATTTAGAATACAATAAAATATTTACATCAACAAAAGAACAAACAAATTGCATATTCCAATAAATGTGTTGATGTTGACAACTTAAATGGCCAAAAAGTTAGCAACACGACCTTTGAGTTTGATTTGAGTGTTACGAACTATATGACGCTGACTGTACTATACTTGACGTTCACACATTATCGCCGAACCGGCTATTGTCTACTTTGTTTCTGTATTGTTTTGTACTCATTTGTGGTATTTGTATTATATTGTATTGGCATATGTAAGCTGTTTATAGCGACACAGTCTCAGGGCCAAATAGAAAGTCGTCAGGCTAAAACAAAGCGTTTGGTACAGGAGGATGGTAACGCATATTCTATAGCTTGCAAAGACCAATCCTACATAGGACAATGTGAACAAACCTTTTAACACGTTAGCCGACATTTCTCCACGACTTATCACACTCCGGAATGCACAAGGCTAGTTTTGCAAGTCAAGGGTCCGATTTTTGAAAACACGTATGTCAAAATACCGCTCGTAAGTGGTGAAAAATTGAGTGTATTACTCATTGCACTACTACGTGGCACTACAGACCAAAATAAATATCATAAACGGGAGGTAGGTTTAGGTTATGTCAGATCTTCATTCCTCAGCAGGCCCCGAAGGGCCAAAAATACTCAGAAATAGGAGCTCCGCGAAGTCGACTATGTTAAACTTGATTTTGAAATATAAATCTTTGGACAGTAGTGCCACGGGAAATAAAGGAAAAATTGTGCTTAATTTGAAATACGAGCAGCATAGCAGCCAATTACAGCTCTCATTAATGTTGTGAACTAGTCAAAGATTTATACCTTTCGAATGATGTGCTTTCAAAATTCGGGCCCCAAGATGGTAAGCTAATGCGGCTATCTTCGTGTTTAGAAAAGTACCTACCGCTTAAATGACTCCTTACCCGCGTGGCTGCGGGACGCGGGGTGGGACGACAAAGGGGAGCTCTCTCAGTGCGGAGGGGTAGTGCGCTTGCCGCCCGCTCCTCTCGGCCCCCGCGGTCGTCCCACCCCGCAAGCGAGGACTCATTTAAACGGTCAATCTATAGTAGGCGGTTAGTTCTCGATTCATCATTACATATTTATTTTTCTTAGGGTTCTCATTTCATTGGTTTTGACAAAAGGGCGGATAACTAAGTGACCTTAAGAACAGACTTGGCTAGTAAACTATTCAATGTCAAGCAAACATTTCGGGTTTTGAACTTAAAAGAAAAACGAATTTTATTCCTTCAGCCTATAGCCTTAAGGTTTCTGTTTTTAATCATTTCGTTATACACTAGTATTACCATTCACTCATTCAATCCATTCGCGCCAGCTCTTGTGAATCGACCGGTACTTCTATCCCCCTCCCTCCCGCCCTGATCATCGGCTGGCGACGCGAAGCTTACTATAGAGTAAAACCATTTGATTCCTAACCCACCGTAGAACGTTCTCGCAGTAAATGTTACATGTTTTTCTTTATCAATTCAATGTAACATCACTAAATCATTTACAGCGATAGGGTTTCCACAGTGGGCCAGTATGCTTAGTGTAGGTTTTCGGTCACAGAACACGTCTCGAACGCGTTTGCGTTAAAATGTCAAATACTGTGAGAACCGTTTGTTGCCGTTTTGATCCGCAAGTGGCGCTGTTAATTTTTTCATAGTAATTGAGACGTTTACGTGAACGCGTTCGAGACGTTTTTATATGCGAAAACTTACACTAGAGGCTCAGATATCAATTAGTTCGTCGATACTAAAAAAAAGGCAAATAAAATCATTAGCTTTATTAAAAACACTACAATTACAATACAAGCACATTAACATTAACACAACAAGTGACACGTAAAACGAGAAATATAATTAGGTTACAACTAAAGTCAAAATCGAAAAAAAAATACCTACCGTAAAAACTGATGTAAATGGTAAAAAACTATCACAATGTTCGCATGAGATTAGCTGGGGAATGTATTAACAAAAAGCGTCACAGCATAAAAATTAAATTATTACAGAATGTCAAATTAATACCACTTGGAATTCATAACGTTCAAAAACTTTCAAGTCTTCTATTCTAATAACGACTAGGCATTTCTGAATTAAACTGGGTCGAATGACTAAGAAAATACAATTTAGCGAAAAACACTACGATTTGTTTAAAACTTTTGCCTATTCTTAATCTGTTTACATTATTCGTCTGTATACTCGGCTATTCCTAATTATTGTTACAAGTCTTTACAATTTGTCAGTTGGTATGCATGGCACCAATAAGTCTAACTTAACTAATGATCTTATGATTTCGTATTACGAAAGAAAATCTAATAACTACGTTCACAGCATCTGATTAAGTAGATACAAAAATTCCAAAACTGTCCGTGGATATCCG
Source organism: Pandemis corylana (assembly GCA_949127965.1). Taxonomy (NCBI): domain Eukaryota; kingdom Metazoa; phylum Arthropoda; class Insecta; order Lepidoptera; family Tortricidae; genus Pandemis; species Pandemis corylana. The sequence continues at coordinate 3,059,416 of OX421878.1, read as the reverse complement.
AAGAAAGCGTCAGTGGTCAATAACGCTAAGACATTGACGCCGCAATTAGGGTTGTTGACAACTGTACTATCCTAAACACCGTAGAAAACAAAAAACATAGTACGGCAAAATACTATATTTCAGCCAGTTAAGTAGGATTTGGGGTGACGACTTTTAAAATTTTTAGGCTTTATCATCAGTAAGGCTGTTTTCTGCTTTTTTTTTTCTTTTATACTAATTTATGCATCGTAAATCCTAACGAAGATAAAGATCAATATGATGTTACGCACCAAATAGGTTACTTTTTCTCAGATTTTATGTTCATTTACAATTTTATTTCAATTTACCATTTTTATTTCTCCTCAGGTTAAAAACTGCAAAATTATAAAATGGCAACCCTAGCCGCAATACATCGAAGGATAAATGCAATACGCAAACCCACGAAAAGCCTTTTGAGCACAGTGTCATCTACACCACGTCAGCGTCGTACTTTATGCGCTGCGTCAATGCCGCGGCGTCAACGTCGCTCCGCTACGAACTTACAACATAACGTTAACCTAGTAATTTAACAGTTTAAATTTACCTCAATATTTCACAGGAGAAACTTCAATCGTTGTCCCGCTACGACAGGACTAAAATTCTTACTGCGTATCACGCTAGCTGACCGCTTATCGATCGAAATAATAAATTTACCCTTCTCGTGGTTCCCAAAATCATTCGTGATCTGCCACAACTCAGTGTTCAAACCAGGGTTCTGATCCTCCAACAGATCAAAAATAAGATTCAAATCCTCTTTATTCTCAGGCAATATTTGACTCGGTATCTTTACTACCATTTTACAAGTCTCGTCTTGCACCGTGGGCGATAGTTTAGGATTCATATTTGAGTATTCAGCATCCGCATCAATGATTACAGGATCTTGATCAGAAGTTAGTTCAGAAACTTTTTCATTCGTAGATTTCGCATCCTTCTCGATTTTATTCGGTTTATTCTTCACGTGATCCACTACCCTATGCGCAATATTATGCGTTTCTAATACGTCCCATTCATTTATTTTAAGCTCTGGATAGTCTCGTTTCAATTCGCTCTTCAACTCTTCGAAAATAGTAATAGTGTCTTTTGATGCTTGCGTTGTAACTTTTCTATCTTCTTTTGTCTTATCGGTGGATTTCTTCAATTTTTTGGTTTGCTTTTTAACAGTTTCTTCTTCAATGCTTGTGTGGGGTTTCATGAGAGATTGGAGATGTCCCAGTTTAAATTGAACGGGGTTAGCACCCACATATTGGTTGAAGTTGGGACTCCGTATTACTTGCGCAGAAAGCTTATCTATCTGTAGTACTACATCCAGTTTAGTCTTTGTACGCACTTTGCTGATAGTTCTCCAGAATTTAGTTCTCAATCTCGGATTGTTGGATTGTAAAATGGATATAACCTCATCCGTGTCCAAGCAAGTTTTTATGACCATGCTGATGATACCGACAGCTCCACGAAACTCTGTAGATTTCAAATTAATTTGTAATTTGGCACTCGCGATGGGTAACACGTCATCAATCCAGTGCTTTGTTTCCATATTCTGGCATATGACGAAAATAACACCGTCGAATAAGTACACGTCGTGGAGTCTAGGTATTGTTGTTTCGTTCAGGTCTCCATCTTCAAAGGCTTTGTACACGATGAGTTCTAAAGTTTTCTTTATCGAGTGGAAAAGTCCCTCGTCTATGCGAGATTCGGGGTAATTGGTCGGGCCTACGTATAGTTTTAGGTCATCAGCGACCATGTCGGAATAATGATTGGTTCTGATTCTAGTTAGCGGAAAATTTGTCATGTCTGCCTCGATAGGCACGTAGAATAGTTTCAAAACTTTGTCTTTCAGCTTCTTATTGTAGTTTTCCTCTTCATTATCATCTTGGTTGTTTTCTTCGAAGCTAACGTCACGTTTCTGTCTATCGATAATTCTAAAGCTCAGCTTCTCTCCTTCGTATAAAGGATCGAAGTCGTCACTTTTAATCACTTCCAGTGATTCAGGATCTACGCCAAACTGCCTTTTCTGCTTCCCTGCCACATCTGAATAATACTTCCAACAATCAGGTTTCAATCCTGGGTATTTCTGCTGAAGGTTCGTCAATATTTCAACGGATTCTACATTGGCATGTTCTTTCGGCAGTCGCATGACTATCCTGGTGTATCGGACCAAACTTTTGATGTCTCTAAAGGTAAGCTTCCAACCAGTGGAATTAACAAATTTGGGTAAAACCTCAGTTAGATAATCCTTAGTTTCTAGGCTATCACAAATGTATATCACAGCTCCGTTAGACAAATAAATGTCTTGAAATTTTGGAATGATAAGGTTAGTAAAGCGTTGCTGTTTCATATCTTTATGCAAATACTCTTTGAAGAGATGCTTCAATCTCCTTATATGCGTTCCCTCTAACTTATTTTGAGGGTATCCCTCTAGCGTTATCGCAATTTTCAATTCGTGTTCGACGTGTAAGTAATTCGTTCTCCTATGATAAGCTATTCCCCTGTTACTATCAATGTTCAAATTACTGCTTCTACTGATTAGATTCTCATTACTTTCAATTATAGATTCAGTTTTTTCTGAACCAGGTGCGGCGGAGTCTGACGCAGCTAAAGGATCTACAGCACCACATTCTTGTCCATCCGTGAGGTCTATTTTATCATTATTTTCACTGAAATTACTATTATCAATTGGCCAAACAATGACCTCATCTTTCTCACTAATGTATTTAACATCCTTCAATTTCATTAAAATATCACTCTGCAGATTGTCTTCTAATTCCTTCTCTAGTTCTTTCTCCGTCCCGGGATCTTCTTGAGCAAATTCTTCGTGTGTTCTCTCTTCTATCTCTTTCTGTTCCGGAATAGAAGCCTGCTTTTGTAAACTGCAATCTGACATATTTCTGGGAGTCTCTTCTTGGGATCTCAACTCCTGAAGCAATTTTACTCTAGACGATACACTTCGTAGATCTTCGTCCATATCGGAAACTAAGCATTCGTAGTAAATTTCCGTGTACCCGGTGAGTTCAAACTCCATCTGTTCGTAATCTATAATGTTCTTGAAGGAGGGTCCTCGAATTATTTCTCCAGAGACCCTATCGATCAAGAAAGATGTGCATTCGACGCCATCGATTCTTTTTTGAGCATAAACTTTCCACAGCTCTGTCTTTAATGTCGGGTTGAAATACTGCAACAGTTTAAACGCGTCTTGCGCCGTAGCGGGCCAGCACGTGCTGGGGATCTTAAGAATAGCTAAGCACAACCTCTTTACTTTCGACTTGAGAAGGATAAGGTTGGTACACATACGTTCTTGTAACCCTGGAGATATTCTAACCATCCAGTTCCTAGTGTCAATGTCTTTGCAAATACAAACTATTGCGCCTCTATTCAAATAGTAATCGAGGAAGGTTGGAGTCTTTTTCATAAGACCTGCCTTGAACTGCATGTCCATTACTTCGGAGAGGCATCTTTGGAAAAGTTCCATTTGCCTTAGCCGCATTTTTGATTTAGGGTAACCTGCTAGCGCTATAACAATTTTCAAAGGATCTTCTACGATATCTAAATAGTCAGAATTTCTCAGTTGTATGAGTCGGTTAGTCTCGTCAGCCTCGTCTTCGCTGTCGCTGTAAAAATCGCTGTATTTCATGGTCATTTCGCTTCCCAGCTTAGACTTATGTTTCTCTATCCTCTGGTTTGTACTAGTCTTACTATAATCTGACTTCTTGCTGGTTCCCTCTGTAACTTTACTAGCGGTCTTACTAAGATAAGTTGTTTTACTTTCGGCTATTTTGCTGCTATACTCTGTCTTACTACCCTCGGATTTTTTACTATCTGTATATTTGCTACCGGACTTATCTGAATTCCGTCTGTCTATCGTTCCGGTCTTTCGGCTCCTGTCTTCAGAGTACAGAACGCAAGTGGACGCCGTAGAGCTATCGCCGTCAGAACTGCCGTCCCAGGAGCACTTGATCTTGGCCTTGCAACTGCACACAGTATCTCTCGCGTTCTGTTGAAAAATTGGCCGATATCGATAAAACGATATTAACAGTACTAGCTACATAACGCTTTCAGTACTGCTAGAGTCCAGACCAAGCCATGCACGGGACAGGAGCCGCGGAAAATTTAGACCTTCAGATAGAACCGTAGCATTATCCCACAGCCGCTAAAATCGGAACGCAGTCAGCGTGAGTGAGTGTAAAAGACGCACTGTAAATTACACACGCACTCAAAAACACGATTGTCAACTACAGATGTGCGACTTGCGGAAAGTTTCCAAAAAGTTAAAAGTGGTCGGAAATTTTAATATTAGAAGTGGAAAAGGAAATTTCAATTGCTACACAAAACTGATATTTTTGGAAACTTCATCGACACATTAGTATTTACCATATAAATTTGCCAGGCATGCCATAGGCAGGCAGGTCATGCCTTGGGCGGTGCGGCACAGCTAACACGAGAGTGCGCGAGATAGACAATCAGTCTTTATATTACTATTCGTTCTGGAAAGAGACAGGTAGTCTACCTCACGCGCGACACAACTCTCGCGTGCAGACGTGACTGGATGTCTGGATGCCAAGATGGCCAACGTCTATACGACCTCAGGCATGTGTCATGTGCCCATTGCTATATTGCTTACGGATTGAAATTGTTACCGTACATACCAAATATGTGCGATATCCACATTCATCAATCGCTTCAATCAAACATGCTCGACGGTTAAAGCCTCGTATTCATGGTAAACATCTGTTTAGCAACAAAGTTGAATCGACGTGTTGCGGAGTTGCTGTCAACATGTTGCTGGCAACACTGCGTGTTGTAGAGTTGATAGCGTCATGTTGACAAGCTCTCGCCCGACAAGCGTAAACATTGATTCAACTTTGTTGCTAAACAGATGTTTACCATGAATACGAGGCTTTAGGGTAGTTTTGACCTGATCTTTTGTCAAAACGTCCCCAGTTGATAAATGTGGATGAAGTGAAAGAGGTATGTCAACATCGTGGTAAAGGGAACGTCTCTGCGTCGTGCGGGGTCAAATCAAGACGACTATGAGAATCGTTTTGCGGCAGACTTTCGAGTAGCTCATGTTATGTTGATACACGAGTGTATGGTAAAGTAAAGTAGTCTCTGCCTACCCCTGTGGGAAAGAGGCGTGACGGTATGTATGTATGTACAAAGGAATCAAGTAACTTTTGTTTTAATGAAAGCCCTTAACTATGTACATGTGTTTTGAAAACGACTCATAAATTGATTGATGCCAAAAACAACTAGCAACTTCACATAAAATTATTTGGTGATAATTGTTCTACCATATTAAAGTTTATCGACAAATAGCTAACTTTTACAGATAATTTTGAAAGTACAGATCGATTCTCAAGAGCTGGCACGAATGGATTGAACGAAGTAATGGCACTTGTCACTGTCCGAGTTACGTTCTTGTATTTTTAATATTTTTTAAACAATTTCCTAATATTTTTCTTCTAATATTTTTTAAACAAGTACATAATACTCACGAAAAAATAAACCGCAACCTGTATTTAATCATTTTGTTACACACACATAGTATTATCATTCACTCAATCCATTCGTGCCAGCTCTTGAGAATCAACCTATACATACATACATCTACTTACTAATCACGTCTATATCCCTGACGGGATAGACAGAGCCCAGGGTAACAAGACCTAAAGGCCACGTTTAGCGTCATTGTGGACATGTGGAAAGGGGAATCAAAATAGGGGTTGCTAGCCGCACAACCTATAACATGATTACTAAGATTTTTTGCCCTGGAGAGAAGCAGCTGGTTTATTAAATGTTTTTCTTTGCTCACAGACCAGCATGCAAGCTTAAATTTCGCATGCCTAAGCAATTGTGACCAATGTTGTTATGGATATCCATATCCGTAACCGTAACTGAATCCGATATAAAAGTTTTGGATAGTTTCGGATAAGGCGGAGTCTAACTAAATACTAGTAAATATGACACGCCGTGACAAGTTTTTGTTTTTGCCCGGCCGGCAGACCAGCCGCGCGCGCGTTTAGTCGTACCTATTGTATTTCATTTTACAGTTCCTTAAAAATTTAATATCCGTAACCGAAACTATCGGATAATCCGAAATAATTTAATATCCATAACCGTAACCGAAACCGATATTATATTTTACCAATATCCATATCCATGTCCCGATCCGAAACTATATATCCGTAACATCTCTGATTGTGACCAAATGAGATAGCTGAACTGTCTCTATACGGAATAGTGCTCAGATGTTGAATTTATTCACACATACCGCGTTCGATCGACAAGCCACAAAGCCCGCAAGGTCCACGGATAACTCAAACCGAAATCGCGTGCCCGTGCCCAGCGCGTTCCCTATCAAAAATCCGCAAGTTGAACGCACAGTAATTTAGAAGGTAATTCAAATGAATCTGTCAGCGCCGTCAGCAGCGGTCGCTTGGCTGTCATTCGGAAACTCGATATTTAAAAATGGCAAAAACACGTCAATTGTCTATGGCCAAGTTTAAATCGGATTAAACACAGACGATAGTAACACTGGTTTGTATAAAGCCAAGTTTAGACTTACAAGAAAATTACATTGCGGCGCTGGGTAGACTTCTAAATGAAATTAAATTCCAAAAAAGCTAAGTGTTGCCAGTAAAATGTAACATTTACAGCTGTAAATTTCCACTTTATTAAATGATTGAACGTACATTTGATTTGTAATCATATAGATAAAAATTATTTAATTGCCGGGGATAACAATATTATGTAAATATTACTTGCACCAATTGATATTTCATTGGAAAACTTTTACAGAAGAAAATTTCATACTAAATGGCAATGTGTCAGGTTAATAAATTAAGTGATCTTAAAATAGACTTCGCTTAAAGGACAAGCATCCAGGCCATAACATCTAATAAAAAAAAAGTAAGTTATCATTGACAATGACATGACATTCGGCCATTTTTGTCTTTGGTAACTTTTTTGGAATTAAATCAGGGAGGTGCGAGTCGGGTTACCTCCGCGTGTAATCAAGAGTTGCGGTTCGTTTTTGGATCCATCCGGGGGGAAGAGCAGTGCTCGCTCCGGTGCACCCTGGGCATCTGTTAATGATTTCCTGGCGGTCTCCGAGGGATATCATTGAGGTCTAGGGTCTTTTGGCCGTGTTCTACCGTACAAAGTTGCCGACATTTTTGTCACAAGATTTTTGAATACTGCATTTATTACTTTGACATTGTCGAAATCATCGCATCGATCGATGCGGCCATATTAAAAAAAAAACTAGCGGGAGAAGTATAACCCATTCGCATCACGACCTGGTAATGTAACGAAGCAATTCTAAACTCGGCTTAGCAACAAATATCAAAAACAGCACAAGATTATTTCCACTCCTTCAAAATGAGCTCCCTGCGCTAGTAAACAGGCAAGCATATAAACGTGACAATACCTAGTTAAAAAGAGAAAGCAATACAAAACATATTCATGCAGAATATATAGAAGAGTACCTCGCAACCCTCGTTTTTGCTTGACATTTGAAAAAACATATAGCTTGTTAGTTTCTCAAAATATGCTCGGGAGCAAGGAAACCGGGTCGCTTCCTATAGAAATTTGTATGGAGTGACACAGCTTCTTTGCCCCCGAGTATAACATACGGCTTAATCGGTTCTTCACTCATTAAAAGCTCTCTTTGATAAATAAAAAAAAGTAACCATCCCACATATTAACTAACAACAACGACAGTGACGCAGCGTCAGAGCAATAGCTGATTTGACGCGGCGCCACTGACGCCAAAGCTAAATTGCTCAGAAGGTAGTTGGTTTAGTTTTGAACTTACCGAATCGCCAGCGCCTGCGCCGTAACTAGCATCACCGTCACGCCCCGCCTCTGATCTACAGACAAACATACACATTACAAACTACACTCACGAGTAAAACCACACCTTGATCACACTACCAAGTACAGTGACGAGAATGGATATGGGTTGTTACGGAACTTCACCTCCGCCTCCGCTAACTACGGAAGTTCCGCAAGAAATCGTACCTCCGCCTCTGCATTTTTTTTGCGGAGTGTGGTTGTAACGGAACTTCACCTCCGCCTCCGCTAACTACGGAAGTTCCGCAAGAAATCGTACCTCCGCCTCCGCATTTTATTTTGCGGAGTTTGGTTGTAACGGAACTTCACCTCCGCCTCCGCTAACTTCGGAAGTTCCGCAAGAAATCGTACCTCCGCCTCCACATTTTTTTTGCGCAGTTGTAACGGAGGTTTATATAAATCATAAATCCCACGATCATAGAAAATAATAAGGCGCGAGCAGCTCGAAACTCGTCACCTCCGCATCCGCCTGTCTCCACTAAAAGGCCTCGGTTACAACCCTATATATGACACTGGCCGGAGGCGGAGTTTCAACACATAAAGGTCAAAGAAAAGAACAAATTTAATAAGGATAACTCTCTTTTTTAACTTACTTATCGACGTTCCGAACTACGATACGCCCGTTAGGCAGAATGCAGCGGCTGGTCGCAGACTGGAACAAAAAGTACCAACTGAGAAACAAAACAAAGACAGCAATCGACTTATAGTCTACCTCGTCCATTTTATGTGTTTGTAAACAAACAAGTCGATACCAGTTCATTTAAAATTGAAATATAATTTAATACCTTTAAAAGAACAATTCTATATACTAGCTGTTGCCCGGGACTTTGCCCCTACAGCAATTTTTATTTTTATTTTACACAAATCTTGTCTGAACAGTTACAAACACAACTGTAACAGAATCATCAAATTTGTTGCAGTCGTTTGAAAGTTATGCGCTTACATACATTACTACGATTCATTTTTATTTATATAGATCATATAACCTGGTCAAATCCGATAAGTCGACTAAAAATTCCATAGGAATTTTCAAACGAAAGATAAATTTACATAGTATTATTTTTTCAACTGTCAATTATTTCTACTTATTGGGTTTGCCCACTCAGCCCTCGTCCTGCTGGATGAGCATGGCCTAAGGCATGAATAAGACTGTCAATATTACCGTTTGATTCACACATATCACAAAATATTGATGCGTATCACAAGGAATCCAGTTGTTTTGAAATCCGCGATCCTACATTGCCATACCAGTATCACAATAATATTGACCGACTAAGCCATGATTAAGAGTTTTGCAACCATTATTTTCATCCCGTGCAAACTAAAGAGTATTTGCATATGAAAGAAACTTACAGATTTCTTCTCCGCCTGCTTCAACAGTAGCATGCGATGCTTGCAAAGCACTTGCGCCTCCTGCAGCTTCAGGTGCTCCAACCGGAGGTTCTCCAGCTCCAGGCTCGTATCGGGGTCCAGGGAGTTGTCCAGACCCTGCCCGAGAAAGTTCACTTACTGTTACTTATAATCTTCTGAATGGTTATGATTCATATTTGAATGAAGCACCACCACCCACAAATTACTGCATTCAAAGGGTCAATTAAAATAGGAAAACCTACTTTTAAATAGATTTATCCATGATCAAAGCGCGTACGAACAGTCCACTAGTTTTGAATTCATTCATAACAGACAAAAATTCATATGACTTTCCTATACTAATATTATAAAAAGGAAATATTGTTTGTTTGAATTGAATATTCCCTATTCTCCAAAACTACTGGACCAATTTGAAAATAAGCTTCCTACAATATCCCTGATGAACATCAGTGATATTTAATTCTGAGGATGAAGACGAGGGCATCTGCTCGAGAATCTATATTCTCATGCTAAAATGAAACAAAATTTCATGATAATGATTACTTACCACCACAATATTATCGTCAATCATGTCTTCCATGTTGTCACCATTCGTCAGATCCTCCTGTTTCCTGCGGCATTCGAAAAATGTTTCTGCATAATTTATTTGGTCAAGCACTTATTACTGCCGCAAGACCAGACAGTATTCAGATTTAGAAATGATCGTGCATTTACATTATTTAGCCAAGCCTTATTTACATTTAGGCAGGGCAGTCTTCATAAGAGCCAAGGCCATGAGGTAACAGTTATCTGGGGCCTTAAAATGAGTAAAAACAAAACGATTTTGGCTTTCGGGGCTCCTACGGCCCGTGTGCGAATATGCTAAGACAGAACTGCATTTAAGCCAGTTTAATGAGACCATCCACAGCTCTGACAGAAACTTTTAGGTTCTAACCTTTGCAAATTACATGACGTGTGTAGTTTAGAGACAAAACAGACGTGCACGAGGACAAATCAGACAATACAAGACAAATAGCTTTCTCATAAATCGAATATACCTATTCCCTATCAGCTGAATCAGTACGCAAATTATGAATATATGAGAAAGTATCTTAATTTAAAAGATTATAAAACTACCGGTGTATTCAGCTTTGTGTTCAAATAAAACAAAGAACGACAATTTAAGTAGATACAAAAATACAACGCAATTTTAACCATTTCACGAAGTGCACCAAGATCATAACGTTTTAATGAACATCAATAAATCTTTAGTTTTATTGCCTATTTCTTGCAAGCTATTCAAAAATTGTTCACGTAATAATCTATCAAATCAACTTACTTTTCAGTATTATCTGGATCAATCGACGAAAAATACTTGTTCAAAAGCATGACGCGATAAGCACTGTATTTTTATTATAAGTTAGAAGAATTTGGGCACGATGATACAATAAAACAACTAAGCACACGGTTTATCAGTTCAAAAGCACAATCGTCGCTGTTACAGTTTCGAATTTCAAGTATAACCCGCACGAAGAATACTAAATACAACTAAGCACAACGCGCTAGCTGATAACACAAGACGGCCATATTATACCGGAAACGATGTATAGCTAAAAAGCGCTGCAGCGCTGTAGACGAATGATGAATTACTTCCTTTAAACAAAGAGCCCTTATTGGCCAATGGAACGCAAAATAAATAATGGCGGCCCTAAGTGGAGCACTGATTGGTAGCAAACTTTTTTCGCTGACTATGATTTTATGCTATAGATAGAATAGAACAATACAAACAAAACAACCAATTATTAGGTGTATAAACCTTTATTAGATAGAAGTACTAACCTTAAATTATTATTTGATCGACTGCCAACGCTCCCAGCGTCGTCTCTGTAACTGCGTGTATCTCGGTCCCTTTGACCACCTGAACCGCGATCCCGGCTGTCCCGTTGATTTTTGGCCTAACCACAAGAAATTGCATTTTTATTGAAATACAAAGCACATACAGTAATACAGTACTATTTTACCAACCCCCGACGCATTAAGAGGGGTGATTTAAGCTGAAAATCGTTCTGTTTGTCTGTGGCATCGTAGCTCTCTCAAACGAATAGACCGATTTCGATGCGGTTTTTTTTCATTTGAAAGCCCGTTTCCTTGCGTTGGATCTTAGCCATGGTAAAAATCAGTCCAGTAGTTTGAAGAGTATTAGGTATCTTTCCAAAATTATATAGGGCAGTATTGGCACAAAATCCATTTCGTTTCTTTTTTTTAGGGAGGGTTATTTTATTTTTAATTTAATGCTCATAGCGTAAATGGTAGAAACAGAAGGGCAAGTCGAGTGATTGTGACCGTCCGGCTCAAACGTCAACGTCACTCATTATCCTACGAAATGATAGACATTATAGTAGTTATTACGGAACGACAACGACTCCAAGCACAAAAATGACCTCTCTCTGGGGGGATACTCCGAAATTCAAGATATGAAGTTCGTGTCCTTTGAACAAAATTCTTAGGAATCATGTCATAGGCGATGCGGTTAGCAACCCATCACTATTTTGATTCCCCTTTCCACTTATAGTACGCCTTACGACTACAATCATGCTAAACATGGCCTTAGGTATTGTTACCTCAGGCTCTGTCTAGCCCGTAAGGGATATAGACGTGTTTTGTGTGTGTGTGTGTCCTTTGAACACTTACCTTATGTGCGACGCTGATATTTAGCCGCAATGGCTCCGTTCTGTTCAATTTCATCATGGCTAGTTTAGCCTCTCTAAAACAGACAACCTCTTGATTATAGCTAATATTAAGTCACAAAATAACCTTAAAATGTACTAATTAATTAAAAAAAAATATATATATTTTTTTATATGAATAGGAAGGCAAACGAGCAAGTGGGTCACCTGATGGTAAGTGATCACCACTACCCATAGACACCCGCAACCCCGGAGGGATTGCAGATGCGTTGCCAACCTCCTCTAGGTGAAAAGAAAGATGAAATGCCTCTTGTGCCTGTAATTTCCCCGGCTGTCTTACTCTCCGCACCGGAACACAGCAGTGCGAGCACTGCTACTTAGCGGCAGGATTAGCATTTTCGTAGATGTTAAGATTGCAGGTTTGTCAGAAAGATTTATTTTGCCGGAACACAGTTAACAGTCAAGTCAACGTAAGAATTAATAAGCTTGCCTAGTAATATAATTCGTAAACATTATAATTATTTAACAAGGCAATGACGCTAATGTGGAACCCGATTAATTTCGTACATTAACCTAGAACGGATAGCTGCTGGATGGCAATAAATAGGCCTATGCCATGAGACACAACGAATTACGCAATAATTTATAAAAAAAAAAAGACTACACAATGTGCTGAAATTGCAGCGAAGCGGAATATAAGGGGCTACATATATTAACCTATCACTTGTCTCTGTGGCTCGCGTTTAATTTGTTGTCCTCGCATTCGCATAGCCGTGGAGACAGGAGGGAGACTGCAAATAGTTATGCATGAGCGACGGAGACATCAGTGGTATTATGCTATGCCCTTGCAAGCGCATGGTAGCTAATACCACAGACTGATCACAGATGGAAAAACTTACAAACTATTTCAACTTACCCCGGTGTTTCGAATGTCACTAAACCATATCGTTTTTCAGGGTTTGAGCTTACAAAGGCTTCGGTCAGACTGCCATATTTGGAGAAAACAGTCTGAATTCCGTCTTGGTTTAAGCCTTTGGGTATGTTTGTGATGTAAAGCCGGCAGTGGTCCAAATTCACAAGGCCACTAGAATAAACGGGATGAGATAAATGCAGTCACCAGTTGGTAGCATAATTTGGAAGTTAAAGAAAGAAAGAAAGAAAGAAAGAAAGAAAAAAAGTTTATTTATGACAATCACAAAACATCAAATAAAATAAATTAAACACACTTAAAACAATACAGATAAATTGTCACAAATAAAAGATAAATTGTGTTGTTAGAGGTTAACACAGGAGGATTTAAGGCTACTAACCATCTATGGATATGGTGTGTTTGAAATTGATGATTTATTTTGACATTACATATAATTATCAAAGTGTGCCTATCTATAGTTGTTAATAATAATGTCCAAGATGATACTATTGCCAGACTAAAACATTTCTACGCCAATGCTGGCAGAATATGTTGAACCACTTTCACTAACCAATCTATATTGTACCATATTCTCAGAAATAAATAATTGATTGATTGATGTTTTATTGAAAAAAAATTGAAGTTTTTTTGCAAATATGGATACAGACCTCTAATTTTTTACCTTGGGCTTCTACATGTGTTCTTGGATTGACAACAGTGGACAATGTCACAATACAGGGTGTATAATGGTCACTTTAGATAATAAGGAGGAGTTTTTTAAGGTTTTTAGGTAAGGGAGACTGGTTGAAAGTGACCGAAGTGTACCACAAATAATTTTCTGCCCTGATAAAGGGTTAGGGCCAGCAGCACTGGCTTTATGTTGTCGCCTCCAGCTACATAAGTACTGTATTTGGGCAGGTATGATATTCCAAAAATATCTGATCAAACTCTAGCTCTTGTCTGTTTTACAGTCTATCTCTCATATGTACAAGTCAGTGTCATATATTGATCCAATCTAAGTGGTTAAATATATCAGGACCCACTCACCCCCTTAACATAGAGTGTAATGATATACTTGGATACTTTGACTATAACAATAAAATATGATGATTAAGTGTAATTTGTAATGTAAATTAGTTAAGCAGTTTCATTACTTACAATTTGGATGATGACCAAAAAATCCCTGGTCTGATTGATTAAACAAAAAAAGAATCTTTAAAAACATGGCAATTCTTAGTGACCATAAACTCTGATATTGATTTTCAATGTACTTTTGAAACATACATACAAATCAAACTTCTTATGACACCACAGTACAGTTTCCACTGCATGCATTTCGTAAAACTAGTAAAATATTCATAACAATTATCTATTTCTATAACAATTATCTAGCAGTTCAAAGCGCATTTTACCGAACCTACCTTGAACTGTCGTCAGGGTACTGTCTATCATAAGCGGAGTTGTTGTCATAGTCATCCCTCATAGGATCCCAGTCTTGGCTGTATCCCCTTCCCCGCGCTGCCATCATGCTGTATACACCAGAGACAGATATCTTACATAACAAATCATGAAACAAGTACTTAAAAGAATTTTAAAATTTTGGCCCATTAGGCAAAAGATCTCACGATGAATTATGAAAAAACCAGTATTAAACAACTCAAATGACTACGATCGTTTGACAATTTGTGTAATAAAATTTAATTTTACACACAAACCTGAAGCAGACTTTTTAATTTATTTATAAACTTAAATTACCTATCGAAAATAACTTTCTAAGATACCGCACGAAAGGACCATGTGTTCAATGTTATAACCAGTTATTTATATGCTAACGCAAACAATTAATTATTTCAGTATAAAATGTTCCTTAAAATAAATTCATCTAACTTACCAAATTCAATGTCAAGTATTGAAAACACTGAAAAACAATTTAAGACCGGCAAGAAAACAAAGAAAGTGAAGGCAACCTTTACCTTTTTGGCGTTTAGAGCGTTTCGGTTCTTCTTTGTTGCTAAGCAAGTTAGGCAACGGTCGGGCAAGTCAGTACAAAAAAAATTGATGAGAAAATTTTGAATAACGGTTGGCTTATTCCTGTTTAGCCGCATCAGTAACACCAAAATTGGACGGTATTCATTAAATAATGGCCTCCAATTGCTGAAAACGGATATAATCGTTAAAAAATATTTAAATGCAGTTACTAGGTCTAGACTAGAAACCAATTATTGTGTCCTGAAAAGTGAAATTTTTGCAACATAGATTACTTAAGTTTTGGAGAAGCATAAAAGAATAAAAAATAATCCCAGATATTAAAACAAGGGATAATTTTTGCGGGTAACAAAAAAATTTAAGAAGCAAGAAAATGAATATTTTGTTTGTACCACAGGTGTAGAAACCAAACGCAATGTTATGACATCAACTTTGACAGCCACAATTTCTTGACAAATGTACGTTTGCCGCTTTTTTCCACTCTTCCGATTGAGTCATTACTAGATTGTAGCACGTATTGCTCTGCAATACAACTTAACTTATTTTGCAAGCCAGCTCATCACAATTTCAGTGACCGCAAGTAGTCGTGTCAAAGACATACATAACCTATCTTCGTGCACTTGTGATAAGAAAAATTGTGAATAATATTGAGAAATATTCCATAGTAAATAACAATTTAAATATGAAGAATGGATGATTTGGAGAAGCACGCATCCTCATACCGGCAGGACCAAGAGATACTGGACGGTGAGCGAGTTTTGCGTGTTATTCAATTTCGTAATTTGAGACCAAGTAGATTTGAAAATTTCTTAGAAGAAGCAACAGGTACCGTCCGCTGTGACGCACTTTTTAGCATTCTGTGGCACTTGGTGTGTTTTGAATTTCAATTTTCAAGAATAAAGTGTGCAATAAGTTAATCTTTGTTGTCCTGTTGCATGTTAGGTTGAATTCTCACTGCTACTGTCAGTAAATTAACTTTCAAATGTATTAAAATAAATTTGTTGTTGTGATGGTTGATTATAGCTATTAGCATTTAATTTGGTTATTGGACTTTCGCCCCTTTTTAAGCTACAAAAAAATAATGATTGCGCTTTTAATGAGAACATTACATCGGAAGTTGTTTTGTTGCTTTTACTTACCTATTGGAGTGTCATTGATATCTTTTATTATGAAATTCACTTTATTTAGACATGTTTTAATCAGTGAAACTTGTTTTAAATAAAAGTTTATTAAATTAAAGGTAATGACCAACATAGGGTCGCCACTTTTTTTTTAAGGTAAAAATAGTGTTTTTTTCAAAACATTGCAAATACTACTACTACTAAATATTAGTACTATTGGGAAATTGAAGAAAAAAATAGTACACATTTTTTTAGTAATTATTTGTTTTTCCATGTGACCAAAACCAAAACCAAACCAAAGATGGGAATGTGTTTCGTTTTAAAATTCTCAATGCTGCATTGTGGGTGTGTTCCAGTCACAGTTAATTAAAAAAGGCCCAGAAACTGAATTACCAATGAAAATATAGTATTATTCGTACTATATTACTTTTCTATAATACAAAGTACAGTAGATTGAAATATAGCACCCATAGTACAAGCTTTGCTTATGTTGTGACTAGGGAATAGGGAATATTCATGTTTTTTTTTCATGGCTTTCCTTAAAAGCTTGTTTAGGTAATAAAAAATATGTTTTTTTTTCTTTAAATAACTATAAAAACAACTGAGATATAAGCTATCAAAGATTAGTCTATCTCTTTCTAGAAAAACTGAATTTCAATATGAAGTTTATATGGATGATGTGATTAATGAAGTCACATGTCATATCGGATCTCTCTTCTTTCTAATCGCTGAGTAATTAGTAGTTTAAAACGTATATTTTTCGTAGTTCTTGACTTTAATATTTATTAATAAATGTGATTTTGTTTTTGAATTCATCCCTATCCGTGTCAATAATTCTCGTGCTATGCGGCATGTTTGAGAAGTCGCCACAGTTTTTTATATTCAAAGTAAATACAGTATGCAATACTCCCCATCCCTAACAATACTCCACTCAAAGGTTGACTGGAAGAGATCCTTTAAAGGGATAAGTCCGCCTTTGTGCATGTATCTCAGTGTTTGTCAATTGTATTTGTCTTGTTTATTTTGCACAATAAAGAGTTTACATACATACATACACATCTTGTGACAAAAATACCGGCAAAGTTGTACGGTAGAACACGGTCAAAAGACCCCTCCCCCCTGTCGGGCTCTCAGCCAACGGATAATGATATCCCTCAGATCTGTCAGGAAATCATTAACCGATGCCCAGGTTGCACCGGACCAAGCACTGCTTTTCCCCTAGAACGGATCCAAAAACGAACCGCAGCTCTTGAACACGCGGAGGTAACCCGACTTGCACCCCTTATATTAACTACTAGCTTCTGCCCGCGACTTTATCTGCGTAGAATTATACATAAAAACTTTCCTCTTGAATCACTCTATCTATTAAAAAAAACCGCATCAAAATCCGTTGTGTACTTTTGAAGATATAAGCATACATAGGGACATAGGGATAGAGAAAGCGACTTTGTTTTATACTATGTAGTGAAATGTGTTCTGTAGCCCGAGGCATCAACATGACAGTGGAGGAGGTGGCTGGGCTCCCCACCGTGAAGTACTCGGAAAAGGTGCTGTCTCTGCAGCTCAGCGAGGACGACCTCGCCTTCCTCAAGGGGCTGCGGCGACGGATCAAGAATAGAGTAAGTGATCAGGTGTTAGATGTCACACACGTCTCCAGCGAGTCCAGCGCTCTCTCCAAGTACACCAGTCGGGCTTTCGCGTCTTCTACTGATCTGTTAGAAAACAGAAAGACACTAAATTTCTAAATGTCAGTGAAAATTAGAACACAGAAAAATCCGAAAAGTAAAGCTATGGCCGGGAATTGAACCCGGATCCTCGTCATTCCGTGACGCGTGCTATACCCCTACACCACCCATAGCAGGTGGGTAGTGGGACAAAAATTCGCATAGTAACAAAAGGTCACTTGACAGTTAGTAACAGGTAGAAAAATTCGGAGACTACCCACCTGCTATGGGTGGTGTAGGGGTATAGCACGCGTCATGGAATGACGAAGGATCCGGGTTCGATTCCCGGCCATAGCTTTACTTTTCGGATTTTTCTATGTGTTCTAATTTTCACTGACATTTAGAAATTTTATTTCTAACGGTAAAACCGAAAAAGTAAAACATAAAAATCAAGAAATAAAAATTTCTTGATTCATTTGATAGTTAGAAAGACACTAGTTTATTTTGTACAAGTAAGGCACAGTGAAAATGTGACAGATTATAAATGAAATAACAATCGAGCACAATTAAATTAAATCATTCTGTACCAATTAACCCGTCAAGCGTCCAAGCGACTACAGTAGTCCCTAACTTTTTCGGGCGGGAAATGTCCTAGGGACTGCATTATGCATTCACGCCACTGGCCAGATCTTCCTCCCTTGGAAGAGCCAGCGACAACTCGCTATATATGCTTCTCGCTCTCTCTTTAAGCCTCCCGCCTGAAAAAGTTAGGGACTACTGTAGTCGCTTGGACGCTTGACGGGTTAAGGATAGCTTTTTTTTTTATATGAATAGGAAGGCAAACGAGCAAGTGGGTCACCTGATGGTAAGTGATCACCACTGCCCATAGACACCCGCAACCCCGGAGGGATTGCAGATGCGTTGCCAACCTAGAGGACTAAGATGAAATGCCTCTTGTGCCCGTAATTTCCCCGGCTGTCTTACTCTCCACACCGGAACACAGCAGTGCAAGCATTGCTACTTAGCGGCAGGATTAGCGAGTAAGATGGTGGTAGCGATCCGGATGGACCTTGCACAAGGCCCTTGCACCCGCAATACAATTTACATAAATAAATAAATAAATAATAATAAGTACTTCGTTTTTTTGACATCGTCATCATCTCCTATTTCCCACTGCTGGGCATAGGCTCCTCTCAGAATGTAAGGGCTTGGGCTAAAGTTTCCAAGCATCTAAAAAGCTGTGGTAGCCCACTGGTTTGACATCGCCTCTCAAGCCTCGCGAGATTTGTGGGTTTGAGTGTTTTCGGAATTTATGTGCGAATTAAATTTTAAATGACCATGAGGAAAGCTGCATACACCTGCGAAGCAACTCGGTGGTGTGTGTGAAGTTCCCAGTCTGCTTTGTCCCCGCGTGGGAACTCTGACCCAAAGCCTCTCATTCTGAGAAGGGCCCATTCAAGTATTACGTCAACAGATTTTATACAATTATTTACCCCCCCTCCCCTTGTCAGCAAAAGTAAGCAACCTCTTACCCCCCCCCTCCCATGCTTACGTAATCATTGGTACCTATATGCATTTTTCTTTTAATGGATTCTGTTTTTTATTGATTCGTGAGCAGCAGTTCGAATTGAAACTGCTGACGTAATCACCATAACGACTCCCCCACCCCCATGTCATCAAAAATAAGCAAAGCAAAGAACCCCCCGCCCCCCTCAATACTTGAACGCCCCCGAAGTGGCAACGTGCCCAGCAGTGGTATGTTTATATTATAGGCTGGAGATGATGCTGATGATGATGGTTCATATATGTATTTTTTTTATTTACATATACCTATCTACGATGACAGTTATAAGTAAAGACCGGATTATATGCATTTGTATATTCGCATATGCATTTGCATATTTGAGTTATTCTCAGCGGTATAAGCATATTTTACCTAAGATCTAGTTATGATGCATATTATCGGTACATTTACATTATTTTTCAGTCACCCTGCGTTCTGAAATGCGACCAAATTTAATAACAGTCACAAAATATAAGGGCTATTGAGTAATAATTGTGATTTTTTATTGCATTTCGGAACGCAGTCAGTAGCCGCGCGCGTCTTTTGTTTTGACAGTTACGAAAATGAAATGAAATTGATTTTTATTCCAGACTTGCATCCATAATAGAATTTACAAAATAAAATATTGAGTGAAAAATTAAATTAAATGTCTTAAAATCAATAAATAAACCCCTAAGCCTAGTGATATTATTGTTGCAGCTGGCGTCCCAGAACAGCCGGCGGCGCAGCTTGGAGCACCTGCGGCGGTTGACGCGGGAGTTGCGCACGGCGCGTTCGCGGCGCGACGACGCGCTGGCGGAGCGGCGCGCGCTGCTGCGCCAGCGGGACGAGGCCCGGGAGCGCTGCCGGCTGCTGCGGGAGCACTGCAACAGGGTAACCAAGGGTGGGGTGACTACTACGCCAGGGGTGGCGAACCTGGGGGTAATTACCCCCAATAGGGTAAACGACTGGATTTTGTGGGGTAACGAAACGAGCAATACCTACACTAATATTATAAATGTGAAAGTTTGTGTTTGTTACTCCTAAATGCTAAACTTGAAACTTGGTATAATTTATTTATTTATTTATTATTTATTTATAATGCGTGATATTGAAAGATAAATTCTTCGTTTGACGTGAAACTGGCAAGCTAAGCTCACAGAGTAGGAGTAGAAATTTTTATTCAATGATTTATTATTTGTATAGATAGTTTTCTCCCGGAGATTCTTAGTACCCCTTATTCCAAGAGTGATCCGGCTTCCGTCAGGGCTGGGGTCGCCTTTGCCCAGCAGTGGGATACGATTATGAGCTAAAAAATAAATTAGGAAATAAAACATATTGTTTAAATTTGGCAGGTACTCATCGAACGGTCGGACCCGTCGCCTATCCCCGACATAGACGCTCTAGAATCTCACCCCCCCTCAAGAGAGCCAATCCGGAACCCCCCCGATTCCCCCTCCCTCTCAGAGAGCTACCGAGACGACACGTTTGAATGCCGACTCGGGAAGCTTGTCCAAAAGAGTGTCAACCATATATTCGACAAGAAAAAAATCACTGCCAAAACGGTGTTTCTCGAGGATAGTGGGGAGTTCGGAGTTGGGTGTAGAGGGGAGTTCGACGGGGTTGGGTGTAAAAGGGAGTTCAACGGCGTTGTTGGCTGTAAAGGCGAGTACAACGGCGTTGTTGGCTGTAAAGAGGAGTTCGACGGGGGCGTTAAGTTGGAGGATAGTGGGGCGTTGGGGGTGTTGAAGGAGGAGAATGGGGGGGTGTTGGATTTGTGCATAAAAGAGAAGAGGAGGAGCCATGGGCGGAAGCAGTCTGCGCCGAGGAGGATTGCTTATGTGGCTGATTACAATGGTGAGAGGTTGTTTTGTAAATCACCTGTTGTATGGGTGAGTAGTGTGCGAATGGACAAATTGACTTTCCAAATTAGAAAAATGATTTAAGTCCCATATCAGTTCTGTACACTTCTACATACAACGTTTACTTAAGTTTTTCATTCATAGATTTTGTCTATCCCCTAACACACAGGTACCTATGTGCTAGGGGTGGTGTAGCATCACGGAATGATGAGGATCCGGGTTCGGCCATAATTTTACTTTTCGAATTTTTCTGTGTTCTAATATACAGTGTCGTTTAGAAATCTACAACCCAGTTAAAGAGTCAGAATCTTCGACCTCTTTAACCGACTTCAAAAAAAGGAGGAGGTTCTCAATTCGTCTGTATTTTTTTTATGACCCAGTTGTACTAAAAATACTGACCTTTACTATTAAAATACTGAACAATACAATACATATATTGCATTGTTTGTCACTTCTAACACTTTAATTACAGACTTGTAATTTCGCAGACATATTCCTTCACTATAATAGAGGTGCTTTAAGAAGGCATTTTTCGTAATTCCCACGGGATAGGGAATAAATACATATGCGAGTCACGTCTAT
This sequence comes from Pandemis corylana, assembly GCA_949127965.1. Lineage (NCBI taxonomy): Eukaryota > Metazoa > Arthropoda > Insecta > Lepidoptera > Tortricidae > Pandemis > Pandemis corylana. Next base: position 3,037,848 of record OX421878.1, on the reverse strand, counting down.
ATCCCTTACGGGGTAAAGACCACGTTTAGGGTGCGGCTCCACTGAGGCGGAGACGAGCGGAGCGGAGAGGAGACGTGTGGGGATCGACCAATCATATTACATTCATATTACATGAAATCCACATCTCGTCTCCGATCTGTAATATGATTGGTCGATCCCCACACGTCTCCTCTCCGCTCCGCTCGTCTCCGCCTCAGTGGAGCCGCAGCCTTAGCATAATTGTGGGCGTATAGGTGGAAAGGGGATCCAAAATAGTGATGGGTTGCTAGCCGGAATAAATGGGATATTATTAAGTTCGCTGCCAAGGGGCTCTATCCTACAACACATTTCCTTTTCAAGACTTTGAATAACTCCGTTCAAAAAAAGTTGTCTTTTCAGATATGGTCCTCGATTTGAAGATAAAGAAAGAAAACCAGTGATATTGGTGAGAGGAGACATTTAAACAAACACACACACAGACCAAATATATTCTATACTATGCAATGAAACAGTTTATACGATTTAATGTGTCCAAAATATCATTAGATAAAGATTTCTATTCTATCGTTACAAAAAATATGACGTCTTCACCATTAGGTATCGGTTAGGGCGTGCAGCTATTGTATCATATCTCTGCCTACCCTGTCCAACCACTGCCACTGGCTAGGTAATCTTCGTGTTTCTAGCCTTTGCCTTTTGAACTTGAAATCAGGTGCATGTAAGCCTGCTACGGTCTACCGCATTTTCTGGTAGGATACAGTAGCCTACAGTAGAATTCGGTGGCCTATTGCAGTCTGCCGCATTTTCTGGTAGGATACAGTAGCCTACAGTAGAATTCGGTGGCCTATTGCAGTCTGCCGCATTTTCTGGTAGGATACAGTAGCCTACAGTAGAGTTCAATGGCCTACTGCAGTCTGCCGCATTTTCTGGTAGGATACAGTAGCCTACAGTAGAATTCGGTGGCCTATTGCAGTCTGCCGCATTTTCTGGTAGGATACAGTAGCCTACAGTAGAATTCGGTGGCCTATTGCAGTCTGCCGCATTTTCTGGTAGGATACAGTAGCCTACAGTAGAATTCGGTGGCCTATTGCAGTCTGCCGCATTTTCTGGTAGGATACAGTAGCCTACAGTAGAATTCGGTGGCCTATTGCAGTCTGCCGCATTTTCTGGTAGGATACAGTAGCCTACAGTAGAGTTCGGTGGCCTATTGCAGTCTGCCGCATTTTCTGGTAGGATACAGTAGCAGTCAAAATTCGGCAGCTTACTGCAGTCTACCACATTTACCGGTATGATACGGTAGCCTACAGTAGAACTTGGCAGTGTACTGCAGTCTACCACACTTTCCAGTACCTACCTATGTTTACCTGCTATGGGTGGTGTAGGTCATCGCGGAATGGTGAAGATCCGGGTTCGATTCCCGGCCATAGCTTTACTTTTCGAATTTTTCTGTGTTCTAATATTCAGTGTCGTTCAGAAATTTAATTTTAAGACGCTTATTTTCAAATCAAGTGCCTGCATAGTGGTACAAATTGTATTTATAGTCCAAGATCCCAGAGCGATCAGACATAACTTATTTTCACACGAATGAAACATTAAGTTTTCAGTAGCGTCTCGTGTGCCTTGAATACCTACGCGCTTGTGAAAACTTGCCGAGTGACACCTGGACAGGTACCAGGTGAGAAAGGTAACTAATAGTAAGAGTTATTTAACTTAAATTCACATGGCTGATTTTTATATATATCATGTAGAATATTATTTTAAAGTAATATCATAAGTGTCAGACACTTTTGATGGACCAGAGCTTTTGTCAGACGCTTTTAAACTAGGTACGCAAAAAATAAATGAACTTTACTTATTTGTACATGTCTGATTTTTGAATATGTTATTGAAGTATTTATTTAAAAGTTATATTCAATCAGTCAGACAAATTAGAGTGACCAAACATCCCCTAAGACAAATATTGTTCAGCCAGAAGTATGAGGGCGAGAATAAGTTATGTCTGATCGCTCTGGGATCTTACTCTATTATGTTACAAAATGGCGTCCCTTGGTATACTTACTGAATTTATTGCTGCTAATACGTTTATCCTCAATTTTTGATAAGTTATTTAAGTTGTACAGTCGCCATCAGTTATATCGCAGCGGGCGAGGTCCTCAAATATTTCCGAGCAGCATTAAATTTCAGTAAATTCGTTACACTGGATAAATGAACAAAAAAATTACCTTGCTACTCCGCTACCCACGTGCAAGATAACCAAGCCTGTTGAAAAAATATGAATGAAGGTACATTATGCTTATATATACGGTTTCGGATCAGTACGACGTTGGTTTGCATGTGTAACAGTTGTGTTCATTAAACTTTGATAATGATCCCGTAGAGGGATCGAAACGCGTCAGTGTTTGTGTGGTGTAAGGGATAATTAAGTTTGTGGGATTTATATGTGTTTTATTGGCAGCAGTGGAGGCAGGGTTTGCATGAAAAACATATATATTTCACACAGGCTTGGTTATCTTGCACGTGAGTGGCGGAGTAGCAAGGTAAATTTTTTGTTCATTGAAATGGACCTCCGCAAAGTAACGCCTGATTCAATAAAACACTGGATAAGGTTAATTACTAATCTGATGGCGACTGTAGTCATCCACAAATGTGTTAACGTATCAGACTAAAAATTTAAGTGTGAGACACCAAGTTGCTTAACAATAACTTTAGTCATAACCATAACGGACGATTTTGACGCGTGTACAGTCGAGGGCATAAATATCGATACAGCTTATTGAGCGTTAAAGATTTTGTCTTACCCCTAACACACGGGTACCTATGTGCTAGGGGTGGTATAGCATCACGGAATGATGAGGATCCGGGTTCGAGTCCCGGCCATATTTTTACTTTTCGGATTTTTCTGTGTTCTAATTTTCAGGGACTTAGAAATGTATAAATTATGTCAAAACGTCGATTATAGTTAATGCTTTTGTTAAGGTAACTGGGTGCAAGTCACATTATGCGTTATCGTCTATTGCGGTGTTGCTATAATTTTACGTCGTCCTTCTAAAACGGCTGGACGGATTTGGATGAAGTTTTGCAATGTCGAGAATTAGATCTATGGAATAACCGATGGGCTTCAAGTCCCGATATTCTCACTATGATAGTGTTAACATATTTGTGACGTTGACTCTCCATGTAATCTTGTATCTAGATTTACTTTATTTTTAACAATCAGTGTCTTTGTATGAAATATTTCGGAAAGATTATGTTGAAGTTATTTTAAAGGAATATATTAGATATATGTTTTTGGACTGAGTTTACCCTTGAATTTTCGACAAACGAGAACGTTTCACAAAATTTTGTTTCATCGACGTTTCATTTAGTCGAACATTTGTTTTTAAGTCACAGATTTTTAATTGGTTATCCGTATTGAGTAGTACTTTTTACGATTTGCTCGAAACCATTGTTAAAATTACCGGCATGATAGTTTTACCGGTTTTTTAGAATTTGATACCGAAAAACCGGTTTATGATGGATGGTAAAATTTAGTAGATACCAAAAATAATTATCCTACTTCCCTCGCAAACATACTCGGAGCTACTCGCTTACACAAATTTATATAGGTAATATTCCGAAATATTTTTACAAACTCTTCTGTGTAATCATGTATTTTACAAATGAAAACTGTGTAAAACATTGTTATTTAGTTTAAGTGTGTTATGATCGGCCATTTTTTATATTTATACTTGTTTATTTCATCTTTTGTCATAGGATGTTTACAACAACACTTTTTTTTCTTTTGTCATAATTTCACATGCTATAAATGTTGTTTGTCACAACGATCATTTGCCCGTAACTCTTTTTTCTCTTAAACTGTTATATATATGTATAAATTCCTGACCGATTTGGGCTATAGCGACTGCTAAATAATTGGCCGGGGGATTTGACTGAAATGTTTCAGTTTCAGTTTCAGTTTATTTATTCACAAAACAATTTTCATTGTGTACGAATATTACCTAATACAGATACTTAAATTAAACATAAGAAAACAATAATGTATTGCCCATGGTCCTACTAGGAAAAATGATGCCGTTGTTTTGAACGATTCAATAATATTTGAATACAAAAATAAGTAGATTAGGTAAGTTAGGTAGCTTCAGTTGCTCGAAAGGCAAAATACCCAGGAAAAGGAGCTCCGCCGGGGGAGCTCCGTCGATAACCAGCAGAACGAACTGTAGTAGGAGCACGGGCAACAGAGGTTGATTAAGCGCCCTTTTATGTTCCCTTAAGATGGCTACTTCCATGCTGGTCTGGGAGCAAAGAAAAAACATAGAATGTACCAGTTGCTTCTCTTCCCGCTCAAATGATAAAAACCCATCAAGGGAATGGGCGAAAATCATAGGAATCATGTTATAGGCGATGCGGCTAGCAACCCATCACTATTTTGATTCCACTTTCCACCTCTACGCCCTCAGTGTCTTGCTAAACGTGGCCTGTAGATTTTGTTACCTTAGGCTCTGTCTACCCCGTAAGGGATAAAGACGTGATTTGTGTATGTATGTATGTGTAAGATGGCTGCAGTAGCCAATTTTGTTAGAAAACGTGCGCAAACAGTGGCAGCGTGTACAATGTACCTATAGTGCTACAGGGTGGCCATTTCAAAGCTCCCCAAAATATGCTTTGAGAGAAAAAAAAACTTACATACATAAATCACGTCTTTGTCCCTTACGGGGTAGACAGAGCCTAAGGTAACAATACCTAAATGCCATGTTTAGCATGATTGTCGTATAGGTGTTAAAGGGAATCAAAATAGTGACGGGTTGCTAGCTGCATCGCCTATAACATCATTCCTAAGATCTTCGTCTATTCCCTCGATTGGCTATTACCATCTGCGCAGGAAGAGAAGCAACTGGTACATTCTAAGTTTTTTCTTTACTCCCAGAGCAGTATGAAAAAATATATTATGACAAATGATCGCTATGGCGAACATTACATTATGGCATATGAATTTCGGGCAAATATAAGGATTCACTGTCAAAGCTCGAAAATGCCATTGGCTAAGTAGTTTGGTATACATAGTGGAAACTGGTGTCTTTTATAAAAAGAAACCGGTTTGAAATGAAGAAACTGAAAGTTTTATTTGTAAACTTTAGCGCAACTGTTTATGACATTAATGTTTGTGGCATAACTGGGAATGAGCTCAATAGGGTGTCGAATACCCTATTTGGAAGTAATGTAACGTTAGCAAGTCTAATTTTCTTTTTGCAAACACATTGACTCTGCTCTAGAGGTTTTTTTTTCTAAAAAGGGACCATAGATGACAACATCAACAATTTTTGTATGAAATTAACGAAAACATTGAAACATTTATTTAATAATTCTTTTTTATTCGGAACTGAAATGGCTGCGATTAAAATCGTGCAATAAAATGAGAACAAAATTTACAATTTTTTTAGAAATGTTAAAATATTTACCATATCTTTGCATAGAGCACAATCGGAATCAAAGCAAGATATTTAGTGCGAAGTTTTAAAAAACTTAAATGTAAAAAAACTATACAATTTTTGTGGCAAAATTATACAAATGTACGTTATACAAAGTGTATCAAGTAGAATTATACAAAATGTAGTGTAATTGACTATATTGTGTATAAAATTAACTATTACGTGATGTTGAGTTTTTAATAAATAATTTTAGTTACCCAATGGGGAGTTTTATTTATCGTTATCGCGGATTCGCGGATAAATCTGTTCAGTTTTATGTTATCACCATGGTGCCTAATTTTAAAATCAAGATGAGCTTAATAAACACGCCATCTAGCGGACGCATTTACAACTAAAGTGAAAAACTGAAATAAGTGCCCCCTATTATTGAGTAGCTGAAGTCTGTTCACAAAGATTCTTCATAAAGATTTTGCTGTCATTAATTTTAGGCATTTAATGCCAATTTTCCCACAAATTGTAGCTGGTGCCCGGTAATTTCGTATTAGTTTTTCACTCGGGGTTTTCAACAAAAACTCAATTTATATTTTATCTAGCGGTATCCCTGTTCGCGTAGAGTGCCCTCTAGTGTAGAATATTGAAAACTTTCCTTTTGTCTTCTTCAATCCAATATGGCGGTAAACGATGTATGAAAGGTTCAGAATGTTATGATTTGAAACGAATAATAAAAATAGTAAAAAAGCAACGAAACCCGTGAAAAAAACGCTCCGACCGGTGTGCTGACGACAAAACGCCGTTTTTAATACAAACAGATCAATACAGTGCTGTGTGTGTGTTCAAAAAAACGTGTTATTTATATTTGAAAAATTATATTTTTCTGTGTGGGATGAGTTTCCCTGATGCATCGAGGTGGTTTGCTATGTGACAGAAAACGTAGATATGTCTGCCGATGCTGATAAGAATACGGCATGCCCGGGTGTTAGTGTTTCCAGTGAGGACCCTGAGTGTAGTGAGGATGCGAAGAAGAAAAAAATTACTCGGACAGTCTGTTTCCCTGATGCCGAGCACATTGTCACCCAATATTTCGAGCCCGCGAATCCTTGGCACGACGGTAAGTCCTCAATTTTGGCACAACATCAACTCATTGTTTCAATTCTCAATGAAGTTATTTCACAGTTAACATTTCCTTATTCTACTGCTGAATAAAGACCTTTGTTGTTTTCCATTTACACTCGACTTCTTAAGCTTAAAATAATGCCTAAAAACTAAATTTCTCGCTTTTAACAAATCCAAATTCAATTTATGAATTCACAATATTTTCTGTTCAGAAATGTAGAATCCAATTAGATACCTAATAATATTTAGACTTGCATCAAAAATAATATGTAAAAAAAGTAACTAAATAACACCTTATCACATATTATATCAGTGGCTTTTTCTTAAGAAAATGTAAAATTTTGTCTTATTATTTATTCCGTGGGAATTTCCAAAAATCCTATGTGACCATTATCTTCAGCTTAAATAAATCCCACTGTTGGGCAATGGGCACAGGCCTCTCATAATAAGAGGGCATATAGGCCTCTATGATATTTGGGGTACTTGTTTGACAAATTTTTAGGTGTTAAGCTCATCTCAACTTATTTTAATACAGTCAGCATTAGTTATATTGTTGCAAGCAAAGTAGTCAAATATATAACCCAAAGACAAAGCTTTGCTCCAATATATCTGGACACTTTCCCCGCAACTATATTCTTATTGATGCTGCCTGTACAAATTCAAAGGCAGACAAATTTCGTTTTGAGTTTGTAATGCCAGAATTCATGTCAAAGGATCGATATTACAATTTATGTAATGATAAAATAATAAATATTTTGATTATTGTAAATGCTATGGTAACCAAATTTATAGGTGTCGATGAAAATAAAAATAACATAATATACATAGCAGCATATAATTTAGCCCAGTCTATAAAATAAACAAATAAATAAAATTACCTATATATTGCATATATAAAAGGGCTACATGTTTTGCCATTGAGTATATTAATATTCAAGTGGCTCATTATATCTATTGATAAATCCAATTTCCAAATTTCTTCCATGCTGGCCTGGGAATAAAGAAAAAACATAGACTTTACCAGTTGCTTTTCTTCCCGCGCATATGGTAAAAGCCCATGGTGGGAATGGGCGAAAGTCTTAGGAATCATTTTATAGGCAATGCGGCTAGCAACCCATCACTATTTTGATTCTCTTTCCACCTATACACCCTTAATCATGCTAAACATGGCCTTAAGGTTGTGTTACCTTAGGCTCTGTCTACCCCGTAAGGGATAAAGAAGTGATATATGTATGTATGTATAAATCCAAAAAACGCTTCATCTAAATTTGAAAAATTAAACAACCAAAATTTTGCTTTGTTTTTCTTTTACTTATAATAATAATAATATAGCCCTTATATTCCAAATTTGCTACAATTTCAACACATGTTGTTGTCACTTTTGTGTTCGTAAATATCGCGAATTTGGCTTGCCTATTGGAATAGGCCTCCAGCTCTTTCCATTGAGCTCTGTCTTCTGCTACTCTGGTCCAGTAAGGTACCAAGTTCTTATACTTAGCAAGCTTTAAAGAGTTTGCCAATGAATCAAATTATTAGGCTGTATTATACCTACTTGTATTACTTGGAGTCGAAAATCCGTTCCATTACCTGGGAGTATTTGTTAGTTGATTTAGGTAATTAAAAAGGTAGCCAAAACAAACATTGTACTCATCAGTAGTCTCAAAGTATGCAAAGTTTGTATTTGAATGATGGAATCAAAATAAATAATAAAAACATTTGTTCCCTAAGTAGGCCTTGTTTTGTGCGAATGTCTGGTTATTCACTGCCAGTGCTTGGGAAAGACCCTATTACTGACCTTTTGTGTTTATTAATTATGAGCTGTTGCCAGCCATTTTATCAGCACAGAATGAAATATAGTCTTGATTAGTCAGGGACAATGTAGCATTCTAATAGTTAAAGAATTTTTAAAATTGGTCCTGTAGTTTTTGGGTTTACTTGTTACAAACAAAATTATAAAAATACAATAATACAAATGTTTTCTCATTATAATATTTATTAATTATTCTATCATAATTAATTCTAGCGTGCAACTATGTGACTAAGCCAGCCCCATCGGATGTCTCTTGGGATCTGAACATCTTAAAAATTATTAATCTGTACTGGCCTAATGATTTCAGCTAAAGCTTCTCAAGCAGAGAACTGGCTTTGATCTTGGGCTTTTTCAGATTTGTGTTAAATTATTATTTCATGTAAAGAATGAAACCTAATTCTTTTCAAGAATTCTTCTTTTTAAGGTGCACAAAGTATTGGATGATAATGAACAAATCCGGCTTATGGGTAATCCGGCCCTGGGGTTGTGTAGACTATTTTGACCTCTTCAACTATTTTCCAACTTCTGATGCTAACTGTCCAAAATTTCTAAAAATTATGGAAGTGGTTGTGACCATTATGTCCTCCGTGTCATGTGGTGACATCATCCGTGCTAGTCGTGTCCCTGGTAAACAAACCAGCTTGATAACTGTCAGCTGTCGACTGGTTCTTATCAGCTGTTTCGTAAATATCTAGCGGATACCTGCATGACGTTTTCTTTATTATTCAAATTCATTCAGAATTCTCGCTATGCTCAGGATTCTATTTTAGAATCCTTCGCTACATTTCAATGTGACACAAATAACTATATTATTTCATACCTAAAAGATCCAGTGTTAAGATTAAAAGTGCCTAAGGATATTGTTAGTAACATACAATAAAAACAATATTAAAGTACACGTCCAGAAACAGAAGCGCCCATGGATCATCTATAACATTTAAAACGTACTTAAATCATCTATGTACACAACAATACTGTCATCACTACATAGTATAAAACAAAGTCGCTTTCCACTGTCTGTCCCTATGTATGCTTAGATCTTTAAAACTATGCTACGGATTTTAATGCGTTTTTTTTTAATAGATAGTGATTCAATAGGTTTAAATATCTTACACTAATATTATAAAGGCGAAAGTGTAAGTTTGGATGTTTGTTGCTCTTTGTAGTTTTAGAAAATATTTAAATTGAGTTTTGTTTTTATTTAAAGATAAAAGAATGTCTCCTTTAAGTACAATGAGTCAACATAAGGATTTAAGGTAGTTTCCCTCCAGGGCCCGACTTATTTTTCAACACTGTATTGTATACGAAGGATCAATTAATACGTAGATTAGATGTAAGATACACTTGTTTTTTTCTGGGCCCTGTCAAAATTTTCTCACAGTATCCGGACCTCATTTAAAACTACTCGTCGACCAATGGTTTAAATATTGACATACATACATACATAAATCACGTTTTTATCCCTTACGGTACGGCGTAGACAGATCCCATGGTAACAAGACCTAAAGGCCACGTTTAGCATGATTCATAGCATCCCGGAAAATAACGGCGTTGTCGTGTGAACAAATTCTTTGCAGATGTCAACTAAGTAGTCAAAAAATGTTCGAGGAACTATTCCTAAAAAGTATCAGGAACTATAGAACTATGCCGCATGCGAACAGAACTTGATTTGTTTTTTGTATGCTATCTTCACATACATCTGCATTTCTTCCATGCTGGTCTGGGAGCAAAGAAAAAACATTGAATTTACCAGTTGCTTCTCTACCCGCGCAGATGGTAAACGCCCATCGAGGGAATGGGCGAAAGTCTTAGAAATCATGTTTTAGGCGATGCGGCTAGCAACCCATCACTATTTAGATTTACCTTTCCACCTATACGCCCTTAATCATGTTCATGCTAAACGTGGCCTTGAGGTTTTGTTACCTTAGGCTTTGTCTACCCCATAAGGGATAAAGACGTGATATATGTATGTACTACATCTGCTTCGTCTAAGGATTGAATCTAGGATCTCGAGCTTCGTAATCCAGTTTTCTAACCACTAGGCAATCCGGTCATTAATTTGGAAGCCCTAGTTAGTTTATAATGAATGTAATGATCACCCGTTGATTTAGAAGTAGACTGCGCGTCGCGCATTGTTGGCAAGCTTGCAAATTATGCTGCAGCGCGCGCGCAGTGAATTGGCATCTGGATTATGCGTATGTAGCGACCCCAGACAGCGCCATCTAGGCATCGACTACATAAACTGCTACGACGCATTAGTTGCTAGCGCCAGTAATGTCACAACACAATGTTCTCAATCGCGCCAGCGAAGTTTCTCAACGCGGATGCATGAGTCCAACTTCCGATTCTCTTTGTGGATGATTTTTTAGTTGATTCAATATTTTTGGAAGTTTTGGCGTTGAAAAGAAATCACGTCTATAGGTATATCCGTTACAAGGTAGACAGAACCTAAAGTAACGAGGCCTAAAGGCCACGTATAGCACGATTGTAAGTACGCGTACTTACTCGCCCGTCTGTCATCCACTTTAGGCCGTGGTCGCTTTCACCCGCCGCACGCGGCCGACAGCGGCCCGCCGCCCGCGGCGTCTGAATGGTGTGTTCGGGAATGCTCGGGAGTGGTCGTTTTCGCCCGCCGCGTGCGTTACGCCGCACGCGGCGGGCGAAAACGACCACTCCCGAGCATTCCCGAACACACCATTCAGACGCCGCGGGCGGCGGGCCGCTGTCGGCCGCGTGCGGCGGGTGAAAGCGACCACGGCCTTAGATTTTCGCTCATTCCCTAGATAGGCTTTCACCAAAATAAAACGTAAAAAATATCAAATTTTAGCCATTTAGGAAATCGGAAGTCTGACTCGCAAGGTCTACACAGAGCCACTGCACGGCTAGCATAAGATGGACTATCCATGTTTTTCTTAGTGTTCGTTCAAGAAAGAGACAGATAGTTAGTTTGTCTCTTGCGCGACACAGCTCTCGCGCGCTCTTTTACTAGCCGTGCTGGTTTAAAAGTGTCTTAAGGGCGCTGAATTAGTGGGAGCACTATTGCCTAATTGGGGAGGGGTGTTCGTGTTCATATATTTTTTAACACTCAAGATATCTTTGGTGTTTCTAATACTGAACCGAACATCAAAGCTTCTATGTTCCCAATCGCTACCTTGACGTGTAGAGTGAAAACAAAACCCAGGAACCAATTCGAGCCGTCGTTGCTTTGTTTTAATAATCACCTCAAAACCTTGCGGGCTGCCAAAACACCTCTATGAGAAAATATAGGAAAATACCGCTGTTACCACCTAAATATACGGCGTCCGCTATTCAGAAAACAATCTGTTATATGTACAAGGTCATTCGGAATTATTATGGGATAGTTCAGCATGTGAATGGCTTAGTTCGACTGAACACCTCTACAGTCGCCATCAGATATATCGTAGCGGGCGAGGTCCTCAAATATTTCGGAGCAGCCTTACATACATACATACCGTCACGCCTCTTTCCCACAGGGGTAGGCAGAGACTACTTTATTCCACTTGCTACGATCCTGACATATTTCTTTCGCTTCATCCACAGTCATCAATCTCTTCATACATGCTCGTCGGTTTCGGGAACTCCTGACCTGACCTTTATCCAAAACGTCTCCTATTTGGTCTCGGAACGTCCATCTCCGTCTAGGCCTTCCCCTCCCAACGTAACCATTCACACTCCCCATATAGATCTGTTTAGTTAGTCTACTTTCATCCATCCGCTCTACATGCCCAAACCAACTAAGCATGCTTTTTTCTATCCTAGTCACTATATCCTCTTTCACACCAGCACGTTCCCTTATCACACTGTTCCTTATTCTATATTTCAGCGATACACCTTCCATACTCCTTAACGCTCTCATTTCTACTGCATTTATTCTACCTTAGCAGCCTTAAGTTTCAATAAATTCGCCGCAGCGCCTATGACATGATTCGTAAGATTTTTGGCCCGTTCCCTCGATGGGTCATTACCATATGCGCGGGAATAGAAGCAACTGGTACATTCTATGTTATTTATATGCTCCAAGACTAGCATGGAAGGAATTATTTGACTAAGATCTAAAATGTCTTGTCTCGTGTTGGAAATCGGAACGGAAACGCGTTACTGCATATAGTCATAAAAAGAGGAGAGAGGCGCTAGATAGGTATGGGCTATTCCAACTCACGGGAAAAGTAGTCGGAAGGAGGAAAGTTGGACGAAGGAGGAAATCTTGGCTCCGTAACATCAGGGAGTGGACCGAGCTGTTCCGCCTTGTGAAGATAAGGAGAAGTACATGGAGCTAACGGTCAGCCTTCACTAGTTTGAGAGGCACTAAAAGAAGAAGGAAATGTTTGCGCGATTCTAAAATAGATTATTTAACGTTTATAAATACACCACTTGAGCCGTATCGGTGTGGAATAGGTTTTTTGGCAGATAATGGCTTATCGGAACTGGTTACCGCCAGTCTACACTCTATGAACTACAATGTCTAGCAAAAACAAGCGTCATTTTCGTTGTCATTTACATACAACTCTATCCGATATTTGTGCACGCTAGTATAATATACGTTATCACGTGAGAGGTTTAGAGCAGTGGCGTGCAGTGGGGGGTCGCCAGAGTAGGTTGCGGAAGTAAGAAGCTGGAAACCGGAGCCAGCAGGAGCACTTTGTACACAGAGCCATTGAAAACTTTCGCCGACACGACCATCAGCATCAGAAAAAAGAAAGATATTTATATGACCCTAGTTAAAAAAAGGTGATATTATATGTCCTAAAATATAACGAAATTATTTTTAGAGCAAGCTGAGCCAGAATTTTTAAGTAGCAAGTGAAAACACAAAATATTAGTTCTATACCTTCTCACCCCGTTTTACGGTAGGTACCAATACCAATATTTACAACGGTCAAACAGCTGCACAGTTAGACCTTGAAATATGCGCGACAGTGTCGACAGTGTAAACCAAATAGTAAACTATTAGAACTAGCCAACTAGGATATTATCAACAAATACCTATATCTGCGGTGGTTTTCCGTCAACAGCTGATAACATAAATCTACATAACAATTCTCGCCGTCGGCTTCATACTCAATGATTATACATACATACATTACATACTTAAATACTTATTCACGTCTCTATCCCTTACGGGGTAGAAAAAACCTCTGGTAACAAGACTTCAAAGCCACGTTCATCGTTATTGTGAGCATATAGGTGGAAAGGGGGATCAAAATATTGGTTGCTATAATAACATCATTCCTAAGATTTTGGTCATTCCCTCGATGGGCTTTTACGACCTGATCGGGAAGAGAGCAGTTGGTTTCATCCATTTTCCTATGAAATTGTCGCTAAAGTAGAACTTTCAAGCTGACATCCCCGTCTTATTGACATTATTATATTGTGATGTGCAAAGGATTTTTAACCTTAGGGTCAGGTAGACCACAATATTTGGCTGATGGTTCGCTGTATATATTTTTTTAACTCCAACAATTAACCGTTAATTTTCTCACTTTCGCTCAGCGCACAGCAGCTTCCCTCTGTTTCATCTATCCCTACCGCTACATACTCCCTGATAGAGATATGTGGATTATTTTTCCTTTCTTCCTCACCGGTAGAGATATCATTTCATATATTTCTACTAAAATCCACTGCGGTTGGGAGTTGTGGTTTTTTACAACCATCCATGCTAGCTGTGATGGTAACGAGAGTAGCAAATATTTCTAAAACAACTCCGACTGCACTTTAAAAGATAGAGAGAGAGTGCGTATAGTAAACCGATGAGCATCTTAAAGTGATTGATGAATGTGGATGAAGCGAAAGAGATATGTCAGGATCGTAGCAAGTGGTACAAAGTAGTCTCCCTCCTATGGGAAAGAGGCGTGCGTGACGGTATATATATTATGTATGTACTTTAATATTTGAAGTCTAGATAGTCAAAGTCTATTTTTTAACTAGCCTTCTGGCGTTATCTATTGAGTATCGTCACGTGCCGACTTTATCTCGTCTATCTGAGAGATTGGTAAACAACATATCTTGAACGGTTATTGGGATAACAACTTTATTTAATAAACTAACTGCTGCCCGCGACTTCGTCCGCGCAGAATTAAATATAGCATTTATGACACTCAGAAATAATGTGGCTTCGTATTGGTAAAAGAATTTTCAAAATCGGTTGAGTAAATCCAGAGATTACCCCCTACGACCACACAAACGCACAAACATTACTTCTTAATGTTGTAAGGACAGAAATAGCTGGCATCCGTCGCATGGAACTTTTATTTTTTTATATGTACAACAAGGAAGGTAAATGAGCTAGTGGGTCACCTGATGGTGAGTGCGCACTGCCACCCATAGATCCGCAACACTAACAGTATTGCTGATGCGTTGCCGCATAGAGGACTAAGATAGCATACCTCATGTCAGTAATTTTACCGGCTGTCTTACTCTCCTCGCCGGAACACAGCGCAAGCACTACTGCTTAATTGCAGGATTAGCAAGTAAGGCGGTGGTAGTGATCCGGACGGACCTTGCACGACCACCTGATGAAATGCTAGATTTAAAAGTGTAGAGAATTTTGAAGTTTGAAATTTTTGTTTTCCTATTTTTGCCCTATTTTAGGGGGTAATTGGGAGTGTGTAGGCGAGGCAGACAAATTGCAACAAAAATAACTTTAGCATATTCCATTCCTGCTTTAGATTGGATCGGTTCTCGTAGCTAATAGACTCCAGGATAATTATGCCCTGGTTTGTCATGTAACTCAGTCGCTCAACAATAAAGAATGGAATCGGGCAGACGACGAAAAAAAGTCAAAGCAGTAAAAATTTATAAGCAACTAGCTGTTGCCCGGGAGTTCACCTTTGTGCATATATCTAGTCTTTTTTTGTGAATCGTGCTTGTTTCTTTATATTTGTACAATAAAGCCTTTACTTACTTTGTCCGCGCACTTTAATCTGGCCCTGTCGCTAAATTCTTCTGACGGATACATACGTCATAATAACTATCTGTGTGCTAACTTTCAGCGCAACCCGCTCAGTGATTTGAGCTATGCTTTGATCGATCAGTCAGCCACTATTGCCTTTTAAATACAGATTTTTAGGGCAAATAGAAACAGCTCTAGTTTACATACGTCATACATAGAGTTATTAAATATAAGTGGTAATTACGTATATACTTGCATAGCTACACGGTGTAATTGCTTTGCGCTCAATTAAATCCTAGAGGCAGTGGTCGTCAACCTTGCTCCCTTTTGTCTCGTTTATAATTTTTTTTTAATTGTATTTCTAACCGAAACAGGCTCTTTGGCCTCGGTCTCAATTTTGTCCAAAGCCAAAATCGAAGTATAGGTCAACAAAAAACTACGCTAGGAGAGCCTGCTATGGCCAAAACGCAGCAGCTTTTTTTTGTTTGAGAATATAAACGGTTCCTATACATTTGTGGGGCAGACGATAATGCGAGTATAGTCAGCAAAGTGAAAATCCCTACTTCTCTACAAATATTACACCCCCTTGCAAAAAAATCGGGCACGGTTTTTCAAATTTTTAGGCATTAAAGCTTAGGAAGTAAGCTTCTATGCACATAAAATACAAAAACGATGGATGCCCGTTTTTTTGCAAGGGGTGTATAAATTATGCGAAAGTGACTCTGTCTGTTTATTTATTACGCTTTCACGCCTAAACCACTGAACGGATTTTAATGAAATTTGGTACAGAGGTAGTTTCAGTACCGGGAAAGGACATGGGAAGTTTGTCCTGGGAAATCGCAAAGTTCAAGCGGGATAACGATAAGCGCATTATTCGCAGATGGAGACGCGGGTAACAGCTAGCAAATGATAAAAATGAGGTTTGCAAAGAATAATTTATTGTATTAGACGACCTTGTGTCATTCGATGGTATGTCTGGTAGTCGATCCCTGCGTATCAAGCGCTCGCGCAGCTCAGACTGCGCGGCGGCATGAGCTGCTCCGCCGACCTCGAGTCGGACTCACTCGGGCTCATTAATGATACTAAAAACTAGCAAACTACTCCAGCCCTTGAGTATACTAGCTCTGTATTCTATTTCTTCTAACATTTATTTAATTTTCGTAAGTATAACGGGGCCCGTGGCAAATTTATCAGATTGGGATCCACAGGGTCTCATAAAATTGTTAGTACCTCATGTTATAGGCGATGCGGCTAGCAACCCACTATTTTGATTCCCCTTTACACCTATACGCCCAGAATCGTGCTAAACGTGGCCTTTAGGTCTTGTTACCTTAGGCTCTGCCACCCCATAAGGTATAAAGACGTGATTTATGTATATATACTAGCTATTGGTCGCGACTTCTGCAAAGAATTCGTTTACCGCTATCCCGCGGAACTACGGTAAAAAGGGTCCTATGTGTAATCCAGACTATCTATGTTCCAAATTTCATCCATATCAGATCTGTGGAGTATACTATTGTTAACGTATAGTGTAAGTGCATACATATACTAGTACATATAATGCAGTGTATCTCTGTTTCCAAGTTAGTATTAAAAGATACTTCTAACTAAGAGGTTGTGTATTTGTCCGTTGCGATTCCCCCTTCGTCTCACCTCTCCTCAGCCGTTCTGGTGTATAAGAGTAACAAACATTCATACAGCCATACATGCTCACAAATTTTCGCCTTTTATGTAACTAGGATGTATTTAAACCTCAGTTGCTATAACATTAAATTAAAAATTAAAAAACCCCAAGCAATTATGTAAATAAAAAAAAACGGTTTTATTGCAAAAATGCCTTACACCATTTTGGTAAACCGACTGCTGGACCGATTTCTACCAAACATGGCTAATAAATAACCACCGCAAGGAAACTGGCTATTGAATGAAAAAACCGCATCGAAATCGGTCCACGATGCCTGAGACGTCTACACACACACACACACGCACGCACATATAAATGTATTTAATATAAGTAGAATTTAAGTATTCTTACTGTATTTTATTTTGAAAAAATGACGTCCTGCCAAGTTTCTTGCGGCGCATTCTTCTTGGCAATGATGGTCTTTCCGAATGCGCTGGTAGTTTCAAAAAGACATGTAAAAGAGCCCTTGGCGCCCATTTTGCAAAAATACATTTTTTATTTTCATTTTCATATCTTCGTCAGGACCATAACACCCCTCTTTGCGTCGGAGGTTAAAAAACGGAACCAACGGAACGTAGAATAATGCGTCAATTAATATCTACGGCTTAACGACTCTATTTAATTTTGCTGCACTTTGCGTAATAATTTCCATGTAACAAGCGTGTATCTGTTATGTTAACGGCGTGCATGGTGCCGTGTCAAAGTCGGATGATAATTTATTGCTGTCATTAAACAAAACTCGCCGCAATACAGATTAATTAAACTGAGCTGGTGATCTCACGTCCTGCGCGTGAGTTGCCAAGGGTAGATAAGTGTTGTTATAGTTTTATTACACAAGTGTAATTGCCGGTGAAATTGCTGGCATTGGCCCTTGTTTAACCGAGTTCAAAGATAAGGAAGTTCTATGTTTGACCGTATGTTTTTTTACGTAGTGCTGGAATATGGCAACAATGTAGTATGGATATTGGGTTCCTTTTTACCCGACTACGGCGAAGCCAAGAGGGAGAGTAATTCGACAGTTTTCTACTGCTTTTCCCAGCTAACGTGGATGAGTTTTGAATAGTACATTGTTGTAGAGGCTGGAAAGTGAGCAATAGATGGACGAGTGAGTTCGAGGGCCGAGCCGTAGGTGAGGCCCTCGAAGAGAGACGAGTCCATCTATTGCACTTTTGACCGAGACATTACATAGTGCTTTTCACGACTACTGCGAGGAAATAAAAAACATGAGCGTAAATTCAACAGTAAAGTTTCACTCTCCCGCCATATTTTACTTTTTTAAAAAAAAAAAAACGAGAGCGCTCTAGTGGCCAGTCACGCAAAGGTTTTTTTTGTTGTTATTTTATTAAGCAAAGCGCTTCAAAGTGCTTATTAAACACACCCATAATCGCTTATAGTTTTAATATGACGTGACAAGGACGGACTGACGACTCTGACTTTAAGACAGGACTTAAACATTAAAGACAAAACAATTTACGTCAGACGTGGCTGTATGGACCTAGTTTCCTTTGCCTCTCCCTGATGGGATAAACCTTGAAAAAATTTAATATGCAGCACACGACGTGTTCTGATTGGTCGATTTTGTGTAATAGCATCACAAATTGTGTTCTGATTGGTGGAATCAGGGATCAGCATGCCGATGTGATTGGACGACTTTGGTCTTTGAAACTGTCCAACAATGTTATTGTTGGCCTGTTTGAATTCATAGTTGGCCTGTTCATTCAACCTACAACTATACTTTGTTTTGGGGCCCCATTACTGACCATCTTTTGCCACATTTCCGAGCAGTGGCGTGAAAAGAGCTTTTGATGACGTCCAGCTAAATTGTTGAGCCACTTTGGAACGCGGTCATACACCTATACATAAGGCACTACCATTGCGCCAAATCACTTAATTAATGAATAAGGTGGTAAAAGCGATGAGATAGTACGAAGGAGGGGTAATTAGGTAATTGCACAATAGATCCACGAATGAGCCGAAGTGTATCCGTAAGGACCCCTATAGAACGACCGCTTAATTGAGAGAAAGGGGATCGAGAGGTGCGGGCGTTAGGCGCACTACCCGCCCGCACCTCTCTCGGTCCCCTTTGTCGTCGTACCCCGCACCCCTGTTCCGCGCAGGACTCAATTAAGCGGTCGGTCTATACCTTTAAAATTAGATTACATTAGATGCTCAACAATTATAGTCCCGAGTGTTCGTCACAGCTACAGATGTCAGATGTGTGAAGAGCCTGAAAAAAAAAACTACGATGACAGCGCGCAAACCTAGAAAAAGCTACTAAAACAAACAGTTACCGTGAAAACAGAGGTTATTGAGCGGTGCTTGACTCCCACGCACTAATTCGGACATTGCCAAGGGCAACTCTAATGAATGCCGGCGAATACTAACCGAATCTAGAAACGCACTAGTCAAGCTTTACGTAATAGTTAAATCCATTCAGGTAGTCTTGAACGACACGCAAGACCTAGAATTTAACTGAACTAACCTAAAAATGACTAGTCTGCCCGTAAATTTTGTTGACTGTACTTGTCTTCCTACACCAAGTTTCAAGTCAATCTGACAAAGCGTTGAAGATTTGCTTTCTGCGGAGACGGGCCTGGATGAGTCACCGATGCTAAATTTCACGTCAATCCGACAGCTAATAGTGGGTAAACATTGGGTTTTGGTTTGGGATGCTGTAGGTAGACAGAATTATTGATGTAGTGATATAAACGGACAATTATCATTTCAATATGTCAACAAATTGTAGTTTGGTTGGCGATGAGTCGCTGATAATTGTTATTAGTTGCGCCGCCCCGGGGCGTAAGTATCAATTTACCGCCCGCTAAGCGAGCGGATATTTCCACTTCCTGGCCAGGGGAAGACGTAGAACCGTGTTCACACGGGCGGTGATAAAGAAAGCCTCAGGTCGCATGTTCGCCCTCGCTTTTGCGTTCCTGCGATCTGAGACGTGCTTTATTTCACCACCCTCTAGGACCTAGTCTAGGTGTAAAAGGGGCGCCGTGTCTATAACGGGTCCCTGTACTGCCTGGCTAACGAGAGCGAGCGAGATAGTCCCGTCTTTTTCTAGAACGAATAGTAAGTAAAAGACGCGTACTCTTATCTCGCGTGCTCTCGTGCTAGCAGTCCTGCCTCTCTTTTGTGGCTTGCGTCTTAATCCTCGGTTGTTTTTACCCGCAGCCTGCGGCGGGTAAGAATAAGAACGACCGAGGTCTTAGTTTGGATTGAAATAAAGCCGTGGCATTCAATAAATTAGCGTAAATGCTCAGTTTTGGCCACTGTACCTGAGTACTTCGGGTAATGCGGAGTTATTTAAAGAGCCAGCACATAATTAGCGCTAATGTCGGTAACACAAATAACAGATTAGTCATGCGACACGAATTACTGTCCGCCCTCATGTCTAGCGTGCCCGTCCAAAGTTTGGGACAGCTAATTGTTTTGATTTTATGACAGGGCGCATTGCTAACTTGACTGATGAGAACTCGTGATCAGGGCTGGAAATTTAGGGAATTGTTGAGATAAGTCGTGAATTCAATCGTTTGATGAAATGGATCAATTAACATTCGATGAAATATTATTGATGAATTAGTCAGTTGGTAGTGTTGGTAAATACTGGTAGGACCTCGTGTCATCTTACTAGCTAAACCTGTGCTGCTGTCTTCCGTAGTGAAGAGTATCGCCGGTGATATTACTGACACATGAGCTACCTACACTATCTTAACCCTGAAGGGTGGTAACGCATCGGAAATCTTCTGGCGTTGCTGATTATCTACCGAGTAGCTCGTTTGGGATCCTATTTGATATCAAATAAGTTTTCATTTTTAACATACTTCCATGCTGTTCTGAGAGCAAAGAAAAAACATAAAATGTACCAGTTGCTTCTCTTCCCGTGCAGATGGTAAAAGCCCCTCGAGGGAAAGGGCGAAAATCATAGGAACCATGTTATAGGCGATGCGGCTAGCAATCCATCACTATTTTGATTCCACTTTCCACCTATACGCCCACATTCTTGCTAAGCGTAGGTCTTGTTACCTTAGGGATAAAGACGTGATTTGTGTGTGTTCATTTTTAATTACGAGCCTTTTTTGCTGACTGTACTCTTTGTTGACTACTTGCATTATCATCCATCCTACATGTGTACCAAATTTCAAGGCAATCCGTACTAGAAGTGGGTTGAATTTGACAAGATTTGACCCAAACAGGTCAAGTTAAATAAAAGCTTTAAAAAAGAATTGATAAATTTAACTGCTGCACCGCGATATAGTGAGGTCAAATCATGCAAAACAGTCACGCTCCCGTCCAATCCTATCAACTAGTCAACATTCGTAACTTTAAAAAACGCTCACCTGCGGTTCGTGTTTTTAAACAAGTTACTCATCCAGCAATTGGCTACCTCCCAGGCCTCGGCATTAATCTAATATTAACAAGTCACAGTGCATTCGGGATCTTTTTTCATAAATTAAGACAGAAACTGCCAGTATTCTCATTTGTCCATCCACTATATGACCATGACATGACATTTCACACTAAACTAGGTAGTAATCGTGGTTCAATTAACTAATGTCGTCACAGCACGAAGTCTCGCGCTTGACTTTACGCCGCCGCGGTGACTCACATTCTTATATTTTTGCGGCAAGCTCACGTGGAATGGAACGCTGCCAGAATGGAGACAACGGAATTTTCAAGTTCTCGGCTAAGTTCATTAGACTAGGTAAATATGATGAAATTTTCGTTGACAGGTTTTTTTAAGGCACCGATTTCGAAATTTCGGTCAGCAGTCCGCACAGTCTTCTTTAAAAAAAACCCACTGTATTGTGATTTTCTGTCAGTAGCCATATAGTTCCCATGGGCCGGACGCTCTTTATCTGTAAACTAGCTTTTGCCCACGACTTCGGCCGCGAATAGCTGAATTGCTCGCAACTTCAACTTTTAAGTATTTATTCCCTATCCTCCTGAAATCAGTGTTTCAAGTAATTAAAAGTAACGAAGGTAGGGGCCCCTTTGCTGCAAACATGTATGTAAATCCCATTTATCCTCTATCCCGTGGGAATTTCTATATATCCCTTCTGTAGCTGAAGTGGTTTTGGCTGTGCATTTATTAGTAAGTCAGTCACATACATCGATGATCTTATCTTTGAAGAAACACACCGTGTGCACACGCTTTCGAAGTTGTTCAGTGGTGTGTGCGCTGGGCCTACGTGGGCTCGGCATTAATCTACTATTATGCTTCTGACTGTACCTTTCGAGTGACTGTAGTCTACCTCTTTGTGTCTCCGCGCATGCGCGGTTGACGATTTCCTATCCGTGAACGGCTCGATGCACTGCTCGCAACTGACACAATGCATGCCGTGCTAGCCTGGTGATTTGACCTGTGGCTTCTCAAGTGGGTCGTGATTTCTTGGAGAAGGCTGTGCCCTGCTCTGGGGAGGTGGCGATTCAGCTTCCGTAAATAACTGTTTTGTGTTCTACACTCCATACATTTGTATTCTCTCTTTCATCATCATCAAGAGAAACTGTTTTCTTAAATAATTTGTAACGTGAAGACGGGACCGCCAGTTCGTACAGATTTATTGTAATTTTTATATGAGAAAAATGTGTCAAGCTTGGCATTAAGCCAGCGGGTAATAGCCTCTGGGCCCCGGGTAGACTAGTATTTCGTCACTACTTTGGTACATACACACAAACACACATGCATAAATTACGTCTTGACCCCTTACAGGGTAGACAGCCTAAGGCAGGGGTCGCCAAATGGCGGACCGCGGTCCGCATCCGGACCGCCGACCCATTTTTTACGGGCCGCGAGAACACAGCTACTTGCACTACTGAGTACGTAATTTAATAAAAATGAATCCCCCGAACTATCTTTGCTGACGTCAATTTGAAAAGGGTCGGGCGAGACTATGAGCTAACAAACGAGCTAAAAAATTTTCTATGAAATGTGCGGACCGCGATAGTCATTTCATTTCTTAAAACGGACCCCGAGCAAAACTAATTGGCGACCCCTGGCCTAAGGTAACAAGACCTAAAGGCCACGGTTAGTATGATTGTGGGCGTATAGGTGGAAAGGGTAATCAAAATAGCGATGGGTTTCTAGCCGCATCGCCTATAGCATGATTCCTAAGATTTTCACTCATTCTCTCGATCAAATTGCCGATCTATAACTATGTTCTGCTTTATATTATTTACTAGCTGATGCCCGAGACTTCGTCTGAAAAGAATTAGTTTATCGCTATCCCGCGGAAACTGCGATTTTCCGGGATAAAAAGTAGCCTACGTTTTAATTTAGGGTACTAGCTATCCCCGTTCTGAATTTGGTCCAAATCCATCCAGACGTTTCACCGCGGAGAAGGAACAAACATACACTCACTCACTCACTGCTTCCCTGCTGGTCTGGAAGCAAAGAAAAACATAAATTGTACCAGTACCTTCTTTTCCCGCGCAGATGGTAAAAGCCCATCGAAGGAATAGGACCAAAATCATAGGAATCATGTTATAGGATAGGCGATGCGGCTAGCAATAGCAACCCATCACTATTTTGATTACCTTTTCCATCTATACGCCCACAGTCTTGCTAAACATGGCCTAGGTCTTGTCATCTTAGGCTATGTCCACCCTGTAAGGGATAAAGACGTGATTTGTGCATGTATGTATGTATGTACATCCTCACTCACAAACGTTTAGCATTTATAATATTAGTTGGCATATGATGTCCTGGAAAAGAGCTAGATTTTTGTTACATGTCTTGAGTAAACTGTGGTGAGATCATTCATAACAATACATGGTCATATCATATGGTCAATGCAAAGTTGACGAATTACCACTAACAATTATGACATTGGTCAACACTTAGGCTTGGACTGTTTTTGTACGTGAATCATATACTGGGAAACTATTTATCATCGACTAAGGAACTTTAGGTACCTATCGCCAATCAATCAAATATTGCGGATGGCTTATTTCGGCTTCGTAGAGCGTTGTCTCTCTCTAAATTACGTGATGGCAATAGTCTCTTTCCAAAGACCGAAGCAATCTTTATGGCTGGGTGCTGTTCAGGGTCACTTAAAATTCATCCGTAATCAGTGGCGTAACTATAGGGTGGCAGGGGTGGCAAAATGTCAGGCGCCCCTAGCTCTACGGGGCCCCGAACTGGCTTGGTTCTGAGCACAGAAGGGACGCTGATGCACTTCTTTATATTGAGGAAGGAGCCCCATTTGACGAGTTTGCCGCGGGCCCCAGACGTTATAGTTACGCCACTGTCCGTAATGTTTCAGCAGGTGCTTGGGTTGATTTTGAAACTGAAAATGTGACTAAAAGTAATTTCGTCGGGGATAGTGCGATACCGCGTAACTAGCACTAGTAAATACTGCGTATCTGCACAACACCCATAGGGAAAATCCGCGTAACTGGCATTGGTTAATACCGCGTGTCTAAAAAAATGTAACCAAATGAAGATTTCCCACCAACGAACGTCGACGCTGGTCGACGTGGAGAAAAAACGTACGATTTACCAGTTGCTTGTCTTCCCGCGCAGATTGTAAAAGCCCATCGAGGGAATGCGGCTAGCAACCCATCACTATTTTTGATTTCCCTTTCCACCTATACGCCCTTAATCATGCTAAACGTGGCCTTAAGGTTTGTTATCTTAGGCTCTGTCTACCCCGTAAGGGATAAAGTCGTGATATATGTATGTATGTATGTATGAACGTAAAATCCTGATTAGATTAGAATATACCAGTTCAAACCAGTATGAAGTTGGATGTTGTGTAGATGCGCAGTATTTAATTTACCAGTGCTAGTTACGCGGTATTGCACTATCCCCGACGAAATTATCCCCATGAAGCAATCTACACCTATATCTTGCAGCATATCGTCGATTTCTTTCTCACGAGTGCATAGTATGTTCGCTTAACAGTCGGGCTTCGTATTCGCTCCATACCCCCTGGTAAACATAACATAGTATATTTGTAAACAGTGGGCGTAAAACCGTGGCCTTGACACTCGCGGAGGTCACGCTGTAAATGCCTTCCGGTGATAGCCGTAATGCTGGGCGTCCGGGGAAAGATGCGCTATCGTGCGGCTAGACTAGTGACTGTACGCTCCGGAGCGTTTCCGTTTCGATATACGCTAGCGCTTTGGTGGTGTTGAAATGTAAGCTATCTTTTTTAGGGTAGGACTTGCGGAGTCCATCTGTATCGCTGCTTTGTCAATCGTGTTTTGCGGTGTTCAGGTGTAAACAGAGAATTTAGTGTACATTTTTTGTTGCGACAAACATCTTGAATTTAAAAATTAAAATGGAGTTTACATAAAAACATATCTTCCAGCGTGTTAGTGAAGAGTTAGTGTGATATGACATCGCCCTGACGCACTCAACGGCGTAGATTAATATGTTCAGTCTGGTTGTTCTTACGGTCTTCTTCTTTTTTTAAATATGGCCCCATCGATCGATGCGATGATTTCGCCAATGTCAAAGTAATAAATACAGTATTCAAAAATCTTGTGACAAAAATGTCGGCAACGTTGTACGGTAGAATACAGGTTAAAGACCCTCTCTCCCCCTGTCGAGCTCTTAGCCAACGGATAATGAAATGATATCCCTCAGAGACCGCCAGGAATTCATTAACCGATACCCAGGGTCCACCGGACCAAGCACTGCTTATCTTTTCGGACGGATCCAAAAACGAACCGCAGTTCTTGATCACACGCGGAGGTAACCCTTGGACGGTCATTGTTGCGGCTTCATAGAGGCATTTCAAGTTCTTAACACCTCGATGTGTCGCCAATCGATTTGGCATTGTTGCATGAAAGTCCAGAATGAACCAGGACGTCTAGCACGAGAGCGTACAAGAGTCTATAAAGAGACGGGTAGTCTGATACGCACGTGTTATACTTAATATTGCCTTAATATGTATTTGTACTAGTTCATTTTTATAACACACGCGACGCGATCCTCGCGCGCTTTCGTGCTAGCCGCGCTGTTTTCGTCAGTGTCAAAAGCCTTCTCATAATTCGCTAAGCATTGTCAATACTATCGTGATACTGGTATGTCAATATAGGATCGTGTATTTCATAACAACCGGATTAGCTGCGATACGAATCGATATTTCATGATATGCATGGATCACACTATAATATTGACCTCTAATACATGCCATACAAATTGGGGATCTTTATCGCTTCGCTCTGTGAAGGCGCACTGTGCTGCGGGCCTGGCTTCTTTTTTCGACCGTCAGCTTATCGTATTACATCATCGGGTGATTATAATACAATATGGCGGCTCCTTTGATACTTGAGCAACGCTTTCTTGCGGCTTACTGATAAATTATTTTAAGATCCACATACGTATGTATACTTATCTTATGGTAGGAATGTTGTTAGGTACTCGTTAATAACATGAGACCACTGTACAATGACACATTCTTCCTGTCTGCTCCTTGTGTGGGTAATGTCACTACATCGACATTGGCGAAAGGCACCTTGCTAAAATACGGCATTAAAAAAATTTTGATTTTAGCGGTTAGGCTATTTTTTATTTAATTTTTCGCAAAAAAATATGGAAATTTAGGGATTTTAGGGTCATATCATATTGATAGAATTATTATCGCTCAGCAACGAAAGAATGCTCTAGAAAAAACTCTCTAACAGCGAAAGAACTCGACAGGTCCTGCTCGCTTGGTCTGAGGCTTTTCTTAACCTTTTTCAGCCACGTATCCTTAAGAAATGAGGTCCTGTCCTGAAAAGTATAAGAAAGTATACTAACCGAGATCTCCACGGAACGGACGTTTAGACGGTGGGAGCACCTTCGTTGGCATTCCGTTGGCTCGTACACAGCGGTTCGCTTCGTCCTTTCTAATGCGAACTGCCAGGGAGTGGGATTTGCTCTCATCGTCCTCTTCCGGACAGATACAACCTAGGGCTCTTCAAGGCCTGAGTTTATAGGCTGTTGCTGAGACAGTGAGCTTCACCGTCGGTTTCATCCAGACTTTCCATTAGGCGTGAAAGAAGCCCAGTCAGCCCTACATAAAAAAAACTCTATTTTCCTCTACTTGATGATGTCATCAATGTATACGTCATGTCATGATCAAGAACTATGGTTCGCGTGACTTCAAACACTAAGAGGAAAATTCGCAATCGTGATCATCTAACGCTCGTTTCCTACATGTTTCTGAGAACTAACATGGTATGCCAATTAAACCATGCAGTAACATAGTTTTGTTGTGCTAGAGCGTGGTTTTCAATACAAGGTCTCTTATAGTGCATTACACCCCGAGGGTAAATTTCTAAATGTCACTGAAAATTAGAACACAGAAAAATCCGAAAAGTAAAGCTATGGCCGGGAATCGAACCCGGATCCTCGTCATTCCGTGACGCGTGCTATACCCCTACACCACCCATAGCAGGTGGGTAGTCTTCGAATTTTTCTACCTTCGAATTTGGAACGACACAATGGCATATGACGTTTGGGAGATAGTCATTTGGTCTTTGGTAATTTTTGAAATTGAATTACCGCGAGGTATTATACATTATAAAAGGCAGGGTAAGGCTGCTCTACTTATATTATCTACACATACTTTCACGTCACCAAGTTGTGTGTAGCCACAGCGACCCTGAAGAGATTTTCCGCGCAAGTGGGTGATGTCACTAATCCCCTTGCATAAATAGACCGCTAACGGCCAATGGGCACGCAGCAAGGGAATATGTATTTATAGTATATTATGACACCACACATTAAAGGGAAAAGTTTCTGTTGCTGACTACTTTTTGTTGACTGTACTTGGATTGTCATCCGTTCTACATATGTGTACCAAATTTCAAGTCAATCGGACCAACCGTTGAAGAGTTCCACTACCATATATTGTACTAGCTGTTGCCCGCAACTTCGTCTGCATAGAATTCGTTTATCGCTATCCCGCAGAAATCACGCAATCCGTTCTTAGAGGTTGCCCACGTCATAGTAGCATTATGCATGCAAAGTCTCAGCCCGATCGGTTTAAAATTGACAAAGTTTCATACAAACTTTCATCCCCTATTTTATCCCCTTGGGGGTAGAATTGAAAAAATCCTTTCTTAGCGGATGCCTACGTCATAACATCTACCTGTATGCCAAATTTCAGCCCGATCCGTCCAGTGGTTTGGGCTGTGCGTTGATAGCTCACTATGTCAGTCAGTCAGTCAGTCACCTTTGAGTTATTATATTTAGATTGTACAAATTTTCAGCTCAATTGGCTTAAGGTACATATCTGCTTCATAATTGAGTCGCAATATTCCTCCCGGACAAACATACTTGCATGCCATACATACATACATTGCAAATTAATAAAAAGCTTATAATGGAAAAGGTCTGTCATAGGTCAACCACGGCCCTATTTTTGAATGCACATCGCTTGAAAGTGCTCTGTGTAGCTAAAAAACTACCCTGGATGGAGGCCTACTGACGGAATGTATGTATGTATGTATAACTCTTTATTGTACATAAAACACAAGAAAAAGATGAATACAGGATAACACACATGCACAAAGGCGAACTTATCCCTAAAAGGGATCTCTCTCTTCTAGTTAACCTTTGAACGATTGACAGGACATAAGTAATGATAAGGAATGATCATACTAAACTTGGTATCTCACGACATTTTGTAAAAATTATACTATACTAGCTGGTGCCCGCGACTTCGTCTTTAAAGAATTCGTCTATCGCTATCCCGCGGAGACTGAAATTTTCCGGGATAAAAAGTAGCCTGTGTTTTAATCTAGGGTACCATAACACATAAATTACGTCTTTATATCTTACGGTGTAGACAGAGCCTAAGGTATCAAGATCTTAAGGTCACATTTAGCATGATTGTAGGCGTACACATAGGTGGAAAAGGTAATCAAATTAGAGGGGTTTACAATTATACTATGATTATTATTATTATATTTCAATTTTATATGAACTTGGGACGACTTGTTTGTTTACAAGAGAGTTAAAATGGATATAAAAGAAAGTCGTGTTAGTTACACTATTTATAACTCAAGAATGGCTGAACCGATTTAGCGGAAAATTGGTGGGGAGGTAGCTTAGAACCGGGAGACGGTAATATAATACTTTTTTTCTAGTATCTTTAAATGGATATCTGAAAACTGATTATTAGACCTTGCGAAATTCCCGTGGGATAAGAAAATAAAAATAACCATTATATGATTTGCAACTTAAAACAGATCCTTGGTATTTGGCAGACATATTCCTTGAAGATCAAAGAGCAGCACTCAGACAGGATTTCGTAAATTTTCTACGTTATAATAGGACGGGATAGGAAATAATGCCCTAATATTATTATTATTATTATTATATTATATAAAGAGTTATACATACATACATACATACATACATACAATATTTGAAAGAATTAGTGGATGAAGGTGGTAGGTCACTTTGACGTTATCTGCGCGGATGAAGTCGCGGGCAAAAGCTATTATGTATATATGGGCTATAAGCTATAACAAAAGATATTCCCGTGAGTAGGTCAGCGTGAGTGACATCATCCCGCATTGCAACGACGGGGTTATAGACCGAGAGGCGCCTGCAAAATGCGTTGTCATAGATAAACAAACTATAGAGAGCTTTGCTATAAAATTGAGGTCACTGCGAGCGTTTATATCTGAAAAGTAGGTAATAAAAGTTTGTAAAGCGCAGTTAACAATTCTCAGTTGAGATTTGAGATATTGTTTAAGACGGTAACAGGCGCCAATGAGCGTGAACAGTGCTAACTATTCACACACTGTTGGTGTGCCTGTTTTTACGACGTGGTGCACATCTGAACTCATACTTAAAAAAAAACACTAAAATACAATAAAAATCCATGTGTTATAATTTTTAGCATCGTTTAGGAGTATAGTGTTTTGTTTGTTAATCACATGAATACGGACACAAATCACGTCTTTATCCCTTGCGGGCTCGACAGAGCCTGGGGTAACAAGACCTCAAGGCCACGTTTATCGTGATTGTGGGCGTAAAGGTGGAATGGGGAATCAAAATAGTGATGGGTTGCCAGCCGCATCGCCTATAACATGATCCTTAAGAGCAAGCCTTAAATAAGCCTTAAATAAATAAATTGCTTCTGTGGGTTTACCGTTAAGCGTAAAGTATAAGTACTGGCACATGAGATAGGTATTTTATCTTAGCTCTCAAGGTTAGCTAAACCTAATTAACAAGCATTCTAGTGTCGCGGGTGTCCATAAGTGGCTCACTTGCTGGTTAAGAAAAAAAAACTCATCTGTGGCCATTTATTGTAATGATTTGGCGAAGCGTTTGTTTTCACGGTTGGATCTTGGGCTAGGGCGTCGTGATGTCTGGCATATGCGTGTGGTCAAGGAGAAATTCGATACGATCGGCTACGTTCCAGCTTCTATGCAGTTATTTGTGTTTCTAACCTCGACAGTTATACTTATTACTAGATTCTGCCAGCGACTTCGTCTGCGTACAATTGTACATTATAAACCTTCCTCTTGAATCACTATCTATTTAAAAAAACCGCATCAAATTCCGTTGCGCAGTTATAAAGATTTCAACGTGCATAGGGACAGACAGACAGACAGACAGAAAGCGACTTTGTTTTATACTAAACTATTTTACACAGAGAGAGAGAGAGAGAGAGAGAGAGAGAGAAAGACATATACACGCACGCACGAACGCACGCACGCACACACTTTGACGTCAAACTTATCTATACTAATATTATAAAGGGGATGAATTTGATTGTTTGTTTGTATGTTTGCATTGAATAGGCTCCGAAACTACTGGACCGATTTCAAAAATTCTTTTGCCGTTAGAAAGCTACATTATCACTGAGTGACATAGGCTACTTTTTACCGCGAGAAAATACCCTATTCCTACGGGAAAATTAATTTATCGCGGGCGAAGCTGCGGACGGAAGGCTAGTAACTTATAACTATAATTCATCCACGTCGAGGGTTAAGAACAGAGACGATTAGTGACCTATTACATGTCTTTTTTGGATGCATTCGGCAGACATGGCGGGCCCAATCCGATTTAATGTTAATGATATTATTTTGCAAATTGCAGTCCCTCCAACGACGCGTGCGCAGCTGGCGGCGGAGTACTTGGAGTCATGTCGGAGGCATGTTACGCCGCCCATCGACTCTGTGCTGCAGCAGATACGGGTAAGAATGAAGGCTTACCGGATACGGCACGGTCTACCCAGTCTAGTCTCGTCGCCCGCCAGATAAGAATAAGAAAACTTTATTAGCTGATACAGAAACACAAACAGAATATTACACGTGGATACTTATTCCAACCAGCCAAATGGCCGCCACACAGCTATGTGTCACGATAAGATCCAAAAAGATGGATGGATGGCAAAAGATGGATTGCCTATCTTTTTCTTACTGGTCGTTCTAGAACAGTGGTTCTTAACCTTTCAGACATGAGGGACCATTTGACAAAATTTCTGTCTTGCTATGGACCACCTAGTAACTACATAATATCTAGCGTATGGCTTCTATCGGCCCCAATGGACGGAATTGCACCTTCACGCGTTGTGTCTGGTTGTCACTTATTTAATTATTTATTAGATTGGCCCTGCGGACCACTTTGGATGTGTCCAGGGACCACTAGTGGTCCGCGGACCACCGGTTAAGAACCACTGTTCTAGAATGAGACCGGTAGAGTATCTGGCGCGCGACGCGACTCTCGCGTGCTCTCGTGCTAGCCGGACAGCCATGTGCGAATTATAATACGAGCTCGTGTTTATTTTTTATCCGTCTGCTACATACTATTAATGGTTCGAGAATTTTACGTCCCGATTTTTGTATTAATTTTTACGGTTAACCATAACGAAAATCAGAACACATGGATAAAACCGAAAAGTAAAGCTACGGCCGGGAATCGAACCTGGATTCTCATCAATACGTGATGCGAGCTTTACAGTAGTTGTGTAAATATAGGCATGTATTAGACAGTCAATGTTAGCGTAAGCAAAAAAGAGGGGGGGTTATAAGTTTGACGCCGATATCTGTGAGTGTGTGTTTGTGTGTATCGGCATCGTAGCTGCGTAGTTCAAGTGGATGGACCGATTTCGATGCGGTTCTTTTTAATCCGAAAGCCAGATTCCTGGCGGTGGTCCTTCGCCATGTTTAGTAAAAATCAATACGGCTCTTGGAATAGTATCAGCAGTTTTTCAAAATGATCTAATTCATTTTGGCATAAAATTCAATAATGGCTATTCGATTAATGCGTGGGGTTTTTTTTTTAATTTTTAACGTAATGTCATTGCGATGTTTTTCCCACCTATGGTTATGTCATGTTAACCGAATAGATTTTTTATCTATCTATCTGAATCAACTCAGGAGCTACCGGAGGGCGTGATAGGCGGCGGCGCGCGCGCGGTGCGCCTCACGCTCGCGTCGTGCTCGCTGCTCGGCTCGGCGCCGTGCGACGCGCTCGAGGCGGTCATGCACCGCGCGCAGTTCCGCCGCGTCGAGCTGGAGTGCGTCGAGATCGACGACGAGGGCGCGGTGAGTGCTCACACCATATTATAATATCGAAATAGCATTTATTTCACCTCTAGAGTTGTCAGTGTAAATGTCACAGCCATACCTTCCTTACTGAAACAGACTTTAATAAAGATATTGCTTACGAGTTTGGTACCTCGTATAGGGGGTATGTGGGAAGCTAGGGTGAAATTCTTGAAAATTACGACAGCACAGTTATTCTCCATGCTAACTTTACTTTCTACCAGTCTCTATAGTCTCTCACCCCCTGTTCTCGCTCTCTCTCTCTCTGTCTATCTACTCTAGCGATCTACTATCACACTTCAAAGAATCTTCTTTTTTCCAGGAGGCTCTATTCGATATGATTGAGTACTACGAGAGTGCGGTAGTGGTTTCAATCTCGGGCCCGCGGGACTTCGGCATCCGGGGGTGGCAGGCGGCTTCTAGGATGATCAAGAAGGTACTTTAATATTCTACATCATTATCATCATCATCGTCATCATCTTCAGCCTGTTTTAAGTCTCTCCTAAGCGAAGTCTAAGCAACAGCTAGTGTAAAATACATTGATGTGAATGGCGTCAAAAGGGCGTTTTTATTTACACGTCTCGATTTGTATCAATTTGTGTTTAAACGTTGCCTTTTCTTGATTCCAGAGCGCGGAGCTTTCAGAGCTAGAAGTGTCAGACGCCCCTATAGAGAGCACGCACATGCCTGTTCTTGCGCGCGCACTACGCCCGCATTCGTGCCGCCTGCGCGCGCTCTGTCTGCAACGCGCCTCGCTCAAGGGCGAACCGTTGCTGTGTCTAGGTGGGTTACAATATACTTTCCTGGCATATTATACGCTGCCGTGAAAAGCACGCATGTCCAAAAAAACTTTTTTTTTACATTTCTGGATTGAATCTATGTATCATATTATTCTTAAATCCTACCTTTTGAATTAGGACGGCATTACAGAAGTTCCCTAATCCCATTGATTTCAAAGCAAATCATGGAAAACTCCATTCGGGATAGAATTTGACAGAAGAAAAAATGGTTCCTTAAGCCAGGGATACACTAGGAGACAAATGTGCCATGCCACGACATTCGGCCTGACATATCTGGTGACATCGCGCGACTTACAGCGCTTCTAGTTTCTTTATGTGTTTGACAGTTGCCGTGTTCTGAATCGGAATAAACATTAATGAAAAATAACGTTGTTACGATCGAGAGCAAGTGCGACAGCTGCATTGAGGATCATTCTGTCCAAACCACTCGCTCTCATCCCCAATAATATACTTTTTCATTCATGTTTATTCGAAACAACGCAACTGTCAAACACGTTCAGAAACTAGAAGCACTGTATGTTACAGCGACACACGTGTGGCGCGATGTTGCCTGACATGTCGTGTGAAGTCCGGCAACGTTGCGCCACTTCACCCTTCACCAATATTTTATAACTGCGAGTGCATATACTATGTGACTGGTATGAAGTTGTACACTGACTCCAAGGTGGAATATTTCGTGTGCTAAATATGCGTATTTTTTTTGTATGGCTCAAATTTTGTTAGTGATACTTGATCCACTTCTAGTGGTTGGATTGCCTTGAAATTTGGCACACATATGTAGTATGGATGACAATGCAAGTGCAGTCAACAAAAAGTATGTACTAAAAAATATTTTTTAACAAAAACTTTATCCGTTTGTTTTCAGTGATAGCCCTCAAAGTGAACCGGTCCGTGCGCGAGCTCCGGCTGTGCGACAACAAGCTGTCGTGCGCGGACGCCGCGCAGCTGGCCGCGCTGCTGCGGCTCAACACGCGGATACAGCTGCTCGACCTGTCCAACAACCAGATACAGGCGAGTGTTGCTGTAGCCAGCATATACTAGACAACAAACTGTCGTGCGCGGACTCCGCGCAGCTGGCCGCGCTGCTGCGGCTCAACACGCGGATACAGCTGCTCGACCTGTCCAACAACCAGATACAGGCGAGTGTTGCTGTAGCCAGCATATACTAGACAACAAACTGTCGTGCGCGGACTCCGCGCAGCTGGCCGCGCTGCTGCGGCTCAACACGCGGATACAGCTGCTCGACCTGTCCAACAACCAGATACAGGCGAGTGTTGCTGTAGCCAGCATATACTAGACAACAAACTGTCGTGCGCGGACTCCGCGCAGCTGGCCGCGCTGCTGCGGCTCAACACGCGGATACAGCTGCTCGACCTGTCCAACAACCAGATACAGGCGAGTGTTGCTGTAGCCAGCATATACTAGACAACAAACTGTCGTGCGCGGACTCCGCGCAGCTGGCCGCGCTGCTGCGGCTCAACACGCGGATACAGCTGCTCGACCTGTCCAACAACCAGATACAGGCGAGTGTTGCTGTAGCCAGCATATACTAGACAACAAACTGTCGTGCGCGGACTCCGCGCAGCTGGCCGCGCTGCTGCGGCTCAACACGCGGATACAGCTGCTCGACCTGTCCAACAACCAGATACAGGCGAGTGTTGCTGTAGCCAGCATATACTAGACAACAAACTGTCGTGCGCGGACTCCGCGCAGCTGGCCGCGCTGCTGCGGCTCAACACGCGGATACAGCTGCTCGACCTGTCCAACAACCAGATACAGGCGAGTGTTGCTGTAGCCAGCATATACTAGACAACAAACTGTCGTGCGCGGACTCCGCGCAGCTGGCCGCGCTGCTGCGGCTCAACACGCGGATACAGCTGCTCGACCTGTCCAACAACCAGATACAGGCGAGTGTTGCTGTAGCCAGCATATACTAGACAACAAACTGTCGTGCGCGGACTCCGCGCAGCTGGCCGCGCTGCTGCGGCTCAACACGCGGATACAGCTGCTCGACCTGTCCAACAACCAGATACAGGCGAGTGTTGCTGTAGCCAGCATATACTAGACAACAAACTGTCGTGCGCGGACTCCGCGCAGCTGGCCGCGCTGCTGCGGCTCAACACGCGGATACAGCTGCTCGACCTGTCCAACAACCAGATACAGGCGAGTGTTGCTGTAGCCAGCATATACTAGACAACAAACTGTCGTGCGCGGACTCCGCGCAGCTGGCCGCGCTGCTGCGGCTCAACACGCGGATACAGCTGCTCGACCTGTCCAACAACCAGATACAGGCGAGTGTTGCTGTAGCCAGCATATACTAGACAACAAACTGTCGTGCGCGGACTCCGCGCAGCTGGCCGCGCTGCTGCGGCTCAACACGCGGATACAGCTGCTCGACCTGTCCAACAACCAGATACAGGCGAGTGTTGCTGTAGCCAGCATATACTAGACAACAAACTGTCGTGCGCGGACTCCGCGCAGCTGGCCGCGCTGCTGCGGCTCAACACGCGGATACAGCTGCTCGACCTGTCCAACAACCAGATACAGGCGAGTGTTGCTGTAGCCAGCATATACTAGACAACAAACTGTCGTGCGCGGACTCCGCGCAGCTGGCCGCGCTGCTGCGGCTCAACACGCGGATACAGCTGCTCGACCTGTCCAACAACCAGATACAGGCGAGTGTTGCTGTAGCCAGCATATACTAGACAACAAACTGTCGTGCGCGGACTCCGCGCAGCTGGCCGCGCTGCTGCGGCTCAACACGCGGATACAGCTGCTCGACCTGTCCAACAACCAGATACAGGCGAGTGTTGCTGTAGCCAGCATATACTAGACAACAAACTGTCGTGCGCGGACTCCGCGCAGCTGGCCGCGCTGCTGCGGCTCAACACGCGGATACAGCTGCTCGACCTGTCCAACAACCAGATACAGGCGAGTGTTGCTGTAGCCAGCATATACTAGACAACAAACTGTCGTGCGCGGACTCCGCGCAGCTGGCCGCGCTGCTGCGGCTCAACACGCGGATACAGCTGCTCGACCTGTCCAACAACCAGATACAGGCGAGTGTTGCTGTAGCCAGCATATACTAGACAACAAACTGTCGTGCGCGGACTCCGCGCAGCTGGCCGCGCTGCTGCGGCTCAACACGCGGATACAGCTGCTCGACCTGTCCAACAACCAGATACAGGCGAGTGTTGCTGTAGCCAGCATATACTAGACAACAAACTGTCGTGCGCGGACTCCGCGCAGCTGGCCGCGCTGCTGCGGCTCAACACGCGGATACAGCTGCTCGACCTGTCCAACAACCAGATACAGGCGAGTGTTGCTGTAGCCAGCATATACTAGACAACAAACTGTCGTGCGCGGACTCCGCGCAGCTGGCCGCGCTGCTGCGGCTCAACACGCGGATACAGCTGCTCGACCTGTCCAACAACCAGATACAGGCGAGTGTTGCTGTAGCCAGCATATACTAGACAACAAACTGTCGTGCGCGGACTCCGCGCAGCTGGCCGCGCTGCTGCGGCTCAACACGCGGATACAGCTGCTCGACCTGTCCAACAACCAGATACAGGCGAGTGTTGCTGTAGCCAGCATATACTAGACAACAAACTGTCGTGCGCGGACTCCGCGCAGCTGGCCGCGCTGCTGCGGCTCAACACGCGGATACAGCTGCTCGACCTGTCCAACAACCAGATACAGGCGAGTGTTGCTGTAGCCAGCATATACTAGACAACAAACTGTCGTGCGCGGACTCCGCGCAGCTGGCCGCGCTGCTGCGGCTCAACACGCGGATACAGCTGCTCGACCTGTCCAACAACCAGATACAGGCGAGTGTTGCTGTAGCCAGCATATACTAGACAACAAACTGTCGTGCGCGGACTCCGCGCAGCTGGCCGCGCTGCTGCGGCTCAACACGCGGATACAGCTGCTCGACCTGTCCAACAACCAGATACAGGCGAGTGTTGCTGTAGCCAGCATATACTAGACAACAAACTGTCGTGCGCGGACTCCGCGCAGCTGGCCGCGCTGCTGCGGCTCAACACGCGGATACAGCTGCTCGACCTGTCCAACAACCAGATACAGGCGAGTGTTGCTGTAGCCAGCATATACTAGACAACAAACTGTCGTGCGCGGACTCCGCGCAGCTGGCCGCGCTGCTGCGGCTCAACACGCGGATACAGCTGCTCGACCTGTCCAACAACCAGATACAGGCGAGTGTTGCTGTAGCCAGCATATACTAGACAACAAACTGTCGTGCGCGGACTCCGCGCAGCTGGCCGCGCTGCTGCGGCTCAACACGCGGATACAGCTGCTCGACCTGTCCAACAACCAGATACAGGCGAGTGTTGCTGTAGCCAGCATATACTAGACAACAAACTGTCGTGCGCGGACTCCGCGCAGCTGGCCGCGCTGCTGCGGCTCAACACGCGGATACAGCTGCTCGACCTGTCCAACAACCAGATACAGGCGAGTGTTGCTGTAGCCAGCATAATAGGTACTAGACAACAAACGGGTCGTGACCGTAACCGAAAATATTCGGAAAATTATTCGATTTAGGGTATTAAAATTGCGTTCTTAATTTTAATTTAATAACTGGTAAAAGGGAATGATAGTGGGAAATTATAGCAGAGGAGAATCTATACATTTTAATTATTAATTACGTCAGCTGATGCTAACTATGTGCGCCGCCATATTGGCCCGGGCTGCTCTGCCGAGCGCCTGTCACTTTATCCCCTCTCCGCGGCCGCCTGTAATGGGACATGCGATAGATGGGCGAAAAAAATTGGGCGATGGCAAAAAAGGTTTACTTTAAAGATATTTTCAGTACAATGAAATATTTAAATCAACTAAAGGAACGTTGGCATGACCGGTACTGACATTTTATAGTACCGTACATGGGTTAACTTTTCATAAATGCATCATTTGATAAACTTTTATTTTATACTAAAACATTGACTTTTGGAAAACTTACAAAACAAGCCTAACCTAACCTAATGAGAGCCACGCCTAGAGGTTTTCGATTTTTAAAAAAGTTTACAGTTTATCAGATATTAAACGTTTGTCAAATGATGAGTTTGTTAATTTTTTTATACATGACGTACGCGCATGTTTCCCTCTTGTTCTTCGTAGCTAACCCAGTTTGATAACTGGCATTCTACTAGGAATGCCATTCGTAAGCTGTGTGCTGTAGGGATACCATCTCTTGTCAGGCTTATAATTCATAATTCATTTATTGCATAGTAATCATGTCGTACATTAGGTCTTACATAGTATAATAATTAGATACAAGACATGAACCCTGTTAGGGCACATCAATTTATACATAAGTTTAATAGGCATTGAAATGAAAAATTATTTTATAAAACTACACTATCAAATTATCACATTATTATCATTATTAAAGTCAAAGTAAATTGGTTGATTCTTATTTCATATACATACTTTATTGTACCTATCTTAACAAATTAATTGAATTTATTTCTTTACTGAATTACAATTATAAGCTTTATGCGATCAATTCTCTTAACTTTCGTCGCTTTATAACGATGTGTTTGTGACAGGACGCGGGCGTGGGGCACATAGCGGACGCGCTGGTGGAGCAGGCTGCGCAGACGCCGCCCTCGCCGGGCAGCTCGCCGCTCTCCCCGCACCACTGCCCAAGTAAGCACCGGATACACTCGCCAACCTGCATCCCACTGCTGGGCACATAGCGGACGCGCTGGTGGAGCAGGCTGCGCAGACGCCGCCCTCGCCGGGCAGCTCGCCGCTCTCCCCGCACCACTGCCCAAGTAAGCACCGGATACACTCGCCAACCTGCATCCCACTGCTGGGCACATAGCGGACGCGCTGGTGGAGCAGGCTGCGCAGACGCCGCCCTCGCCGGGCAGCTCGCCGCTCTCCCCGCACCACTGCCCAAGTAAGCACCGGATACACTCGCCAACCTGCATCCCACTGCTGGGCACATAGCGGACGCGCTGGTGGAGCAGGCTGCGCAGACGCCGCCCTCGCCGGGCAGCTCGCCGCTCTCCCCGCACCACTGCCCAAGTAAGCACCGGATACACTCGCCAACCTGCATCCCACTGCTGGGCACATGCATCTCAATACAATACAATAACTCTTTATTGAACACCACATATAACAACCAAAACAGAAAAAGTTATACAGAATATTACAAAGTAACAATAGGCGGCCTTATCGCTACAGAGCGATCTCTACCAGGCAACCATAATGGACTGGAGAACAGAACAGATCTGAGCAGGTGGTGCAATTCAGAATATATATTAATACACTAAGTACTGAAATACGTAATATATTATACATGAAACACACATTTACAATAAACGGAGATATAAATAGACACATACACACATACCTAAAAAAGCCAGCTACAAGATTCATGCACAAGATGACAGATAGTGCTCAATTTGCCTCACTTTCACAAAAAACTTTATTGAAACCGACTGTTTATTGTTTGCAGTTATGAGTGGGTACGACTCGCGCGGGCTGGCCTTCCTGGTGTTGTGGAACAACCAGTTGACAAGGAACTGCGCACACAACCTCGGTCGGATGGTGGTGAGTGTGTCTTTGTATTATAGAGCAAGAGTCCACGACGGCCAGACCTTCGTTATTTTATAAAAGCTGAAAGTTTTTCTGTTTATGTCTCCAACACAGGTAAGAACGACCCGCGACTATAGAGTTTCGAATGTGGTTACTTGGGCAGGTAACAGGTAGTCAAGTTGTATAAAATAGTACCTTAAATTGATTCATTTGTTTATTTTATGACGGTAGAGGCGTTTTGCACCTCCACTGAACTTAAATTATTTTTATTGTTTTTTTTTTCTCTTTCTTCTCATACTTTGTTTTACTTTGACTAGTAGAGACTTTATACATCTCTATTATAGACTAATATAATTTAAGGTCCGGGGACCTTGTACATCCCTTTTATAAATGTTAAATACATTTACATAAATACAATACATTAAAAACCTCAAATTCACTTAAAAACTAAAGTCAAAATACATGTCTTTTTTTTTAACTACCAGCGCATTCGGAAATACCACCATTTCCAAAAAGAATGCGCCGCGAGAAACTTGGCATAAAGTAATTTTTTTTTTCAAAATAAAATACATTAAGCTACTACAATACTTCAATTCTACTTAAGTAATTTAAAACTACTAATTTACATTTATAAAAAGATCTAATTTATGTTAGAAGCGTTGGTTCTATTTTCATAAACAAATGAAGCATATTTTTGATTCCAGCGCGCTTCCAAGTCGTTGTGCGTGTTGAACGTGGGCCGCAACGCCATCGGCAGCTCCGCCATCCGAGCGCTGCTGGGGTCCGGGGCTCTGCTGTCGCTCGGGCTCCAGGGCGCGCGGCTGACGCCCGACGCCGCGCCGCTGCTGCAGGCCGCGCTCGCCACCGACACTCAGCTGCAGGTGACACTAACCCCCTTATTCATAAACGCTCTATAGCAGGGGTCGGGCGCCCTGCTGTCGCTCGGGCTCCAGGGCGCGCGGCTGACGCCCGACGCCGCGCCGCTGCTGCAGGCCGCGCTCGCCACCGACACTCAGCTGCAGGTGACACTAACCCCCTTATTCATAAACGCTCTATAGCAGGGGTCGGGCGCCCTGCTGTCGCTCGGGCTCCAGGGCGCGCGGCTGACGCCCGACGCCGCGCCGCTGCTGCAGGCCGCGCTCGCCACCGACACTCAGCTGCAGGTGACACTAACCCCCTTATTCATAAACGCTCTATAGCAGGGGTCGGGCGCCCTGCTGTCGCTCGGGCTCCAGGGCGCGCGGCTGACGCCCGACGCCGCGCCGCTGCTGCAGGCCGCGCTCGCCACCGACACTCAGCTGCAGGTGACACTAACCCCCTTATTCATAAACGCTCTATAGCAGGGGTCGGGCGCCCTGCTGTCGCTCGGGCTCCAGGGCGCGCGGCTGACGCCCGACGCCGCGCCGCTGCTGCAGGCCGCGCTCGCCACCGACACTCAGCTGCAGGTGACACTAACCCCCTTATTCATAAACGCTCTATAGCAGGGGTCGGGCGCCCTGCTGTCGCTCGGGCTCCAGGGCGCGCGGCTGACGCCCGACGCCGCGCCGCTGCTGCAGGCCGCGCTCGCCACCGACACTCAGCTGCAGGTGA
This sequence comes from Pandemis corylana, assembly GCA_949127965.1. NCBI lineage: Eukaryota > Metazoa > Arthropoda > Insecta > Lepidoptera > Tortricidae > Pandemis > Pandemis corylana. Next base: position 2,996,471 of record OX421878.1, on the reverse strand, counting down.
CACTAACCCCCTTATTCATAAACGCTCTATAGCAGGGGTCGGGCGCCCTGCTGTCGCTCGGGCTCCAGGGCGCGCGGCTGACGCCCGACGCCGCGCCGCTGCTGCAGGCCGCGCTCGCCACCGACACTCAGCTGCAGGTGACACTAACCCCCTTATTCATAAACGCTCTATAGCAGGGGTCGGGCGCCCTGCTGTCGCTCGGGCTCCAGGGCGCGCGGCTGACGCCCGACGCCGCGCCGCTGCTGCAGGCCGCGCTCGCCACCGACACTCAGCTGCAGGTGACACAAACCCCCTTATTCATAAACGCTCTATAGCAGTGGTTCCTAACCTGGGAGTAATTACCCCCGCAGTAAAACGGAGATTCTAGGGTTACCCACGGGATGGCACGAAATAGTATTAAAATAGCAATAAACAAAATAATAGTACGGTTAACTCCGAGATTTATATATTACTTTACTTACTAGTTACCTAAACGTGCAATTTCTTACATAATAAACATATTTTCGTTCGAATTTTTGTGGTTTTAATTATTTTAAATTAGCTAGGGGTAAACTCAATTCCAATACTTGTTCACAGGGGTAGTGACATTGAAAAGGTTAGGAACCACTGCACTATAGGCTTCTGCTATATTAGCAATCGTTTGTCCTGTATAACTCTTTATCACTATCACTACACAGTATAAAACAAAGTCGATTTCTCTGTCCCTATGACCCTATGTCCCTATGTATGCTTATATCTTCAAAACCATACAACGGATTTTGATGCGGTTTTTTTTAATAGATAGAGTAATTCAAGAGGAAGGTTTTTATGTATAATTCTACGCAGACAAAGTCGCGGGCAGAAGCTAGTTGTACATAAAACACAAGAATTCCCTTGATGGGCTTTTGCTATCTGCGCGGGACGAGAAGCAACTGGTACATTCTATGTTTTTCCTTCGCTCCCAGACCGGCATGGAAGCAAAAAAATATTTTTGCAAATTGGCCGCCAAGGGCTCTTTTACATGTCTTTTTTGAAACTACCAGCGCATTCGGAAAGTTCATTATTGCTAAGAAGAATGCGCCGCAAGAAACTTGGCAGAAAGTAATTTTTTTTTCAAAATAAAATACATTATTACTTAAATTAAATACATTCATAAAAAGGATGTATAAGGTCCCTGAGCCTTAAATTATATTAGTCTATAGTAGAGACGTATTAAGTCCCTACAGATAGCTGACACTTGTGATCAGGGGGCGTTCAAGTATTACGTAACATAATTTTATCGTAAAACGTTACGATGCGTTACAGAGGCGGGGAGGGGGGGGGGGGGGGGGGGGGTGTCTTTCTTACAACACGTTGCGTAACGTTTTCTTTTTTTTAATAAAAAAATATGGAATAAAACTGCCAAGTTAACAAACTACGCATGTATTGCGGGTTAAACATCTGTTGTGTTATTTAATATTATTACCGCCAAGGCTTTCTTGTACTTTCTTAGACTTTCTTGTGCTTTGCGAAACATAAATTTTGACACTTTTGGGTAAAAATGGTCACTTGAGTGTTACGTAACGTTTAGAGGGGGAGGGGGGGGGGCACAGAAAAACGTTACGGCGCATTACAAGGGGGGGAGGGAGGTTCAAAAATCTTCAATAATTGCGTTACGTAATACTTGAACGCTCCCTAACTGGCACGTAACAGTGAGTAGTGAAACATGCCCCAAATAAAAAATACCTGTTCTTTATGTAAACTTTTCCTATAGTTCACATAAAATAAAACATTAGACACACATCAAGTAATTATTTATTGAGGGTAAACGCTATAACAACTGAATAGGTGTACAAAAGGTTGCTCTATAACAGTAATAAGTTAGTAATCGCTAGGATATAACACATGAACGCCAAGTTTAGGGGTTTAATCAAGTCAGTAAATAGTACAGCTCAATGTAACTTTTAACAGAATCGGTTGCAGAACATTTAAGGAAAACAAATATCTTAAATTACTCGCAAGTTAGAAGTGATAAAAAGGAACGATACCGAACAACATCCACAGCGTCCGTGGGTACCAACTAAAACTAAGTGGCCGCTTCGAAGTCTTGAAAAAACTGTTCGGTCCCGCGTCGTAACAACGTCTTTTAAATCCTCGCATCGGAAACGGTCAGCGGCTGGAGACGGAAGTGATGCCGCGATGACAGCGTTCTTTCGTGATGGCGCTCGTAACGCTTAGTTCAGAGTCTCGCCGATAGATGTCGCCAACACGGCCATGCTGCAGTTGTGCCTGCCCCAGGCACTCCACGAGTCTGGAAAATGCTGTCAGCAAAAACAAACAGTTAGCATACATAATATATATAACATAAACTGTGTTATCTATGACCTGCCAGAAATTTAGCAAATATTTATACATGTCTCTGCAATCACCACACTTAGCTGCCAGAGTGTCTTTCTAGCACCTTCTGTTCCGTTATCTGAACTGTCTGTGCCCGTGACCACCCTTTCAGGCTAAGTTGTTTCTGGCTCATTGTCTTAGTAAAATAAAATATTTGCCAAATAATATACACCTACATAATAAAACATTACATATTGTCTAACAAATAAAATCGCTCAAACAGACTACAGCATTTTACCAAGGCTCGCGTAAACAACATGAAAACAACAAAATATTACTGAAAAGTTTGATTGAATCATAATTATTTACCTCGCCAACACTGCTACTTAATTATTCAGACTCCCAGTTGTCGATCCGGATCCAGGGCTTCATATTCTCTGCTGCGGCTGTCCCAGTGTACCGTTTGCTGCTACGTTCGGCGCCTCGAACATCTGCTATTTGATACCTGTCTTTTCCCAAAAGCCCTGTCACTCTAAACGGCCCCTTGTAGACTGGCAGTAGTTTAGTGCTACGCCCATCATTTGTCTGGCTCTGAATTTTAATAAGGACTAGATCACCATCTTGGTACTGTATGGCTGTCTTACGTATCTTATCGAAACGTTCTTTCTGTTGCATGGAGCTGGACTTTATATTTTCATCAACCACGTTACGCAGTTGTGTGACGTCTATTTGGTGGCTATTGTCATCGGTTGGTGCTAGACTATCAGCATCAGTTCTCAACCGATAACCAAAAAAACTTCGCTTGGGACGGCTTTAATAGTTTTCTGAAACGTGCTGTTAAGACCTTGCTGTAACATTTTTATGCACTGATCCCAATTATCGTCTGATAGATCGGCCCCCATTGCTCTCATAGCTTGCAAAATAGTTTTATTAAAAATTTCTACCTGCCCATTCGACCTTGGCATTCCCGTTGCGACTGTGTGCAGTCGTATATTTTTACTAACACAGTACTGTTTAAAGCTATGTGACGTGAAACAAGATCCAGCGTCTGTAATGAACCTTTGGGGATTACCAAAGATTTTTGATAAATTATCTAATTCGACAATTACGCTAGCGGTATCGGTGTTGGGCACAGCAGAAATAAACACAAATTTTGTGAACGAGTCTACCATTACCAAAATATACTTTTTATTGTCCCTAGTTTTTACAAAAGGTCCTACATGGTCTAGGTGTAGTGTGTGAAAAGGCTGGGCGTGTTTAGGTAATGGATGTAGCTCGCCTTCCTTTGCACCAGTTTTATTTTTATTATATATGCAGTTAAGACAGTTTCCTATATATTTCTTAACCGTACGCCGTATTTTCGGAAACCAAAATTTGTCTTTAATCCGCTCGACTGTCTTATCAGTTGCGAAGTGCCCAAGGTCGTCATGGTTTGCTTTAATTATTTGCCAGATGCACTGTTTAGGTACGACCCATCGACGACCTTGAGTTGTTCGCCTATAAACTTTCCCGCCTAATAGCTCGTAATTCAAAAAAATTTCTTTATTAGCGTCGGCCTCTCCTGTCTCTAGAATTCTCATTATTTTAGCTATCTCAGGGTCCTGCACTTGCACCGAAAGCAACCAATCAGCTTCCGTTATAGAAAGAATAAGCTCAGACTCAGACTTTTCCCCAGATTGCACAGGGTTGCGACTAAGTGCATCGACATGCTGCATTCGCATACCATCTCTATGCACTATGTCAAATGAAAACTCTTGGGTAGACAGTACCCACCGTGCAATGCGGGGAATTATCTCCTTTTTAGTTAATGCAAAACGGACAGCATTGCAGTCAGTCACAATTTTAAAGACGGTACCTAACAAATACAGTCTAAACTTTTGCAGAGAAGCGATTATGGCCAATAACTCAAGTTCGAATGAATGATATTTTTTTTCATCTACCGTCGTTTGACGACTGTAAAAATGGATTGGTTTTTCGCCTTCCTCAGTCACTTGCATGAGAATACTAGCAATTCCGTCTCGGCTCGCATCTGTATACAGTATGCATTCATTCTTTGGATTGTAAATTGTCAAAATATTATCAGAAGTCAAGGCGTTTTTAAGGGTGTCGAAAGCTTTCTGTTGACTACAAGTCCAAGACCAAGTACTATCCTTCTTCAACAGTTTTGTGAGAGGGCTGGATAAAAGGGCGCAATCTCGTATAAATTTACGAAAATAACTAATTAGGCCTAAGAACTGGCGTAACTGATGCACTGTTGTTGGCTGTGGGAAATTTTGAACTGCCTCAACTTTAGTTTTACTTGGCATTATAGCACTATCCTTCACTTTATAGCCCAGAAAGTCAATTTCAGTTTTAAGAAAATGGCATTTCTTTAGATTTAATGTTAAGCCATTTTCTTTAAACAACTTTAAGACCTGTTCTAAAATCTCGATATTTTCCTCAGCCGTTTCACTTACTATCAAAACGTCATCTAAGTAGACTATTATCTTTCCAAAACGTAAATTTCCTAACGTTTTATTCATCATATTTTGAAAGCACGAGGGCCCGTTTGATAACCCGAACGGAAGTCTTAAAAATTCATAATGGCCGTCTTCCGTTATGAATGCCGTTTTATGAATGTCTTTTTCACACATTTTAATTTGGTAGTAACCACTTTTTAAATCTAAGCTTGTAAAGTACTTACAACCTTGAAGCCTATCTATAAGATCCTCGATTCTAGGCATAGGATACTTATTTTTAACTGTTATTTTATTCAGGGCCCTGTAGTCAACACATAACCTCTTTTCGCCGTTCTTTTTATCCACGAGCAATACAGGACTAGCGTAGGCGGAATTGCTTTCCTTAATAATGCCACTATCCAGTAACTCGTCTACCATCTCGCGTATAATGTTCCTATCCGAATGTGAACTTCGATACGGCCTAAATTGAATGGGCTTTGTCTCAGTCAAGTCTATATCCATTTCGTGATTATTTACTTTTCCTAGCTCCTTTATATTACTCGCGACGCATTCACTGTATTTTTGAAAAAGCTGTATCAATTCGCTGTGATGTGAATGAGTGTTTATTTGAGATTCAGTTATTGTATGACAAAAGTTTTCATACGCTTTTTGGTAGTTGAAGGTAAGCGCATCGCCGATACGAGAATACATTATGTCGGATCGCTCAGTAACATTGCGTCCGATCAAAACATCACAACCCGATATTTCATCTATTACGTACATTTCTACATTCGTTAAATTAACATAATCCAATTTTAAATTGACCGTGACGCCCTTCGAAACGATTTTACAACTATCCTTTGAAAATCCTTGCAAAGTCACCGGTGACCGTAATGTATAACAATTTAAGGAGTACTTCTCAACTAGAGATTCACTAATGAGCGAACAGCTACTTCCGGTATCAATGAATGCGTCGTGTTCAAAGTCGTTAATTACCACTTTTTTCAAAAATTTATTTTTATACTCTGAACTATTGACGCACTTTGTCTCCTGTTTTTCGGGTTTAGAGTTCTTTTTGCTAAAACAAGAAGCTTCAGTGTGCCCCCTTTTGCCACAGAAGTCACATTTTATATCACATTGATGCCGTTTATGGGGCCCGCCACAAGAGAAACATTTAATGGGTTTACGCATTTGAGACTGGGCATTATTTGCCGAATCCGATACCTGAACACCAGGAGACAAAGAACTCTGCGATAAATTTGACTGAGACGGTATTACCCTATTCCGAACCTCCGCTTGTTTACTCGCACTACTGCTAGGCGCATTGTTTTTCTGATTCGTTTTACCTTTATACTTGCGGCTATGCAAAAAACTAGCCAGCGCAGCGCATGAATTGAAACTACCCGCATCTATGGAAGTACTAATTGTACCGTCACCTAAATTACCTATGATAATTGACACTATATCACTTTCTGAAAAATTTAATGACAATTTGTCAATTTTACACTTTTGATCGAAGAAGAAATCATAAAGCGACTGGTCTTCGTCGGGTTTCCTGTCTACAATCTCCCTTAGGCACTCAAACATATTACGTTTAATTTGAAACGTATTGGAGATTTTCCTACTCCAGGTTTGCCACTTCCACCGAGTCCATCTATCACCGGTTCGCAACAGCGAGTCATACCACACCTTAGCAGACCCCTTAAGTTTATTTAGGGCCTGATATCTGGTCATTCTATCGCTCCACGCAAATGTTTTTGTATATGATTCGATAATATTCAGCCAGGCGTCCACATTATCTTTGACTGGGTCGAATTCTGGTATCATGTTATTCAAGGAAATAGCATTTGATGTACTCACAAACTCGCGTTCAGCGTCAGGTACCTCTCTCCTTGGCCTGCGCCGCGGCGGAGACGGCGTCCTTGAGCTCGAGGACGAACTGGACGATGATGATGATCGAGTGCGCTTGCGTCTCGAGCGTGAACTCATTTTCACTTCTGATGTAAACTTTTCCTATAGTTCACATAAAATAAAACATTAGACACACATCAAGTAATTATTTATTGAGGGTAAACGCTATAACAACTGAATAGGTGTACAAAAGGTTGCTCTATAACAGTAATAAGTTAGTAATCGCTAGGATATAACACATGCACGCCAAGTTTAGGGGTTTAATCAAGTCAGTAAATAGTACAGCTCAATGTAACTTTTAACAGAATCGGTTGCAGAACATTTAAGGAAAACAAATATCTTAAATTACTCGCAAGTTAGAAGTGATAAAAAGGAACGATACCGAACAACATCCACAGCGTCCGTGGGTACCAACTAAAACTAAGTGGCCGCTTCGAAGTCTTGAAAAAACTGTTCGGTCCCGCGTCGTAACAACGTCTTTTAAATCCTCGCATCGGAAACGGTCAGCGGCTGGAGACGGAAGTGATGCCGCGATGACAGCGTTCTTTCGTGATGGCGCTCGTAACGCTTAGTTCAGAGTCTCGCCGATAGATGTCGCCAACATTTACTTTTTGATAAAATGTAACATTCTTCTTTAATTGTAATGTAATTTCTTGATTCATTTGATAGTACCTATCATTTGAAAAACAGCGCCTTCTCTCGTCCCTGGTGAGCAGTAGATGTTCCATGGGAGTTTGTAATTGTGTCGTACAGACACATCATTCAAACAGATGACGCTTAGCGACAAAAATTCGCATAGTAACAAAAGGTCACGTGACAGTTAGTAACAGGTAGAAAAAATCGGAGACTACCTGCTATGGGTGGTGTAGGGGTATAGCACGCGTCACGGAATGACGAGGACCCGGGTTCGATTCCCGGCCATAGCTTTACTTTTCGGATTTTTCTATATGTTCTAATTTTCACTGACATTTAGAAATTTAAAATGTAACAGTTGGAGTGAACAGAACTTTGTTCAATGAACGAAGTGCAGTCTTCATGTGCTGTGTTGATCTTGCAGAGGATAGACCTGCGCGACAACAGGCTGGGCGTGGAGGGCTTGCAGGCCATCATCAACGCGATGGAGACCAACAAGACCCTCACGCAGATCGACTTGGACGACCCCTCGGTACGTACTCATAATTTTCGAAAGCACATGTGTGAAAATACCACTCGGAAAGCGGTGAAAAATCTGTGCTGAATTCGAAATACGAGTAGCTTAGAAGAGGCTCACGGCTCTCATTCAAATCAAATCTTGTGAACTAGTAAAAAAATTGATTAGAGCTGTAGTTTTGAAGATATAAACAGATTTATGAGTCATTTTCAAAAAAATGTACATAGTTGAGGGCTTAATCACAACAAAAATTAATTGATTTCTTTGTCTTACGACCGTTTCACCTTTATTACATTACAATAAGGATGAAAAAGTCGTAACACAAAGGAATCAATTAACTTTTGTTTTAATTAAGGCCCTTACCTATGTACAGTCAAGTGTAATAATATGTATGTAGTCAAAGTTTCAAAAATAAGTTACTATACGCTCTTACATCGGCGTAATAAGGTCGCGGGACATATTTTTGAGGAGTTCTTATCGATACTTATTTTTGCACTTGACCGTACATGTGTTTTGAAAACGACTCTTATACCACTTTCGAGTGATGTGCTTTCAATGATCGGCGCCCAGCTCGCCGCAAACACAGATGCGGACATAGAATAGAGCGTTTGTGAATAAGGGGATTAGATTCGACAAATAATGCCACATTCGAACTAACTCGATCCTCTTGCTCTCCGCAGAGACGTTGGCTCCCTTTGCGTGTTTTATAAGTTCTACAACGGGGAATGCTCTGAGGAACTCTTTGACCTCATTCCAGCTGCGGGGTTCCATTACAAATCCACCCGTCGTAAGCGCTCATTCCATCGACATCATGTTGATGAATGGCAGTCGTCGACGGTGCGGTTTAATCGATCTTTTTTGCCACGAACTTGCAAAATCTGGAACGAGCTTCCCGCTGAGGTCTTCCCATCGAGTTACGACCTGGGTGCCTTTAAGAGGCGAGTGTACAATTTTCTGGAGGGCCGACAACGCGCTGGCATCGCGTAAAGCGCTGCGGGTGTCTATGGACAGTGGTGATCATTTACCATCAGGTGACCCACTAGTTCGTTTGTCTGGCCTCTCTAACATAAAAAAACCGGTCAAGTGCGAGTCGGACTCGCGCATCGAGGGTTCCGTATCATTATCTATAAATATCTAAAACCAGTGTAAGCAGAGCCCTGTTCCAAAGCAAAATGTACGCAGTGTGGGGTTACTTTATATTGGTCACTGCTATATACAGACATACATACACATTTACGGTTTTCGCAATTATTCTTTAATCTGTGCTATAAGACCTACCTTCATACCAAATTTCAAGATTCTGCGTTCACGGGAACTACCTTGTAGGTTTTGATTCCCTTGAGAGTTGAAAATTTGCGGAAATTTGCGGCATAAACGGCTGTATCTTTTGATTGCGTTGGCTTAGAAGTTTGATTTTTTCACAGCTTCAAGGGACAGTAGACCTGAGTAATTGATATAAATTTCAGCTTCATACCTCCACGCGTTACTGAGAAAAAGGGTCTTGACAGACGGACGGACGGACGGACAGACGGACAACAAAGTGATCCTATAAGGGTTCCGTTTTTTCCTTTTGAGGTACGGAACCCTAAAAAGCGCGGCCGAATAATTTTGTCAGTAAAACTTTATCATATTATCCGTTTCTGTTGCAGGAGTCGACGAGTTTGCTGGGCGAGGACAGTGGCGCGGCGACTGTCGCGCGTCTGACGCGGGTGGTGCGCTCGCACTGCCGGCGCAACGAGCCCGACGCGGCGTCGCCGGAGCGCCGCGTGCACAGGAAGATCAGCCTCACCTGCCACACCACCTGCCTCGCCAGGGTCTGTACCGTGCACTATATTACAAAATTCGAAAATTCCCCACGCATTAATCGGATCGAGGCATTGATTAATCTAGATAACATACATACATGTCCACAAATCACGTCTTTATCCTTTACGGGGTAGACAGAGCCTAACGTGGCAAGACTTATAGGCCACGTTTAGCAAGATTGTGGGCGTAAAAGTGGATAAAGGAATCAAAATAGTGATGAGTTGCTAGCCGCATCGCCTGTAACACGATTCCTATGATTTTCGCCAATTGGCATTGTTCATTTTTTTTAGTATGCTCCAATTCGAAAACCATTTCGAGGAAAACCATCAATTATCCGATTTATCTTGTCCGATTTCAAAAATACTTTATGATTGCAGATATTTTTGTAAAAGTACTTTGAACCTTTGTTTGACCGAACGACCGGGTTTTTAGACAGAATCCAGCATCGAATGTTTGCCACAAAAATGAAAAAAAAAGTTTGGCTACGGCAACTGTCACGTGTCACTGTCAAATCTACAAAACCATAGACAAAGCCGTTTTTTTTATAGCCAGCCGAACGAAGGCGATTGGGATTCTGTCTAAATTCACGAATTATCAAACAGCGAAAAAATATTTATTATTAATTAACAAAGCTACTTAAAAGCATAATATTCAAATTAGTTGCTTGAAATAGTCCATTTTATCAAAAAAAGGTGTTAAAAGCACAGCTTAAAAAAAATGAACAATGCCAATTCCCTCGATGGGCTTTTACCATCTGCGCGGGAAGAGAAGCAACACTGGTACATTGTATGTTTTTTCTTTGCTCCCAGACCAGCATAGAAATTTATAAATTGAGATCGAGATAATAAACAAATTATTCAATTTTGGTGCAAAAATGCTCGATTTTGGATAAGTGCTGATATTTTTCAAACTGTTGGATCGTTTTTACCGAGCACGGTTAAGAACCACCGCAAGGAAACTGGCTTTAAAATGAATAAAATCGCATCGGAATCGCTCCATTTCTTGAGAGGGAGCGTTCAAGTATTACGTAACGCAATTATTGAAGATTTTTGACCCTCCCTCCCCCCCCCCTTGTAACGCGCCGTAACGTTTTTCTGTAACCCCCCCCCCCCCCTCCCCCTCTAAACGTTACGTAACACTCAAGTGACCATTTTTATCCAATTGGCAGTTTTAATTCCATATTTTTTTATTAAAAAAAACAAAACGTTACGAACGTGTTGTAAGAAAGACCCCCCTCCTCCGCCTCTGTAACGCATCGTAACGTTTTACGATACCCCCCCTCCACCCTAATTGCGTTACGTAATACTTGAACGCCCCCAGAGCTACGATGCCACGATATGAAACTCATAACACCCCTTTTTTACTCATAACTTGTACGTTGCTGTAACCAAAAACGTGAGTGGACGCGGTGTGACGTCGTGTCTGTTTGTCTGTAGGTTTTGGTTAGATACGGTTACAGGTCGTAGATGGGTGGCTTAAAACTGTTTTCGTGCGTCCGGCTGGACGTGTTCTTGTACGGGTCGCATTCCTTGACCGGTTCTCGTGAAGTTTTGTGAGCCGATTCGATTAAGTTTCTGGAAAGTTTTTCAAATTGCAATTGTGCGTTGTCTGTTGCAGGGTATGGGCGTGGAGGAGGAGCGGCGCGGCGGCCGCCTGCGCTCCCCCGCGCCCTCGCCCGCCGGCAGCCCCGTGCCCAGTGCGCAGCCCTCGCGCTTCTCTGTACGTACACACTCTACCCCTACCCAATATACTCCTACCTACTGTCCACCTACTCTATCCCTACCATTGTATAACTACCCGCTATACCCCCACCCACTATCACCCTACCCACTCCTCTCTTACCCGCTATACTCCTACCCTACCCTCTCCTTCCCACTATACCTCTACCGACTTCATTCCTCCACTCTACTCCTACAAATCTACCCCTACCCAGTCCACACGTACCTAATGTACTTATGTGTGTGTGTATCAGGTGACCCGCGTGACGCCGGACCGCGCGCCGACGCCGGACCTGTCCAGCCCGTCCGGCATGCGGCCCGGGTACTCCACCCCCTCCAGGTTCAAAGTCGTGCAGGTATGCCGTCTCACTCCCACCGCCTGCCAATCGATGACTGTTTTCTAAACCACTATTATACTTGCAAGCTTTCACTTTAGCTCTCGATACTAATGCACTCTAGCGATATATTTTGTGCCGGAGAACCCTAATTCTATTCTATAGCTATATGTCACGTTATACGCGGTGAAAATTTCACTCGTATTCACCATTTCCTTTTATCACACTAAAAATGTTAAGCATTTTGAGAATAATGAAGAATAATAATTTTCACACACACACACACACACACACAGACATTAGCGCGCGCGCGAGGAGCTCTTTCGTACCTTGTTAGCATTGCTTAAGTTTAGGTCTTAACCAAATTAATTCATTAACCAAATATAAGTAATTTTTAATTTAATTGTTCGTTAACCATTTTTTCCTTTCTCTTTTTGCGCTTGTCAGTAAGTAATTTCTGCTCTGTAAAACTGAATATCCTTTGGTTATACTCCTATGGTAATTTTGACTGGTTCTCGCGATACAGGCTCGACCTAGTGCGAGAATCGCTGCTAAACTCTAGTTCTTATTTGTGTTAAGGTATCAGTTTCTGTGAATTTGTTATGGCATGTAAAGTATTTTGGAAATAAATGATTATCTTATCTTATCTTATCTTATAATATGTTTAGGTCACGGAAACACCTGTGATACAAGTACAGTCGGCGACGCCGGACGCGCCGCGGCGTTCCGCGTCGCGCTTCTCCGTGACGCGCAACATGGACAACCAGTACAACCCCGCCTACGCGCCCTCCCCGCCGCCCACGCCCATGCCCACCAAGAGCCGGCCCAGCTGCAGCCTCGGCGACGCTGACGGGGCAAGCGGGGCAGGAAACCTCAGCAAACGGCTCGATCTCACCGACAGCCCCAAAAACGCACTTGCCAGTGATAAGAAGATAGAAAAAGATAGTGGTTGTGATGGTGACGATAAAGGTGATCCGACTGCGAGCGAGGTCGGTGGTGCCGTTTGGAGTGATGATAGAGTTAGACTCGATGACGGTTTGAGCGAAATAGTGATCCGTGTAGCCGATGTTGATGCGCCGGTAGTAGGTAAGGATGAACTTGAAAAGACGAGCGAGAGTGATGTTAAATTAAGTGATGTAAATAGTGTTCCGGTTAGTGATAGAGACTGTACAAACGTGGTGAACGAGTTCCACGATAAATCTGAGGCTTTGTCCCACGACGAAGCCGTTAGTGTAATAGGTGATAATAAAATAACTAAGTCGGAGACGAAATTAGTTAAAACTAGCACGGCGGTCAGTGAGAATGAGAAAATAGATGTCAAAGTGTCCGTTACTGTTAATAAGGAATCCTTTGACACCGCCAAAGCGCGCGACCAAATCAATAATGATCATAGAAATATAGAAGTTGTTGAGAAACGCGATAAAGTCGCAATGAAGCAAATAGAAGCGATCACTGAGGACCTAGGCAATCTCATTCAAGAGATGCGCGACAGGTCCAAAACTGTCAAAGTTGTCAAAGTCAAAAGTGATTGCACGCAGACAGATGTAAATATAGATAGTAAATTAGATACGTTCGACGATGTACCTGTTATTAATCGAGATAATGTAGTTCTTAAGAAAAATAAGAGTGAATCCAGCCTGGACAGTCCCGATTTGGAAGTTTCTAGGCTCATGAACAAAAAGCTGGTCGGCAGTGCCTTCTGCGATAGTAGCTCGTCCTTGGAAATATCAGGGAGCTCTATGGAGAGTTTAAACGCGATAGACCATCAGACAGCTAAACCAATCATCATACAGGAATCAGTAGAGTCCGATTCAGAACTAGATAGGAGAAAATCCGACGTTGTTCTATCTACTGAGAGTAGTATAGAATCCACCAGCGAAGTTACCCCGGTTAACAGTGGAAATTTCTTAAACATGTCTGTGAGTTCCAATGAAAGTGTATCCCCCATTATATTTGGGAAAAATAAAAAGATACACGGTTCGCTTTCTAGTTTAGAAGCCAGCGTGAGCTCATTAGAGTCCAGACATGAAAAGGTAATGGTGACTTCAGCTGACTCTGGCATCGAATATTCGCTTCAAAATCCAACAGAGAACAAAGAGGATAATTCTTCAAACGAAGGAACTTTAACTAATAATTCTAGTTTAAAAGAAGTAAAGAAAGATGGTTTTCAACTGCAAGAAACGCTGACGTGCTCACCGAAAAGGACGTCGAGCTTGCTGGACGTACCAGCGTTGAAGACCAAAGGTCTGGATCGGATGAGAAAGATATCCTGGGTAGCCCCATCAGCTAGTTTTCATATACCACGCCCAGAGCCAGAAAAGGAATCCAAAATTCCTGGACATTTAGAGAAATTACTTAGCATCTTCCAACACCCTAGCAGTATATTTTCTAGAAGCACAGAAGACGAGAAGAAATCGACTTCCAATACTCCTCCTAGAAAAGACTCTTCTCTGACCAGCTCCTTCTGGTCGTGGGGCAGTGCGACTGAGAAAACGGAAGATAGGGAAGACAGAGATAGTCTATCAGAAGCTACGGACTCGACTCTTTCTGAAAGAGTCCAAGTCTCCTTCGTTGATGAGAGTTTCTCCAAGAAACTTGATAGCAAAACTCCTTCAACTGACACTGATAACACGCTAAGCGAGTTTCAATCATTCCCCCACGGGAACTCAGAGAGCGAGGCGGACGCCGATAAAGTTAAAGTTACCGATGAAACCACCGATGACAATTTAGTACAAAAATGTTTAGGTTTAAGCTTGAAGAGTGACGCTAGCGCCAACGGGAACAAAGACGTGGCGCGAGCGTGTGATACGGTAGATCTCAACAAACCCAACGACTTAAATAAAAATTATGATAGCAACAAGAATGCAGGAGTGACCGACAAGACAGACAAAGATGACAAAGTAGAACCAGTGAGACCGAGGTCTTTTGCGGCTGTCCTTAAAGCTTCCAGTTCGGAAAACTCATTAGAAAAACAAAGCCCAGAAACGGGGCAGCCTGTGGACAAACTACCCAGTAAAGTCATCAGAGGTATCAAAGAAAATATAAGCCCTGAGAACACGCTAACCTCGACTATGACTAAAGCTTTGGCATTTGAGTTGACCGAGAAACAAGTGAAGAACCAACCAATAGTCAACACAGTCTGGGAGACGTTAGACAATGATCCTAAGAAAGAAGAAGTCAAAGAGCTAGCGCCTATAGCCACTATAGAAGAAACATGCGACGATACACTAGAATCCACGCAACTAGATTTCATAGACGATATCAAATTTATTGATGATAAAAACGTTTTAGGCGACAGTGAACTGACACACCAAAACACGGAAGGGAAGGCAAGGGAACTGGAGCACGTTGATCTAGGCAAAGACGCCTTGTCATACCTAATTTATGAAAATCAGGACTTCGAACCCGGAGTAGAAACTTCAGTCAAAACTAAAAACGAACCTTCTCTAGCCGAAGAACTAAGAGACGCCGAAATCAAAGAACAGCTCGATCTTTCACCAGAATTAGTTATCGACGAGGCTGTAGAAGTGCCAGAGGTGTTCACTAAAGATGTTGTATGTTTGACTACATCACCAGTTATTCCTGAACGGGCCAAACTAAAGAAATCCAACTCGCTCGAAGACATTTCGCAGAGCGACGGCGAACGGAAGAAAACTATAGCGTTCAAAGTGCCGGATGTGGTGTCGACACCACGCGATATACCGGAGAGAAGAACGAAGTTGCGTGCCAGAAGCGGTTCTAGCCCTAAATCGCTACCAGAAAGCCTGAATAAGCCTTCGCCTTTGACCAAAATGGAGTCGGTACTGACTAGAAAAAAGAAAAAGGTGTCCTCCCTAGGGAAGATAGCGAGAGATTCACTTCTAGCTCTGAACATGAGCGAGGACGAAATGGCTGAATTTAGAAGGTCATACAAACTGACGTCTGTAGAAAGCTTAAGGTCGCTAGAATCGGTCTCTGAAGATGCCAATTCTCAGAGTAACTCCGTAGACTCGAGATGTAGGTCTTGCCTAAGGACGTCGCAGGAGAGTCTGATGTCGCTGGACTCGATCAACGAAGATTGCAGGTGCGGGGACGATTGTGAGAAGCCAAGTCGCTCCGGTAGATAGATCGGTTGGTACTTTAAAAGTTTTAAGCTTACGAGATATTAGGGTGTTTGCAAATTTAAATTCTACAAGCCAAGTTGATGCTGTGACCGAAAAGACGCGTGAGGTCTGCTCAGAATTTGTGGATATAGTAAACAAATCTTTTGGCCAATGTTTCTATTAGTTATCAATTAACATTGGTAGGTTATCTAAACGTAATGTGTTTGCGGTTCGTATTTTTTTTATTTAAATTATTAAGTTTTTATTGACTTATCAAATTAACATAAATTCTATATGGCTGGTTTCCATTCTTCGCAAAATCTGAGTAGACTATTCTACGTTATATTCTGAGGCAGTGGCGTAACTATACCATCTGGGGCCCGTGGCAAATTCTTTTGATGGGGCCCTATCAGTAAAAATCGTGACGTAGTACTCAGTTTAATTTTAATATTTTTGAGCTCGCGGCCGCTTGGGCCGGGGCCCTCTTGGGTCGGGGGCCCCTGGCATTTTGCCAGTCCTGCCACCCTATTGTTACGTCACTGTTCTGAGGGTGGTTAAATAAGGAATGTCTCAGACCGCGGGAGCCATAGGCGATTTCATTATCACCACCCGAGGTATGTGTACATAATTTAACGTCTCCATCTGGGCAGAAAGTGGAAATTTCCGCGTAGCGGGCGGTAAATGGCTACTTACTGCCCAGAGAGACGTAAATTAATGATTATCCCTTCACTTCTTTTAAATAAAAGTTATTGTGCATTATTGGGTCATTGGCCATCGCCCTACTGCGAAATAAACGCATACATATAAATATAGGCCGGATTCCTTTATATTTCGCGGCTTGTTGAGTTTAAATTTGTGTTGTCTAGAAACGGAATATTTTTTGTTTTCAGAGATAAGACGTGGCTCTCGTAAGCTTCGTTAGTTTGTTTTTTAAATATCGAAATTGCAAAAAAATGTGCGTTTTTTTTTCAAAATGACTACTTTATTTTGGTTTTAGCATTTGACACAGACCAAAAATGTAACTAGCGTTTAATAGTTGGTTTGAATAGAGAGACTAACGCATGATATATCTATATATTTTACTACGGATAGAAGTTATAAATAATTTTAAGACTTATCTTGCGCTGGTTATGACGCTCACCTTCAACTCGTGCATCAAGCGCCTACATTGCGGGTTTCTGTTTTACCGCTCTAGGCGTGTAATGTACTATTTTACCGGAGGCAATGCAATTTTGATATTTAGAAACTAAGATTAATTGTTAACATATTGGATCAATATTGTTGTATAATGTACAGTGCGTTTTAAAATTGGTAAATATAAGTCTATATCTTATGCGTCAGCATATATTATATGAGCAGTCGGTAGATAAATTCAGAATATATGGTGTTTTAATAGTGGTTCAATGTATCAAATTGATATGTTGGAGTATCTCAAAGTTTATTATAGGTAATAAATACTATGGAGCGTTGTGTAGGAAGCTTGGCAATATTATGTTGCTAATTATATGAGTTTCATTATTTTGATAGTTAACGTTTTAAAATGTTTGAAATTTTGTCTCGAGAATCACGAAAAAAATGATGAGAAACTCTCTTTTTCCCGAGACAGATCAACTTACTCGTAGCGTGAGCTACTAGATAAAATTCCCACGGGATAGGGATCAGTGTTTCTCATTCCGGCAATCGAGCGGAGCCGCGGGCGCGTGTTATATGTTATGATTGAGAGCGAAATTAACAAACATTTGAAACTTTAAGCATCGCAAAAGAAAGATAGATACAATTATGTAGTTGTTTCAGTTTTTGACTTTCAAAATGTTAAAAGTTGTCATGACGACCTTTTTCTGTAAGTACTTCTAAAATAGTACGACCATTTTAAGTTAGCGCATATACGTTCGAACCATTTCTCATAAAACTTCACAATAATTTCTTTGGCTGGTGAATCGTACAGTTTGACAACAAAAATAATGCTCCACGATGTACCTGCGCAGTATACCAATTTTAGTAGCGCGGGAAACTCTGGCGCTGTTATTGGTCGATCGATTTCGTACCAACAATGGCAAAATCGTGTAAGCGGGACAGAGCTAAGAATGCAAAGCAAGCAATACTCTGCCAGTTGCGCTTGCAAATAAAGTTCAATATAGATTATTTACACGTTCGGCTACAATCGGAAACTGGTCTGCGCTTCTCTGCGCAAACGAATACTGCCGATGCACATTATATTTGTTGTCAAACTGTAAGCCATTAAGACATTTGCAGCGAAAAGGTTCCACAGTTGTATGCGATACAGTTTCTTTCACTGTACCAGTACAGACGACCGAGGAATGCTTTGCCGCCCTAGGGTGTAATAAATCGTTTTAATAGAGCATATTTACATTCCGAGGGCGGTGAAATAAAGAATGTCTGAAATCGCTGGAACTTGTCGCACGAGCCTAAGGCGAGGGCAATAAACATGCGACCTGAGGCTTTCTTTATCACCGTCCGAGTCATCACCTGGTCAGGAAGTGGAGAATGTAAAACATACAAATTGCCATTGACAAAATCTGATGTAAGAACTATTAGGAAGTATCATAACATAATATATGATGACATAATATGGTATGCTAATGGCACTCGATCGACTAGTCTAGCGTATCTTCCCTCTCTGTCTCGCGCCAATTCAAATAAATTGTCATTAGTACAGTTTTTTATTTTCGTTTGTACTCATTATGACTGTAAAAAAAGGAATTGTCAATGTAGTAACTCTGACGTCGATCTGTATTGTAAAATGTCGGTTACTGCCCGCCAAGCTGGTAGTAATGTTATTTTAAAAACATGCTGAAGCGGCGATCGCTGCGCTCTGATTGGCTGACGCATTACACTATACTTCGTTTTTTTAGTGGAGAAAAAAAGGTAAACAATCTTGACACACTTTTTTATTGAAAAACACTTTGTTTAAATCGTTACAAAACATATTGCAATATTTCACGGATTTGAAATTGTAACTTGCTGTTATTTGTTTTTTTAAATTGTTTTTTTTTTATTAAAAAGACATGTCAGGATTTTTTTATCTTGACGGTAAAGCGCGGGAATGGGCGAAAATCTTAGGAATTATGTTCATCAAAATAGTGAGGCGATGCGGCTAGCAACCCATCACTATTTTGATCCCTCTTTCCACCTATACGCCCACAATCATGCTAAACGTGGCCTTTGAGTCTTGTTACCCTAGACTCTGTCTACCCCGTAAAGGATAAGGACGTGATTTATTGTATGTAAAAGACCGAAGTATAGAGTTGTGCAAGCAGATATAATCGATATCGATAATCATAATGAATGTTTAGTCATCGCGTGGCATAGCACAGGTCATTGTTATTTTTATGAAAACACCTCAATCTGTAATTAGTTAGACGGTGAAATATATGTCTAGTTTTAAACCTACTTCAAACTAACTCAAGAGTCTGGGTTTGAACCCACGACCCTCTGCTTGAGAGGCCACAGGCCAAACCGCTAGACTCAACAACCTCTTAAACAACTATTACTGTAAAATACTGCTCCTGACTGTATCTATCCTAAGGCCATTGACTTACTACCTAAAGTAAGACCAAAGATACAAGATAAATAATGTAAACACACAAACAGTTCGAATGTTGGCAACTGCGGTGCTAAGTGCTTTCCTGTATCACGAATGACGCAATGACCACTGTCATCTACGAACTGACGCCATTATTGCATGCGAGAGTTAAGGTATTTGCCCACTAACCGTCACTAGTATACCTTGCTTTGTCTTATCACTGATGTGAGACAAGGCAAGGTGTACTGGGTGTCGGTTACGTAGTATGGTGCGGTGTAGTGAGCAAATATATTTAATGATAGATAGTCGCTCGCTATCGCTATGCTCGGTAACGGTCCGATTGTTTACGTATTTTGTCTCGTCTCGTTGGTTTTACTATATATGATTTAATTTTTATATATTAGCAATAAGACTTCGAGTCTAATACAAAGACCAAATATATAAATGTAAACGTTACATAATTCTCATATAAAATTATATGGAAGCTTTCTGTGTAATTATAATCGATAAGAAAACTAAACACTACATAAATACATATACATACATGCTATATTCGATGTTTTAAGTTTAAAAAAATACAATTATAAACGTACACGCTGTAAAATAATTCTAACGCGTTCGTACGCTTAACCTTTTATAATTATCGCATTATCGGATCCGATACGATATCGGATCTTTGCGATATTCGTTAACGCCAATGGAAATGTGGCATTTTCCCGAATAGAAAGTAGCCTATTTTATTTCACTATGTGCTAAGTTCCTTGATAAAATTCAGTATGGTTCAGCTGTTTTACTGTGAAGAGGTGACAAACAGACGTAGGGCATGGAGGTACTTTCACATGGTTTATCATTTGTTAGAGAAGTTTTTACAAATCGTCGTGATGCAAAACCAATCTAGTTCAAAAAATGACATATTATAAAATATTTAATGTCAAAGGCTAAATCAGCTTCATTAGAATACATTTTGTGGGTGAGTTAGATGGTTTTGCTTCTAACACGACGAAATACAACATTTGACATACCTTTATTATCTGTATAATAACTTTTTCAAAAAGTTTTAAATCTAACATAACCTTACCTACGATATAGTACAGTACAGTTTGACAACAAATATAATGCGCATCGGCAGTATTCGTTTGCGCAGAGAAGCGCAGACCAGTTTCCGATGGTAGCCGAACGTGTAAATAATCTATATTGAACTTTATTTGTAAGCGCAACTGGCAGAGTATTGCTTGCTTTGCATTCTTAGCTCTGTCCCGCTTACACGATTTTGCCATTGTTGGTACGAAATCGATCGACCAATAACAGCGCCAGAGTTTCCCGCGCTACTAAAATTGGTCTACTGCGCAACTACATCGTGGAGCATTATTTTTGTTGTCAAACTGTACAGTCAGCTTCATATAGTATGAAACATCCAAGGTGATCAAAAAGTTCGACACACCATACTATCTCTATGGTGTAACGAACTATTTGGCCGACTTGGATGCTTCAAACCATATGACGCTGACTGTACGTACACGTACGTTAAACAAGGTTTGTTATACGTGATATATTTTCTACGAACTATAATTCGCAACAGTGGCGTGGAGTCAAGTATATCGGAAGGCAAGCCGAAGGCAACTTAACTAGCCTTTTCCTCTAATTCTGCACAATAAAAGTGCCCAACTGCCTTAAAAAGTTAAAATAGACTACAAGCCCATGGACAAAAAAAAACATGTGAAATGAACCAGCGTGAATGAAGCTTAGAAGGCTGTTACTATATCATAAAATAAATGAGCGCTATGCCGTCATTTCTGAGCGGTACGGATTTTTTTTCATACATTGAAAAAAAAACTGCACTAACTTCCGGCACCACCACTTTAAAGCGGCACCAGGTTTTTAGACATTTATTTTTAATCATCTATAAGCTATAAAAACGCCGTAAATGAATAATTAGTCTTAATTCCTCACTTGTACCTGAGAATACCATAGAATGTACCAGTTGCATCTCTTCCCGTGCAGATGGTAAAAGCCCATCGAGGGAATAGGCAACATAGGAATCATGTTATAGGCGATGAGGCTAGCAACCCATCACTATTTTGATTCCATTTTCCACCTATACGCCCTTAATCATGCTAAACGTGGCCTTAAGGTTTTGTTACCTTAGGTTCTGTCTACCCCGTAAGGGATAAAGACGTGATTTGTGTATGTATGTATGTATGTACCTGAGAAATTCCATAAATGTACCGCTCAGAAATGACGGCATAGCGCTCAGAGTTATTTTATGATATAGTAACAGCCTTCTAAGCTTCATTCACGCTGGTTCATTTCACATGTTTTTTTCCATGGGCTTGTAGTCTATAGGCAAGCCGGTGGGAATCGAGTTCTACGGACGCCTCGGCACTGGTTCGCGAATACCTCTATTGAATAAAGAAAGCCTCAGGTCGCAGGATTATCACCCTCGCCTTTATCTCGCGCGACATGTTCCTGCGATTTGAGGCATTCTTTAATTCACCACCCACGGGGCATAATGTACTGAATTAATCGTGAATCGTCAAGGCTCGGGGGCTTACCATGACGTCGTAATGCGATTCAATTCCGAACCAAAATTGGATCGCTCGCTGTCAGATCTATACAAGCAGTGTCTGTGTGTAAAATTTAGTCAATTGAATCGCTTTAAAACGTCATGGTACACTACATAGCTTGAAAAACTATTATTCTTAAAGCATAATTAGTCCGATTTTAATTATTCCCATAGATTCCGCCAGTGGCGTAACTATAGGGTGGCAGGGGTAGCAAAATGCCAGGGGCCCCTAGCTCTACGGGGCCCCGAACTGGCTTGGTTTAGAGCACAGAAGGGACGCTGATGCACTTCTTTATATTGAGGAAGCAGCACCATCTGACGAATTTGCCGCGGGCCCCAGACGTTATAGTTACGCCACTGGATTCCGCTGTTGTTTTAAATTATTTCTAAATAAAAATTACAAGAGCGTTCAAACAATTTTTAGGGTTCCGTACCCAAAGGGTAAAAATGGAACCCTATCTAGACTTCGCTGTCCGTCCGTCACCAGGCTGTATCTCATGAGAGCTAGACAGTTGAAATTTTCACAGTTGATGTATTTCTGTTGCCCCTATAAAGACAAATACTAAAAACATGATAAAATTACTATTTAAGGGGGGCTCCCATACCACAAACGTGTTTTTTTGCGGTTTTTATTAATAGCGGCAACAGCTTGAAATATTAACAGATGATTTATTTCTGTTGCCGCTAATAACAAGAAATACTAAAAACCAGAATAATGTATGGCTGTGACGTATATCAGTGACCAATATAAAGTGACCCCACACTGCGCACATTTTGCTTTGGATCAGGGCTCTGCTTACACTGGTTTATAGATCAACATGAAACTACCGTGAGACTCACATAATTACACATCAACGGATAACTCACTTATAAAAAGTCGAGTGATGCTCTACATGTTTCGGACTATTTCGTAGTCCTTCCTGGAGCGCTCGCCCTGGCGGCAGCGAAACGAACACTAAAATAGTCCGAAACATGTCGAGCATCACTCGACTTTTTATACGTGAGTTATCCGTTTATGTGTAATTATGGTTTATAGATATTTATAGATAATGGTACGGAAGCACTTGACCGGTTTTTTTTTATTCAGCCGTTTTTCGATATAATAAAAACTCGGACTAATTATGCGTTCGGAATTATGAGTTGTCGAAGTTTTTAGTGTTACCTTTGAATCTTGTTTTTATGACTTTCTTGTTCATTTTTGAGCTACTTTTTCCAAAGAAGGAATATTATTTATTTTATCCTAAGGCAATGGATATTTGGTGTTGAAATGTACCCTCTAGTTCAGAGTGCGGCGAACACCCTTTTGACGTTAACTGTACATAAATCTACTATGACTTGCTTCAAGTTACTATAACAATAACGGTGACCATCCGATTTTGATGTATGTTTCGTTTTCTGTCAAGTACCTATATGTCAAAATCGTTGTTTATGGTTATAACGAGAGACAACACACTCCGGCGCAGGATTTCATCGCGAAAATTGGTGTAAAGTTACCTCGACGTTTCGGCTGCGGTGCGGCGCCCGTGGTCACGGGTAGTCGAGGTAGTTTTTAGACTACGCGACATAGTCCCTCGTGTGACTTTACTTGTGAGTGAAAATATATTGAAGGTTTAAAAACTTGAAACTGTACATATTGTTTGGACAATGCAATTTGTATAAAGCGTTGCGCGACTTGTATATTTGTATTTGTATTGTATTTGCGAGTGTATATGTTCGGGACAATTTTTGATTGTTTACGGCGCTTAAAACGGCCCTGTATATTTGAATATTGTAAAAAATGTTGCTCCATACTTTTCTCAAATAAATGTTTGTAATATATGTATTAACATAGCTTTGTTTTATTTTGAAGTTGTTCCCGCAGGAATTATGCAATTTTCAGGGATAAAAAGTAGCCTGTGTTATTCCAGACTATAATGTGTCTGTTCCAAATTTCATCCAGATCTGTCCAGCCGTTCTGGCGTGAAAGAGTAAACATCCATGCATACTTATAAACTTTCGCGCTTATAATATTAGTAGGATTAGCCGAACCGGCTAACTTTGTTTCAAAAATGACTTTTGGTTGATATACCTACCTAAATGAAGAGGACAACCAGGGGTCCCATTTTGGAAAGCACATCACTCGAAAGTACCACTCGAAACTGGTATAAATCTGTTTGTTTGTCTGATGACGTTTAGCGACAAAAATTCGCATAGTAACAAGGTCACATGACAGCTAGTAACAGATAGAAAAATTCGATGGCTTACCCACATGCAGTGGGTGGTGTAGGGGTATAGCACGCGTCACGGAATGACGAGGATCCGGGTTCGATTCCCGGCCATAGCTTTACTTTTCGGATTTTTCAGTGTCGTTTAGTTTTTTTTCTGTTTATATCTTCAAAATTAATTAATCAAAGTTTTGACTAGTTCACAAGATTAATGAGAGCTGTGATTGTCTTGCTACTCGTATTTCAAATTCAGCACAATATTTCACCACTTTCGAGTGGTATTTGCACACATGTGCTTTACATTTACCAGTTGCCTCTCGCCCCGCGCAGATGGTAAAGGCCCATCGAGGGAATGGGCGAGTCTTAGGAATCATGTTATAGGCGATGCGGCTAGCAACCCATCACTATTTTGATTCCTCTTTCCACCTATACGCCTACAATCATGCTAAATGTAGCCCTTAGGTTTTGTTACCTCAGGCTCTGTCTACCCCGTAAGGGATATAGACGTGATTTATATCATGTGTGCTTTCAAAAATCGGGCCCCTGGAATAGTAGATTGTATCACAAGGGAGCAAAATGATATTTTTACGACGAGGGTGCTATTTCGAATCCAGAGCGAAGCGAGCGATTCTAGAGTAGAATCCCGAGCGCAGTGAGGGATTCTAAAGTAGAATCGTGAACGTAGCGAGGGTTCGGAGTAATTCACCCAAGGAAAAAATATTTTGCTTCTGTGTGATACTCTACTTTTCATCTCTCCCTATAAGAAAAAATATTTTTCCCGCGATTTAGTCGGTAGAAGATTGTGTATCACATTTTGGGCATCATTTTTAACACATTCAGGTGTACAACTTCTACTTTCACTGCTTGATGAACTCGTTTTTGCTTCAAATAATTTATAATATCTACTGAATCAAAGATCGGACGTGGTTTCCGTTTCGTTTTGGTGGACGTTCGCGCCTTTTTGCTTTTTTTTAGGGTTCCGTACCTCAAAAGGAAAAAACGGAACCCTTATAGGATCACTTTGTTGTCCGTCTGTCCGTCCGTCCGTCCGTCTGTCAAGACCCTTTTTCTCAGGAACGCGTGGAGGTATGAAGCTGAAATTTATATCAATTACTCAGGTCTACTGTCTCTTGAAGCTGTGAAAAAATCAAACTTCTAAGCCAACGCAATCAAAAGATACAGCCGTTTATGCCGCAAATTTCCGCAAATTTTCAACTCTCAAGGGAATCAAAACCTACAAGGTAGTTCCCGTGAACGCAGAATCTTGAAATTTGGTATGAAGGTAGGTCTTATAGCACAGATTAAAGAATAATTGCGAAAACCGTAAATGTGTATGTATGTCTGTATATAGCAGTGACCAATATAAAGTAACCCCACACTGCGTACATTTTGCTTTGGAACAGGGCTCTGCTTACACTGGTTTTAGATATTTATAGATAATGATACGGAACCCTCGGTGCGCGAGTCCGACTCGCACTTGACCGGTTTTTTTAATTCAGATAGCGCACAACGACGCGTTCGACCCAACCTTTGCCTGCCAGTAACTTTATTCATACAATATCAGCGTTCGACCTCTTTGGTCGTGTCGCGGAACTCGCGGAACACCAATAATTCATGTTCCAAATTCAAATCTCATTTCTGCCATCTGTGTAATAAGTGTAATGGGGAAAAGACCTACTTTGCACGCACTTATATGCGAACCAATCGTCGATTTTCGAATAGGTGGGATGAAAAGAAAATTGTTTATCCAAGCTCCATTTAATCACCATAAGTCTCTATATTCCTCTTCTAACTCCCACCCGTACTCCTGGAACTCCCAATACTGCCTCGTGTTTCGCGGCGCGCGCGGGGTCATCGTCAGGTTGTTCCCGGCCAGCTCCATCGCCTCCCGCACCTTCTTCAGATCCTTCAGCCTCTTCTTCCGCTGCTTCTTCCTGTTCACTTCCCTGACCTTGAGACTCTTTATAGCTCTTATCAAGTCTTCCGGATCGCCTTTTATGATTTTGCTCGGCCGTTCTGTAACGAAATGAAGCTGTCGTCAGGCTTCATTCACTAACTAAATAACACTTAAGTATGTTAAAGGTTACAGTTTGACAACAAAAATAATGCTCCACAATGTACCTGCGCAGTAGACCAATTTTAGTAGCGCGGGAAACTCTGGCGCTGTTATTGGTCGATCGATTTCGTACCAACAATGGCAAAATCGTGTAAGCGGGACAGAGCTAAGAATGCAAAGCAAGCAATACTCTGCCAGTTGCGCTTGCAAATAAAGTTCAATATAGATTATTTACACTTTCGGCTACCATCGGAAACTGGTCTCGCTTCTCTGCGCAAACGAATACTGCCGATGCGCATTATATTTGTTGTCAAACTGTACATACATACATATTATCACATCTTTATCCCTTACGGGGTAGACAAAGCCTAATGTAACAAAACCTTAAGGCCAAGTTTAGCATTATTGTGGGCGTATAGGTGGAAAGGGGCATCAAAATAGTGAAGCATCGCCTATAACATGATTCCTAAAATCTTCGCCCATTCCCTCGATGGGTTTTTTCCTTGCGCGGGAAGAGAAGCAACTGGTACATTCTATGTTTTTTCTTTACTCCCAGACCAGCATGGAAGAACTGGTGTTATATAGAGGCCGCAGTAGCCATTTACCTCCCGTGGGAATTTTAGGTATTTTACTCCCGAGGGAATTATTTTTATATGGATTTTCGGAATTCCCTCGGGACGAAAGTTTAGTATTAAAATTAAGAACTCATTGTACCTTACGTAATTTCAGACTATGGAGGTTTCAAATCAGTCAGGTTTATTTAATATCTTCAAAAAATGGCCCCGGTGATTTTCTCAACAGATTAGCAAAGTTTGCATCAAAATCCGTTCAGCCGTTTTCACGTGATGCGCTCGCAAATATACAGACAAACACGCAAATTCTAAAAACTTTTGGAACGTGTTCTGTTGTCGATTGTAAATATCCCAGCCAATTTTTTACCAGACTTCCAACCTCGATGAGGCTAGCAACCCATCACTACTTTGATTCCACTATCCACCTATACGCCCACAATCTTGCTAAATGTACTTGTAATGTGTACGTACTACCATAGGCTCTGTCTACCCCGTATGGGATAAAGACGTGATTTGTGTACGTTTAGAATTCCGACCATCTTCAACTTAAAAGTATAGGATGATGCACTTACTTCTTATATCGTATCCGTACTTCCTTGGGATCTCGTGCATCATGTTCACCATCCTGTACGTGTCCACGTAGACCCTCTGGATTAGCTCCAACTGTACAATCACATCTGGCAGAGGCAGGGCTTCTTGCTTGTTCGCATATTTGCAGTGTGCGACGGCTTGCCTGTATCTATAACAGGCTTATTTTTCAACACAACGTGATAATCTATACCAGGGGCGGCCAAATTGATCAGACCCAAGATCTCCTGTTCACTAACGAAACCCTGTGCGATCTACCAATTACATACTTCATGAAACCTTAAATCAGCAGTTGGTAATTACGTTGCGCAGTCTGGTCTACGTATTTATATTTTTTGCCTTGCCACGATCGACTGGACTAACAGTCGCGATCGACCTGTTGGCCACCCCTGATCTATACTAATATTATAAAGAGGAAAAATTTGATTGTTTGTTTGCATTGAATAGGCTCCGAAACTACTGGACAGATTTCAAAAATTCTTTTGCCGTTAGAAAGCTACATTATCACTGAGTGACATAGGCTACTCTTCACCGAGGGAAAATACCTTTTCCTACGGGAAAATTAATTTACCGCGGGCGAAGCTGTGGACGGAAGGCTAGTATTAAATAATTAGAGACCGGATTATATGCAACATAAAAAACTTGTTATATGCATGAAAAATGCTTGAAATATGCGAATTTAGATGATAAATTTTAGGAATGTCAAAAAAAGAGAAATGTAAGATTAGATTAGATTAGATTATTTATTCAGTCAATATAAAATTACATCATAAATTGTACAATGTCAAGTTACGAGAACTTATATTGAAATCGTCAAAAAATTACACATATAAATATAAATTAAAAAATAAAAATTGAAAATTTAATTGTATGTCACAAAATTTTGGAATTGTATAAAATAATAAAGAAGCAACAAATCATTACATTTACATAGGTTCTCCACTCAGGATCGTCATAGCTATATGGATGTCACCAAACAAGGATCATCCAATTAAAATACATAAAATAATTAAAATAACAATGTTCAGTAAAATAAAAAAATAATATCAAGAGTACAATTCAATGTCAAATCACAATAAAATATTAAAAAGAAGTGCACATCATGTCAATATAAATTCACCAACAGAGTATAATGGTTTATCCAACAAAAGGTTTCTCAGTTTGGATCTAAATGCCTCGTCAGATGGGTCGTTCTTCAGTTCTGCAGGAAGACGCTCATAATGCGTGGGGCCAATAACGCGTGGATTCTTCACCGAAAGCGCCAAGCGACGGGGAAGTAAGTACCTATTCATTTTTTTATTTCAAAATCAGCATACAATTACCTAGTAAATTATTTTTTGATAGGCGATAATAGGTACAGTAACATTATATGACATTAAATTATCACTGAATGCTGTTCACACCTCAAACTCGATGAGAATGTACGCCGCCTTCATAAAACTCCTCTCATCCGCTCAAAGGTTGGCTGTAAGAGATCCCTTAAGGGATAAGTCCGGCTTGTGTCTTAGCGTTAGTCAAGTGTATTTTGTGTTATGTTTATTTTGCACAATAAAAAGTTTAAGTGAATTTTTTTTTGTCCAGTAGTTTTTAGTTTATTCATTACAAACATGCTGTCATTCGGCCATTTTGCACGCTTAGTAATAAATTAGCATTCAAGTAAGTCCTTTGTTTTAGCTGAATACTTCTCAACTCTCGTATATATAAAATTGGATCGATATCGTATCTACTGATCACTTATAGGTCACAACACTATAACTATCAAACTACATCTGACATCGAGAAAATAAATGATTGGAACAAATAGGTATTGCCTATTGTTACCTTGTAATATTCTGTATACCTTTTTCTGTTTTGGTTGTTACATGTGGTGTTCAATAAAGAGTTATTGTATTGTATTGTATAAGAACCACCGTAAAAAAATTGGCTTTCGAATGAAAAAAACCGCATCCAAATCGGTCCATCCGCTTGAGAGCTACGACGGCACAGACAGATACACACACATCCGTCAAACTTACACCTCTCTTATTCCGTCAGTGGTTAATAAGCAGAGACATACTCAGAGGCTTAACCAGGTAACCAGGGGCCCTGGTGCAAATAAAAAAATTGGGCCCCACTACTATCTAAACTGGTTAGGTTAGGTTATGTTTTACCATGTTGCGGTGGTCACCGTAGTGCGCCCGCAACGCCTACAGTTTATGGCCTGGAGGGAACGTGTGTGTTTTTAGACGGTAGGCCTCTCCCCTCCTTCCACGGGGAAGGCAGCGGCGAGCTATGGAGAGCCCGTCATACCTCCGTTGCTGCCCCGAGCGCGGAGATGCATAAGGCGCATTTTCCACACGTTAAAAAAAAAAGGTTATGTTTTACCATGCAAAAATATTTACTTCTGTTAAGGATTCGTGGGACCCCTGAGCTTGAGGGCCCCGGGCAGAGCACCGCCTAGCCCCTGGGTAGCTACGCCACTGGACTTACTTCTCAATGATCACGGACATCAGGTATCCCTCCTCGAATTCCATGGAGTTCTCGAATCTGAACTTGATGCGGTGCATGTCTGTGATCCGTTCGTCTATCTTCACGTAGAAGGTGCGCATGAGCTGCACCATACGGTTGACGAGACCGGTAGCGACTTGGTCCGCCATCTTGAAATCACGCCCTGACTGTACCGAAGATAGGCCTGGGAAAGTTCTGCGATCTTTTCATAAAGTTTACAAAATTTGCCTTAGTTTGGTTAGGAACGCAGGCTTTCCCCCGGGGACTGGAAACCGTTTTATTTTTGAAACCGGTATTGTGCACTCGCCGAGAACGAAAAGGATTACGTTTCCATTTGCGATTACCATTGAGATACCAGTTTGTGCGCATTTCGTTCGTCATTCGTTTTTGGGGAACGATATTAACCGGTTAAATCTAAAATTACGAAACAAGATAGAACTTGAACTTGTGTTGCTGCCTCTTTTAACTACTACTGGGGCGTCTGGAGCAACCCACAATCTTTCATTAGGTACTTAAATTACACAACCTTAATTTTGCTGCTTGTAATTTGAATCGTTTTGTGTTTGAGTGCGTTTAACCGGTATAATTCCGTTAAAATTTCGTTATCTGAGAGACGGACGGTATGTACCTATGTGTATGTATGTTAAAATGGACTTACATGAAACAGTGAAGACGAAGAGTGTGATTTTTTTGTCCATTTTTTTATTTCACACAAATGATCCATGAAATCAATAAATATGTTGTTCAAACTGTTTACAGTACATTCATAATTATTTGTGATCGTTTGAAAGCTGTTAGAGTTTTCTGTTGATGTTAATACAGGTGGAGCAATCAGTGTAAAATATTAAGTGATTTTTATTACTTGGAAATAGCTAATGAAATGAAAACGTACTTAACAACTGAAACCAATTATAAATTACCTAAGTATTTGAGAGGAATCTTCCATGCTGGTCTAGGAGTAAAGAAAAAACATAGAATGTACCAGTTGCTTCTCCGCCCGCGCAGATGGTAAAAGCCCATCGAGGGAATGGGCGAAAATCATAGGAATCTTGTTATAGGCGATGAGGCTAGCAACCCTTCACTATTTTGATTCCATTTTCCACCTATACGCCCACAATCTTGCTAAATGTGGCCTGTAGGTCCTGCTACTTTAGGCTCTGTCTACCCCGTAAGGGATAAAGACGTGATTTGTGTATGTATGTGTATATGTTGAGAGGAAATCGGTTGGCAGTTCCTCCATCCAATCGTCCTGTTTCATCCCGGGACAGTCCCATAAGAACGAATATTTTTTACAACACGATTTATATCTAGTTCTGGGTTTTACTTTTTCCAGTTTAGATTATTTAAAAAATTTGTTGCTGAGCTGTTACATGTGTGAAAATACCACTCGAAAGTGGTGAAAAATTGTGCTGTATTTTAAATACGAGTAGCTTAGAAGATAATACGTCTCTCATTAATCTTGTGAACTAGTAAAAAATTTGATTAGAGCTGTAGTTTTGGAGATATAAGCTGATTTATACCGCTTTCGAGTGATGTGCTTTCAAAAATCGGCCCCCAGGAGAGCGTAACCAACGAATACTATCAAATGAATTAAGAATTTTTACTTTTTGATTTTTTATGTGTTTTATGCTCGGACTCACGGAATAACGAGGTTTCGGGTTCGATTCCCGGCCATAGCTTTGCTCTTCGGACTTTTCTGTTGTAATTTTCAGTGTCATTTAGAAATCTAACGAGTGACAGGAAGTTCAATAAAAGTACAGTCGTCAAAAAAGATTTATTGTTTATTTCTGAACAGAAACTTATATTTGGTCTTCGGTATCGACAAAAGCTAAGGTACTCACGTTTAGGGCTAATTAATTACGGATTATAGAATTAACAAAACTATTAAAAGAACCTATTGCTGTGGTCAGGAATCTGAAAATTATGTATAATTTTCAAATGAACGTTAAGAAATTTGTCAAAAATTGAATTGCAAAATTGACTAAAATTTAATAAAAATATAAGGAAAATTTTTACATCGAAATAAAAGTTTCGAGAGCGAAAATTCGATCAACGTCTCCGGAACAACATTAAATAAATATCTGTAGCGCCATCTGTTGGCGAATAGCTGAACTACGTCGATGGACACCGAGCGATTGTTAGCTATTATCGCTTGTTGTTTCGATGTCGTTTCATGTATTCCGCTCGATAGCGCATCTTGAGTCTTTCTTCTTGCGCCATGCGATTCATTTCTTGTGCTGTAAATAAACAATTTAATGTTTAGGCATCGTTTTCAGGCCTCCGCCGTATATCGCTGCCATCGTCTTATTCGCTATACTAACGCCAAGCAGTGCTTGCGTGTTCCCGCGTGGAGAGTAAGACCACTGTATAATAAGCTAAAGCAGTAGGGAAACTACGAACAAAACGCAACAAAAGAGAGATCACTCTTCAAGCAGATATACACACCTGGGGACACCTGGGACACTGGGGACTGAAGTCCGAAAGAAAAGAGTTGGAAGTCGTATTTATGCAGCTGCATTGAGAAA
Organism: Pandemis corylana; assembly: GCA_949127965.1. NCBI lineage: Eukaryota > Metazoa > Arthropoda > Insecta > Lepidoptera > Tortricidae > Pandemis > Pandemis corylana. Next base: position 2,964,197 of record OX421878.1, on the reverse strand, counting down.
CATCGTTAGCGGGATGTAGAACGATGTGACAGCTGTCATTAGAACTGGCGCTAGCTACTCGTGCGTCGTAGTAGTTATGTAGAGGCCAACTAGGTGGCGCTAGGGTCGCTACACATGTGTGTATGGCAAAGAACTAACCCATGGCTTCCTCCGCGGGCCCTTCCAGAAACTCGCCAGGCTCTTTTCGTTTGCGGGGGTTGCGCGTGCGCAGTTGCCGCTGGAAGCTCGAAGCTATGATCAACTTCTGCGGTGGGGGCGTGTATTTGAACAGGTCTTCGTTGGGCACTTTCAGGACTATCTAAAGAAAAAAGAAAGAAAGAAAGAAATATTTATTTATCAACAACAACAATGATATAAGTACAGTTTGTAAAGAGCTTTATCTGGACAACAGAATAAAGTTATCGTTAATTACGTTTTTGAGATTAACCATATTTGTAACTAGCCTTCCGTCCGCAGCTTCGCCCGCGATAAATTAATTTTCCCGTAGGAATAGGTATTTTCCCGCGGTAAAAAGTAGCCTATGTCACTCAGTGATAATGTAGTTTTCTAACGGCAAAAGAATTTTTAAAATCGGTCCTGAAGTTTCGGAGCCTATTCAATGCAAACAAACAAACAATCAAATTTTTCCTCTTTATAATATTAGTATAGATAAACTGAAACAGTCATGATTCAAACCACATCGCAACTCGCAAGTTAGGAGTCCTGAAAATTCTACATGTAAATAATACAAAACAATCTTAAATTATGTTCAGGGGCCCGATTTTTGAAAGCACATGTGTGAAAATACCACTCGAAAGTGGTGAAGAAGTGTGCTGAATTTTAAATACGATTAGCTTAGAAGATACTCACGGCTCCATTAATCTTGTGAACTAGTCAAAAGTTTGATTTAGTTTTGAAGATATAAACAGATTTATACCACTATCGAGTGGTAATTTCGAGTAATCAAAAACGAAACCCTATTACTAAGACTCCTCTGTCCGTCTGTCACTTAGGCTGTAACTCAGGAACACATACAGAATACAGCCTGATGACAGACGGACAGACTGACAAAGGAGTCGCCTTAAGGGTCCCGCTTTTACCCTTTGAGTACGGAACTTAGGTAGGTACAGCCAGAAAAAATACTGGTAGGTTTTTAGTGGGTATGCCTCCCCCGCATCCTTCCTCTCAGGAGGGGGGCCGGGGACTAACTGTCCCACAGGAGTCCCACATAACTTTCGCGCCGTCCCTACGGCGTAGCGCATTTTCAAATTTCAAATTTCATCATTTGCAGAAAGGCTCTGTCTGCCCCGTAACGGATAAAGACGTGAGTTATGTGTACCTATGTATGTTTTCCGTTATTGCATTGCTTATTCGATTAATTTTGACATTATATAAAACTAGCTTCTGCCCGCGACTTCGTCTGCGTAGAATTATACATAAAAACCTTCCTCTTGAATCACTCTATCTATTAAAAAAAACCGCATCAAAATCCGTTGTGTAGTTTTGAAGATATATACATAGGGACATAGGGACATAGGGACAGAGTAAGCGACTTTGTTTTATACTATGTAGTGATTAACCCTTTATTATATTTCGTCATTTACCTATAAGCAGTGGCGATCCCTAGCGGAGAATTAATTTAATTGTACTTAATTGTTTTATTATTATTGCTTTTAATTTTGTCATTTTTGTAATATTCAATTGATTTGTATTATTTAATTTTATTTTATTTACTCTTGACGATTTCAATCTAAATTCTTTTTTTTTTTTATATGAATAGGAAGGCAAACGAGCAAGTGGGTCACCTGATGGTAAGTGATCACCACTGCCTATAGACACCCGCAACCCCGGAGGGATTGCAGATGCGTTGCCAACCTAGAGAACTAAGATGAAATGCCTCTTGTGCCCGTAATTTCCCCGGCTGTCTTACTCTCCACACCGGAACACAACACAACACACAATGTACACACGGCAAAATAATCAGGTAAGCACCAACGCACGCTCGCGCCGTATCTATCCTGCTTACCGAATAGCTTTGCTGTGTGTACAATTTAAGATGTAATTTTTATTGAATGCATAAATAATCTAAATCTATGTATTTTTGGCAGTAACTTATTACCTCGACCAGTTGCTCGATCTCCAGCTGTTTAGCGACGATGAATTCCAACACGATGAGATAGTTGGCCGGCCTGAACTCCGCCGTGTCTTCGGGAGCCATTATATTAGCCGTTTTATTGAATTTATTCCACATTTGACGGTACATGTCAAACTGCCGCTTGTATTTCTCCTTGATCTGACCTGTACAAATATACAAGGAGAGAGACAGTGAGAGGGAGGGAGACGTCAATCTTATAACACCCCTATTTTGCGTTGATATTATTAAATTCATTAATGTTATTATATTCTAGTAATAGACATTCTTGTATTATTTAGTCATCACACATTTAATAAATATTTATATCGAATTACAAAAAAAAATAAACTATGATAAAATCTAAAAGTTAACTAAATAATTAATTATCAATTAATTAATTATTACTATTAACTAAATAATTAATAGTTACTATTTATAGTTAACTAAATAATTAATTATCAATTAATTAATTATTACTATTCTAGTTAATTATTTATCTATACTAATATTATAAAGAGGAAAAATTTGATTGTTTGTTTGTTTGTTTTGTTTGCATTGAATAGGCTCCGAAACTACTGGACCGATTTCAAAAAAAATTTTGCCGTTAGAAAGCTACATTATCACTGAGTGACATAGGCTACTTTTTACCGCGGGAAAATACCTATTCCTACGGGAAAATTATTTTATCGCGGGCGAAGCTGCGGACGGAAGGCTAGTTTGTTAATAAAATGAGATGATTTCAGTTATGATGTCAATTAAATCTAAGAATCAATACTTTTTCTATAATGTCATATAAATTTAAGGAATATTAATAGGTAGGTAGCTTAAATGTCAATGTTTCTATAATTTTCATTTAAATTACTTCACAGTTCATTTAGGAACTCGTTAACAGATATTATCGAATATAATCGAATTAAAAACCTGATCATTATCATATCCGACGTAGGACGTCCACTGTTGGACATAGGCCTCCCCACAGACCTCCAGTTGCCTCGGTTGGAAGCGGCTTGCCACCGTGAACCCGGGACTTTAACCAGATCATCCGTCCACTTCGTAGGTGGACGTCCTACGTAGCATTTGCTGATCCGCGGCGACTTTAAGAACCACACTAATATTATAAAGGCGAAAGTTTGGGTGTGTGTGTGTGCAAAAGACTGGACGGATTTGGATAAAATTTGGAACGGAGATAGCTGGTACCCAAGTTTAACACAAAGGCTTTTTATCCCGGAAAATTGCCTAGAGTCGCAACGTAAATAATTATTGCAGAATGTAATTATCAACATCAGTTCCTCAATCTAATTCTACGCGGACGAAGTCGTGGGCAGAAGCTAGTTAATTTATAAATACCGATAAAATACCTACCTAACAATGACCCGATTTCGAACAGAAGATGGTTTCCGTGTTCTTGTTGTAATATATCTGTTTGTAGAATCTGTGGACAACATTATTAATATAAAGAAAAATATAAAAAGGCAAAAGAAGCATGAAATTAGAATAAATGCAGTAGAAATGAGAGCGTTAAGAAGTATGGAAGGTTTATCACTGAAAGATAGAATAAGGAATAGTGTGATAAGGGAACGTGCTGGTGTGAAAGAGGATATAGTGACTAGGATAGAAAAAAGTATGCTTAGTTGGTTTGGTCACGTAGAGCGGATGGATGAAAGTAGACTAACTAAACAGATCTATATGGGGAGTGTGAATGGTAACGTTGGGAGGGGAAGGCCTAGACGGAGGTTTCGAGATCAAATAGGAGAAGTTTTGGAAAAAGGTCAGGTCAGGAGTACCCGAAACCGACGAGCATGTATGAAGAATTGATGAATGTGGATGAAGCGAAAGGTATGCCAGGATCGTAGAAAGTGGAACAAAGTAGTCTCTGCCTACCCCTGTGGGAAAGAGGCGTGACGGTATATATGTATGTATGTAGAAAAATATAAAAATAAAGTACTGTTGGGTGATCTCGAGTGGGCACAATTTGACGGATGGAAGAACCCTTAAGGATAACATAAAGAATACTTTGAGACCACATAATTATTCTTTTACTTGTACTGCTGTGCATTTCTATAGTCCACGCTCTTCTGGGAGCAAAGTAAAAACATAGATGTACATACCAGTTGCTTCTCTCCCGCACACGTATAAGCTCATCTAGGGAATGGGCAAAAATCTTTATTTATTTATTTATTTATTTATTTAATAATCACATACATCTATCATTACAGTTACCCAATACGATAGAGGAGTAGCACATCATTTCACAGTGTAGATAATTTACATATTAAATTTTAAAACTAATTTCATTCGTAATAACACAATACAAATAAGGTAGGTAACCTTTGTGAACTCATTCATTTATAACTTGCAACGTATGTATGTTTGTCCGGGTGGAATCTTGCGACTCAATTTTGAAGCAGATACCTTCCACCGATTGAGCTGAAATCTGGCATACAGTAAGTCAGATGACAATACAATAATTTGCTAGTGGAGTTTGCCAGGGTTTGCCAGGACCGTCTCCGCGAGAGGGAATTTCAACGGTTGGTCTGATTGACTTGAAATTTGGTACACATATGTAGGATGTAGGTACAGTCAGCAAAAAAAGCTTGTATTAGGAAATGAAGTTACGAGAGAAACTTATTGTAACTGTAACGTGCAATTGTTACGGTTTCAGTTCGCAGGTGAGATGACAACCCGGCTTACCATACATACATACATACAAGTATCTAAATATATATAACTCAAAGGTGACTGACTGACTGACTGACATAGTGATATATCAACGCACAGCCCAAACCACTGGACGGATCGGGCTGAAATTTGGCATGAAGGTAGATGTTTTGACGTAGGCATCTGCTAAGAAAGGATTTTGATCAATTCTACCCCCAAGGGGATAAAATAGGGGATGAAAGTTTGCATGAAACTTTGTCAATTTTAAACCGATCGGGCTGAGACTTTGCATGCATAAAGCTACTATGACGTAGGCATCCTCTAAGAACGGATTGCGTAATTTCTGGGAGATAGCGATAAACGAATTCTATGCAGACGAAGTTGCGTGCAACAGCTAGTCCCTAATATAATACTCCTTTCATCCACTCAAAGGTTGACTGGAAGAGATCCCTTAAAGGGATAAGTCCGCTTTTTTGCATGTATCTCAGTGTTTGTCAATTGCATTTCTCTTGTTTATTTTGCACAATAAAGAGTTTACATACATACCGTCACGCCTCCCACAGGGGTAGGCAGACTACTTTGTTCCACTTGCTACGATCCTGACTTTCTTTCGCTTAACGCACCCTTTTGTTCATGTCCCTCACGATCTCTTCGCACAGCTTCACCAGCTTCTCCTTGTCCGCGGTCCCGACGTAGTCCTTTTTTTCGTCGGCCCCATAAAGCTCTTTCACGCCTCTCACTTTGATTACACCTGAAAAAAAATTTTTTTTTTTTTTTGTTTTTTTTTTTTATGTGAATAGGAAGGCAAACGAGCAAGTGGGTCACCTGATGTTAAGTGATCACCACTGCCCATAGACACCCGCAACCCCGGAGGGATTGCAGATGCGTTGCCAACCTAGAGGATTAAGATGAAATGCCTCTTGTGCCCGTAATTTCCCCGGCTGTCTTACTCTCCGCACCGGAACACAGCAGTGCAAGTACTGCTACTTAGCGGCAGGATTAGCGAGTAAGATGGTGGTAGCGATCCGGACGGACCTTGCAGAAGGCCCTACCACCCGCAAAACGGACGACCTGAACGGGAGTTCACTGTTTGAACGGGGGTACATATTAACAAGCCTCTAGCACGACAAAGCTAAAGCAGTAACGAAACTACGAACCAGGGGTGTTACGAATATTCGCATCCGCATCCGTAAATGCGGAACACACACACACACACACAAATCACGTCTATATCCCTTACGGGGTAGACAGAGCCTGAGGTAACAAAACCTAAAGGCCACGTTTAGCATGATTGTAGGCGTATAGGTGGAAAAGGGAATGAAAATAGTGATGGGTTGCTAGCCGCATCGCCTATAACATGATTCCTAAGACTCGCCCATTCCCTCGATGGGCTTTTACCATCTGCGCGGGACGAGAAGCAACTGGTACATTCTATGTTTCTCCTTTGCTCCCAGACCAGCATGGAAGTAAATGCGGAATATTCGCATTAATTCAGACATCTGCATCCGCATTCACATCCGCATCAATCAATGCGGAGTTTTTACGGATGCAGATTCACATCAACAAGACTCGACAAGTACCTACATGTTAAGAAAGTGGGCGGAGCCAGTGGCACGTGCTTCGCGTTTGCTTACATAAATACTATTATGCACTAATAAGTATTATTATGCATTTAAAATTTAAATAATTATCCTTTTAAAATCCCAAAATCCGCATCCGCATCCGCATCCGCATCACATCCGCATCCGCATCTGCATCCGCGGATGTCTAAATTTTTGCATCCGTAACAACCCTGCTACGCACAAAACGGTCGAAACGAATAAAAAAAATCTTAAACTGTTGAGGTTTTTTTAAAACACCCTATTTTATTTATAAACGAGTTAATTTATTCGATTATTTAATTATTATAGAACGCAAATAAACGTTTGTTCCTTTTTTACAGAACTTAAGTACTCTTAATTAAGTGTAGCTAGTTACTTTAAAACAGGCCTTACTAGCTGAGATAGCGCTAACTAAACAAAAAGCTTTTCAATTTTACAAAAATTCAATCGGCAACCCTAATACTACTGGAGCGTAGGTATTTATTTCAATTTACTGTGCCTCTAGCTACTAAAAGCGCTTATCCACTCTTCCGTCCCCTATGGCAGGTGCATCGCCTTGCACGGCAAGTGCTCCTCCTCTCCTTTCGGTGTCAAGATTGTCGCCACTCTTCTCGGGTCTTCGAGCAAAGGTTGGTCGAGCAAAGGCTGGACACCTTCCACGCTATGAAACGAGCATTTCGATACCTCCGACGCAAAAGGTCGTAACCAGTGTTTTATGCAAAATAAGATTTTTCAATCGTTATAAAGCCATTAATCCAAGCTATAACTTCCTAAAACTCAAGTTTAAATATTTTTGATAATTATGGAGTTTTGTGATTGCTAATAGTCGTATCATTTGAACTTTTCCACGCAAATCGTCGCATCACAACATTCGACGATTTGCGCTACTCCATTAGTGTTCATTACACCCCACGCAAATAGTCTTAACTTCTAAGTTACGACTTTATGCGTAAACAATAGTAGTTAGGTACGACTTTTTGTTGCAGTTTTTTTACAATCATGGGTCGTAACTCGCACTTACGACTATATGCGTTGCTTTAGTGAGATGGTATATCCTTTTATATATAGTCGTATTTATAACATACGACTTTATGCAATGGACGTGATCAATCGCAAAAGGTTGTAACTTTCTTATACGACGTTTTGAAAACGAGCATAAAGTCGTAACTTCAGGTTTTTTTGCCATAATTTTGAAATTGTGATATTTATTTTAATAAACAGATTTGCTTCGTGTTAATTAACCCGCTGCGGACAGATATAACTACTGCTTTAAACTTTGGACATATTTTAACTTGAAAAAATACATGAAAAATTCTTATAATCGCTCTTCTGAAAAGTCGTCGATATAGCGATACGACCTTATGCGTAGGAGGTGTCGATTTGCAAGATTCAGTATCGTCTCTGAAGAGAACGTTCTTAACGACTTTACGACCACAGTCGTTACAAAGGTACTGTACCAAGCAAGCGACGCGTGTAATGCTCTCGCTTTTGTATTGGTTCGTTGGAATCTTCTTCTTCTAGTGCCTCTTCAATCCTGAAGGTTGGCCGTCAGCTTCCTATATTCGTCCCTATTAGCAGCCAGTCGGAACAGCTGTTCGACGGAAGCAATACCGGTCCACTCCCGGATATTCCGGAGCCACGATTTCTTCCTTCGCCCAGCGCGTCTCTTTCCCTCCACTTTGCCCATCATTATCAACTGCAGCAGCATGTATCTCTCGTTCCTGAGCACGTGACCCAGATACTCTATCTTGCGCTTCTTGATAGATGGCAACATTTTCCGGGACATATGAACGCGCTGAAACACGGTCTCATTCCTGACCTTCTGTGTCCAGCTAATGCGCAACATACGACGGTAGCACCACATCTCAAATGCTTGTAGACGACTTGTAGTGTCTTCCTTCAGGGTCCACGTCTCGCAGCCGTGCATGACGATAGGCCAGATGTAACAGAGGAGTAACCTGACTCTGAGCTTTTTCGTTGGAATAATGATTAGATTAGATTAGATTATTTATTCATTCAATATAAAATTACATCATAATGCGCCCTAATTCCGAATTATACCCCCACTGTTTAGCTCAACTGATATAAATAATGTGCCAGTGTCTTCTTGTTCCGCATCCCTGTTGATGGTCACAGAAAAGATTCCAAGAGCTCTTCCGAAGCTTGTAATCAGATGGCCGTATGACGTTTGAACTGCACCGTGCGACTCCACAAAACTTCGGAAGACTTCGTGCATTCTCACTTACTACTGCTTTGTGTGATCTTAATTCCTTCAAGCCTATGTCTTCAGAATCCCAATTCTACAGATTCTCATGTCTACAGATTCAAAATTCTATAGATTCTGATATCTACCTACATATTCCCAATTCTACAGATTCTCATATCTACTGATTCCCAATTATACAAATTCTCATATCTACAGATTCCAAATTCTACATATTCTCATATCAATAGATTCCCAATTCAACGGAATCACAATTCTTCAGATTCCCAATTCTACTGTTTCTCAATACAATACTCACAGGTCAGAAGTAGCAAGGTAACTAAGGTCTGCACCCCGTGTCCTGCGGATAATAATGTCTATTGAAATAAAAATAATGGTTTTAAATTTATGCGGAATACTTCAACAAGTGATATTATGTAACGTATTTAGGAGTCATGTTGCAGTAAATTACTCGGGAGCACTCGGTGTCACCGCGACGCCCCACGACCGCCCCGGGATGGGGTTCCCTCTTCGCGGCGCCTGTGCAATGCAGGTTTGGGAAAAGGTCACTATTACCCTAGGCGCTGTCTAACCGATCAGGGATAAAGAGGTGATTACGAGTAGTAATGTATAAATTTAGTTACACTTACTAAATAAAATGCAAGCACTCCGCCCCATGACACGGTTATGTGCGATATAAAAGGCTATTATTCTTAACAGCTTTACTAAAATCTAATTAAAATTAAGTGATTAATTACATACATACATACCGTCACGCCTCTTTCCCACAGGGGTAGGCAGAGACTACTTTGTTCCACTTTCTACGATCCTGGCATACCTTTCGCTTCATCCACATTCATCAATCTCTTCATACATGCTCGTCGGTATCGGGTACTCCTGACCTGACCTTTTTCCAAAACGTCTCCTATTTGGTCTCGAAACGTCCTTCTAGGCCTTCCCCTTCCAACGTTACCATTCACACTCCCCATATAGATCTGTTTAGTTAGTCTACTTTCATCCATCCGCTCTACGTGACCAAACCAACTAAGCATACTTTTTTCTATCCTAGTCACTATATCCTCTTTCACACCCGCACGTTCCCTTATCACACTATTCCTTATTCTATCTTTCAGTGATACACCTTCCATACTTCTTAACGCTCTAATTTCTACTGCATTTATTCTACTAACAATTAATTAACAATTAAGAATACAAAACAATACAATACAATAACTCTTTATTGAACACCACTTATATAATAACCAAAACAGAAAACATGTATACAAAATATTACAAGGCAACAATAGTCTGTTCTTCCATGCTGGTCTGGGAGTATAGAAAAACATAGAATTTACCAGTTGCTTCTCTTCCCGCACATGGTAAAACCCTATCGGAGAATAGGCGAAAGTCTTAGTGAATCATGTTATAGGCGGTGCGGCTAGCAATCCATCACTATTTTAATTTCCCTTTCCACCTATACGCCCTTAATCGACGAGGCGGAGGACTCTTTAAGTTGTGATGACGTGCAATTGATTTTCAACCTTAGGGTGGCAGAACATGGCTGATGATACCAAAAATGTGAAATGAACAAAAAATGTTTACCTCGCTACTCCGCTACTCACGTGCAAGATAACTAAGCCTTTGCGAAATATATATACCTATATTAGGGTTAGACGGGGTTTTCTTTTTATGACTTTTTTTTCTTGTAATTTCTTATTTCTAATATATGTGTTTTATAGTTAGTTTTAGCATTAGTGTTTGTATATTTTTATTAAATTAATTGTGTGTGTTATATACGTTATGTTGTATACATATAATGTATGTGTTGTTATGTATGTGGTGTATATGGCAAAGTAACGCCTGATTCAATAAAATACCAAAAATGTGGTCGAATAAATGTATTTACTTAGCTTTGGAGCTCAAGAAAGTCAAGAAATAAAAATCTCAAAAAATCTCATCACATTTTATTTCATCCTATTTCCACCCGTACTCCACCTCCCAGCCGTACAGCTACTCTTCGGCTACATTGTGTGTCTCTATTTGATATAGGAAGTTGGATGAATTTAGCTTTGGAGCTCAAGAAAGTCAAGAAATAAAAATCTCAAAAAATCTCATCACATTTTATTTCATCCTATTTCCACCCGTACTCCACCTCCCAGCCGTACAGCTACTCTTCGGCTACATTGTGTGTCTCTATTCGATATAGGAAGTTGGATGAAAATGAAAGGTGAGAAACCACTTATTCGGCCAACTGTACTTCATATGGAACAAATAACAATGCAGGTGCAAATAACAAATATTAGCAAAAGAATATCGAGGTTAACGGAATAATTAATTGCAAGATCAAATGCTTCCATGCCGGTCTGGGAGTAAAGAAAAAACATATAGATAACGTACCAGTCGCTTCCCTTCCCCCGCAGATAGAAAAAGCCCACGAGGAAATGGGCGAAAATCTTAGGAATTATGTTATAGGCGATGTGGCAGCAACCCATTCCAACCCATTGATTCCACTTTCCACCTATTGACCCCCACAATTATGCTAAACGTGGCCTTTAGGTATTTTTACCTTAGGATCTGTCTGTGTGATGCTAGCCGCATCGCATAATATTATTCCTAAGATTTTCGCCCATTCCCTCGATGTGCTCTTACCATGCGCGGGAAGAGAAGCAACTGGTTCATTCTATGTTTTTCCTTTACTTCCAGACTAGCCTGGAATTTCGGATTTTATGCTTTATGATTACAAGCCAAGTATCATGTTACCACAGTGTGACAATTTTCCCTGGTTTCGTGTTCGACAGTAGTGTGTTGTGCGAATTGTCTTCTTGATTGTCGTGTATCCGCAGTTGAATTGGTTTTGTGAATCGGCATACTATGGAGCATTATTATTTTTGTTATTTGGATTATTATTATTATTATCATTGCCCCCTTGTTCGTTCCTCTTGTGAACAGTCTTAGCGAGATCGATGAGATGACTGATCTCTATAGCTTGGTTGGCGATTTGCTCATAAGCATTGATATGTTCTATAGGCCTCCAATCCATGTACAGTCGCTTCAACGTCAAGGCTATGTCCGACATTATGCTGTATTTGTCCGATATGTCACCCAGTAAATATCCGACTTCGAATGCAGATGAATTCACGTATTGCGTTTTGATTAATTCTGCTCTCTTTACTTTGAGATCGCTGTCCCGCACTGTTTCGTACATCAAGCGGAACAGCTTCAGCTTCATGCTGGTGTCGTCATCTCGGTGGAGAGGACTCGTGGGGGGAGAATCTGCAAGTGTTTGGCGGCGACCTGGAAACAAATATTCAAATCATCGTCTCCGGCCTATAGCACTTTGTTGTACGTCTGTCCGTCCGAATGTCTGTCAAGAAGGCCGTGGCATGTTTGAAATACTACTACCTAGCAATGTGCAAGTTGGAAAACATTTCTAAAAAAAGCAAGAACGCTCTCAGCAGTTTCCAGAAACATTCACGAGAATTTATAGCAAGTTCCCATGTCTTAGGTGGCCATGTTGTTTTGAATGTGACTTCGTTAGATCAGTTGAACAAAATAATAATATACGCTGTTAAATTATAACGTGATCCCATTAATCATGGAGGCGTGACGGTATGTATGTATGTAGGTATTATGTGATCCCATTAATCATTATTTATCATTATTATCACGGGTTTATACAATAAACGTTTATTATTTCATTAAATTAGATTTCTGAGAAAATTGCATTAGGTAGAAAATTTTAGCCTTAAGGTCTTGTTACCTCAGGCTCTGTCTACCCCGTAAGGGATATAGACGTGATTTGTGTGTGTGTGTGTAGAAAATTTTGCAACTTTGGTGACATCTCTATGGTGCTTTGCTGTACCTGCTACGGGCCTCTTCGGCATCTTGAGGGCTGCCAGGCCGACTTCCCGGCCGCTCCTCCTGGCAAGGCGGTTCCTCAGCTTCGGAGGCTGCGGCGACGGCGGCCAAACCGGGGTGTAACGCGTTTGCCCCTGGTAATAATTGGGCCCTAATAGCGGATTTCTGGAAATTCAAAACTAAATGTATCCTACAGTATCTGGTCGATAGTTTATTTAACAAAAAAAAACCGTAACTAAGTTTAAAAAATCAAATCCTAAAAACACAACGTATAAAACCTTTACCGGGTAGACAGATTAGGATCTGTAACAAGACCTAAAGGCCACGATCAGTAGTAAGATTGTGGGCATTATACGGGAAGGGGATTCCGTATAAGGGGAATCAAAAAAAGTGATGTCTAGTCACATCGCCTATACCATGATTCCTAAGATTTTTACCATTCCCTCAATGGGCGTTACCATCTGCGAGGGAAGTAGAAGCAACTGGTACATTCTATGTTTTTTCTTTGCTCGCAGACCAGTATAGAAGTAATCGCCTCACGTAATTTATGGATGCCCTTACTTGCTGTTGGGATCTATGCGCTGCATCAGAGAGCTACTTGACAAGATAGTCTTATTCGGAGTCGGGTAATATTGATCCAGCAGCTGGATCCTGGAGGCCCAGGACAGCTCTCCAAAGATCCTCCCCAACTCTGGTGACAGACCGCTCGAGCCAGGTCTTGGCGCGATTATGTCCTTAGGGTTTCCCATCTCGTCGTTCTGAGGTCCTGGCCGTGGAAAATCCCCTGGATCTTGACAGTTGGCTTGAGTAATACCTGCAAATATAATGCCAGTTCGAATTAATTAATCAATACAAACATATATATAAAGATCTCACATTTAGCCTGATGGGGAGCTGGGATAGGAGAATGACACTAAGAAAAAGAAAATCTTAATTAATTAATAATACATACCGTCACGCCTCTTTCCCACAGGGGTAGGCAGAGACTACTGTGTTCCTCTTGCTACGATCCTGGCATACTTCTTTCGCTTCATCCACATTCATCAATCTCTTCATACATGCTCGTCGGTTCCGGGCACTCCTCACCTGACCTTTTTCCAAAACATCTCCTATTTGGTCTCGGAACGTCCGTCTAGGCCTTCCCCTCCCAGCAACCAGTAGCATTCCCCATATCTATAGATCTGTTTGGTTAGTCTACTTTCAGCCATCCGGTCTACGTGACCAAACCAACTGAGCATATTTTTTTCTATCCTAGTCACTTTACATATTCTAGTTCTTGGTCGTCTGTGACTTAAATAAAACCAACCAAAAACTATATTTCATACTTCCAAGCTAATCTGAGAGCAAAGAAAAACATAGAATGTACCAGTTGCTTCTATTCCAGCGCAGATGGTAAAAGCCCGTCGAGGGAATTGGCATAAATCTTAGGAATCATATTGTAGGCTATGCGGCTAGCAACAAATCACTATTTTGATTCCACTTTCCACCTCTACGCCCTCAGTGTCTTGCTAAACGTGGCCTGTAGGTATTGTTACCTTAGGTTCTGTCTACCCCGTAAGGGATAAAGACGTGATTTGTGTATGTGTATGTATGTATTTATTACTGAGCTTAAAATAGCCAAGAAATAAAAATCTCAAAAAATCTCAACACATTTTATTTCATCCTATTTCCACTCGTACTGCACCTCCCAGCCGTACTCCTTCGGCCACATTGTGGGTCTCGGCTGTTCTGTGCCGGACATCTTGCCTTTGAGGTACTTCCAGAAGTGCCACTTCGAGCGGGAGGTGAACTTGGCCGGCATGGTGACAGTCTCCGGCGGCGTGTACGAGAAGTCCCGCGTAACGTCGTATTCGTGGTGCTCTTCACCTGAGGAGTTTAAATATACCTTACTAGCTGTTGCCCGCAACTTCGTCTGCATAGAATTCGTTTATTGCTATCCCGCAGGAATTGCGCCATTTTCCGAGATAAAAAGAAGCCTATGTATTATTCCAGACAAATAAATATAGGGGTATCAGCACCGAATACAACTTTGTCCCTTTCGGTGTTGAGACCCTTGGTCCGTGGGGTCCTAGCGCTATTAGCCTCTTCAAAGATATTTCGAAGAGGCTAATAGACGCTACGGGTGACCGCAGAGCTGGCAGCTTCCTTGGACAGCGTATTAGTATCGCTGTCCAAAGGGGGAATGCTGCCAGCGTCTGTGGAACTATGCCACGGGGGCCCCTCCTTTTTTAATTATTTTACTTTAAGATTCGTTTTTAATTTAATAGTTTAATTTGTATCAATTTCCATTTACGTAAGTTATTCCAGACTATAATCTAATGTTCCAAATATCATCCAGATCTGTCCAGCCGTTCTGCCGTGAAAGAGTAACAAACATCCATCCATCCATCCATACTTAAAAACGTTCGCGTTTATAATATTACTCAAAAGCAAATATGGGCTGCTTCAGTTTCGTAGGCTAAATGAAAATAATACAAATACTACATTCCGAGGGTGGAGAAATAAAGAATGTCTCAGATCGCACGAGCCAAAAGCGAGGGCGGTAAATATTCCATCTGAGGCTTTCTCTATCACTGCCCGAGGTGTGTACACAATTTTACGTCTTTCAGAGCTATGACGCCGCAGACCGACAGACACACATACACCTGTCATCGACGTCAAACTTCTAAAAGCCCTCTTTTTACGTCAGGGGTTAAAAAGGGAATTGAATAGGCCTCAATTACTGAACCGATTTGAAAATTTGTTTCACCATTAGAATCCTACAATATCTCTGATGAGCATAGCCTATATTTTTTAGTATAACTTTTTTTTTTTTTACAATTCATTCTTCTGTGGGACGCGACGTGTGTAAGCACTTTCGCTATGTCCCACTTGAGACAGACCTCGCGGTTAGCTGGCTCCGCAGCTGAAGCTGCCGCGAGGCTAAAGCACTCTAAATACTCCGCCTTAGAGTCAGTGTACGAGTTTGTCCCGGTCGCCGTCGAGACAGCGGGTCCCTGGGGCTCGGAGGCAAAGGACCTTTTCAGGGAGCTGGGCCGCAGACTAAGAGACAGGGGCTGCGATCCCCGCTCTGGTTCGTGGCTGGTTCAAAGGGTTGCCATTGCAGTACAAAGAGGCAACGCGGCCAGCGTAATGGGAACCTTTGAACCAGGCACGAAACAGGGGGACTTTTTTTAGGTTAATTTTTAATAATTTTTAACATAATTTACTTTTAGTATAACTAAAAATCTAAGCGACACCGAAAATTAGAACACAGAAAAATCCGAAAGTAAAGCAATCGAACCCGGATCCTCGTCATTCCGTGACGTGTGCACCCCTACACCACCCACAGCAGATGAGTAAGTAAAAGTCTGTTACTAGCTGTCACGTGACCTTGTTACTATGCGAATTTTTGTCGCCAAGCGCCATCTGTTTAAATGATGTGTCTGTACGACACAATTACAAACTCCCGTGGAACATCTACTGCTCACCAGGGACGAGAGGCGCTGTTTTTCAAATGATAAGTACTATCAAATGAATCGAGATTTTTCATGTTTACTTTTACGGTTTTACCATTACAAATGAAATTTCTAAACACCGAAAATTAGATCACGAAAAAATCATAAAAGTAAAGCTATGGCAAGAAATAAAAAATCTTGATTCATTTGATAGTACCTCTAATTCAATGGCGTAACTATACCATCTGGGGCCCGTGGCAAATTCTTTTGATGGGGCCCTATCAGTAATAATCGTCACGTTGTACTCAGTTTCATTTTAATATTTTTGAGCTCGCGGCCTCTTGGGCAGGGGCCCTCTTGGGTCGGGGGCCCGTGGCACTTTGCCAGCCCTGCCACCCTATTGTTACGCCCAGTGGCGTAGCTAGGTAACCAAGGGCCTTCAAGCAAATAAAATAATGGGGCCCCACTACTATAAACTGGTTACGTTTTAATAATAATAGTTCGATCGAGATTTTCTGGTAAGGATTCGAGGGCCCTCTGAGCTTGAGGGCCCCGGGGCACTGCCCCGCCTAGTCCCTAGATAGCTACTGGTTACGCCACTGCTCTAATGAACTTCCTTACGAGACTTGCGTCTCTGTAACGTTACCGACGGGATCCTTTCAACACGGACCTATCTTGTGCTTCCTCTCGACCTCGTGCAGCATCTGCCCCACATGCTCTATCTGCCAGTAGTGGTGCTCTATTTCCTCCAGGTACAGCACCAGCTCCTCGGTGTACAGCCGAACGTTCATGTACTTGCTGGTGTTGTATAGATTAACTTGCTTCCTGAAGAATTCCTTAAAGAAATACATACATATATCACGTCTTTATCCCTTACGGGGTAGACAGAGCCTGAGGTAACAAAACCTTAAGGCCACGTTTAGCATGATTGTGGGCGTATAGGTGGAAAGGGGAATCAAAATAGTGATAGGTTGATAGCCTAAGACTCGATGGGCTTTTACCATCTGCGCGGGAAGAGAAGCTGGTAAATTCTATGTTTTTTCTTTACTCCCGGACCAGCATGGAAGAACAAACTTGATCTTGATCTTGATGATCTTGGGACAAATTGCATCCATTGACCCAGCCCCAAACTAAGCAAGGCTTGTACTATGGGTACCAGGCAGTGGATAAACATACTTATATATAACGTAGACAAATACATACAACATCCAACTCGGGCACAAACATTCGTATTCATCATACAACTGTCCGCCCCTACCGGGATTCGAAGCCAGGTTCTCTAGCTTCATGGTCAGGGTCACTAACCACTAGGCTATCTGGTCGTCTGAAACCTTAGGAATCATTTACGAGCGAATACGAGCGAAATACAAATTACGAGCTAAAACCTTAGCAATCATTTAATAGGCGATAAGGCTAGCAACCAGTCACTATTTTGATTCTCGTTTCCAACCATACGCCCACAATCATGCTAAACGTGGCCTTTGCACCCCGTAAGGGATAAAGAAGTGATTTGTGTATGTGTGTAAATATGAGCGATTAAAATTGCTGTCTCAACTCTCATGTTTTTTTTATATGAATAGGAAGGCAAACGAGCTAGTGGGTCACCTGATGGTAAGTGATCACCACTGCCTATAGACACCCGCAACCCCGGAGGGATTGCAGATGCGTTGCCAACCTAGAGGACTAAGATGCAATGCCTCTTGTGCCCGTAATTTCCCCGGCTGTCTTACTCTCCACACCGGAACACAGCAGTGCAAGCACTGCTACTTAGCGGCAGAATTAGCGAGTAAGATGGTGGTAGCGATCCGGACGGACCTTGCACAAGGCCCTACCACCCGCGTTTGTTGGATTGGCCATTTTGGCGCATCTTACATTTCAGTTTTGGCGTCAAGGGGGTGACTTTGAATCAGTGGCGTAACTATAACGTCTGGGGCCCGCGGCAAATTTGTCAGATTGTCCTTCCTCAATATAAAGAAGTGCATCAGCGTCCCTTCTGTGCTCTAAACCAAGCCAGTTGCGGGCCCCGTAGAGCTAGGGCCCCTGGCATTTTGCCACCCCTGCCACCCTATAGTTACGCCACTGAATTGTCCAGGGATACTTCGCCCGAAAGAAGCCGCAGGCGCCAACTAGTATTAAAAAATTACCTCCAGGACTTTGTTAAGGTAACCGCACTCGTAATCCGGTGAGTTCCGGTACTTAATCCTGATGCCCTCCATGTCGTTCACTATCGCGCTGGTGTCTTGGACGACGTCTGTGGTGACGTTCATGAGGATGTCCAAAGTAACCAGGTCGTCGACACTCGGCCCGTCCTGGGCTGAGGCCTCATGACACCCTGAAACGTCAAAGTCTTTTCCTTCTTCTTCTTTTTAGGGTTCCGTACCTCAAAAGGAAAAAACGGAACCCTTATAGGATCACTTTGTTGTCCGTCTGTCCGTCCGTCTGTCAAGACCCTTTTTCTCAGGAACGCGTGAAGGTATCAAGCTGAAATTTATATCAATTACTCAGGTCTACTGTCCCTTGAAGCTGTGAAAAAATCAAACTTCTAAGCCAACGCAATCAAAAGATACAGCCGTTTATGCCGCAAATTTCCGCAAATTTTCAACTCTCAAGGGAATCAAAACCTACAAGGTAGTTCCCGTGAACGCAGAATTTTGAAATTTGGTATGAAGGTAGGTCTTATAGCACAGATTAAAGAATAAAATTGCGAAAACCGTAAATGTGTATGTATGTCTGTATATAGCAGTGACCAATATAAAGTAACCCCACACTGCGTACATTTTGCTTTGGAGCAGGGCTCTGCTTACACTGGTTTTATATATTTATAGATAATGATACGGAACCCTCGGTGCGCGAGTCCGACTCGCACTTGACCGGTTTTTTAATATGGCCCCATCGACAGGTGCGATGATTTCACCAATGCCAAAAGTCTTGGGACAAAAATGTCGGGCTCTTAGCCAACGGATAATGATATCCCTCAGAATCTGCCAGGAAATCATTAAACGATGCCCAGGGTGCACCGGACCAAGTACTGCTCTTCCCCTCGGACGGATCCAAAAACGAACCGCAGCTCTTGACCACACGCGGAGGCAGCCCGACTCGCTCCCCGCGTCATTACACTGTGTCTTGAATGACGTCTGTGCTAGCAACGCACTAAGGAGAAGTTACCAAAGTTGCGAAATTTTCTAGCGGAATGTTCTAGAAATTATAATTAATTATAAATGGCAACATGTTAAGTGTACACAGGATATCATTATTTCTAGTGTCGACTAATTATCTAATAAGTCCGATATTTCGAACGACGAAGATCGATTCCTTTCGCTCGACATGTCGGTCTTCACCAGGTATTATGTATTCCACTTAGTTTGGCCATCGGACCAAGAGGCTTTTTAAAATTCCTCTGGTTTCCACCCTCGAACCATGAGGATCATTCACTATCAGTGGCGTAACTATGGGGCCCCTAGCGCTACGGGGCCCCCAACTGGCCGGGCCTAGAGCACAGAAGGGACGATGATGCACTTGTTTATATTGAGGAAGGACGCCGTGCTCGCCGGGGCCAAACACCACTTAGACTCAGGTTTTAGTGGGTAAAAACCCCACGTAACCCCATCGCCTCCCCGTGGTGATGGGGTGGGTTACAGCAGATTTCCCCTGGGCAACAAAAAAAAAGGTTTGTTTCGTAAGTTTTCCAAAAAGTCAATGTTTTAGTAGAATATTAATTAATATTATTATATTATTATATTCTGGTTGTCAAATGTGTTCGTGATTGAATGGTGTATTGATGGAAAGCCGTTATAATTACACCACTGATCACTGTTAAAGCGAAAACGGTATTGGTAACAATAACTTATCTTAACTGCAACTTGTTCCTCTTAGTTTTTCTGGAACGATGTTCATTTTGCGTTTCTCAACTGCTTTTTTTTCGTAATTTCACTGTATTTTATGTTATACAAAATGTACAAAAGTCGGAACGCGTATTTAAAAAAAACCGGAAAATTTCGTACCTAATTCGAAAAATTCGACTGAACCACCCTACAAAAAAAATCATTTACTTTTACTTCGAACATCGATCAATGTACCTGCTATCAAATGAACCAAGAACTTCTTGACTTTTCATATTTATTTTTACTGTTTACCAGTTAAAAAGTAATTTCTAAACGACGCTGAAAATTAGAACACAGAAAAATTCGACAAGTCGAAGTGAAATAAATAAATAAAATAAATAAATATCTTGGGACAAATTTAAACCAATTGGCATTGTTCATTTTTTTTAGTATGCTCCAATTCGAGGAAAACCATCAATTATCCGATTTATCTTGTCCGATTTCAATAATACTTTATGATTGCAGATATTTTTGTAAAAGTACTTTGAACCTTTGTTTGACCGAACATCCGGGTTTTTAGACAGAATCCAGCATCGAATGTTTGCCACAAAAATGAAAAAAAAAAGTTTGGGCTATGGCAACTGTCACGTGTCACTGTCAAATCTACAAAACCATAGACAAAGCCGTTTTTTTATAGCCAGCCGAACGAAGGCGATTGGGATTCTGTCTAAATTCACGAATTATCAAACAGCGAAAAAATATTTATTATTAATTAACAAAGCTACGTAAAAGCATAATATTCAAATTAGTTGCTTGAAATAGTCCATCTTATGAAATAAAGCTGTTAAAAGCACAGCTTAAAAAAAATTAACAATGCCAATTGACCCAGCCCCAAACTAAGCAAAGCTTGTGCTATGGGTACCAGGCAACGGATAAACATACTTGTACAATTTAGATAAATACATACTTAAATACATACAACATCCATGACTCGGGCACAAACATTCGTATTCATCATACAACTGTCTGCCCCTACCGGGATTCAAACCCGGGACCTCTAGCTTCATAGTCAGGGTCACTAACCACTAGGCTATCCGGTCGTCAACACTAACACGCACACACACACATAAGACTACTTTTACTTACATAATAATATTCCGACGAACGAAGCGGCAACGCGCTGCATTTTTACACAAATGAATATTAGCGAAAATTCAAGCAACTGTTAATTATTAATTATTAGTTAAGATACTGTGAAATTAGATAATTAATGTGAAAGTTTTCCCCGCGGCTTTTGACCAACCTGTTCTTAAAAACGGGCCAAGTGCGAATCATACATACATAAATCACGTCTTCATCCCTTACGGGGTAGACAGAGCCTAAGGTAACAAGATCTGAAGACCACGTTTAGCATGATTGTGGGAGTATGGATGGAAAGGGGAATCAAAACAGTGATGGGTTGCTAGCCACAGCGCCTATGTAACATGATCCCTCAGATTTTCGCCCAATCCGTCGACGGGCTTTTACTATCTGCACGGGAAGAGAAGCAACTGGTACATTCTATGTTTTTTCTTTGCTCCCAGACCAGCATGACAGAAAAACAGATCCAGTATGGAAGAAAGAAAATTCAGGTAATCAATGTAAAATCCTGTGTTAGCAGATACCTACTCCTAAGCAAAAAGTAGGCAGTGTGAGGTCAGTTTAAATAGGTTACATAAATAGAGAGACAGACATAAAAATGATAGATTTTTAGTGTTTGATGTTATAGCGGCCACAGAAATACATCATCTGTGAAAATTCCAAGTATCTATAGCTATCACGGCTCCTAAAATACAGCCTGGTGACAGACGGACGGGCTGATGGACGGCCGCCGAAGTCTTAGTACCTAATACATGTTTTATAGAGTAATTTAAAATGTTATATTAATTACTCTCTTAAAAAAACGATTATAATTACTACGTATATTGAATTCTGTGATTAAATTCGATTTCAATGTATTTGTACCGCCCGGTTTCATAAAAAAATTGAAATTAATGATTTCCACAGCACTTGCACTTATTTTATGTAAGTAACTTAAGACTTATGTAAATATGCGTAATTTTTTATGCTACAAAGGAGGCAAACGAACAGGTGGATCACCTGATGGTGAGTGAGTACCACCGCCCGTAAGCACCATCAATAAAGGATTTCAGCTGCCTTGCCAAGAGGGCTAACATGAAATACATATACTGCAGAAACTATTGACAACCGAAAATCTTAAGGGATATAGACTTGATTTGTGTATTGACAATACTGCTCTCCTAATTTAAAAGGACGCATGCTTGACGCATGTCTAAAAAACAGAAAAAATTGACTTTCTGCCAAGTTTCTTGCGGTGCGTTCTTGGCAATGATGGTCTTTCTGAATGCGCTGGTAGTTTCAAAAAAGCCATACTACGCGGTAATGCTGCCAGCCTTCTAGGCACCATGCCACCGGGCAGCGATTTAGGGCAACTTTTTTATTTATAGTTTTATCACAATTTGTTGTATTTAGGTATATTACTAACATAGACTTAAGGGACAGACAAAGTCTATATTTTCTATACCGTCCTTTTTTTATCCAGTGGGAAAATTGGAAAATCCCTTTGTAGTGCACCTCTTTGATCATCAAGGAATATGTCTGCCAAATACCAAGAAACTATATTAGCAAGTCATAAAAAGAAAACCACGTCTAACCCTACTGGCTGCAGCAGGGTTCCCATGACGCTGGCGGCATTACCCCTTTGGACCGCAAGTGCGTTCCGCTCGGATAAACACACGCCAGCTCTTGGGTCCCCTGAGGCGTCGATCAACCGGGACGACAGGGCCTTTACAAAGACTTTCATGTCTGCTGACCAAGGCCCCAAAGTCTCAACCGCAAGCGCCGCAAACTCATAATCCTTTAGTAAGGTGGAGTACTTGCGGCGCTTGATATTTGGGCCTGATCAGCTGCAGCGCCGGCATGTAAGCTGGTTGACTGGATGTGGGACAGAGCGAATGTGTCGACGCATTGTAGCGTCTCACACCAGGGCCATACCGAGCTTCCACGGCACATTATTAAGTATTTATGTTATCAGTGGCATGCGGAGCCAAAGGAGAAAAGGAGAGGGTACAACAACTCGGGAACTACTGGTATTACTTCTTCGATACGAAAGCTGAAGCCCATCTCCGGAGCATGACACGAGAACTCCTCAAAGGTATTTATACAATTAGGTACAAAATACAGCGCGGATTTGGAATACGGGCGACACCTTTAACTAGACATCCCCTTTGCAATTCAATTCCGAGCCAAAGTTGGATCGCAGTGATCCATACTAGAAGTGTCAAAAATGCTAGCTAAAGAATCGGAATTGAATAAATAGCATTAAGACTTAGACTTAAGAAGTGTATTTTCGTAAGTGTTTTTTGTGAGTTTTGGTTGTCACCCGACGACCCATGCTTTAAAAATCGGCTCCTGACCTGACCAGTTGTTCAAGATACTATCTGTCCAAAGGTATTCATTATTGTGGTTAACAAAATGTTACCACACATACTTAACATGTTAGGGTGCGAGTCATGTTACCTCCGCTTCTGGTCAAGAGCTGCGGTGCATTTTTGGATCCCTCCGAGGGGAAGAGCAGTGCTTGGTCCGGTGCACCCTGAGCATCGGTTAATGATCACCTGGCAGATTCTGTGAGATATCATTATCCGTTGGCTAAGAGCCCGACAAGGGGAAGAGTCTTTTTAAAGTGTTCTACCGTACAACGTTGCCGGCATTTTTGTCACAAGATTTTTGAGTACTGTATTTATTACTTTGACATTGGCGAAATCATCGCATCGATCGATGGGACCATATAAAAAAATAGAAGAAGAAGCATTAAGACGTCATGGTAAAGACCCCAGTCAAGAATACCTACCATAGACCGACGAGCATGCACTGATGAATGTGGATGAAGCGAAAGAGGTCTCAGGGTCGTAACAAGTTGGACAAAGTAATCTCAGGGCCCCATTTTTTAAAGCACATGTGTGAAAATACCTCGAAAGTGGTGAAAAATTGTGCTGAATTTTAAATACGAGTAGCTTAGAAGATGCTTACGGCTTTCATTAATCTTGTGACCTAGTCAAAATTTTGATTAGAGCTTTGGTTTTGAAGATATTTATATACAGATTTATACCACTTTCGAGTGATGTCCTTTCAAAAATCGGGCCCCAGTTCTGCCTGTCCAAATGAAAGAGGCGAGACAGTATGTATGTATGGAGTAGCAAAAGCTAAAGGCATTGCTTTTCTTACAGATGTGGAATACAAGATGCGGTACGCGGATTTTATATTCGCCTCGTATGGGGGAAGGGTCAATCCTGAGGCCGACAAAATCTACAACGAGGTGAGACAGTGGGGTCAAATCAAAATACATAAAGTTATAAATGCATAATGGCTCAAAATCAAATACATAATGATTCAAATAGAATTTAATAAACACACAATTAATTAAAATAAAGGCCCTGTCGTCCCAGTTGATCGACGCCTCAGGGGACCCAAGAGCTGGCGTGTATTTATTTTATCCCAGCGGAACACACTTGCGGCACAGTATATATATAAGCTAAAGCAGTAAGGAAACTACGAACAAATCGGTTGAAACGAAACACGCACACAGGCGCGCGCTTTACACGGCCCCTAAGCGGACCTGAGCCTTTTTTTTTTTTTTTTAACGTGTGGAAAATGCGCCTTATGCATCTCCGCGCTCGGGGCAGCATACGAACGGAGGTATGACGGGCTCTCCATCTCGCCGCTACCTTCCCTATGGAAGAAGGGGAGAGGCCTACCGTCTAAAAACACACACGTTCCCTCCAGGACTTGAACTGCGGGCGTTGCGGGCGCACACGGTGACCACCGCAACGTCCACTGGCCGCCCCGGGATGGGGCAGGTGGCGACGGCACCGTTGAATGCAGGTTCCGGATTCCCCGCCCTCCCCCGCCGGTGACCGTCTGTTTTTTTAAAGAGGTTAACTCCTCGTAGCCCCCTCAGCGGCCCACGTTCCCAGCGCCTGCGGGCCGGGGTTACGTGACGGCCGACATGACCGAGATCACGCCGCCCTGTTGATTTTTATAGAGGTTTACTCCTCGCGGCCCCCCTATCTTGAAAAAGACGAGGCGGCCCACGGTCCCGGCCCTACGGACCAGGTTTACGTGGCGTCCGACCGTGACCGAGGTCACGTCGCTCCTCCGGATTTTTATAGAGGTTTTCTCCTCGCGGCCCCCTTATCTTGAAAAAGACGAGGCGGCCCACGGTCCCGGCCCTACGGACCAGGTTACGTGCCGACCGAAAATGACCGAAGTCACTCCGCTCCGCGATCGCGTCCCTTGCGGAACGCACCGCTTCGACGGCAGGCTTTCGCCCGCCGCCAGCATGAGGCTCGCCCTTCCGTTCCCCGCCCGGGGCGAACAGCAGGTACTAGGTTGGACTCGCCCCCGTCCCTCCCCGTACGAGGCGTTTGGCGCCTCCAGGTTTGGTGCAGAGCTGCGCTACCTTTCACCTCCTGGCACCGCCAGTGGCTACTCGGCCGCAGATGCAGAGCAGCTCCCCGGCAGCTACCGTCCGCCCCGTCCCCCCCTAGGCTCCCCCCCCTCAGAGAACGAAAGGCCTGCCGGTAACTAACCGCAAAGCAATACCTACTTTTCGCCAGCTCCAGGCCGAGTGAGCAGTTCGGCGGGAGGGGCTACTCAGTAGGCAGCTCAGCTCGGCCCGACAGTACCCAACGC
The DNA here is from genome assembly GCA_949127965.1 of Pandemis corylana. Taxonomy (NCBI): domain Eukaryota; kingdom Metazoa; phylum Arthropoda; class Insecta; order Lepidoptera; family Tortricidae; genus Pandemis; species Pandemis corylana. The sequence goes on along the minus strand of OX421878.1, from coordinate 2,938,752 downwards.
TTCTGTCCCTCGTCTCCCCAAGGCTCCCCTTCCCCCCCAAAAGGCGTTTGGTGCCTTCAGGCCTGGTGCAGAGCTACGCCTCCTTTCACCATCTGGCACCGACCCGCACCAGTGGCTACTCGGCCGCAGATGCAGAGCAGCTTCCCGTCAGCTACCGCCCGCCTTTCCCCACCTAATCTCGATCCCTCCCTTGATAAAAAGGGGCTTTTGCCCCGGCCCTCGCCAAAAAATATATACACATACATAATAATTCGCCCAAGCGGACCTGAGCCTGAGCGGAGTGGACGAGGTCCGCTTAGGGGCCGTGTAAAGCGCGCGCCTGTGTGCGTGTTTCGTTTCAACCGATTTGTTCGTAGTTTCCTTACTGCTTTAGCTTATATATATACTGTGCTTGCGGTCCAAGGGGTAATGCCTCCAGCGTCATGGGGACCCTGCCGCAGCCAGTAGGATTAGACGGGGTTCTCTTTTTTTGACTTTTCTTATTTGTAAATATAGGTTTTTAGGATAAGTGTTTGTATAATTGTTGAAAATATACTGCTGTTTTTTCACATTAAAATAAATGATATAAATTAATTGAACTAAAACTAAATTAATCTGAAAACGTACTCCCCCACGGCAATGAGCCAAAGATGCTGGCAGCTCCCCGCTGTACTTATTGCAATACTAATTGGCTGTGCGAGGAAGCTGCCAGCTTATTGATGATTCAAATTAGACACAGTGTATTATATTAAACAGCAGAAAACAACTCCTAATTTCCCTTAGGCTAAGTTCAGATGACCGCGCGGCGACGCGCGGTTGGCTCGGCGCGCGGTTCAAGATTGTAACAAATCTATGTTGCCGCGCGGTGCACGGCGGCGCGCGCGGTCCCGCGCGGCACCGCGCGCTCATGTACACAGCAACATAGATTTGTTACGATCTTGAACCGCGCGCCGAACCAACCGCGCGTCGCCGCGCGGTCATCTGAACTTAGCCTAATCTATCAATTTATAGGTAGGTACCAAAATTATTATTTTTTTAACGACAAAATACCGGTTATTTATGAGTGAAACGAATCGTGAGGACTGTTTTTTGAAACTTGAACGCGGATTTCCAAAATTGGGTATTGGGACGGCCGGGGGACGGCACGAAAATGGATGTGACTTATTTTCACGGTCGAATTGAATAGGCTAATAGACTACAAGCCCATGGAAAAAAATAACCTGTGAAATGAACCAGCGTGAATAACGCTTAGAAGGCTGTTAATATATCATAAAATAACTCTGAGCGCTATGCCGTCATTTCTGAGCGGTACACAGGTGACTACGTGAGTACATGGAAAAAAAAAAATGCACTAACTTCTGGCACCACCACTTTAGTACGGTACTACGTTTTTCGACATTTATTTTTAATCATCTATAAGCTATAAAAAAGCCGTACATTAATAATTAGTCGTAATTCCTCACTTGTACCTGAAAAATTCCATAAATGTACCGCTCAGTAATGCCGGCATAGCGCTCAGTTATTTTATGATATAGTAACAGCCTTCTAAGCGTTATTCACGCTGGTTCATCGTTATTCTTTTTCCATGGGCTTGTAGTCTATAATTGCCGTACTTTCAATTGATGTGCTTTCAAAAATTGGGCCCCAGCACAAGAGAGCGCACGAGATAGGTTGCCCGTCTTTTTCTAAGTGTTCTTTTTAGAAAGAGACCGGTAGATGCCCTCTTGACAACAACCTCTGTATTGTAGGTCGGGTACCTGGACTCGTCGATAATGAAGAGGTTTCGTTACATGTGTGCTATGTACCGACAATACGCAAGAGTCGAGGATTTCCTGAAAGAGAAATATTCCATGGACGACATGCTCAATGGAAATCACTTAATTCGTAAGTTACATTTGTTATTCTATCAAAGAACTGAGAATTTTTCTTCCCGATTTTTGTGTTTATTTTTACCTATTAGAAATTAGATTTCAAACTATACATAACTACTATATGGCAACTCTGTGGTCTAACTTGCATGTATGGGAACTGCTGCCAGCTGGAGTTTGTCACAGGTACTAAATCTGTATTGTTTATATGTATGCGTACTTAGCTATATCTGTTTATGCAGATAACCACGTATGCGTATGTATAGACTTCGTCGAATGAATAGACGTTACGAATAATGATTCTCCATAGACAATTATCACAATAAAGAAACGGTTAGGTCACTTTGTTATATTATTCTATGCAGAATCACAAAAGGCAGCAACAGATCAAATATTTCTGGAATTAAGTTCATGTTGTATTTAAACAAAATAACAAAAAACTGACAAATTACAAATTATCTTACTCATCGAAACGATAAGAACTAACAATAAACAACAAAATAACGTTAACGAATATCTATAAGAAATAACAAACACTTAATAATTAACAAAAACTGAGAGAAACACGAGAATTCCATCAACTTCCGCGAAAGCCAGACAGTTGAGACGGCTATGATAAGATTTTGAATTTCTTTGACATATTTTTGACAGTTGCATTTCCTACGCTATACTCCAGAGGTCGCTGTCGTCTATGAAAATGGTAACGTTCCAAGTGTACCCCCTCCAGCAGGGCTTATATTTTCAGAAGGCGCATACCACGAGATGTTGGTCTTGAGAGACTTGCAGAACAAAGCTTTAGACAAGAAAGAGGGGCTAGAGAGGAAAGAGAGAGCTATGCAATTCTTTATGGAGTTCAAGATGAAAGAAAAAACCTACTCTCCAAAATCAAGGTGGGTAGCCATTGTGTAGATATTTATTTCGAAACAATATCTATCTATCTAATCTAATAGACTACAAGCCCATGGAAAAAAAAACATCTGAAATGAACCAGCGTGAATGAAGCTTAGAAGGCTGATGCTATATCATAAAATAACTCTGAGCGCTATGCCGTCATTTCTGAGCGGTACATTTATGGACATTCTCAGGTACAAGTGAGGAATTACGACTAATTATTAATTTACGGCGTTTTTATAGCTTTTTATTAGCAAGGCTCTGCTCACTTGCCGAATTTGTACGAAACCCTCGGTGAGTCCGACTCGCTCTTGGCCGGTCTAATAGTGTCTCTTGAGTTCTCTTATTAATTTTAATTGTTACTTTAGGTCGAAAATCAGCAGAGCAGCGGCAATGCGTCGAGGTGAGTTAAAGTCTACTAACAGGAGACATGGCATCCATCTCACTTGCCCAGAGTCCCTGATCCACGGAGTAAATTCCAATGTTGTTTGCAACAAACATCGCTAGATGGCGTTGTAGCGTAGTTAGGAAGCTACGATGCGGTTATGGTTATGACTTAAAGAGCCTAGGAATGTTAATAACACCCCTCTAGATGGTGTTAATATCAAAATGATTATTTATAAATAGGCATTTAAATTAATTATATGGATAATTATTAACAATAATCTGGTCTGGGAGCAAAGAAAAAACATAGAATGTACCAGTTGCTTCTCTACCCGCGCAGATGGTAAAAGCCCATCGAGGGAATGGGCGATTATAATAGAAATCATGTTATAGGCGATGAGGCTAGCAACCCATTACTATTTTGATTCCTTTTTCCACCTTTACATCCGCAATCTTGCTAAATGTGGCCTGTAGGTACCTGTTACCTTAGCCTCTGTCTACCCCGTAAGGGATGAAGACGTGATTTGTGTGTGTGTGTGTGTGTGTGTGTGTGTGTATTAACAATAAATTAGGTTAACCTAATTTATTGTTAATACACTTCTTAAGAATTTGCAAGCAAATTTTGGCGGAGCATACAATGACATCGCCGGTCCCGGGGAACAAAAAGATAACTGCAAAAACCAAATTTTTCAGGAAAAATAAAATAGATGTTTCGCTCAATTGTGACTTGTATATTGAACGTAAACGGTTGGTAGTTAGCTTTATGCAAAGTTAATTTTTCATTACGTTCAATATGTTACTGTGGCACACGAGAAATGTCTCAAAAGAAAGATATTTAAGAAATAGTAACTTAGTCAAAATATATCATTCACTATTACGCGTTAAGACGTATATCATTTTATTCGGTGTTTATCGGGGTCAAACGCTAATATTGTACCATTGGTGTACCATTTTATTCGACTACTTTTTAATGTGATTGCCGTGCAAGATAATAGTGCAATATCATTTTATTCCCGTAATTATTAAGATTATTTTTTTTACTAAGGGTTTTTAGGAGACTTTTATAATTAAACAATAATATGATATTCAACATTGCAATTATATTACGAACGATTCACATAGTAAAAACAGTCATTAATTTCTTAAAATCAAAGTTTTCCATTATAAAACGTGCAACAATACCACTAAAATTTAAGTATGTCTCAATCAAATAGCAATAAATGCCAGTTTCATAAAGTAACTAAAATCAAAAGTTATTTTTTCAGACTAATAACTTTAAGTTTGAAGCATAAAATCAAACCAAATAATCTACGCATTTGGTATTATTTTTCATCAGTCTAATATAATAATAATTATATTATAATTAGTTCTTTCATTGAGCACTAACCCGGGGGACTATTAAACATGAAATCAGGTAAATCAATTGCCATCATCTTCGTCTTGGTTTTCATTAATTGCAGAACTAGTATTAACGCCCAGGGAGTCATAAAAGCCATGGCAATGGGCTGGGATGTCTCCTGACTTGCAAAGACTGATAAGGTCGTCATGTAAAGGCTTACTTATAGGCAAGGGCTCTGTACATAGCACTTGCAGTTCAAAATCGTAGCCAGGATTTGAGTTGACTAAAGGAGCTGCGGTTTATCTTGTTCCCCGCTTGCTTCATGTTTTTGGACAGGTTCGGTTCGGTTTTTATTTTGGCCCCAGCAACCCTCGAAGTAAAATGATGTATTTTTGATACCTCTTTGTTTTTCATTAAGTAGGAATTGCCATATACTGCTACCGATTTCATTAGCTCCTCGTTTTGCAACCTGAGCATGCCATACATAGCAATAGCCTTTACTTCGAATGGAATCATAATGCCGGAATAAAGGATTGCCGATAAATGTTAGCGTAGGCAGACCCCGGAACTCAAAAGACACTGAAAGAAAAATACGACAAGCATCAGAGAAATAAGGAAGGTGTACGCCAAATTAAAAAAGAGGACAAGAAATTGGCAGATGCTCAGGTTGCAAAACGAGGAGCTAATGAAATCGGTAGCTGTATATGGCAATTCCTACTTAATGAAAAACAAAGAGGTATCAAAAATGTATCATTTTACTTCGACGGTTGCTGTGGCCAAAATAAAAACCGATTCATAGTTACAACGTTAAAGAAATGCTTCAAAAGGAGTTTTATAACATAAAAGCACTAATAAATAATAAGAAATGGGTCCAATATGAGGTAGGGCAAAAAGTATTATGGACACAGATAATGGAAGTGAGAGTCGCTTGCTCACAGCCCTCAATTTTACAGTATAAATATGATTTTGAGTCTGGATTCTGGATATTCTTAAATGAACATAGAATCTGTCCAAAAACATGAAGCAAGCGGGGAACAAGACAAACCGCAGCTCCTTTAGTCAACTCAAATCCTGCCTACGATTTTGAACTGCAAGTGCTATGTACAGAGCCCTTGCCTATAAGTAAGCCTTTACATAACGACCTTATCAGTCTTTGCAAGTCAGGAGACATCCCAGCCCATTGCCATGGCTTTTATGACTCCCTGGGCGTTAATACTAGTTCTGCAATTAATGAAAACCAAGAGGAAGATGATGACAATTGATTTACCTGATTTCATGTTTAATAGTCCCCCAGGTTAGTGCTCAATGAAAGAACTAATTATAATATAATTATTATTATATTAGACTGATGAAAAATAATAACAAATGCGTAGATTATTTGGTTTGATTTTATGCTTCAAACTTGAAAATAAATCTTTTGTTTTTAGTTACTTTATGAAACTGGCATGTATTGCTATTTTGATTTTTGATTAAGCTATAATGATTAAGACATAGGTACTTAAATTTTAGTGGTATTGTTGCACGTTTTATAATGGAAAACTTTGATTTTAAGCAATTAATGACTGTTTTTATTATGACTGTGAATCGTTCGTAATATAATTGCAATGTTGAATATCATATATTATTGTTTAATTATAAAAGTCTCATAAAAACCCTTAGTAAAAAAAATAATCTTATCTAATAATTACGGGAATAAAATGATATTGCACTTCAGTTATACTCCAATCACAGCAATAATTATATAATTTTTGAATTAATCAATCGAAATCGAACACTAAAATATATGACATGTCGATATTTAAGCCATTGTAATTTACATTCGACCCGTGCATGTGACAAAAGGATATGGCAATACTTTTTATCGTTCCTTTTCAAATGTGTAGTTTTGGTGAGCGCCATTGCACGAACAGTATCTAGCGGATTGCGACGAGAATACAAAGATAACTGCGCATATCATTACTTAGCGATCTAATTTTGACGAGAACATAATAATATGGATATTTGTCATGCGATGAGCTATAAATAAAAACATTCAAAACTATTGTATTCTTTTTTAATTTTGTCATTTACCGTACAAAAAATGCGAAAAAAATTGAGCTGGTGCAATGGCACCTACGGATTCCAAATATGACATAAAAATAAAACTAAGATAATGGCGGTTATCATTTTGTTCTCCGGGGCCGGCGACATGTACCTTTGTCTGACATGTGTAATTTTTTTTATAAAATAACACCTATAAATACTTTTTAAAGTCACCCCTTAATGCAAAGACACCCTACCCTGGTTTACGGTAAGTACCCTAGATTAAAGCATAGGCTACATTTTATCCCAGAAAATTGCATAGTTTCTGCGGGATAGCGATAAACATGTCAAAGGTCGTAGCTGCCTAGAGTCTCGACGTTAATAATTATTGCAGAAAGTACCATCTACATCAGTTGTATTTAATTGTGCAAATGTATTTAATTTAAGTAGAATTTAAGTATTATATTCTTTCGCTTCATCCACAGTCATCAATCTCTTCATACATGCTCGTCGGTTTCGGGTACTCCTGACCTGACCGTTTTCCAAAACGTCTCCTATTTGGTCTCGGAACGTCCGTCTAGGCCTTCCCCTCCCAACGTAACCATTCACACTCCCCATATAGATCTGTTTAGCTAGTCTACTTTCATCCATCCGCTCTACATGCCCAAACCAACTAAGCATACTTTTTTATATTTAAGTATTGTAGTAGCTTAATGTATTTAATTTTGAAAAAATGACTTTCTGCCTAGTTTCGTGCGGCGCATTCTTCTTGGCAATGATGGTGTTTCCGAATGCGCTGGTAGATTAAAAAAAGACATGTGAAAGAGCCCTTGGCGGCCAATGAACAAAAAAAAATTTTTGAATTTTGATTTCTTAAGTCTAATTCTACACGGGCACTAGTTACAAATAAATAAACTTTTTTTTTATGCTACAGCTGGGTCAGTTGGAGACGCCAGAAGCAAGGGTGTGACTAAGACTAAGAAAAAGGCAGAAAAGATTTTGAAACAAGATTTTAAAAAGAAAAAGTGGATGCAGGGTCGCTCCATGAACGAAAGTGCTCCGTGGAAAGGGATCCCTAAAAGCTTAGAAGAAATTGATTTCCGCTAATAAAATATGAATAGAAATTGTAAATATTTTATTTCCTAACCAAGTTAAATTAAAAAAAACAACCAAAATTTTAAATTACATACCAACTACCTTACATTACCCACCTAACTAAACAAACCGCCCCGCATCATTTCGGGCGCAAAGCTGGCCGCCACGCTCACCGCGTTGCCGCGTTGCACGGCAATGGACTATCTCTGCGCCAGGAATGATCCCGAACTGGAGTCCAGACCACGCTCTCGTAACCGGCGTCCCATGTCTTTAAAAATGCTTGGCCTCCGAGCACCAACACCCTGACGTTTCGACAGAGATGTACAAAATGGTTTTAAAAAAAGCATTTAAATACAAAATGCAAAATACTTTTCAGATTTACTATTTCAAATGCAAAATACCAAATAGTTTTGTGTTTTGTATTTCAAATGCTAAATGCAAAATAGGTATTTTCAAAATACTTTTTAAAAATAAAATACCTTTTGATCAAATATCAGACATTTTTATTTATTTTAGGTATTATCATGAGAAATAGAGACACAATGGCGAGCCGAACAGAAATGTCTAATAACATGGCAACTTATGCATGACATTTTGGTCAAATTTATCAGTACGCGTATCAATAAATTCTGTTACGTTAATAATTAATAATAATAATGCTAACCTAAAATAATGTAACGCAACTAGACTAACGAAAAGAGAGCCATGGCTCCATTTTGTGAATTGTGTGGCCATTTTATTTCGGTTGATTGTGCATCTAGTGCGGCAATATAAGCGTCATTCGTTCATTTTATTTTGTTTGACTGGTAATGTTGGCTAAACTTAATCACAAAGTATTTTGCATTTTGAAATGAATATGAAAAATGCAAAATACAACTCGAAAGGTATTTCAAATAACATACAAAATGGTTTTTACTAAAAGGCATTTAAATGCAAAATACAAAATAGGTATTTTGCACGAAGTATTTCAAATAAATCGCATCTCTGCGTCTCCACCGCCAGCGGAACAAATAAGTAATTTGTTAGGGCCGAATATTTTTCCCGTTTTTTCCTTATCCCGTGGGAATTTCCAAAAATCCTTCCTTAGTGTATGCCTACATTGTATAAGGTATCTATGTGCAAAATTTCAAGTCTCTAAGTCCAGTGATTTGGGCTGTGCTATCCCGCGGGAACTATGCAATTTTCCGGAATAAAAACTATCCTATGTCCTTTCCCAGGACTCAAACTATCTGTATACCAAATTTCAACTAAATCGGCCCAGCGGTTTAAGCGTGAAAAGGTAACAGACAGACAGAGTTACTTTCGCATTTATAATATTAGTAAGGTTACTAGCTATTGCCCGTCCGTGACCATTTGTTAGTCCTTTACCTTAAAAGCATAAATTCCGTGTAGCGATTTACCGAGTCGCATTTCACCTCGAATTAACAAAATTTCAATAGAATCTTTTACTTGAAGCAATTTTTCGCGTGGCTTTTTACATTCGTATTATCAATTTGTAGCATTTAATTTTTCATGTAGTATTTTACCCTAGACGCATTTCGTCGCGATCGATATTTTTTTGGGACTCTATTTATTTTGACGCGTTAATTAATGTTCGCACAAAAACTTTGTATAATATTTTTTTAAACGTGTTTTGTACCTGTAGTTTCACATCTCAAATGCTTGCAAACTCATTGAAATATTATCTTTGTTGTGAGTAATAAATAATGTCACAGTTAAATGTTCACGCTGATATGCTATAAAAAAAATAAGCGAAAAAGGTACATTGCGATTAAAGATATTGTCTAATACTGAAATAAACGATTAGGATACAAAGCGAAAATTTAACACACGATCGAGATGAAATGCGACTAAAACTAATATCGACTAAAAAAAAGTACGATTAAGACACAGCGCGAGATTTAAATGCACTGTCAAGGTGAAATGCGACGAAAACTTATAGCCAGTAAAAAAGCAGACGATCGAGACACAACGCGATAATTAAATATACGTTCGAGGTGAAATGCGACTCGGTGAATCGCTACACGGAATTTATGCTTTTAAGGTAAAGGACTAACAAATGTCTGTGACTTCGTGTGCGCAGAATTCGCTTATCGCTATCCCGCGGGAACTAAGCAATTTTCCGGGACAAAACTATCCTATGTTCTGCCACGGGACTGAAACTCTGATTCCGAGTGACGCTATCTCAGTAACTATAATAACTAGACTCTTCAAATTTGATACAAAAGTAGGTGATTACAAAACTAAGAAACTAATTTCAGGATTTTTGGAAATTCCCACGGGATAAGGAAAAAAGCGGGATTTATCTACGCGGACGAAGTCGCGGACATAAGCTAGTTTTTTATAATTTATCCCTTACGGGGTAGACGGAGCCTAAGGTAACGAGACCTTAAGGCTACGTTCATCATGATTGTGGGCGTATAGGTGGAAAGGGGGAATCAAAACAGCGATGGAATGCTAGCCGCATCGCCTATAACATGACGCGTATGATTTTTGCCCATTCCCTCGATGTGCTTTTACATCTGCGCGGGAAGAGAAGCAACTGGTACATTCTATGTTTTTCTTTTGCTCCCAGACCAGCGTGGAAGTAGGGTTGTCATGAAATCAACATACAACATACACATACACAAATCACGTCTTTATCCCTTACGGGGTAGACAGAGCCTAAGGTAACAGGTACCTACAGGCCACAATTAGCAAGTTGAGGGTGTGTAGATGGAAAATGGAATCAAAATAGTGATGGGTTGCTAGCCTCATCGCCTATAACATGATTCTTATAAGCTTCCCCCATTCCACTGCAGCAGACTGCAACTGCTACATTCTATGTTTTTCTTTTGCTCCCAGACCAGCGTGGAAGTAGGGTTGTCATGAAATCAAGCTTTATATTAGTTGCATCGTATGTGTGTATGTGTTTGTGCGGGTGGAATCTTGCGACTCAATTTTGAAGCAGATAATTTTGCAGCAACACAATCATCTGGTATTAGATTTCTGGTGGTCCGGCCAGGATCGTCTCCGCAGGAGGGAACTCTTCAACGGTCGATCCGATTGATTTCAAATTTGGTGTACCTACATTATGTATGATGACAATACAAGTACAGACAATAAAAAGGTCAGTACGGCAAAAAAGCTTGTATCTAAAGTGTTTTTTCCCTGTATTGTTCAAATTTTTCAGATTGTTAAGAAATAATTTACAAAATGTTGATAATGATTTTGTTGTATTTAATGTGATATATTGCCTATTAAAAACGATTATTTTAATCGATTTCTTATTAATTACTCGCGTATAAAAAACTATAAAATTTCTTTCTGTTTTTAATTAAACAGTGGCATGGCGCAGCATGTACTGTGCTATTATTGTGGTTTCTTGTGAGTATATATTTAACTAGCGACCCGCCCCGGCTTCGCACGGTATATTGTGCATGTACTATACATATAAACCTTCCTCTTAAATCACTCTATCTATTTAAAAAAACCGCATCAAAATCCGTTGTGTAGTTTTGAAGATATAAGCATACATCGGGACATGGGGACAGAAAAAGTGACTTTGTTTTATAATATGTAGTGATGATGATGATACTTCCATGCTGGTCTGGGAGCAAAGGAAGAACATAGAATGTACTAGCTGCCTCTCGTCCCGCGCAGATGGTAAAAGCCCATCGAGGAAATGGTCGAGTCTTAGGAATCATGTTATAGGCGATGCGGCTAGCATCCCATCACTATTTTGATTCCCCTTTCCACCTATACGCCTACAATTATGCTAAACGTGGCCTTTAGGTCTTGTTACCTAAGGCTCTGTCTACCCCGTCAGGGATATCGACGTGATTTGTGTGTGTGTGTGTGTGTGTGTGTGTGTGTGTGTGTGTGTGTGTGTGTATATTTAATACTAGCTTCTGCCCGCGACTTCGACCGCGTATAATCAGACTTCTGAACTGATGTTGATAATATTTTAATCAATACAGGGGTCTCAGCACCGAATATAACTTTGGCCCTTTCGGTGTTAAGACCCTTAGTCCGTGGGGTCCTAGCGCTATTAGCCTCTTCAAAGATATTTCGAAGAGGCTAATAGACGCTACGGGTGACCGCAGAGCTGGCAGCTTCCTTGGACAGCGTGTTAGTATCGCTGTCCAAAGGGGGAAAGCTGCCAGCGTCTCTGGAACTATGCCACAGGGGCCCTTCCTTTTTTAATTATTTTATTTTAAGATTAGTTTTAGTTTAGTTTTTAATTCCCCTTATGTTTTTTTTTCATTAATATATTTTAACTAGCTTCTGCCCGCGACTTCGTCTGCGTAGAATTATACATAAAAACCTTCCTCTTGAATCACTTTGTCTATTAAAAAAAACCGCATCAAAATCCGTTGTGTAGTTTTGAAGATATAAGCATACATAGGGACATAGGGACAGAGAAAGCGACTTTGTTTTATACTATGTAGTGATGATACTTCCTGCTTCCAGTGTTCTACGAATGCCTCGCAGCCAACTCGAAAGACCTGGCGCCATGGCTGAATGAGCTCTCAGCACAGAACATCGCCAGCCTGGTCGACGTGAACGACCCGAATTATAACCAGTACCAGCCCAAAGGTAACAATGTATGTCCATCCATCCATCCACCCAATACCGTCTTTACCATACCTATTCCCCTACTATTTTCTGTATACCTTTTTCTGTTTTGGTTGTTATATGTGGTGTTCAATAAAGAGTTATTGTATTGTATTGTATTGTACCATAAGGGCACACAGGCCCCGATTCTCAGGGGCCCCGAAGGACCGATAATTTCTATAATAAAAGGTCATACTTAGTACTTCTTCCATGCTGGTCTGGGAGTAAAGAAAAAACATAGAATTTACCAGTTGCTTCTCTTCCTGCGCAGATGGTAAAAGCCCATCGAGGGAATGGGCGAGGGTCTTAGGAATCATGTTATGGGCGATGCGGCCAGCAACCCATCACTATTTTGATTTCCATTTACACCTATACGCCCTTTATCATGCTAAACGTGGCCTTAAGGTTTTGTTACCTTAGGCTCTGTCTACCCCGTAAAGGCGGGCGGTAGCTGACGGGAAGCTGCTCTGCATCTGCGGCCGAGTAGCCACTGGTGCAGGTCGGGGGGCCGGTGCCAGATGGTGAAAGGAGGCGTAGCTCTGCACCAGGCCTGAAGGCACCAAACGCCTTTTGGGAGGGAAGGGGAGCCTTGGGGAGACGAGGGACAGAAGCGTTGGGTACTGTCGGGCCGAGCTGAGCTGCCTACTGAGTAGCCCCTCCCGCCGAGCTGGTCACTCGGCCTGGAGCTGGCGAAAAGTAGGTATTGCTTTGCGGTTAGTTACCGGCAGGCCCTTCGTTCTCTGAGGGGGGGGAGCCTAGGGGGGACGGGGCGGGCGGTAGCTGCCGGGGAGCTGCTCTGCATCTGCGGCCGAGTAGCCACTGGTGCCGTGGGACGGTGCCAGGAGGTTGAAAGGTAGCGCAGCTCTGCACCAAACCTGGAGGCGCCAAACGCCTCGTACGGGGAGGGACGGGGGCGAGTCCAACCTTGTACCTGCTGTTCGCCCCGGGCGGGGAACGGAAGGGCGAGCCTCATGCTGGCGGCGGGCGAAAGCCTGCCGTCGAAGCGGTGCGTTCCGCAAGGGACGCGATCGCGGAGCGGAGTGACTTCGGTCATTTTCGGTCGGCACGTAACCTGGTCCGTAGGGCCGGGACCGTGGGCCGCCTCGTCTTTTTCAAGATAAGGGGGCCGCGAGGAGAAAACCTCTATAAAAATCCGGAGGAGCGACGTGACCTCGGTCACGGTCGGACGCCACGTAAACCTGGTCCGTAGGGCCGGGACCGTGGGCCGCCTCGTCTTTTTCAAGATAGGGGGGCCGCGAGGAGTAAACCTCTATAAAAATCAACAGGGCGGCGTGATCTCGGTCATGTCGGCCGTCACGTAACCCCGGCCCGCAGGCGCTGGGAACGTGGGCCGCTGAGGGGGCTACGAGGAGTTAACCTCTTTAAAAAAACAGACGGTCACCGGCGGGGGAGGGCGGGGATTCCGGAACCCGCATTCAACGGTGCCGTCGCCACCTGCCCCATCCCGGGGCGGCCAGTGGACGTTGCGGTGGTCACGGTGTTCGCCCGCAACGCCCGCAGTTCAAGGCAATTCGCTTTTTTTACTTTCCAAAAGGGCCCCCAATTCTTGTGTGCCCAAGGGCCCCAGCCTTTTTTTTCACATACATACATAAATCACGTCTTTCTCCCTTACGGGGTAGACAGAGCCTAAGGTGACACGTGGACACAGGTGGTGGTGACAGGTGGTGGTAAGGCCACGCTTAGCATGATTGTGGGCGTATAGGTGGAAAGGGGAATCAAAATACTGATGGTAGCTAGCCGCATCGCCTATATGATTCCTATGCCCATTCTCTCGATGGGCTTTTACCAGATAGCGTGAAAGTTAGAAACTTGACCAGAGCAAAAACAAAACAAAACAAAAAGCGTTTTTCCAGTAGTATAAATTGTATCGATATCGATAGTGACGTTTTTGCTTTAAAATATTACATTACATAACCTATTGATGCTATCGATAATAAGCTTTCGTAATTTTCTGTACATACACCGAAGGCATATCAATGTTATGGCATTTTACTATTAAAACTTCCACTCTGGCCTGGAATCAAAGAAAAAACATAGAATATATCAGTTGCTTCTCTTCCCACGCAGATGGTAAAACCCCATCGAGAGAATGGACGAAAATCTTAGGAATCATGTTATAGGCGATGGCTAGCAACCCATCACTATTTGGTGTCCCCTTTCCACCTAACACCCATACTCATGCTAAGCATGGCCTAGGTCTTGCTATCTTAAGGGATGAAGGCGTGATTTGTGAATTTGCAGGGTATTTGCATATTGATCCGAAGACGTTCCTTCGCGCAGATGAAGAAGTGGAAAAGGATGAGACAGAGAAGGGCCAGGGCATCGTGAACGACACTATCATCAACCCAGGCCTCCACCGCGTGAACAAGGGCTGCTACACGTTGCAGATCACATGGCGGCGCGCGTACGTGCGTCACCATCAGTATTAGCATAGTATGAGCAGAAGCAATAGTATCGATAGTTATCGATACTATCGATCGTTTTGGTAGACTACTATACTGGTACAATACAATACAATATATCGATACTATCGATAGTATTGATCCTTGACGTCGAAAAATGTATCGATACAATTGCTTTTCCATATTACATGAACTATTGATAGTATCGATTCTTTCCATAGTTTTGATTAATCGATTGTTACTTTTATTTCAGTAATTTCAATAGTATGTATAGTATTGGTAGTATTCATAGTTTTCAGAATTCTCTGTACAATACTATCGGTAGTATCCATTGTTTTCAGAATTCTCTGTACAATACTATCGGTAGTATCAATAGTTTATAGAATTCTCTGTACAATACTATCGGTAGTATCAATAGTTTACAGGATTCTCTGTACAATACCATCAGTAGTATCAATAGTTTTCAGAACTCTCTATACAATACTATCAATAGTATCAATAGTTTATGTAATATTGAAAAGCAATTGTATCGATACTACCTACTATTTTTGATTAATAGAGTGTTACCCTTATATATATGTTGATGTATATTATTTGACAAATGACTTTCTGCCAAGTTTCTTGCGGCGCATTCTTCTTGGCAATGATGGTCTTCCGGAATGCGCTGGTAGTTTAAAAAGAGAAGTGTAAAAGAGCCTTTAGCGGCCAATTTGCAAAAATATTTTTATGAATTTTTTGATTGATTTAGGATGCTCATGTGATGAACTTGTGACGGGTATCAAGTAGACTCTTTGTTCATTCTCCCTTTTTGCATAGTTTTTTGTTTAAATTTACAGAAGACTAGACTTCCACCGCTATTTCAACTTGCGGGAGTACTACGAAAACTCGCACATGTTTGAGGTACTGTTGATGTTTAACTAAATTCCCGCTAGATGTCACTTTACTCGATTCAAACTTAGTATCGTTTGTTTTTATTAGTAGGCTTATGAACGTGGTGAATGGATTCAAAGATATCTGTTCATTTCGAGACACAGTATAGACTTATTTTAGTTACACTTTCTATGCACCCCAAAAATAATTATTGTATATAAATTCCTTGCATAAGTGTAGGTAAGTGGATTAAAATTTTGGTTCCATGCTTGCAGGTCTGAAAGCAAAGAAAAAACATAGAATGTACCAGTTGCTTCTCTTCCCGCGCATGGTAAAAGCCCATTGAGGGAATGGGCATAGGAATCATGACTTTTATGGGCGATGCGGCTAGCAACCCATATTTTGATTCCCCTATCCACCTATACGCCCACAATCATGCTAAACGTGGCCTTTAGGTCTTGTTATCTTAGGCCCTGTCTACCCCGTAAGGGATAAAGACGTGATTTATGTATACAAGCTTTTATTTTGAAAAAGTCTTTCTGCCAAGTTTCTTGCAGTGCATTCTTCTTGGCAATGATGGTCTTTCCCATGCGCTGGTAGTTTCAAAAAACACGTGAAAAGAGCCCTTAGAGGGCTAGGGGGCGTCCATAAATTACGTGAGGCATTTTTAAGGATTTTTTGACACCCCCCCCGCCCCTCCCCCCTTGGTGAGACGTCGTAAGATTTTTCTCGACCCCCTCCCCCCTACCCCAATCTCACGTGAGATTTTTCAAAACTTGTACTTTGGGTATAAAAGTATTGGATTTATAGACAAATAACATAATTGTGTCAGATTTTGTCATATTTTATTCAAGGTACGTTTTTTATTTTCATTTAACTTTAATTTAACTTAATTTTCAAGCAGTTTTATACCATTTTCTGCTAAAAAAAATTACGTGATATTTGCCAAGACACCCCCTCTCCCCCAAGTGAGATTTAGAAAGATTCGGCTCGATCGGCCCCTTACGTAATTAATGGACGCCCCCTATTTGCAAAATCAAACTTTTGATTTTTGGTTTGATGTTTTTACCATTAGTCTATTACACGAGCCCGGACTCACACTTGGCTGATTTGTTTTGTTTTTCAGATCGGCTATCTCACTCACGTCATCGTCTCAAAATATATGAACATGCTCGAGCTGTACGAGATGGTGGACACCCGATTCATCCAACATCCGAGTTTGTATTCATTCAATATTTTATCTACACAGTGGCGTAACTATACCATCTGGGGCCCCTGGAAAATTCTTTTGATGGGGCCCTATGGGTAAAAATCGTCACGTTGTACTCAGTTTAATTTTAATATTTTTGAGCTCGCGGCCGCTTGGGCCGGGGCCCTCTTGGGTCGGGGGCCCGTGGCATTTTGCCAGCCCTGCCACCCTATTGTTACGCCACTGTTGGGACCGAGCGCGACTACAGCGCCACGTGACAGGCGGCCATTATGGACAATATTGTCACCGCTGTCAAACAAGAAGTAAGTAAATATTGTGAAAAATATTAATGAAATCTTGTGTTATTTTACTATATTACACAATTTTGGACAATGGTAGTCAGTAACATTTATTCAATTTAATACTTGTATCAAATGATAACGTACTTTAAGTAAAATTTTAGAGGTTAGGTAACTTACTTTTTTTTTCTTACGGCAAATATCCACTTATTTCTTTGATCTCGTTTCCACCATGGTCTTGGAAATTGGTAAAATTTACAGTCGCTATTCTTCTTGGTGTTATTACAATTCACAACAACACATCTTACCAGGACCATATTTTTATCTCAAAAACGATTAGAAAATGTTTACTGCAATATGGATTTGACAGCTCAAGTCAGCGACAAAAATGACAATTTTAGCCGTAGCGAGCGCTGTGATCGTTTAGGCTACCCCATCCACCCGCTTTGCACTCTGCCAATACCTGACGGCGGGGAACTAGGCGGGGCGGTAGGTGGCTCGTCACCGCCATCTCGTGGTGAAGCTTCCATTTAAGCGCGGGCGCCAGAAAAAGCGCAGGTTCCCGATTTTTGAAAGCACAATGTGAAACTACCACTCGAAAGTAGTAAAAAATTACGCTCAATTTGAAATACGATACGAGTAGCATACGACAATCACAGCTCTCTTTAATCTTGTGAACTAGTCAAAACTTTGATTAGAGCTGTAGCTTTGGAGCAGGGATGTAACGGAGGTAGTTTTATCGGAACCGAAGGCGGAGTCGGAGTTTTTAAATTTGCTTTATCGGAGTCGGAATCGGAGTCGGAGGCAGGGTCGGATAATTGACGATAGAGTGCACGTAGTGGGAGTCGGATTCCCCGCGCGACATGTATGAACCTGTTCATAACAGTCGACACAGGCCGCCGCCGCCGCTATGTTATGCTTCGACCTCCGATTAAAACCTTCGATTTAAAAGTGTCGTAGCCGAAGTCGGAACCGAAGGTGTAATAATAATCGGAAGTTCCGACTACTTTCGAGTGGTATTTTTACACATGTGCTATAAAAAATCTTGCCCCAAGTCCCGATTTAACGACCTTATATTTCAAATGAAATCACAGTAGGTATTTAGCGACTGTGAACGTGACAGTCGGCAATCAAGTGCGCTCATCGACTGAGTCTCTAGTGTAAATTTTCGCATATTAAAACGTCTCGAACGCGTACACGTAAACGCCTCAATTACTATGGAATAACTAGCTGACCCGGCGAACTTTGTTCCGCCTGAAATTTTTCCTGAATTTTCTTTGCTATAAACCTCACGGAGCCAGAGACCTTTCCAACGAATGCAAAACCGTGGAAATCGGTTAGTGCGTTCTGGAGTTATAGCGTCAGGAAGGAAAACCCGACTTATTTTTATATAGTAGATTGGCAGCGCCACTTGCGGATCGAAACGGCAAACTTCTCATAGTATTTGAAATTTTAACGCAAACGCGTTCGAGACGTGTTTTGTGAACGAAAACCTACACTAAGCATACTGTCCTCCTCTGTAATGGAGCAAAAACGATACTAGCGCCACCGCACTGCGTGCACTGCACCTTACAATTTAAATCGACCAATCAGAAGTAAGATCCGGTACTGATTAATCAAATCAGCAACAATAATGTTGCTAATACACGCGCGCAACGACATACATACCTACTCCTACTCCTACTAATATTATATACGCGAAAGTTTGTAAGTATGGATGGATGGATGTTACCTACTCTTTCACGCCAGAACGGCTGGACAGATCTGGATGAAATATGGAACATACTTTTTATCCCGGAAAATTGCGTAGTTCCCGCGGGATAGCGATAAACGTATTCTGTGCAGACGAAGTTGCGGGCAACAGCTAGTGTATCATAAATCAATATGTGTGCATGCAACTATACCGTAAAACGGGATGAGTGGGGACAAAATTGCATTCAAACCACGATAAAAAATATTTTCATGTGACAAGTTGAATTTTATAGATAAACTTAGCTTCTGTCCGCGACTTCGTCTACGTAGAGTTAGTTATACATAAAAACCTTCCTCTTGAATCACTCTTATCTATTAAAAAAACCGCATCAATATCCGTTGTATAGTTTTGAAGATATACGCATACATAGGGACAGAGAAAGCGACTTTGTTTTATACTATATAGTTATTTGTTTTATACTATGTAGTGACTAGCTTCTGCCCGCGACTTCGTCTGCGTCGAATTATACATAAAAACCTTCCTCTTGAATTACTCTCTGTTAAAAAAAACCGCATCAAAATCCGTTGTGTAGTTTTGAAGAAGCATACCTATATAGGAACATAGGGATATAGGGACATAGGGACAGAAAAAGCGACTTTGTTTTATATTTTACTAGCTTCTGCCCGCGACATCGTCTGCGTAGAATTATACATAAAAACCTTCCTCTTGAATCACTCTATCTATCAACAATAACCGCATCAAAATCCGTTGTGTATAGTTTTGAAGATATAAGCATACATAGGGACATAGGGATATAGGGACAGAGAAAGCGACTTTATTTTATACTATGTAGATTGTTTTATACTATACTATGTAGTGAAGTGATAGTGAAAATGTTCCGGTGGTGTGAATTTTAGTTTAATAATGATTACCTGTCGTTTAGTTTCATAGTTTAAACAATAAACACTAAAATATAGGCAAATCCCAGCTCACCCCGCAGTGGGGTCAGAAGGGATACGAACAAATAAAAAAACGATAAATTATCACCAAAATGAAGATACAATATGTCTAATGTTGCTGGCTCTGCTGCGGCCTCAGCGGAGGACTTCAAACGCCGAAAGTATGGCTTGCTTGGAAGCAGCTATATATTTGAGGCGTTTGGAGTCGAAACTCTGGGGCCATGGGGGCCAAGCGCGCGCTGTGTGTATAAAGATATCTCGGCGCGCCTTATAGAGGCCTCCCGTGACCAGAGGGCTGGCCAATATTTCGTTCAGCGAATAAGCATTGCCATACAACGTGGCAATGCTGCCAGCCTTCTGGGCACCTTCCCATTGGCGGCGATCTGGGAGATTTTTTAACCGACTTCAAAAAAAGGAGGAGGTTCTCAATTCGTCTGTATTTTTTTTTTTTTTTTTTTTTTATGTTTGTTACCTCATAACTTTCGACTGGGCGAAGCGATTTTAATGATTCTTTTTTTATTTGAAAGCTGGTGCTTACCGTGTGGTCCCATTTCAATTTAGTCCAGTTCTGACAATGGCACCCATGAGAAAACCATATAAGTCTGAAATTAGCATTAAGTCATCATCATCATCTCAGCCATTACAAGTCCACTGCTGGACGTAGGCCTCTCCTTTAGACCTCCATTTAGCATTGCATTAAGTATGTGTACGACAAATCGTCAGTTTCATTTAAACGGCGCTGTCATATGAGCAGCACGTTTAGTAGGTCTACCCATATTCAGAAAAAAATGTTAGTGTACTTCAGATTCACTAAAAATCAAAAAATAAACAAAAATTTTAACAAAAAAAAACCGACTTATATTATTTATAATATTTGATACATTTTTAGTGAATCTGAAGTACACTAACATTTTTTTCTAAATATGGGTAGACCTACTAAACGTGCTGCTCATATGACAGCGCCGTTTAAATGAAACGGACGATTTGTCGCACACATAGATACTTAATAATGCTAATTTCAGACTTATACGGTTTTTGCAGGGGTGCCATTGTCAGAACTGGACCAAATTGAAATGGCAGCACGTTTAGTAGGTCTACCCATATTCAGAAAAAAGTGTTAGTGTTCTTCAGATTCACTAAAAATTAAAAAAATAAACAAACATTTTAACAAAAAAAAACCGACTTCACTACGCACTAAAAAGAAAAAAATAATTGCATAATATTCTTCTACAACTTAATAATTAACTTACTTTTTCTACTTATCAATATATAGGTACGATGTAATGTTGTTACAATTATTGTTATTTTTGTAGTCGGTGTCAGCCAAGGAAACACTACAATAATACGAGAATAATACGAGACCCAGCAACAATAATACGAGAATACTTTAACAAATACTTTTTCACAAATTAACTTTTATACGGGAGCGGATCAGAATACATAAAGTTTAAAATGTATAATGGGTTAAAATACATAATGGTTCAAAATGTATAACGCAATTTTCTGTAAAACTATTAGCTAAATGAACTTTTTTGATATCGTAATCTATAGATTGGTTTAGGTTAGGTTAGGTTTGTTTTATAACAATCCTGTTAATTTGTAACTTTCTGAGAAAATCGCATTATATATTATAAACCATTATGTATTTTAACCCATTATACATTTTAAACTATGTATTTTAATACGTACCCCTTTTATACACAAGCACATCTCACCTGTAACTATGTATGTAGTTACAAGCGTACGTTGGCTGACACCGACTCCAGAAATAACAATAATTGTAACAACATTAGATCGTACCTATATATTGATAAGTAGAAAAAGTAAGTTAATTATTAAGTTGTAGAAGAATATTATGCAATTATTTTTTTCTTTTTAGTGCGTAGTGAAGTCGGTTTTTTTTTGTTAAAATGTTTGTTTATTTATCTTTAATTTAATAATAGTTTTAGCCAGGTTTAAGTTATTTTTAAGTTTTGACTGCTCTTTATTGTTTTCTTTTTCTTTTTGAGAATAAATCTAAAATTACTTTGAACATATGTCTAAAAATATAACTAAACTACTTTTAGAGCAAGCTGAGTCTGAAATGTTAGTAAATTTAAGTAGCAAGTGAAACCACAAAATATTAGTTCTATCCCTCTCCCCCCGCAATCCCTCCTCACCCCGTTTTACGGTACATAAATAAAGTATTATAAGCAGTCACATAATACATATACATACATACCGTCACGCCTCTTTCCCACAGGGGTAGGCAGAGACTACTTCATTCCACTTGCTACGATCCTGATATATTTCTTTCGCTTCATCCACAGTCATCAATCTCTTCATACATGCTCGTCGGTTTCGGGTACTCCTGACCTGACCTTTTTCCAAAACGTTTCCTATTTAGTCTCGGAACGTCCGTCTAGGCCTTCCCCTCCCAACGTAACCATACACACTCCCCATATAGATCTGTTTAGCTAGTCTACTTTCATCCATCCGCTCTACATGCCCAAACCAACTAAACATACTTTTTACACAATACATTATACCTACTATTAAAGTAAGATTGTGCAAATTGATGCAAAATAAAACATTTATTTTAACAGACTAAAAGCGTCATATTTTTTGAATGATTCGTAATATAGAGGTAAAGAACATAAAAGCGAGTCTCGTGTACTATATCTATGATTTATACTCCAGCCAAGAACTACGCGCCGGCGGCCTGGATGTGGTACATGTACACCAACATCTTGGAGAACAGTCGCGCCATCATCCACTGGTGCAACATGATGCATGAGATCAAAGCCAAGTTCGGCATGGAGACAGGCACCGACAAAGAGGGGTCCGACTACGAGGCCTTGTCTACGCCGGGTTAGTACAGCCATCATCCACTGGGGCAACATGATGTAGATCTAGACCAAATTCTTGGAGTCCCCATCAGGGATGGGCCTGACTACAAGGGAGTGCTACATCAGGTTATTTTTTTATAATATTTAATCCTCGCAGTTTGAGGGTTCGAGGGTAGAACCAAGTGGAATTCAATGATTCTCGTGGTTACATACATATGTACATAGGTACAAGTCACGTATTTATAATTTCCCTTTACTTCAATGCTGGTCTGGAACCAACGAAAAACAAGTATACCAGCATCACCTCTTCCCGCGCATATGGTAAAAGCCCATCGAGGGTATGGGCGAAAATCTTGGGAATCCTGTTATACGCGATGCGGTTAGCAGCCCATCACTATTTTGATTCCCTTTTTCACCTGCGCCCATATTATTCTAAGCGTGGCCTGTGTTGTTACCTTAGGCTCTGTATGGCTTAAGGAATAAAGACGTTTATTAAGTACCTATACCATCTTCCTGTTTCAACAGACCCTGAAGAAATGGAAATTGGTAAATACTTGAAGAACATCCAAGAGAATTACCAGGAGGTGATGGCAAAGAGGAAGAAGAAGATGCTGGAGCAGAGATTGTGGTACAAGATCGGGATGAGGCAGCCCTACAAGAACCTCTCCACCACGAGGACGAAACGACCGCCGCAGTACGTTATTTTTGCGTCTCATCATCTCGAGCCTATACGTCCCACTACTGGGCACTGGCCTCCTCGAAGAACGACAGGGCTTGGGCTATAGCTCCCACGGGCCGTGAGGATTGGGAACTTCACACACACCATTGAATTGCTTCGCTGATGTGTGTGGTCTTTTCCGTCTATCTGCTCTACGAATCATGGCGTATCGTTTGGGAGACATCACCTTCTGTGCAGTGCCGTAAATAACCTTTTCTGCGCCCTTGGTTTTTTTAGATATTTATAGGTACCCTAGAGCAATGCTATGTATAGGCCTTCTTTATTTCATTCAGGGTGATAAAATGAAGCACAATGAACTTGGTGTTGGTGGACCAATTATCTAATATTTTGGAAGAAAAATCTATTTTCTTTAAAGAACTGATGTGTGCAAACATACAGACGAGCCATCTGGCATGTAGGTGCGTATGTGTTGGAATCGAGCACTAGGGGCGCAGCGGGAACTTCTCAGGAGCAAACCGAAAAATTAATAGTCCAGCCTGGTCTGGCCATTTAATTCTTGCGCCCCCCAGAGTCTACGCCCTGTCACAGTATATATAAAAGCTAAAGCAGTAAGGAAACTACGAACAAATCGGTTGAAACGAAACACGCACAGGCGCGCGCTTTACACGGCCCCTAAGCGGACCTTGTCCACTCCGCTCAGGCTCAGGTCTGCTTAGGGGCCGTGTAAAGCGCGCGCCTGTGTGCGTGTTTCGTTTCAACCGATTTGTTCGTAGTTTCCTTACTGCTTTAGCTTATACATATATATACTGTGGCCCTGTGCCGACCGGTGGCAGCGCCCTATTTACGGCACTGCTTCTGTGGCTATATTAACGAATGCGAGTGCCGCATGCTCTGCCACACGCATGACAAGAGAATTCGGTGGTTGTTACCGAGCCTTGATGTCGCTTCTGTTTCTTTGCTGACTGTACTTGCACTGCAGCACTGTCATCTATTCTGCATAATTATGTATACCAGATTTCAAGTCAATCGGACAAACCGTTGACGAACCAGTCTTTTTAATTACATACTCTCAACTCAAGGAGCACCTACCAGCTCCAACAGTTCCCTGTGGAAACGGTCTTGGCTTAGCCACCAGAATTTCACTATCAATTTAATCAAGAATTTTTATTTCTTCATTTTTATGCTTACTTTTACGGTTTTACCGTTAGAAATTACATTTCTAAATGTCACTGAAAATTAGAACAGAAAAATCCAAAAAGTAAAGCTATGGCCGGGAATCGAACCCGGATCCTCGTCATTCCGTGACGCGTGCTATACCCCTACACCACCCATAGCAGGTGGGTAGTCTTCGAATTTTTCTACCTGTTACTAGCTGTCACGTGACCTTGTTACTATGCGATTTTTTGTCGCTAAGCGTCATCTGTTTGAATGATGTCTCTGTACGACACAATTACAAACTCCCGTGGAACATCTACTGCTCACCAGTATCTACTGTTCTCTCGTCCCTGAAACGGAATGACGAGGACCCGGGTTCGATTACCGGCCATAGCTTTACTTTTCGGATTTTTCTGTTCTAATTTTCAGTGACGTTTAGAAAATCTAATCCAATGGCTACCACTTTTATAGACGTTGAATTATACACTACTAGCTTCTGCCCGCGACTTCGTCTGCGTAGAATTATACATAAAAACCTTCCTCTTGAATCACTCTATCTATAAAAAAAACCGCATCAAAATCCGTTGCGTAGTTTTGAAGATATAAGCATACATAGGGACATAGGGACAGAGAAAGCGACTTTGTTTTATACTATGTAGTGATGATACCAAAATACTAATTCCACACGAAGTCGCGGATAAAAGTTAGTACAAAAAGCTTTTTTTTCAGGTTTTGGAAGTGGCGCACGGGGACTGCTGGTTTGGGCAAGGAGTATGGTTGGTCCGTCGAAGA
Organism: Pandemis corylana; assembly: GCA_949127965.1. Classification (NCBI taxonomy): domain Eukaryota; kingdom Metazoa; phylum Arthropoda; class Insecta; order Lepidoptera; family Tortricidae; genus Pandemis; species Pandemis corylana. The sequence continues at coordinate 2,913,691 of OX421878.1, read as the reverse complement.
GTTTTTCACTAATTATAACTAAAAAACTTTTAGAATTCTGTACATAATATATAGCACTGCTTGGCGGGAAATCGGCGAGATACGACCATTCCATTAGTTCCATGCTTCATATTTGGAGGATAATAAAGACATGTTCACAATTATATCTCTGTACTTATTATAGCTTTTATTTCAAAACGGATCAAGGCAAAAACATTATTAACCTAACTACTATCTAAATAGGTACAACAAATTTTCAAGAAGCTATACCTAAATAAAAAAGTTGCCCTAAATCTTTATTTTTGCCCTAAGGGGGCGTCCATTAATTACGTGAGGTATTCAGGAGGGGAGGGGGTCGAGCCGAATCTTACTAAATCTCACTTGGGGGAGAGGGGGGGGTCTTGGCAAATATCACGTAATTTTTTTTTAGCAGAAAATGGTGTAAAACTGCGTGAAAATTAAGTTAAATTAAAGTTGAATTAATAATTAAAATGACAGCAATATTTGCAAATCCTAGTCCTTGCTAGTGTTAAAAAAGTAATTAAACTAATTGTGTTATGTTTTTTTAATAAATCCAATACTTTTATACCCAAAGTACAAGTTTTGAAAAATCTCACGTGAGATCGGGGTAGGGGGGAGGGGGTCGAAAAAAATCTTACGACATCTCACCAAGAGGGGAGGGGGGGTCAAAAATCCTTAAAAATGCATCACGTAATTATTGGACGCCCCCTAAGCTTTGTGCTAAAAAAAAACCAGCCCGAAGCTTCATTCAGCTCGGTCGACAACGACCCGTGGTTTATTTACCCCTTTAAATGGGTCTACTATATTTTAGGTAAAGTTGCATGAATTTAATGTGTCAATGGTAGAACAGTCTTACTAAGGAAGGAATAAGCCTACGAAAACATTTACATCTAAGTAGCTGTCTGAAAAAAATATGAGACTGCTTGCCTATATTTGTATAGTTCTCTCTTAAGGCGACTAGAGCCTTCAAATGCTGTAAATTAGGTACTTTCAAAAGCCTACTTCTCGTTAATGGCTGAGCCAAAAATTCTGAAATGATGCTGACAATAATACTGACCGAATAGCGCGCGCTTCTGCGCTTCCGCGTATTCTTTGATCAGTGCGGGGAGTGGTGTGCGTGCGGGTGTAGCGCCTAGGCCCTGCCCCGACGGCCAAGGTCATTGGTAGCTCTAGTCGCCTTAAGTCAGGTTAACTGGAAGGTATCGCTTTCTAGCGATAAGTTCGCATTTGTACTACTCTGGTTTTTTTTATTGGTTACCTGCGTAAAGGGTTCTGTTACTATACAATACTAAAAGCTGTACAGAAAACTTTATTTTCTGAAATAGTATAGATTTAGCATTTTTTCAGACACTTGAAGGTCAGGGTTGGAATCAGCTAGCGACACCATTTTTTCCGGACCGGTACGACTTAGAAATCTTCAAAAAACGAGCCTCTTTTTTTCTTAAAGGGCGGTGATTACTTTCCATCAGCTGACCCACTTGCTCGTTTTCCCCATATCATATTTTCAAAAAAAAACTGCTCTACTTACCTAGTAGAGTTACAGACAAACACAAAGCCGTACTTATCTGAAAATTACAGAAAATAATTCATAATGAAACAAAAATGATTCATCAATCACAACCATGGAATTATTATGCAAACAGAGCCCACATAAACTCAAACAAAGTTATAATTATTATCACCCATTTACAATATTGCTATTGCGCTTTGTTTTTCCATTTTCTAGACAAAATTAACACAATAATTTACCATTATCATATCAGTACGATAGTGTATCTGAAACTTCTTAAAATACAGATATAGCGTTATCACATTTGAGTTTTATAAACAACTATGGCGTCAGGACTGCGGTTTTCATTTTACCATCAGTCTGTCTACGGTCGTTCATCTATACGTTTGTGTCCAGCCGTTATAATCCTACCAACTTAAAAATCCTTTCGTACCAACCGCAATACCTTACCAACGGAGCTATCCCAACTTGGTCGGGTAATACAGATTGGCGCGCTGTGTTTACTTTTTAAACTTGGGTGCTTTTTAGTGCAAGTGTTGTGATTTGTTGACAAGTATTGGATTACCCCCACCAGTGAGTATTTTCGAATTTTGTACCATAAAGGACTTAGGTATAGTTTTAATTGTTTTGAAGCTTTTAGGCGATAGTTTGCGCGATTCAGCCTTGGCTGTCAAAGTCTAAAAATACTTTCGACACATGTACTACGCCACGTTAGTTCCGTGTGTGCGATATTAACATTTATCAACGGCAATAAAGACCTTGAGTACAATAATTTGACATTTAGTTACAGCAAGAGTTAAGGATTAAAGTCACAATTACATTTGGTTTGATATGAACCTTGAGAACGACACGGAAGGTTCAATATTAAAAGTAAATTTATTTGACTTATTCTCTTTGGTTATGAAAGAGCAGTATCTAACATCTTGCTCTTTCATGTTATATAAGCAATGTTGGTTTTCATATGACGTAAAAGTGATAAGGTAGAACTCAACAATTCGCAAATTTAACTGGACAGAGTAAAGTTCAAAATTGCATGACCTTTTACAGCAAAAGTTCGATAAAGTTTTTTTTTTTTAATGAAAGTCGTAATAAGTGACAGAAATGAAAGTCGGTCAAAGAAATAAACCAATATTATAAAAACAATGTGGAAACAAAGTGATTTAAAGGGATTTTTACGAAATTATAAAAGTCAACTTTTTGACACATTTTATTTGATGGATATTTTTGCAAAAATGAAGCATTTTTTTGTTTTAAAGTTTATTGTTTTGCCTACTAGGTACTTAACTTTTGTTCATAACTATATATCTCTGTTCGTCTGTCTGTTAGTTACTCTCGCTGAGCTAAAACCGAATTGGTAGAGCCGTTTTTAACCTAGCAACACATACAACTATTTTCTTATTGATGGCAATAAGTTGGGAAAATAGATTCTTACCCCAGACTAAAGACCCAGGCGAAGGTAATAGGCAATACGGCGAAGTGAGGCCGGTTGGAACTACGCCTCGCCGCGCGTGCAAAGCTTAAAATACAATCAAGTATAGGTGGAACACTTAAGTAGTTAAATGACCCTGTTGTATGTGTGAGTAATGTTTGAGCCAAATTGACGTTCCAAATTAGAAAAATGACTTAAGTCCCATATTAATTCTTTTCTCTAAATACAACAGGTCATTAAAAAAATATACAAAAATACAAAATCATTTGACAATATTATCTATCTACTATCCATCAACACACACACACACACACACACACACACACACACACACACACACACACACACACATACACATTATCAATTACTTAAGTTTTTCACAATAGTAAAAAAACTTTGATGTGCTGTAATTCTTCAGCTATATATATGTTACGTCTCTGGCTGTTTCGTAGTATTAAATAGAGACGGAATCATAGATAAACGATACTTAAGATAACCGAAACTTAACAGAGAGTGGGCGTGGAATACAGGTATCTTAAAATTATTTTTATTGTTTTTTTTCTCTTATTTTTTGCATACATATATATCTACTACTTTCTTTTATATTTACTTTGACTAGTAGAGACGTTATACGTCTCTACTATAGACTATAATTTAAGGCTCGAGGACCTTATACCTACATCCCTTTTATAAATGTATTTAATTTAAGTAGAACTTAAGTATTCTTAATGTATTTTTTTTAAATGACTTTCTGCCAAGTTTCTTGCGGCGCATTCTTCTTGGCAATGATGGTCTTTCCGAATGCGCTGGTAGTTTCAAAAAAGACATGTAAAAGAGCCTTGGCGGCCAATTTGCAAAAAAAAAATTGATCTTTTTTAATTCAATATTGTCGAAATGGTAAGTGTATGTATATGTATAACTCTATAACCATATAAAAATCTAAGAAGCTGATCGACTGCAACGGAGACCAAAGAGCTGGCAGCTTCCTCGCACAGCGAATTAGTATTGCAATGCCGCAGGAGAGTACGTTTTTAGATTTATTTTAGTTTTAGTTCAATTAATTTACCTTGTAATAGGTACCTACATTTATATTTTTATATTTAAGTAATATGTTTATTAATGAAAAAAAATACAAAAGGGTAATTAAAAAGAAATTAAACTATGATGAAATTAAAAACGAATTAAAAACTAAACTAAAACTAATCTTAAAATAAATTAAATAAAAAAGGAAGGGCCCCCGTGGCATAGTAGACGCTGGCAGCATTCTCCCTTTGGACAGCGATACTAATACGCTGTCCAAAGAAGATGCCAGCTCTATGCGGTCACCCGTAGCGTCTATTAGCCTCTTCTTTAAGTAATTACACATTAAGTGTTTTATAACTAAACTAGCTTCTGCTCGCGACTTCGTCCGCGTAGAATTAGACTTAAAAACTGATTTGATATTATATTCTGCAATAATTATTAACGTCGCGACTCTAGCCAGCTACGACCTTTGCAAACTTTCATCACCTATTTTATCCCCTTAGGGGTGGAATTTATCAAAATCCGTTCTTAGAGGATGCCTACGTCATAGTAGCTTTATGCATGCAAAGTCTCAGCCCGATCGGTTTAAAATTGACAAAGTTTCATACAAACCTTCATCCCCTATTTTATCCCCTCGTCATAACATCTACCTGCATGCCAAATTTCTGCCCGATCCGTCCAGTGGTTTGGGCTGTGCGTTGATAGATCACTATGTCAGTCAGTCAGTCGGTCACCTTTGAGTTATATATATTTAGAAATATCTGTATAACTCTTTATTGTAAAATAGGAGCCAGGGGGCTGATTTTTGAAAGCACATCACTCGAAAGTGGTATAAATCTGTTTATTTCTTCAAAACTACAGCTCTAATAAAATTTTGACTACGGACCCAATTTTTGAAAGCACACGTGTGAAAATACCACTCGAAAGCGGTGAAAAATTGAGCTCAATTTAAAATACGAGTAGCATAGAAGACCATCACAGCTCTCATTAATCTTGTGCACTAGTCAAAACTTTGATTAGAGCAGTTGTTTTAGAGATATAAGCTGATTTATACCACTTTCGAGTGGTACTTTCGGGTGATGTGCTTTTAAAAATCGGGCCCTAGGTCATAAGATTAATGAGAGCCGTAAAGTGTCTTCTAAGCTACTCGTATTTAAAATTCAGCACAATTTTTCACCACTTTCGAGTGGTATTTTCACACACGTGCTTTCAAAAATCGGCAGGACTCTAGCAACAATTATTTAAAAAGTTCAAGTGTTTCATTGACATTATTTAAAACGTTTTTTAACCTGAAACTAACGTATGAGCATACCCATTTACATAGTAAGCGAGATGCTAAATACAACCGCTAATTCTCGTATTTTCCTCTACCAAAGGGAGACAAGCACACTTGATGACTAAACAGGCCCTGGCATTCAGCCCGACATGTTTATTGAGTAGGTAGACAAATAAATATGAATATGACTGGAAATCATCATCACTACATAGATAACAAAGTCGCTTTCCGCTGTCTGTCTGTCTCTATGTACGCTCATATCTTTAATCACCACGTAGAAATAAAGTCACTTTTCGCCGTCTGTCTATCTGTCTGTCCTCATGTACGCTTATATCTTTAATCGCTACGTACTATAAAACAGTCTGTCTGACTCTACATACATACATACATACCGTCACGCCTCTTTCCCATAGGGGTAGGCAGATACTACTTTGTTCCACTTGCTACGATCCTGACATACCTTTCGCTTCATCCACATTCATCAATCTCTTCATACATGCTCGTCGGTTTCGGGTACTCCTGACCTGACCGTTTTCCAAAACGTCTCCTATTTGGTCTCGGAACGTCCGTCTAGGCCTTCCCCTCCCAACGTAACCATTCACACTCCCCATATAGATCTGTTTAGTTAGTCTACTTTCATCCATCCGCTATACGTGACCGAACCAACTAAGCATACTTTTTCTATCCTAGTCACTATATCCTCTTTCACACCAGCACGTTCCCTTATCACACTGTTCCTTATTTTATCTTTCAGTGATACACCTTCCATACTTCTCTGACTCTATGTATAGTACACTTATACTTTTAATCACTACGTAATACAAAACAAAGTCGCTTTCCGCTGTCTGTCCCTATATGCTCATATCTTTATAACTAGGCAACGGATTTTTATGCCGTTTTTTTTATTAAATAGAGTGACTCAAGAGGAAAGTTTGTATGTATAATTCTACGCAGACGAAGTTGCGGGCAGAAGCTAGTAACTTGATAAGTTACTGCCTATAGAAACTCATTCGCATTGACGGCTTTCGTTAGACTAAGTATCGGTAGATGGCGCTAGCGGGCCTGCGTAGAAACAGCAAAAACGACAGATATCTTGTTCCCTTTTGTGATTTATCACTACACTACATAGTATAAAACAAAGTCGCTTTCTCTGTCCCTATGTCCCTATGTATGCTTATATCTTCAAAACTACACAACGGATTTTGATGCGGTTTTTTTTAATAGATAGAGTGATTCAAGAGGAAGGTTTTTATGTATAATTCTACGCAGACGAAGTCGCGGGCAGAAGCTAGTCATTAAATAAAAAAGGCCGCAAAACACCGCGAAATCAACGCTTAACACAGGCATAAATCGCAAGTCATATAACATACAAATTCAATAGGTATATGTCTGAAGTGATAATTAGACACCACATAAATTATATCAGCGGTAGCTTCATTGTTTTTAGAGTTCTGTGTACTGTAATGACAGAAGCGGAACCCTTAGCATGAGTAACTGACATGCAAAGTACATACATACAACATTACGTCTGTATCCCTTACGGGGTAGATAGAGCCTAAGGTAACAAGACCTAAAGGCCATGTTTAGCATAGTTGTGGACGTAAGTAATGATAATTAGTACATTATGATACAAGTGGGCTCTGTCTACCCCGTAAGGGATAAAGACGTGATTTGTGTATGTATGTATGTATGTATGTGCTATGTTACACATCTCGGCTCTCTTACCCGCGCTCGCTTGCGCTCGCGCGTACAATACGCCTCGTGTGTAATTACCAAAGCACACGCGTCGCATACGACGTTTTTCAACACATTTGCGATGAAAAATAAATAAAATTTAGTTAATAAAAGGACTTTAAGAACTTTAGCTTACCTTTGTTACCAGACATTGCTTACCTGGAGCTGCTCTAGAACTTTACTTTATCATTTGGTAATTAACACCTTGGATTTCTTACTGATATAACTGTCTGAACATTGTCCGAACATATTTTAGTATTTCCAGCGACGGACACTACATTTCTTTATTACTTGAACTAGTAATTTTTAAATTAATAAAATAACAAAGACTGAATCAACAATATCAGTGGAAAATGGCGGCAGATATTATTTCTCCGCGCCAATCCGCACGCAGCACTCGCGCATGCGCGCTGTGCACTTAGCACGCGCGTGACGAAGACACTGACAACAGACTGCTAAACAGCCTAATATTAAAATTATAATAAAATAATTAATCAATGTCTTAAATATGCAAATTATGGTCCCTTTTTAGATAAAAATGAATAATTTGTCGAAATTAAATGTTTATTTATCATCTTTAAACTAAAATAGTTTAATATTCACGAAAATATTCCTTGTTTCTATTGATACTGAACCGTTTGCTGAGATTAAAAAAAAGTTTATATTACCGCACTCGTGCGGTAATATTATTACAGCACTTGTGCGTAATAAGCTGTATTATGTTATGAGTTTGAATGCGGTGCAATAAGACTCAATTTACGAGCAACTGTGTTGAAATAGTATTTTTCAACACAGCAACCAAAATAAAATGATCTCGCACTGCATACATAACATACCTATTGCTTAGGAAGAGGGCACTGACACTGGATTTTATATTAGGCGAATTTGTACAGAGCCCTTGGAGCGTGAATCCGACTCGCTCTTGACCGGTTCTTATGGTAACTTGTAGCTTCCGCGTCCTCCTAACAAGTAGCACAGATAATGCTCCCTAATGATAATGACTGCGCCTGCGCATGCTGCAACACGTGCTGCACACACACATGTAAACAAGACACACAACAACCTGATATAGGTAATTTGTAAATACAATCAAGCAGGTACTATCAAAATGAATCAAGAATTTTTACTTCTTGATTTTTTGTTTACTTTTACGGTTTTACCGTTAGAAATTAAATTTAGCCGTAGATGTTCCACGGGAGTTTGTAATTGTGTCGTACAGACATATTCAAACAGATGACGCTTGGCGACAAAAATTCGCATAGTAACAAGGTCACGTGACAGCTAGTAACAGATAGAAAAATTCGAAGGCTTACCCATCTGCTATGGGTGGTGTAGGTATAGCACGCGTCACGGAATGACGAGGATCGGGGCTCGATTCCCGGCCATAGCTTTACTTTTCGGATTTTTCTATGTGTTCTAATTTTCATTGACGTTTAGAAATTTATAATCACTGGTCTGGGAGCAAAGAAAAAACATAACGTACCTACCATTACTTCTCTTCCCGCGCATGGTAAAAGCTCATCGAGTGAATGGGCGAAAATCTGAGGAATCATGTTATAGGCGATGCGGCTAGCAACCCATCACTGTTCTGATTTATTAAAAATTTTAAAGGTGCGTGAATTCTCGAGAACCTATTTTGATTCCCCATTCCTCCTTTTCGCTCACAATTAAACAAAGCGGGGTTTTTGGGTCGTTTTACCCTATAGGCCCCATCTACCCCGTTAGGGATATAGGCGATTTGTGTACGTATCAGTGGCGTCAAGTATATCAGAAGGCAAGGCGAAGGAAATTTTACTAGCCTTTTCCTAGAGGAAAAATTTGAATTCTGCACAATAAAGTGCCCAACTACCTACCTTAAAATGGGCAAGCCGGTGGGAATCGAGTTCTATGGGCACCACGCCACTGTAGGTTATCTTATTTTAGTCTAGGGGTCCCTACGGATACACTTTGACCCATTCGTGGATCTTTTGTGTAATTACCCCTCCTTCGCACTATGCCATCGCTTTTACCACCTCATTTGTACTTACGTATAAGACTTAGCTATAAATATACACAAACACACACACACAAATCACATCTTAATCCGTTACGTTACGGGGTAGACAGAGCCTCGGTAACAAGACTTAAAGGCCACGTTTAGTGATTGTGGGCGTATAGGTGGAAAGGGGAATCAAAATAGTGATGGGTTGCTAGCCGCATCGCCTACTATAAATATACGCATAGTACAAACCTAGGTATAGCATATTTTAATTATTTATAGTAAGTCCGTATGTTAGATAAAATTAATCGAACGATTGAACGCTCGACTATCGGTGACGCATAGGTACAGACAAACATGCAGATATCGACTGAAGATAGAATATTTTTAGGGTTCCGTTACGGGGTAGACAGAGCCTGAGGTAACAAAACCTAAAGGCCACGTTTAGCATGATTGTAGGCGTATCTGGAAAAAGGAATCAAAATAGTGATGGGTTGCCAGCCGCGTCGCCTATAACATGATTCCTAAGAATTTCGCCCATTCTCTTGATGGGCTTTTACCATCTGCGCGGGACGAGACGCAACTAGTACATTCTATGTTTTTCCTTTGCTCCCAGAGCAGCATGCAGTAGCATTTTTCATGTCTTTCTATTTATCTAATCAATATAAAATGCTGGTCTGGGAAGCAAAGAACAGACATTTAATGTACCAGTTGCTTCTCTTCCCACGCATGGTAAAAGCCCATCGAGGGAATGGGTGAAAATCTTAGGAAGGCGATGCGGCTAGCAACCCATCCATCATTTTTGATTCCCCTTTCCACCTATACGCCCACGGTCATGCTAAACGTGGCCTTAAAGCCTTGTTATCTTTGACTCTGTCTACCACGTAAGGGATACAGACGTGACTTATGTATGTATGTATGCGTTGGAGTGTGCGGAATGACAGAATGAATGACTGAGATGGAAGAATGAGAGTGAGTGGGAGAAAATATTACGTCAAGAGGACGGACGGCGGCCATGAGAGCGCTGATTTGTGTTTATACATACATACACACATACACATACACAAATCACGTCTTTATCCCTTACGGGGTAGACAGAGCCTGAAGTAACAGGTACCTACAGGCCACATTTAGCAAGATTGTGGGCGCATAGGTGGAAAATGGAATCAAAATAGTGATGGGTTGCTAGCCTCATCGCCTAAAACATGATTCCTATTATTTTCACCCATTCCCTCGAAAGGCTTTTACCATCTGCGCGGGTAGAGAAGCAATTGGTACATTCTATGTTTTTTCTTTGCCCCCAGACCAGCATGGAAGAAATGCCAAGTGATAACTGTGTTTATTTTTTGGTGTTTAATTTGATTTTATTCATGTTTCTATTCAATACAGTGCTACAAGAGTTTAATGAATCTTTTATGACCCGTCCTACATAAATACATATAAACATATGTACCCTCAAAACATAGCAAAATCAATTTAAAGTCAAACATCCAATTCGTTTCGTAAATAAAACCATGACCTTCCTCGGCCAACAATGTATTGATTATCAAAGTACATACGCGCTGAAAATCAATAAACTCACCTTTTATTAGTTATTGATCTTTAAAAGATGTTTGTTTTGTATTGCCACTAAAAATGTGTTCTTCCACGTTGGTCTGGGAGTAAAGCAAAATCATAGAATGTACCAGTTGCTTCTCTTCCCGCGCAGATGGTAAAACCCATCGAGGGAATGGGCGAAATTCTTAGGAATCATGTTATAGGCGATGCGGCCCGTCACTAAGTTGAGTTCCCTTTCCACCTATACCTACAACCATGCTAAACGTGGCCTTTAGGTCCTGTCTACCCCGTAAGGGATATAGACGTGATTTGTGTGTGAAAAATGTAGACGGAGTAGGTATAACTAGAAGGGGTAGGTAGGTGGTTATGGACCGACTGCTTTTTTCTTCCACGCTGGTCTGGGAGCAAAGAAAAAACATAGAATGTACCAGTTGCTTCTCTACCCGCGCAGATGGTAAAAGACCATCGAGGGACTGGGTGAAACTTATAGGAATCATGTTATAGGCGATGAGGCTAGCAACCCATCACTATTTTGATTCCATTTTCCATCTACACACCCTCAACTTGCTAATTGTGGCCTGTAGGTACCTGTTACCTTAAGCTCTGTCTACCCCGTAAGGGATAAAGACGTGATTTGTGTGTGTGTGTGTGTGTGTGTGTGTGTGTGTGTGTGTGTGTGTGTGTGTGTGTGTGTGTGTGTGTGTGTGTGTGTGCTTTTTTGAGTCTTCGCCCGCGCGGCACAGGTGCGCGGGTAGGACGACAAACAGGACCTCTCTCGGTGCGGGCGGGTAGTGCCTTGCCGCCCGCACCTCTCGGCCCCCTCTCGCCTACCCCGCGCCCCTGTGCCGCGCGGGCGAGGACTCATTAAGGCGGTCGGTCTATAGTTGTAGGTGGTAAGTAGAAATGAATTTATGTTTGTCTGTCTCGCTAAAACTCGATCGGCTGAACCGATTGCAATATGCAAACTACATGCGCATACACACATAAACACGTTTGTATCCCTTACGGGGTAGACAGAGCTTATACAAGACTATAATAGTATAAGTAGAAAGGATTCAAAATCTATATAAATAAAAATGAATTGCTGTTCGTTAGTCTCGCTAAAACTCGAGAACGGCTGGACTGATTTGTCTAATTTTAGTCTTGAAATATTCGTGGAAGCCCAGGGAAGGTTTAGACGGTGTGAAAATATTGAAATTTAGAAGAAAAAAAACGGGAGCGAAGCCGCGGGCAACAGCTAGTAAAATACCGAGAGATGCACAGATACGGATCCCCTTGAAAGATGCGAATAATCGCGAAGGCGGATGCGAATATTCGCTGCATCACTGCATTACCACAGTATATATATATAAGCTAAAGCAGTAAGGAAACTACGAACAAAACTGTCAAAACGATCTTTTCGTTTTCAACATGCCAAAACAGGCCTTACTAGCTGAGATAGCGCTAACTAAACAAAAAGCTTTTCAATTTTACAAAAAATAAATCGACAACCCCAACACTATTGCTCTTATAGCCTGAAACACAGGATTTCCTAGTTCAGGCATATGAGTTGTTAACTTAGATTTATAAGAAAATTTTGTTCTTAGTTATAATTTTGTAAAACGTTTATGAATAAATTATCTTTATCTTTATCTTTATTGGAGCGTAGGTATTTATTTCAAAAAATAAGCCTAGTTTCCATACTACGCTATTTATTTACTGTGACAATACCTACATCTGGCACCAACGCCGTATTCCGATGCGTGCAACATATAGGTTACTTTGTGTTTACGAACGCATACGCTTTAATCTGTTCATTATCACAGCCTTGTTGATAACGAGGTACTATCACTTGGTATTCGGCAGTTTTTAACCTTATCAGGAAGCTATTTTCACGCTGTGTACGCGTGAACCACGGATACGCTACGGCCAGAGATTAAAAGGTCGCCTAAGTTTCACTATTAATTAAGAATCAACAAAGAATCTATACATAAATGTAAATGAGTCCTCGCCCGCGCGGCACAGGGGCGCGGGGTAGGACGACAAAGGGGACCGAGAGAGGTGCGGGCGGGTAGTGCGCCTTCGGCGGTGCAAACGATGTTCAATTAATTTATTTGACGGAGGCGTTTTACACCTCCACTGAACTTATTTTTTTTTCTCTTTCTTTTTTTTGCATAATTACTTTGTTTTATATTGCCTAGTAGGGACTTTATACATCTCTATTTTAGATTAATATAATGTAAGGCTTAGACCTTACAGATCCCTTTTATAAATTTATTTAATTTAAGTAGAATTTAAGTATGCTTAATTTATTTTATCTTGAAAAAAAATGACTTTCTGCCAAGTTTCTTGCGGCGCATTCTTCTTGGCGATGAATGGTCTTTCCGAATGCGCTGGTAGGTAGTTTAAAAACAGACAAGTTTAGTAAAAAAGCCATCATCATAATTCAATCATAATTTTTTAATTTTCTCTAACTAACTCGACGTAATTAACTTTTAAAGATACTGCCGAGCAACAGTGTAACGCAAGTTTATTTTAGTTGTCACATTATGTCATTTGTCAAACTTATTACCTTAACTCCATTGTTTATTGTACATTAACCCTTTCGGACTTAAACTTAACGCTGTTTTAACACTCGCCTTTACTCCAAATCGACGCTGTAGTCTCCCTGTGCAAGACTGCACAACCTTTTTAGTTTTTTTTCGGTGAAAACAAAAGTCTAATCCAAAAAACATCTTAAAAACCATAAACAATTGAAAAAGGTAAAAAATTATCTAAAAAGGTTGTGCAGTTATGCAAACCCCCATAGACCGATTTATTAGTTTTTCAATTGGCATCAGCACACCGATTGACTAACTGCACAGACTTCCAATATTTATCTACCGCGGCCTTGGCTTGGACATTGGCAAAAAGCTATGATGGCATAATACCTATTCGGATTCTAAAAACTACGTGACATGAAAAAAAAACTCCCACTCGTTTCTGCTAATGTCATCATCATTTTGATTACAACATGTTTTAACACAGCCGCCCGAGATGTAGGGGATTGACAATTAATTTTAGGACTATTTTGATCGCTTTAAAATTGCTATAAAATGATATTATCCACAGGTGTATTAATTAAAATATAAACTAAGACTACCTTAAAAATAACTTAATAAAATAAAACTTAGGTTAAAAATTTAAATTGAAATAAATTTGGACCCTTAGATAGGGTCCCCATCACGCAGGCAGCATTCCCGCGTTATATCGCAATTGCAAGTCTTTGTGCGAGAAAGCTGTTATTTATTTCTTTAAATACTAATTGAAAAGTGGCGCTGCCAATTATTCCATAGTAATTGAGACGTTTACGTGAACGCGTTCGAGCCATTTATATATGCGAAAACTCTGTTGCAGCGTGAGGATGAAACAAACGTACACACTTAATCAATCACTGAATCACATCGTCACAAACATTAGTATTTATTATATTAGTACTAGCGACCCGCCCCGGCTTCGCACGGTATATTATGCATGTATTATACATATAAACCTTCCTCTTGAGTCACTCTATCTATTAAAAAAAACCGCATGAAAATCCGTTGTGTAGTTTTGAAGATATAAGCATACATCGGGACATGAGGACAGAAAAAGCGACTTTATTTTATACTATGTAGTGAAGAAGTGGCGTAACTATAGGGTGGCAGGGGTGGTAAAATGCCAGGGGCCCCAAGCTCTACGGGGCCCCCAACTGGCTTGGTGTAGATCACAGAAGGGACGCTGATGCACTTCTTTATATTGAGAAAGGAGCCCCTTCTGACGAATTCGCCACGGGCCCCAGACGTTATAGTTACGCCACTTAGTAAGATAGATATACAAAGTAATCTAATTAGAAAATATATTCAAAATGGGTTGGCTAAAAAAATCCTGGACAGACCATTTCAATAAATATATTATGTATATAATCACTTAAGGCTGGAATTTATTTATATACAAACTATTAAAAACTAAATAACAATAAAGAACACTAAAACTAGGAAAGTTGATTTGAAGTAGTATAAGTTGATTTGATTTTAAAAATGATTAATAATTAACCTAAAAAATCCCCCCTGTTTCGTGCCTGGTTCAAAGGTTGTCATGCTGGCCGCGTTGCCTCTTTGAACTGCAATGGCAACCCTTTGGCCCAGCCACGAACCAGAGTAACCAGATATCTAATTATGTCACGTATATATTTGCCTATTTGTCCCTCAGCAGTTTAAATATGGCGTATATTATTCCGTATATTTTATTTACTCATGCAATTCAGACGGACCAAGGATGGTTCAGAACGTTGTTAGTGATAACAGTGATAATTGGTAAAGAGCATAGAATAGACAACATTTCACAAACCCGAAACATTGTAGGTGACAAGTGTCAATTCGAAACGCAGCGCGTATCATCAGTACATAGGCTCTCCAACATTCTTTTCAATCCTTCTGCTCCTCGATCTTAATCTTGATCTTTTCGAGCGGTTTAGCTACTTGGCTGCCGGTAGCCAGTATCGGCTACGGTCTAATACTAATCTCCTTTTAGCCTGTCCTTTTTCATCTTCCAAAACCTACTCCAAATTCTTCACAGTTCTCTCTGCTAGGCTGTGGAATCGGTTACCGACCTCCATCAGGCAGTCTGCCTCCGTGGCGTCGTTCAAGGAGCACTTGAGGGAGATGTGGCTCACATCATATCCTTAAATATTGTATGCGTGTACTCATATTGTAAGTAGGTAGTGTGTATGTATGCATGTGTGTAATGATATTTAGTAGTTTATTTATGAATTGTTTGTTGTATTTTGAGATGTACCTACGCTCTATTGTGGCTTTCTTTATATGGATATTTTAAACTCACTCTTTGTCGGTCTCTCGCTTAATGCTCCTCTCATTTACTCAAAGGTTAACTGTTAGAGATCCCTTATAGGGATAAGTTCGTCTTTGTGCATATATTGAAGGTCTTTTTTGTGATTTGTCTCTGTTTCTTTCGGTATATTTTTACAATAAAGCAACTTAGGTACTTATTTAATTACACAGTATAAAACAACGTCGCTTTCCGCTGTCTGTCTGTCTGTCTCTATGTATGCTTAAATCTTTAAAACTACGCAACGGATTTTGATGCGGTTTTTTTTATAGATAGAGTGATTCATAAGGAAGGTTTATTTTAAAACATAGGTCCTTCACGTCTATAACCCTTACGGTGTAGACAAAGCCCATTATGGTAACAAGACCTAAATAATTGTGGGCGTATAGTGATGGGTTGCTAGCCGCATCGCCTATAACATGATATTACCTATGCCCGTTCCCTCGATGGGCTTTTACCATCTGCGCGGAAAGAAAAGCAACTGGTACGTTCGATGTTTTTTCTTTACTCCCAGACCAGCATGGAAGATCTTGTTCCACCGATTATAAGTAATTGAACTTTGGCATCTTCATAAAAACAGATAAGTTGTTTGAGTTAACCTCGCCATTGAAAACAAGTTTTTGCGAATAATAAATGCTTTATCCAGAACTTGTGACGTCGTTAAGATAGCAGTAGTACCAGCATAATAAATCTTCAGTCGAAGTGGAGTTCTCTCCTGTTCGTCTAGAAGCAATAAAAAACAGAGTGTACCTGTTGCTTCTCTTCCCGCAAAAGCCCATCGAAGGAATGGGCGCAAACCTTGGGAATCATGTTATAGGCGATGCGGCAAAATTAATGAAAATGAATGGTTCAGTAGTAGTCAGTAATGAGTGATTCAGATACAAACTCCTGCAACTAATACCCTCCGAGTACAATATAATAATGCTTTTAGGGTACTGCTGGGTCTGCCTCGATGCTGTAGTGCATCAGGGATGTTCGCCGAAGCACACATTGATTGCTTTTATGCAACAATGCGCAAAAGGTGCGCCTCTCTGGTGCGAAGGGCGAGGGACAGCACCAATAGTATCCTAAAAATGATCTCGGATAGGCTAGACTGTCCGTTCATGACCCACTGCCGTGCACTTTCGAACGGTCACGTGCAGTAGTGATTTGTGTATGTGTATACTTACTAACATTAGCAATAAGCAATTATGTAACTAACAAATTGTGGGTCCCAGTTACCCGAATAAAGAAATTAATTATTATTATTATTATTATTAATAATGATGGTCAAAGTAGCAGGCAGAAGAGCCGTCGGCCGTAGGAGGAAGTCGTGGTTGCGCAATATCCGGGAGTGGACCGGAGTCGCAAGCGCTGCCGAACTTTTCAACCTCGCGAAGGATCGGAGGAAATATGCGGAGCTGACTGCCAACCTCCACTAGTCAGAGAGGCACTATAAGAGAGAGAGAGAATGATTCAGTCATTACAACTACTTTTAATAAACCCGTAAATCAAAATTAGGTACCCTAGTTTACGGTAGCTACCGTTGTAAAAAAAAATTACAAATAGGATCTTTTAAGTCTTTTTTTTAAACTACATGTGCAGTGGCGTAACTATAGGGTGGCAGGGGTGGCAAAATGCCACGGGCCCCGAGCTCTACGGGGCCCCCAACTGGCTTGGTTTAGAGCACAGAAGGGACGCTGATGCACTTCTTTATATTGAGGAAGGACCATCTGACGAATTTGCCACGGGCCCCAGATGTTATAGTTACGCCACTGTACATGTGTGTTATAACTTCAAACACTTCAAATATATAGATATATGTATAACTTTGATACACATTAAAAATCAATATCCGCAGCTTCTAACAGCAAGAACGGCAAAAAGCTAAGTAGATACTGGGAATTTGAATTTGTTACGCTATTGGATATGAAAACAGTTTAAAATGGTCTCGGCTCAGACTCTGGTACTTAATTCGCTTTTTGTCCACACTTAGCTAAGTAAGTAAATAAAATAATTGAAAGTAAAAAACCCTTTGTTTCTAGCCGTAATTTGCAATTATTACCTGCCATGCTGGTCTGGGAGCAAAGAAAAAACATACAATGTACCAGTTACTTCTCTTTTCGCGCATGGTTAACGCCCATCGAGGGTATGGGCGAGAATTTTATACCTAAGTCTTGCTATAGGCGATGCTGGTTAACCCATCACTATTTTGATTCCCCTTGCCGCCTATGCAATGCACCCTCGTAAATAAACCACATGGCCTTTTCTTGTTACCCTAGGCTCTATTTGTGATTTATGTAAATATGTGTTTTAATATGTAGGTATTTATGTACACATAGACATACATACATAAATCACGTCTTTATCCCTTACGGGGTAGACAGGGCCTAAGGTAACAAGAACTAAAGGCCTTTAGTATGACTGTGGGCGTATAGGTGGCAAGGGGAATCAATATGGTGATGGGTTGCTAGCCGCATCGCCTATAATATGATTCCTAAGATTTTCACCCATTCCCGCGATGGGTTTGACACACTTGTATCATAATGTCCTGTTAAAAGATGATCTTTTATTTTGATAAGGGGGCGTCCATTAATTACGTGAGGTATTTAGGGGGGGGGGGGGGGTCGAGCCGAATCTTACTAAATCTCACTTGGGGGAGAGGGGGGTCTTGGCAAATATCACGTAATTTTTGTTTTATCAGAAAATGGTGTAAAACTACGTGACAATTAATTTAAATTAAAGTTGAATTAATAATTTAAGATTACAGCAATAATTGCAAATACTAGTCCTTGCTAGTCTTAAATAAAAGTAATTAAACAAATTGTGTTATGTTTTTTAATAAATCCAATACTTTTATACCCAAAGTACAAGTTTTGAAAAATCTCACGTGAGATTGGGGCAGGGGGGAGGGGGTCGAGAAAAATCTTACGACATCTCACCAAGGGGGGAGGGGGGGTCAAAAAATCCTTAAAAATGCCTCACGTAATTAATGGACGCCCCCTAAACCACTGTCCTGAATCAAAAAGATATAAAACTTAAACTAACAATCGCAAACTTTATCATAAAAATATCGCCATAATAAACCAGCGCTAGTTGCATCGCAAGATAATTATATCGATATGTTTAAAGTGTATAGTTTCCTTTAACAATCACTTAATCAGATAAATCATTACTAATTCTTTTATCACCTCCCGCTCCACGTATCCGATGTACGCCTTCATGATAAACTTCTGATAGTATATTTGATAATATATCTGTGTGATAATAATAGACTCTTGGTATTAGCGATAGGGGTCAAACCAAAAGCCAGGTTATGGTTAACATTTCCACTAAAAAAAAAACTATAGGTAGGACACTTCAATTAAATTTTTAAAAATCTAGCTCCATCGATACTGTCGATGATTCTGTCAATGTCGAGGTTGAAGAAGACACTACTTGTTTTTAGTCAGCCGTTGTTCGGTAGCTTCAGCGTGCGGTACTCTGATGAGAATCTAAAATAGACAACACATACATAAATATAGGACACTGAATTTATTTATTTTTTGTATAATATATTACGTATTTCAGTAGGTACTTAGTATATTAATATATATTCTAAATTGCACCACCTGCTCAGATCTGTTCTGTTCTCCAGTCCATTATGATTGCCTGGTAGAGATCGTTCTGTAGCGATAAGGCCGCCTATTATTACCTTGTACAGTTTGACAACAAATATAATGCGCATCGGCAGTATTCGTTTGCGCAGAGAAGCGCAGACCAGTTTCCGATGGTAGCCGAACGTGTAAATAATCTATATTGAACTTTATTTGCAAGCGCAACTGGCAGAGTATTGCTTGCTTTGCATTCTTAGCTCTGTCCCGCTTACACGATTTTGCCATTGTTGGTACGAAATCGATCGACTAATAACAGCGCCAGAGTTTCCCGCGCTACTAAAATTGGTCTACTGCGCAGGTACATAGTGGAGCATTATTTTTGTTGTCAAACTGTAATATTCTGTATACCTTTTTTCTGTTTTGGTTGTTATATGTGGTGTTCAATAAAGAGTTATTGTATTGTATTGTATTTTTTTTTGTTCTAGCCTGTCAACTGTCAGCCTAACAACTGAGCCGTCAACTCGGTCAAGCCGCCAAGCCCGGACTAGTTTACAAACGCCAGTGGCGAGACGTCAAGTGTCAAACCAACTGTAAAGAAACCAGCTGTAACCAACAGAGTAACTAAGATCCAAGTGCTCAGTTGAATTGACAGCTAGTCAACTAACCAACTGTAAACTAATAGACTTGTCCATCAGCCAAGAACGCAGTCAACTTGACAGTCTTGACATTCTATTGGCAAGCAGTCAACAAAAGCTTCGCGGTCAACTGTCGAACAGTAGTCCAGTGTGGAACATTTCACATTTAAACAACTGCCGAAAGAAGTCAACCCATTAAATATCCCTCTGGACCAGTAACCAACTGTGAAAAAGTTGAACTCGCAAACTTGTGACAGACTCAGCAACAACTACCGACAAGTCACGTATTGTCATTGTGTACGTGAAGCAACAAGCAGTAGTCAGCAGTGAACGAGAGCCACGGGTCCAGTAGCCGACAAAACAAGTTCCAGACCCATTTATCAACGGTGAACAAGAAGTGGTCACGGTCTCGTAACCATCAGAAGTAGTCACAGACCCAGTAACCAACAGTGAACCAGCAGTGGTCACAAGTGTAGTAGCCATCAGAAGTAGTCACAGACCCAGTAACCAACAGTGAACCAGCACTGGTCACAGGTGCCGTAGCCATCAGAAGTAGCCAGAGACCCAGTAGTCGACAGTGACCCAGTAGCGGTCAGTTGCGTCAGCTGTCAAACAGTAGTCGTCTGTCAACTGTCAAGATGCTCGAAGACGTGATGCCCACAATGAGGAGTCTAAGCCCAGATCCTGAGGACATAGCTGCTGTCAACAGGAAATATATACAGGTTAGTTTGTTTTAATTGTTTTCTTAGAAATCGGTCATCGGTAAATGGAAGAATAAATAGATAAAGAAGGGTCGCAGGACGTCGTGAGCGTTGTGTCAGACAAGTGTTGCCACCCGTACTATATTATATAGTATTGTGCTATATTTCAGTCTATTCTACTATATGTTATAGAAAAATAACATAGTACGAATAATACTATATTTTCATCGGTAATTCAGTTTACGCGCTTTTTTTAATTTACTGTGACAGGAACGCACCCACAACGCAGCATTGAGAATTTCGGTTTGGTTGTCGTTTTTGTCTCATGGAAAAACAAATAATTACTAAAATTAAATGTGTAGGTACTATTTCTTCAATTTCCCAATAACTATACTTTTTGTAATGTTTTGAAAAAATGTAATTTTACTTTCAAAAAAAGTTAGGGTTCCGTAGTCAAAATGTCAAAAACGAAATACCAACTTTTTTTGTTTAAAACTACAAACAATTCTAGGTAAGTAGCTATTGTTGTACTGTAGGGAGTACACTCGTATAGGTAGGTATAGTTTGTTTCATTAAAAATGTCGAAAAGTACTTAAAACCAATATCTATTGTTTAATTGTTATCTTCAAGTAGGGTTGTAAAATCATTTTGCAGGTAGTCGCAAAGTATAGCGTGAACAAACAGGTACCTACCGATACACCTGCATAATTGTTTTACAACCCCACTTGAAGATAACAATTAAACATAATTAATAGGTTTAAGTACTTTTCGTCATTTTAAATGAAACAAACTATAGGTACCTAGTTAAAATTTTACTGTTTTACACATTTCACATTCAGTTAGTTATAAATAATTCTCGCAGTTTTCAGTTATTTTACCAATTGGAAACCTGATCGGACATGTCCGTCGAAATATCGGTGTATTTAGTAAACAGAAAATTCAAGTAATCGTAAAATTATGTCATCGCTTATTTTATATGATAAGGAAAACGATGGCTAACAATTATTTCCTTTGTCCATTCATGTATTCACGTAATTATGGCACTGATGTGTGTCATACAGTAATACGGGAGCTTCTATGGCCTTGAAGGCCACATCTAACCTTTAATTTAGAAATAATTTTCGTCAATTACGTTTCGTCGAACGATCCCATTATTGCACAATATTTTTACTTGTTACTCGTGTCTGAAGCAACTAGCGCTATCTATCGTCGAGTGGCACAACGCCATTAACATACCTACTTTGATAGTGTTCACTTGGTTCGGCATTTCGTCAACAGATAGCGCTGTAATAAAAGTTGTAATAACAGCTGAGTCCATTTTATATGCGTTGAAAATGATATTTATTATTATCTTTATTTGATTGGTTGTGTATCACCAAAAAGACTTTGAAGCGTGACTAAACTTAAAAAGCATGCTGAAATCAGTGTTTAGAAAAAAATGGCCAACACAAGTTATCATGATCATTATGAACCGTTCATAACGTAAACTCATTGAATTTTGACGTAATGTTCCAATTTACGTAGCTTTTCAACTTAGTCGGGTAATGTACTTGACTTTAGTGCGTCCTGCTCGCGTAGATAGCGCTGTTTCGCTCTAGTTGTCAGCATGACGTGTTCATAGTTCTTCGATCGGAAGTCAGTTGCAAAACGATTTCGCTATCATACAGTAGTATTGTGGTTAGTGTTGTGGGAAATTAAAATTATTGTGAACATTATAATTTTACGTAAACCTCGTGTACTTTAAGAGTGTTCTAGAGTGTCTTGACTGTGAACCGGCAAGATAGAAGAGTGGATTTCAGTGTTTATCGTGTGTTTTTGACAGTGTTTTTGCGGGTCACAGCTAAACGGTGATTCTAGCTGTTTATTCCAACGAATCTTACCTGTTTTTGTTGGTTTGGACAACTATTGAAGGTAACGGAGCTGTTACCAAGTGCTTAATACTTTGTAGTCTCTTTGCGAGGGCAATACGAATTTAATTGTTTAACCTAAATTCATGGCTGAATGCTTTGAGCGACCTGGCAATTGCCTTAGTCACCTTTGTTTTTTTTAATATACAGCGAAACGTATGACTCCTTTGTCGCGGTAATGCTTAGAAAAACATAAATAAGATAGTTTTTCATTACCATACCTTTGATAACCTTAATAGATTTAAACAAACCAATGTTTTTTTTTATCTTATCAAGTTCTTATCAGAATCTGGTATTGACATAAGAATAGCGTAATTGGTGTTTTCTTGTGGTAAATTTAAAACACGAGAAACCATTATAGTTTGTTGTTTTTAGTATTACACACCACCTTCAGAAGTTGACACCAAAAAGTACCCACCTATATAAGTTTTTTTTTATTTGTTTATGTGACATTCCCTAACAATTCAAATTAAACAAAACTTAACACTAACAAAGTTTCAGTTATTATATAAATTTACTATTAAATATTAATCAACAACTCGCAATTCTGTTACGATTAAGGAAAATTCATTGGGGCCTTTGATTTAGGAATAATTTCCTCATGAATTTAAGTTGAATTACTAAAATGAATATTTTCTTTAACTTTAACATTATTCTGTTTGTTCATATTATTTGCATCTACTGGCCATTAGAGATTAAAATCATTATCTATATTTCCATAAAATTGACTCGCTCAAACGACGTACCATCCAGACCTTTAAGTTCTTTAAAAAAAAAACAGTATCTTTTTTAAATGGAAGTATTTTAGATTGGGATTTGACTAGCTCTTTCAATGCAGGAATTGCAGAAGTGAAATGTATTTAGCTTTAATTTCTTGTGTAGAGTATAAGTACAATCACTAGGTAGTACAATCTAGTAGTAAAAGTGAATAGAAATAATCTGTCAGGTTATAAATAGAAGTGTTTGCTGCTGCCAACTGATTGGAGCTGTATTAATAACTAACTCTCACTGTTAGAGCTATCTTACGAATTACTGGCATTATAATTTAATTTAACTTCATAAGCTTAGACTTTCTAAAATACATACATACACACATGCACAAATCACATCTTTATCCCTTACACGTAAGACAGAGCTTAAGGTAACAGGTACCTACAGGCCACATTTAGCAAGATTATGGGTGTATAGGTGGGAAATGGAATCAAAATAGTGATGGTTTGCTAGCCTCATCGCCTATAACATGATTGCTATGATTTTCGCCCATTCCCTCGATCGACTTTTATCATCTGCACGGGTAGAGAAGCAACTGGTATATTCTATATTTTTTCTTGGCTAACATTTGGTATTTAAGACTGACACTGAGTTACAGTTGTGTGATTTTAAAGCAAATAAAATAAGTACAAATGAAATTATGCAAGGGGATACATAACAATATCTTATAATGTCTTGCTGTCTAAATCAGGTGATTTTTAACGCAACTCGGTACTCACCCGAATGCCAATGGTTTATTGGAAGTGCCTGAGCCTTATACTCGATGATTTTTAATCAACAAAATCAAAATCGGTGATCAGGAGTTGAATAATATTGTCACCCAATCAAAATTTAATTATAATTAATTACACGGAGGAGGCCTATGCCATGAGGCACGCCAAATTACGCGACAATTTAATAATAAACAACAACATACTTATTGAAATTGTAGCGAATTCGGAATAAAAAGGCTATATTATTATGTTTATGATATTGTTAAAAACAATAACCATTAGATACTGGTTATCCTACATTAATTATTGTAGCAAAATGGGTAACGATGGGGAATTCTAGGCGCGCACGGGAAACATATTGTCACGGCGGCAGTGGGATAACTCTGTCTTTATAAAGATAAAATAAAAACAGAGAGATCCGACAGCTACCATGACAATATGTCACCCGGTGCGCACCTAACCTTAGATCTTGAGTCAATAATCACAACTTTGTTAGAATTGACAATGACAACTTATCCTACTAATATTATAAATGTGAAAGTTTGTGAGTATGGATGTTTGGATGTTTGTTACTCTTTCACGCCAAAATGGCTGGACAGATCTGGATGAAATTTGGAATATAGATAGATTATAAATATAGTCTGGAATAACACATAGGCTACTTTTTATCCTGGAAAATTGCGTAATTCCTGCGGGATAGCGATAAACGAATTCTATGCAGACGAAGTTGCGGGCAACAGCTAGTTAGTCATAAGATAAGTATCAAGATTTTGAAAGAGGCAGCTTCATAGATAGAATAAACCATAATTTGTGTGACAGTTAAAATTGGTCTAAAATTACTCAGGATTAAAATTGACATATGAAAGGATGAAAAAACAAAGCTTGGTTCGATGTAACTTGTGATTTTAACGTGACTTCTTTTAATTACCGAATTAGAAAAATTGGTACCTGATCACTGATTGTGTGTGTATTGTTTACATTGCAGAAAAAATCTTGCCAGCGCGATGTAGTAATGGTTCGGATCCGTTATAGCGACATCTATCGGCAAATAGAAATACCTAATACAAACTATGTACATTATAAATATTATGGAGATAGTAATACAACTGAACGCGAATTCAAGACACTTGATGTTCGACAATGTTGCGTAATGTTTTGTAATAGTTATGTAAATACGTAACTTATGTTTTTTTTATTAGACATGTTAACTTGTACTTTATCTTTCTACCTGTCAATTTATTCGAGACGGTTTTTCTTTTTTTTACGGCTAAACAAGGCAGGTCGCAGGATACATCTGCAGATCCGCCGCACCTAAACCTAAATTAATCATCCTACATTGGTTTTACCAGCGCCGGTTATGTAATTTGGTTATGTACGGCGAACAAGCTTAATTTCATAAGTTTTCTGTCAAACGTACATTACTATTTGTTTCTTCCACGCTGGTCTGGGAGTTAAGAAAAATATGTACCATTTGCTTCTCTTCCCGCGCTTGCTAACACAACGATAAGGCTGCGGCTCCACTGAGGCGGAGACGAGCGGAGCGGAGAGGAGACGTGTGGGGATCGACCAATCATATTACAGATCGGAGACGAGATGTGGATTTCATGTAATATGAATGTAATATGATTGGTCGATCCCCACACGTCTCCTCTCCGCTCCGCTCGTCTCCGCCTCAGTGGAGCCGCACCCTAATGGGCGAAAATCTGAGGAATCATGTCAGGCGATGCTAGCAACCCATCACTATCTGGGTTCCCCTTTCCACCTATTCGCCCATAATCATGCTAAACGTGGCCTTGTTGGTTCTCAAGGAAGGCTATATAGACCGACCTCTTAAATGAGTCCTCGCCCGCGCGGTACAGAGGCGCGGTGTTGCGGACTCTTTGTAGTTTTATAATGAATTTTACTAAACGTCTAATTTTTGAAAGCAAGTTTTGTTTTTCTAATGTCGGTTGCTTAAAAGTCATCTCAAATACAGCAAACCTAAATTCTTCAAGAGTTTTATTTCCAACAAGTGGCGACCGTGAACATGGATAGATTAAAAAAGGAGAGAACAGTGGCGCGCTGTTTATTTACAAAAACTAAAAATGTATTGGAAGAAAAACTGCGCGACTGCGACATCGACGACGCGACTTCCGCCTTCGGGCTCCTCGAACATAAAGCAGAACAGCTGTTCGGCGTCGACGAGCGCATTAAAGAACAGTGGCTTAATTCCGAGGATGATATAGACGAAGAAGCATTCTTGCAGGATAGTGCGACTAGTGAAAATTACCGCTACGACTGGGAGCGTATGAAAGTAATGTATGACAAAGCTCTCCAGAAGTACGGACACATAAAGAGGTCAAGCGAATCCAACGGAAGCCAAGTGTCAAACGATACGGTGAAATCGCAGCAGCCGGCCAAGTCAACGTGCAGCTCTAACTGTCAGTCAAGGAGATTTCGTTTACCAAAAATTGAATTACGCAAGTTCGATGGAAATTTGAAAAATTGGATCGGTTTTTGGGGGCAGTTTCGAAAAATTGACAGCGACGAGACTATTGACGACGAGGATAAATTCCAATATCTATACCAGTGCACTGTTTCAGAATCTCCAGCTCGAGAACTTATCGATAGCTTCCCTCCCTCAGGGGCTAACTACAGGAAGGCGATCGAGCAGTTGAAGTCCAGGTTTGCCCGGGATGACTTGCTAATTGAAGTATATGTACGTGAGCTCCTCTCTTTAGTACTTGCTGAAGCTAAAGGTAATACTTTGCATAATCTAGGCCACTTATACGACAAGTTAAATACGCAATTACAAGCGTTACAGAGTTTAGGCGTAATGATGGATAAATACGCAGCTTTACTATTCCCATTAGTTGAGTCCGCCCTGCCCGAATCTGTACTTCGTGCCTGGGAGAGATCTCAAACTCAAGGAGTGAAGACTGAAGACCATCTCGGCCAGCTCATGGCGTTTCTGAAATGCGAAGTGGAGACGGAGGAACGTATCCAGCTCGCCCGTAGCGGTTTGGCTTCGGGTGATAATTTAGTTGGTGCTCCTGCTCAACCCACCGCAGCTTGCCTGGTTTCCACAGAAGACCCGGCAGGTAAGAAGTCTTGTATTTGGTGTGATAAAACTACTCATAGCAGTTTGGAATGCTATAAGGCTAATAAAATGTCGTATGAGGAAAGGAAAGAGTTACTAGAGAAGAAAGGAGGTTGCATAATATGTCTAAGGACGGGGCATAATTATAAAATATGTAAGAACTTTTCGAAGTGCCTTATTTGCCATAAACGTCACTCAATTTTAATGTGTCCTGACACTAAGACAAATAAAAGTGAAGAACCTGTCAACGTCAGTTCACCAAAAATAAATAATAATGTGTCACAAAACAAAGGCAATAAAACTACGTTACTCCAAACGGTTATAATAAAAATCGTGAATGGTGATAAATGCGTAAAAATTCGAGCCTTTATAGACACTGGTTCACAGAGGTCATATATACGTCGCGATATAATTAAAGAATTAAGTCTGAAGTCGGTGAGTACTGAATCTTTATCTCATTGTCTTTTTGGTGGCATCGAAACTAAACGGCAGCAATATAAATGCTACGAATTTTGTGTCAGCAGCCTGGATGATGAATTTAAACTAAACATGACGGCTCTCGATAAGACTATAATCTGCGGACATATTCCTCGTGTGCCTAATAACAACAATGCCATTTTGTCGCAGTTGGAGAAGCATAATGTCGCTCTGAGCGACGTCAGCGAGGACGCGACGCCAGAAATTGGACTGTTAATCGGCGCGGACTACGCTGGCTTATTGCTCACAGGGAGTCTCTTACAACTAAACGACAATTTAATTGCGATCAAAACTAAATTCGGATGGACACTCCAAGGACCCATCATGAACGTATGTAGCACAGTTACGAATGTGGTGTCAGTAAACTTTCAATTGACGGATTTAAGGGATCTAGAGTCAATCGGAACTAAAGACCCAGCCGAAATTGCGAGCAAAACCAAGGCGGACTCTATAATAAACATGGAGGGGCGTCACGAGGTGGAATTACCTTGGAAACCAGTCAAATCCACAATATCCAAATGTATTACCTGCAAACGCCAATCAGCAAAGCACGCCGAAGCACCAGCAGCGCCGCTACCTAGAGATAGAGTGAAGTCTGCGGCTGCGTACAAAGCCACAAACCACTGTGCACTGCTGTGCTGGTCGCGATCTATAGGGTATACGCGTTGATGCGGTCTTGTATATGCGTTGTCCATGGTCTGAACTTTTGCCACTCGAGAATTAGTATCTCTTCCCGAGTAAATCTTTAGTATTAATCCTAAAGGCCACTTAATACGCTCTACTGGAACAACATCGCTTACCCTTAAAAGAGTGCCCTTCTCTCTGCCCTTCTTGTGTAGATATTTTAGCCGTCTGTCCAACCTTAGTTCCAAATGTATGGTTTGGTAAAACGCACAGGTAAACAAAACTATCCAGACCTTCCCTCCAGACAGCAAAAATAACGGCCCAGCTAAGTCAGTTTTTGTGACTTTGTACGCAGCCGCAGACTTCACTCTATCTCTAGGTAGCGGCGCTGCTGGTGCTTCGGCGTGCTTTGCTGATTGGCGTTTGCAGGTAATACATTTGGATATTGTGGATTTGACTGGTTTCCAAGGTAATTCCACCTCGTGACGCCCCTCCATGTTTATTATAGAGTCCGCCTTGGTTTTGCTCGCAATTTCGGCTGGGTCTTTAGTTCCGATTGACTCTAGATCCCTTAAATCCGTCAATTGAAAGTTTACTGACACCACATTCGTAACTGTGCTACATACGTTCATGATGGGTCCTTGGAGTGTCCATCCGAATTTAGTTTTGATCGCAATTAAATTGTCGTTTAGTTGTAAGAGACTCCCTGTGAGCAATAAGCCAGCGTAGTCCGCGCCGATTAACAGTCCAATTTCTGGCGTCGCGTCCTCGCTGACGTCGCTCAGAGCGACATTATGCTTCTCCAACTGCGACAAAATGGCATTGTTGTTATTAGGCACACGAGGAATATGTCCGCAGATTATAGTCTTATCGAGAGCCGTCATGTTTAGTTTAAATTCATCATCCAGGCTGCTGACACAAAATTCGTAGCATTTATATTGCTGCCGTTTAGTTTCGATGCCACCAAAAAGACAATGAGATAAAGATTCAGTACTCACCGACTTCAGACTTAATTCTTTAATTATATCGCGACGTATATATGACCTCTGTGAACCAGTGTCTATAAAGGCTCGAATTTTTACGCATTTATCACCATTCACGATTTTTATTATAACCGTTTGGAGTAACGTAGTTTTATTGCCTTTGTTTTGTGACACATTATTATTTATTTTTGGTGAACTGACGTTGACAGGTTCTTCACTTTTATTTGTCTTAGTGTCAGGACACATTAAAATTGAGTGACGTTTATGGCAAATAAGGCACTTCGAAAAGTTCTTACATAATTTATAATTATGCCCCGTCCTTAGACATATTATGCAACCTCCTTTCTTCTCTAGTAACTCTTTCCTTTCCTCATACGACATTTTATTAGCCTTATAGCATTCCAAACTGCTATGAGTAGTTTTATCACACCAAATACAAGACTTCTTACCTGCCGGGTCTTCTGTGGAAACCAGGCAAGCTGCGGTGGGTTGAGCAGGAGCACCAACTAAATTATCACCCGAAGCCAAACCGCTACGGGCGAGCTGGATACGTTCCTCCGTCTCCACTTCGCATTTCAGAAACGCCATGAGCTGGCCGAGATGGTCTTCAGTCTTCACTCCTTGAGTTTGAGATCTCTCCCAGGCACGAAGTACAGATTCGGGCAGGGCGGACTCAACTAATGGGAATAGTAAAGCTGCGTATTTATCCATCATTACGCCTAAACTCTGTAACGCTTGTAATTGCGTATTTAACTTGTCGTATAAGTGGCCTAGATTATGCAAAGTATTACCTTTAGCTTCAGCAAGTACTAAAGAGAGGAGCTCACGTACATATACTTCAATTAGCAAGTCATCCCGGGCAAACCTGGACTTCAACTGCTCGATCGCCTTCCTGTAGTTAGCCCCTGAGGGAGGGAAGCTATCGATAAGTTCTCGAGCTGGAGATTCTGAAACAGTGCACTGGTATAGATATTGGAATTTATCCTCGTCGTCAATAGTCTCGTCGCTGTCAATTTTTCGAAACTGCCCCCAAAAACCGATCCAATTTTTCAAATTTCCATCGAACTTGCGTAATTCAATTTTTGGTAAACGAAATCTCCTTGATTGACAGTTAAAGCTGCACGTTGACTTGGCCGGCTGCTGCGATTTAACCGTATCGTTTGACACTTGGCTTCCGTTGGATTCGCTTGACCTCTTTATGTGTCCGTACTTCTGGAGAGCTTTATCGTACATTACTTTCATACGCTCCCAGTCGTAGCGGTAATTATCACTAGTCTCACTATCCTGCAAGAATGCTTCTTCGTCTATATCATCCTCGGAATTAAGCCACTGTTCTTTAATGCGCTCGTCGACGCCAAACAGCTGTTCTGCTTTATGTTCGAGGAGCCCGAAGGCGGAAGTCGCGTCGTCGATGTCGCAGTCGCGCAGTTTTTCTTCCAATACATTTTTAGCTTTTGTAAATAAACAGCGCGCCACTGTTCTCTCCTTTTTTAATCTATCCATGTTCACGGTCGCCACTTGTTGGAAATAAAACTCTTGAAGAATTTAGGTTTGCTGTATTTGAGATGACTTTTAAGCAACAGACATTAGAAAAAACAAAACTTGCTTTCAAAAATTAGACGTTTAGTAAAATTCATTATAAAACTACAAAGAGTCCGCAACATCCTCCCGCCTTTGGGGCGAAAGCCACAAACCACTGTGCACTGCTGCGCTGGTCGCGATCTCTAGGGTATACGCGTTGATGCGGTCTTGTATATGCGTTGTCCATGGTCTGAACTTTTGCCACTCGAGAATTAGTATCTCTTCCCGAGTAAATCTTTAGTATTAATCCTAAAGGCCACTTAATACGCTCTACTGAAACAACATCGCTTACCCTTAAAAGAGTGCCCTTCTCTCTGCCCTTCTTGTGTAGATATTTTAGCCGTACCAAGGCGGACTCTATAATAAACATGGAGGGGCGTCACGAGGTGGAATTACCTTGGAAACCAGTCAAATCCACAATATCCAAATGTATTACCTGCAAACGCCAATCAGCAAAGCACGCCGAAGCACCAGCAGCGCCGCTACCTAGAGATAGAGTGAAGTCTGCGGCTGCGTACAAAGTCACAAAAACTGACTTAGCTGGGCCGTTATTTTTGCTGTCTGGAGGGAAGGTCTGGATAGTTTTGTTTACCTGTGCGTTTTACCAAACCATACATTTGGAACTAAGGTTGGACAGACGGCTAAAATATCTACACAAGAAGGGCAGAGAGAAGGGCACTCTTTTAAGGGTAAGCGATGTTGTTCCAGTAGAGCGTATTAAGTGGCCTTTAGGATTAATACTAAAGATTTACTCGGGAAGAGATACTAATTCTCGAGTGGCAAAAGTTCAGACCATGGACAACGCATATACAAGACCGCATCAACGCGTATACCCTATAGATCGCGACCAGCACAGCAGTGCACAGTGGTTTGTGGCTTTCGCCCCAAAAGCGGGAGGATGTTGCGGACTCTTTGTAGTTTTATAATGAATTTTACTAAACGTCTAATTTTTGAAAGCAAGTTTTGTTTTTCTAATGTCGGTTGCTTAAAAGTCATCTCAAATACAGCAAACCTAAATTCTTCAAGAGTTTTATTTCCAACACGCGGGGTGGGTCGACCGCGGGGGGGGCGACAGAGGTGCCCTTTGTCGTCCTACCCCGCGCCTCTGTGCCGTGCGGCCGAGGACTGTGAGCGCTTATTGCTATTCTTCCGTGCTGTAGGCTTATTATCTAACTCGCTCGCAATCGTCGTGTTCATTTTGACAGTTCATGTATGGGCTGACAATTGGCATCGGAATCAGCTAGCTGTCACATACATACAAGACCTGTCAAAATGAACACGTTGGCGATTGCGAGCGAGTTAGGTAATAAGTCTACTGGTCTGGGATATAGCTGGTCATAGAATTTACCAGTTGATTCTCTTGCGCAGATGGTAAAAGGCCATCGAGGGAATGGGCGAAAGTCTTAAGCCCCTCATGGTAAACATTTGTTTAGCAACAAAGTTGAATCGTAGCGGTGGTAGGGCCTTGTGCAAGGTCCGTCCGGATCGCTACCACCATCTCACTCGCTAATCCTGCCGCTAAGCAGCAGTGCTTGCACTGCTGTGTTCCGGTGCGGAGAGTAAGACAGCCGGGGAAATTATGGGCACAAGAGGCGTTTCATCTTAGTCCTCTAGGTTGGCAACGCATCTGCAATCCCTCCGGGGTTGCGGGTGTCTATGGGCAGTGGTGATCACTTACCATCAGGTGACCCACTTGCTCGTTTGCCTTCCTATTCATATAAAAAAAAAAAAAAAAACAACGTGTTGCGGAGTTGCTGTCAACATGTTGCTGGCAACACTGCGTGTTGCAGAGGTGATAGCGGCATGTTGACAAGCTCTCGCCCGACAAGCGTAAACATTGATTCAACTTTGTTGCTAAACAGATGTTTACCATGAATACGGGGCTTTAAGAATCATGTTATAAGCGTTGCGGCTAGCAACCTATCACTATTTTGATTTCCCTTTCCACCTATACGCCCAGCCCACAATCATGCTAAACGTGGCCTTAAGGTTTTCTTGCCTTAGGCTCTGTCTAATCCGTAAGGGATAAAGACGTGATGTATGTATGTATGTATGTGAGCGCTTAGAACGCTATTCCGGTTTGTCTTTCTGTCGCATTCACTCTTATGGGTCTGATACTTTAATCGGCCCAGTGAGAGCGATAGCAAACAAACCATAATGGCATTAGAGCTTACGTTGTACATAGGAGCAATAACAGGGAGTCCACACGCTTTGAAATTGTAGATTTTAATTTGTAATGCCACGAAATAATTATTTCTCAAACATGCTCGGAAATGTATGCGTTAATGTCCCGATATGAGGACATGAAGTTTCTCGTTTATGGCTCCCTACATTACTTCTTGGCTTAGGCCACAAATGTTAGTATGAAAATCCATTTTTGTCCGCTGCTCTAATTTTTTAAATTTCTATACTAAAATTAAATTGGCAAAGGAAAAAATTACATACAGCCAACCACCACCACAATCTGTACCTAAGCATAATCGCGACATAAAAAAGAAAAATCTATGGTACTATATTTATGTGCGGTTAAACATGGTGCTCAAATAGCTGGATCAAATTAGTACATTTAAAAAATAAAAAAGGTGGCAAATCGAAAATCTTTTTTTCTGCTTATGCGTATTTCGTAGTGATTGTTATTATAATTTAACAGAAATAAAAATGACTTCTAGTGATGAAAGTGACGGGGAACTTATGAACTGTACTCCGCCTCATTTAAAAGAGGAGGCAAATTTAGCTATGCAAAATATGCTACCGGAAAAAAGTAAAGAGATTTTACTTGATTGTCTAGTAGTTATTTTAATTTTAATATTTCCTCACATTGTTTGAGAAAAACACTATACAAGCTTTGGCCGGAACAGGGATTGCAGGACTCGTTCTATCTGGCCTCGTCTTCGACTCGGCCACCTACCCCAAACTCGTCCAGCAATCCCTTACTTCACGGCCTCTGCAGTAATGTACTATTAATTGTATTGTATTGTAACGCGGTAAAAGTGTTTATTGTTTTGTGGCGGTCGTTGCCATTACTTGATTGTTGGCGTGACTAGAAATGGCGTAGTATGTGTGCCGTCCAAGTATATTTAGACATGAAATGAAACACCTTACATTTCTGCCTCTGACTTGGTACGCAGTAGAGTCTGGGGTAGTATTGTCGCTCGATAGTTTGAGCAAAAATAACAGTATCGATAGTTAGATAGCATCTATGGTATCGATAATAACGACAACTCTACGTGCGATGCTATTGGCAAACTAAAATGCTATGGATTGACTTTTGAGGACGAATAAACTGTCGATAGTATCGATACAATTGCGTCTTTATCCCTGACGGGGTAGACAGACCTTAAGACCACGTTTAGCATGATTGTGGGCCTATGGAAAGGGGAAAAAAAGTAGTGATCGGTTGCTAGCCACATAACCTATATGGATGTATGTATATCTCTTTGTTGTACATAAAACACATGACAAAGATGAATACAGGACAACACAAATGCAGAAAGGTCAACTTATCCCTAAAAGGGATTTCTTCCAGTTAATCTTTAATATGGTCTTGTCATCTACTATATAAAATTAAGTCTGGTTTTCCTTCCTGACGCTATAACTCCAGAACGCACGAACCGATTTCCACGGTTTTGCATTCGTTGGAAAGGTCTCGGGCTCCGTGAGGTTTATAGCAAAGAGCGAATCTATCGCAGACGGAGTCGCGGGCAACAGCTAGTCTATAGTATAAATGCTTTAATTAAGTCAGATCGGTAGGTCTGTCGATATTATGACACTTACCGATTAAAATAATCGATGTGGAAACTCTATTTTGGGGCATCTCTAGTCTGTGATGCTTTAAATTCTGTTGTGATTGCTGAGTTGTATTTTATGGTAAAATTCGTCCAATTATTTCTAAAATGCCATAAATAACGAAAACCGCTGCATTTAGATGTATACGAATTCAATGTGTCAATTGACTAAATGCTTGTGTTGGTAAACGTCAAAAGAAACCATAAATTTTTCCGCCAAGCCGTAACTTTTTAATAATCAAGGCTCAGATAAATCTCATTCGGCCGGAATAGAACGACCTTGCCGGGAGTTCGATGTACTGTTGACCGAGACTTCGGATTTAAAAATATTGGCATGTTTTTTCGAGTGCACAACGTATGGGTTCTTGGAAAATAGTTGTTGTGCCACTGTTATATTGCGTTTTGGTTTGTTGTTGCTACATCAGATGTAACAGTCTGTTAAATGCAAGATTGCGTTCTTGAAAGATGCGTCAGAAATAATACAATACAATACAATAACTCTTTATTGAACACCACATATAACAACCGAAACAGAAAAAAGGTATACAGAATATTACAAGGTAACAATAGGCGGCCTTATCGCTACAGAGCGATCTCTACCAGGCAACCATAATGGACTGGAGAACAGAACAGATCTGAGCAGGTGGTGTAATTTAGAATATATATTAATATACTAAGTACTGAAATACGTAATATATTATACATGAAACACACATTTACAATAAATGGAGATATAAATAGACACATACACACATACCTAAAAAAAAAACCAGCTACAAGATTCATGCACAAGATGACAGATAGTGCTCCTTCAACATAGATTTAAATATGGGTAACGATTTAGCGCGCCTTATGATTATAGGCAAGGAATTCCACAACCGTAAAGCCTGAACAGTATAAGAATATACATAGAATTTGGAATTAGAAAGAGGCACAGTAAGGAGAAAATTTTGTGAACATCTTACAGAGGTAACGTAACTAAATCGCTCTTTGAGGTAATGAGGAGTTGCAGAAATAATGTTGCGTTGCTAATTTTTTTTGAAGAATTAATAAAGAATTGGCGTTGCATGCTCTAACACACACACGCACACAACTGTATATACATGTCTATATTTTCCTTTCAAAACATACCAATAAATCTACATCAATATTGTAACGAGGAAAGATTTGTTTGTTTGTTTGCATTGAATACGTTCTATACTCGCACATACATGCGTAAATCACGTCTTTATCCCTTACGGGGTAGACAGAGCCTATGGTAATAAGACTTAAGGGCCTCGCTTAGCATGATTTTGGACGTATTGGAAAGGGGAATCAAAATTGATGGGTTGCTAGCCGCATCGTCTGTTTTTTTTTTTTTTTTTTTTATCTAATATTTTTACGAGGCTTAAGTGCACTTGTGTGTCTATGATGATTCCTAAGATTTTCGCCCATGTCCTCGATGGGCTTTTACCATTTGCGCGAGAAGCGGGCAGCTGGGGTACATTCTATGTTTTTTCTTTGCTCCCAGACCAGCATGGAAGAGCTAAACTCGAACGAAAATACATTAAACGAAACTACATTATTAAAGACAGAAGACTTAATTCCTTTTTGTAAGACACAAATATAAGAGAATAAATTACATGAAAAATAGATCATCAGCGTTGTGTGTGTCTTCGCAAAAGTGACATGGTCGCTGGCTCAACATTACGCTGAGGCACAGTATATATATAAGCTAAAGCAGTAAGGAACCTACGAACAAATCGGTTGAATCGAAACACGCACACAGGCGCGCGCTTTACACGGCCCCTAAGGGGACCTCGTCCACTCCGCTCAGGCTCAGGTCCGCTTAGGGGCCGTGTAAAGCGCGCGCCTTCGTGCGTGTTTTGTTTCAACCGATTTGTTCGTAGGTTCCTTACTGCTTTAGCTTATATATATACTGTGGCTGAGGTGTTAGACACCTGCAGCACTGATTTTCAGCCAGAACTGTCTGTGACTCACAAACGATACACAGATAAAATATACTACATAATCCATAAACTTTTACGTAAATAAAGTAAGAAATAGACAGAGCCCGAATTATGTGTAATATTTTTTTTTTTATAGTTTACAATAAACAAAAAATAGAAAGCAGGGAAAACTAAATTGTTTAAAAACAACAGGCAAGCAGGTATCAGGATCAGGATATAGCATTTCTATTTCTAACTTCGGTTCGTTTGCGGTTGTCAGTTGTTTGTTAGATATGGTGACGCAAGCGCATCTTTCGGATATTGACCTGATGATTCAATGCTTACAAGTATTGTTGATCTGGTGCTAATACGTAGATGGAAGGAAGGATAAACAATATAGTATAGACTCTAGTAGGCTTATTTCCTACCTCGCTCGCCATCGCCATCGTGTTCATTTTGACAGTTCTTGTATGAATGTGACAGCTAGCTGATTCCGATGCTAATTGTCAGCCCATACATCAGTGATTGCCATTGATTAATTCTTGTGCTGTGAGTCACTGTAGATTTCAAGAAAGTAAAGTTGGATGGAGTCACTTTTTCGATGAGCCAACTTTGCTTCTTTGACATCCACTCACAGCAGAACAGTTAAATTTAATTGAAAATTTGTTTAGTCGACTTTATTTTCAAATAATTAACCGTATCAATATCAATCAATCAATTCTAACCAATTTTTTCGAAAACTGTTAATTTGTGTCCCGGAACGTCTGTCTAGGCCTTCCCCTCCTAAGGGGAGTCAGTCAGTTCAGTCTAACTAACCTAGCCAACTGCTGGGATATTCCGGATAAATTTTTACATCCATACATGCATACATAAATCACGTCTTTATCCCTTACGGGGTAGACAGAGCCTAAGGTAACGAGAACTAAAGGCCACGTTTAGCATGATTAAGGGCGTATAGGTGGAAAGGGGAATCAAAATAGTGATGGGTTGCTAGCCGCATCGCGTATATGATTCCTAAGATTTCCGCCCTGACCCTGAGGCTATATATGTTTATAATAACACCTTTTGTTTCTCAAAAAAGCCGTATGTTTTTTTTTAATTAACTTGATTACATCTTCAACGATCTTAAAGCAGCGTAGGCGCAAAGGACATCATTGAGAGCATTGATCTTAACATAAAGAGTTTGAATGACAACTGGCTGGTGACGCACTCCTTTGTCTGTGGTCTTTGTCCTTGCATAGATTATAGATGAATAATTAGAGAGAGATAGAACTAAATCGGTCGAGAGCGAGTCGAACTTGCGCACGATATCCGTGAAAAAATCAAAATGTACTTTTGAAAATGGAATACAGTGGTTTCGGATTTTTTCCTGTGCTCGAATTGACAGACGTACAAAAACGTTATCCTACATGGTTTCCTCTTTTTTCTTTTGACGTACAAAGTCCTAAAAAGGTAGAAAACGATTGTTAAATTTGGACCGTAACATAAATCCTCGCGTGTTGTCGCGCAGTCGGGTAAAAATGGAATTGAATAAAAATAAATGAAGGTTTGTTAGTGTGCAACGTACTTTATTCATTTCTATTTTTAATCTTCATGAATTTATAATGTACAATGAAGTTCTCGTTCTCAACTCAATGCTATGTTTTAAGGTCGACTATATCTGTTGTTTCATTTCCCTTGTGAATAAAACGATAATCCCTATTAATAAGGAAAAGTATCATGCTTGTTGCGAAGGGGGCTTTAGTAACATGTGGCATTTGGGTCTAGATAAATTACACGAAACTTCGAGAAGGAAGAAGTCGATGTTTTTGAGATGGGTTCGTTTTTGGCAAAAGCCGTAAATAGTGAAAATATTGTGGACTAAAAGAAAAAAAAACATTATTTATGGATGCTCCTAGAATAGAACGAGGTCGACTAAATTTGGAATAGTAAAAATTATCCTTCAATGACTATAAAAGGATGTCAAAAGATGTAAGGAAGATGACAACTATCCTGCTACCTAAATACTTTTCCAAAACGTCTAAAAGAGAAAATAGAGGCATTTTTTGTTGTATTAGTGTATTTTAACAGTCCCCTTCCAAAGACACTCAGATGTATACTTATAATAATATAGTAAATTCCATGCGTATGAACTGACATTCTTGAATTCTCAATTTAAACCATGGTCACTGGCCGCTTTCTGATTCCGAAACGGCGCCAACGATGTTTCAAATCTAAAAACACGCATTCCATATTTAAAATTCAAATCTCCCGCCCAAATTTGGCTCGTGTCAAGGAAAATTGGCGCGAAAGCAGATGTGCAGTGACAATTGTGCTTTTTTTAATTAGTAAAAGAACAAAGGAACTACAGTGCATATTTCATCCGTCGCATTTTTCGTGTCTAAATAATTATAGTTGTGCTTTGAAAAGTCAAAACAAATTAAGAAATGACGGCACAATGTTTGCATCGGACTTTAAAAAGAGTTTAAAAAACGAAAAGTATTTAATTTTAGTAACCAAGTATTTTGCTACGACTCTTAAAACTAGTATTGATTTAATTATTATCAATTACATTACTAGAACTTCACTAGGGATGTGAAAAAAAGATCGGTTTCATCCGAAATTAGCCGAAACGTCCGTAAGGTTGGTATAAAATACTTCCAACATAATTCCACAGTTCCCTGAATTACATTTAATGTTCTTGATGCTTATTTATAAAGCGGCCTACTTAGCGAAGTATTTAATTCTGGTTTATGTTCGGCCGTGGTGTCATGTCAACTTTATATTAATTAAATTGTCTTACTCTTGGCTCACCTTTGTCTAGTTTCTGTGAAACGGTTTTAAGTGTGTTTCTATTTAAATTCGTTGCTATGCATTAAAGGTGCAACTACACCGGTGCGTAAAAGACGTTGACGGTGCGGAACAGTATGAAAAATCGGTGAGAAAACGTGAGGCCTCACTGCGTATACGCGGCGGTGTGGTCGCTCCTTAACTTGGCATACAGAATTACCTTAGACGTCATCAATATGTATAGGTATGTCAACCGACTACAATATTGTTGTAGTTAGTCTATCCATAAACTAGGAATTGCTAAATTAATATAGATAACCTAACCTAAAAATTTCATTTTTGATACAGGCTTTTTAGACGGATAGACAATCTTTCTATTTTCATCACAAGACGTGATTGTTGTATGACATTTTAACTGACTGCACTTTGGACTCCATCTTATGGTAGCCTTGTATCCTATCGTAGTATTATAACAGACCGGTTTATTGATATCTCGAGAAAACGTGGTATTAATTAAAGTCACTGGACTAAATAGATATTGTAAACAAACTTCAATCACATCGGAGCTTGCTTGTAAATTTTGAAAACAAGAAATAGTCGTTTGTGATAACGCCTAATACTGAGGGAGTTTTATGTGGCAGCAGAGGAAGAAGGGATTGCGGGTATAAGCATATATATTTCGCACAGGCTTGGGTTTGCTTTGCGGAGTTGCAAGGTAATATTTTTTGTTCATTGAAATGGACCTCTGCAAAGTAACGCCTGATTCAATAAAATAATAATAAGTAGTTTAAAAGTAAATTCGTACCTTGCAAACCCCACTGGAGACCTTGTGCAAACTTACACAAATTATCAAAACAATTTTATTTGTAACATTTTCATCGTTCCTAACTATGTTTAGTCATACCGATTTCCAACACTGGATCCCCCCTAAAAGGTATCCATCGCAGTTGTTTGGTATTGCACGAAGGCGCGATAGCGATTTTCAACTTAAGCGTTACCAGTATAGAGTGCAAATCAAAAGCTCATAGCAACAGATGTTTTATATTGCAAGGTGTCCTTATTGTCAGTGTTACAAGGTTTGTGACCATCTAGAGTACTGGATTGGATTGACATTATGCTTATTAGGTTGGCAGAATTGTTGCCATGTTGCGCGCGCTTTTTACTGTCTATGGGTAGTTTTTTTTTAATTAAGGTAGCAGCAATCTTGATAACTGTCTCTATTCTGCCTCCCGAAGACGTTTTATTTTAGTGATTGATATTGATGTAATTCGAAATTTTCTTACCTAGATTAACTTTCTTTCAAGAATATGTCAGTCAATGAACTAAAAATTAAAAATTAAAACAGTTATTAGGCGATATTGTTTTAACTTTTCTAATTGTTGTGACGATTATTATTGCTTTATGTAAAAAAACGACGTCACGAAGTAATCGAAACAAAATGGCGATTCCCGCCATAATTTACGTCAGTGCGCGTTCGAGATGTTTTTCGATCGACAGTTCAAGGCTGCGTATACAGCCTAGTGGAACGATCAGAAATTCAATTAGTTTACGTAAGGCTGGCCAGTTTGACTTTTCAGCCGAACTATTTAGGTAAAAGGACAAAATAGATCGTGTTCTGTTTCATAAATTTATGTTTTTTTTTGTTACATTCTTTCCGGCCACTGCTTTTCATTCCTTATGGTAGAAGATGTAATTGCTTGCTAGAGGAACATTCCATATCCGAAATGAAAAACTTCAAGACTAGACGAATATGTAAAGAAGTTAGGTATTAGTAGGTGTAGGTATCTGTAAATATAAGATACCAAAAACGCGGGTAGTACAGCAACTCGTCAGTGGGCATCGGTCCTTTTGCTTAAAAAAAAGTAGCGCGTAACAATATTTATGATTTTTACTTGGATAATGCGTAGATCTGCGTCAGATTTGACTATATAATTCAACGTAGAAAGTGCGAATCCAGTGAAAGTGCGGCATTGTTAGAAAGCGGCTCGCGAAAATATCACACTGCGCGGGCGCAGGTTTTCGTCGCACTTTGGGCTGCCGCGTAATTATAACGTTTGGGGCCGTGGCGAAATCAGATGGTCCCTCACATATACAAGGTGTCGCGAAATTCTTCCAGAATATTATAGCAGGTGATGGGGTTAGCCTGACTAAACACCCTTGTAGCTTAATTTGTAATAAACAACCCTATAGTGACGCTCACTTTGGGTCTTTTATTGGGTAAATTTTTAGTCTTGGAGGCTGATTATTGTAGTCACATCTACATATGAAAATACTTCTCGAAAGACCTTTCAATAATTCAGATATCTCTCCCTATGAATACGTTTTTATTTTTTATTACATAAGGAAGGCAAACGACCATGTGTGAAATTCACACTGTGAATATGTGCCGAAAATAACGTAAAATCACGAACTGTGTATTGGTAACTCGCAGATAGTATATAAACGTTTATCAAGAGTAGCGATACAAGGTATTAAAGTAAACAAGTGGCTTGGCGTCGCGTGCGCAGCGCAATGGATCGCACGTGGTTAGAGTGGGACGGCAAGCCCGCAAACTACTTTTGTTTCTTTCGCACGCGTCACTTAACGATG
Organism: Pandemis corylana; assembly: GCA_949127965.1. Lineage (NCBI taxonomy): Eukaryota > Metazoa > Arthropoda > Insecta > Lepidoptera > Tortricidae > Pandemis > Pandemis corylana. The sequence goes on along the minus strand of OX421878.1, from coordinate 2,872,222 downwards.
CGAAACACAGCTTATGAATTCAATGCAGTTTCTCTGCGTTGTTTCGGATTTTCTTTTTATTTTATGAATCTTAAGTGCCAATCTAGCATTTTTTTTATAAATATTAAATTATTTTTTAAGACATGTTTTGTTCCGTTTGATTATGTTATGATATAATGTTACGATGTCATTATTATATGTATATCGCTGTATAATCTCTTGCTAATGTCAAACGAAGCAAATTATTGTTAACAGTCATTCTCATCATTGTTAACAGTTAATTTTTATCATTTTTATCATTTATCATCAGTTGCACTCTATTTAGTGCGTAGTTATCGATCTGTTTTATATTCCCCTCGTTGCATCATTCATCTATATTCGAATTTCAAATAGTTGAAAACGTTAGAATTTTAAAACATTGATAGACGCTCAGAAAGCCGTTACTTTCAGCACGTGTCAGAAACAAAGGAGTCGCTTTTTATTCTTAAACCGGAGACCTGAATCATGGTGTTTACAGCTAGTCATAAAACAAATATTTGGGTGTATTGTTTCTGTTATTTTCATATTTAGGAAAACGCGTGGCGTCGGAAATTGTAGAGCCTGTAATATATTTTTTTGAAATGGTTAATAAATACCTATAATATTTTCAATCAAATTGTGTTTTAAAGGCTGGACTTCAAACAAAGTATTCGCATAAAGAGTGGCCTTCGTGCCACTTTGCTTTGTTCCCTGAATGTTGGTACTTGTTTGACCCATTTCTTATTTCTCGAGTTATCCTTGTTACTCGTAGAAACGTCCCCGAAAACTCCTTTGTGACAATTGTTCAAGAGCTAATTAAACTTCTGTACGGGAATATTTTTTCCGACAAGAAAACATGACGCAAAAGCAGAGACTTGACATTAAACAGCTGTTAAAAAAACAAATGCTCTATGGTAGTTTGCTGCTGATTTTCAAGAGTTAGTGATTCTTAAACGCTTCGTAATTTGAATTTAATTACCCAATCAATGCGTTTTATTGTTTTTGAACATAAACAGTTGACTGGTTGGACTTAAATTTGAATTTGGAACGGCGCCATTCTGGGTAACGGCCTTATGTCATTTCAATGACAGCTTAAAAACACCGTGGGAATAAAAGTGTTTTTCAGAGAAAGCTTTGCTAATGCCGAGTTTTGGCAAAACGAAATGTTTTGAGAACAATGTTTTTGTATCCCATGTTGCGGAATGAATTAATATTACGTAGCTGCTATAGAATTCGAATAATATGTTGTTCTGTCTACTAATAGATTGGATGTCCGTGATAAGTTGTTATCAGAAAATTTAATATGATGTTTATCTGGATTTTTATCGATTGAATATACTCCATGCCTGTATATTTTTATTACGTTTCTTAAGTCTGTTGTCATTTAAACACATTTAAGTATCCAGCGTACTTACGTAAAGAAACTGTTATTCGTTTGTTATCTTAATTTTCACATTGTTTGTTGTTTCACGTTTTATAAATATGCCTACTGTAAATAAATCAGAAGATTTATTTTTCAAACTATAGTTAGACAAAGGTACAAAGTAAAAAGCCTTGAAACGAAGGTGATTCCTTTTATAGAAACTAATAAACCCTATTCTACTGTAGCTTGACACCATTTAATTGAATCTACATCTACAAGCATAAAGGAAAATAAAAATTCATTGTTTTTTAACATGCCACTTACGTCACTGGTGAAATGGGTTGTTAGGTTGGCAACAGATCGAGCTTGCTACTCTATGGTCAAAATTTGATTACCCTCGTTAAGTTAATATTGGCAACTGCAGCTAACCTTGAAAAGCATGCACTGTCCTCACTGAAAAATAAATTCGTGACGGTCAACGAACGCGCCTTACCGTCTGACGTTTATCTGAAGCGCTCGAACCGCGCAGTTGCTCGCCGGCCGTGCGTGCAACCGTACGTCGCGTTTCTGAACGCAAACAAAGAGCATTGTATTTCGATAAAAAAACATTTGCGTTATTTTTTTCTAATTGCTAAAGCGCGGGAAATCTGACAGGTGGTGTTTACAGAGATTGTTAACCGTGAAGTGTTTTTTTTTGTTTTAGTTCTGTTTTTAACTGATGTTGTGTTCGAATTCAAATGTATTGTTTTGATGTAGGAATTACCTGTTATCACTTTAAAACACTGAATTTGAAGTTACATACATAAATCATGTCTTTATCCGTTACGGGTTAGACAGAACCTAAGGTAACAAAACCTAAAGGCCACGTTTAGCATGATTGTGGGCCTATAGGTGGAAAGGGGAATCAAAATAGTGATGGGTTTCTAGCCACATTGCATATTACATGATTCCTAAGATTTTCGATGGGCTTTAACCAACTACGCAGGAAGAGAAACAACTGGTACAATCTACCTATGTTTTCTTTGCTCCCAGACCAGCATGAAGTTAACTGTTGAAGTTAGCTGTGTGAATTGATAATTTTGATTATCTAAGTATATTGTTGATGAGCTATGTTCAGGTCATTGGAATAAATACATTTGTTGTTAGGTGTTTCGAAATTTTAAAATTCAAATTAATCAGAATTAATTCTTACGCACATGGCAACAATCCATTGTGTTTCAGATCATTGACTTGAAATGAAAAAAAAAAATGGGTTGTGTCGGTAATTTATGGTATAGATTGAATTTCATACTTTTTCTTTTTGTTTATGTTTTTATGTTTATGATCACAATTAAACTTATTATCAAGTTTAATGCATATTTGTGCCTGTTACGATTTATGACAGGATAAAACTGCTCAATATTTCGATTTGATGTATGAATGTTGTAAAAGTTTTAGTTTTCAAAATAGTACTGACATAATATGTAAATATTTACAAATATGTCGGTATGATGATGTTAATGAGGTAATGCGACATAATGTGACAAGTATTTTGTATTTAATTCATTTATTTGATGATACGACATACTCGGCAATGTTTACGCTAACTACTCACCTATTTACAATTTTACACCTAGATCTATGTAATTGCGTAGTTGTTGCGTTGCGTACTAAAAATAAAACAGTTATGCAATTACAATTTAAAGTTAAAAAAACTAATAGTTTTAAATGATTCACGAAACACAGAAAAAAAAACTCAGTAAAAGTATAATCATTTTCTAGATCACTGCTTACGGGATGTACTATAAAGCTGGATACTCACCTGCGCGTTACAGTAACCAAATACCATAAACACTAATGCGGGCGTGCCGTTTCGATCGCGGCTGGCTCGCGAGCCCACACTAGGGCTTTTGGTTACTCTAACGTATAAACGTTGGCGAAACTCGTAGAATTCATGTTGTAGGGGATGCGGCTTAACCCATCACTATTTTGATTCCCCTTTCCACCTATACGCCCACAATCATGCTGAACGTGGCCTTTAGGTCTTGTTACCTTAGGCTCTGATGCGTCGCCAGAAAAGCGGCGAGGATTGCTGGGGTGACCTCCCCGTTGTAATGGGGTATCTGGTAACGGCAAATTTCCCCCGGGCAAAAAAAAGGCTCTCTACCCCATGGAGTGTGTATGTATATGTATGTAACGTGCAACAGTATAGTTATAATATTCTTAGATATTCCAAAGGTGACTAAGGCAATGCAATGTTAGGTAGAAGAAGATAGTTTCTAAATTATGATGTCGTCCACATAAATGCATAGCCCAATAAATCTGAACTCTTTTGTGTTTTCCAAATGCATTTATTCTCGATTACAATCTATTTTAACGCCTTATAAACAAACCAATTCCACATTTATTCCCACACAGTTATATGCAACTAGCTTCTGCCCGCGACTTCGTCTGCGTAGAATTGGACTTAAGAACTGATGTTGATAGTATATTCTGCTATAATTATTAGCGTCGCGAGTCTAGGCACATCCATCCATCCATCCTCACAAACTTTCGCATTTATAATATTAGTTAGAAGTTAGATTAGCATCACATACACTGGAATGTTGAAGGATTATTCTTGACACCTCACAACATTTAATAACAATCATACTGTGATTATTAAATTTAATTTTATGAATTTGGGAAGATTTGTTTGTTTACAAGAGCGTTCAATGGTCTGTAAAGACCATAGAAACAGACACGAATAGAATCGTAAAAACAGAATTGGACCTACTTGTGTTCGTAAATGACCTCGTAAGGGATAATTTCCATGACGTAGATTGTAAATTTAAACGTAATGTAGTTAATTAATTCCCCTCGCAAAGAGACTCAAGGCCCTTTTTGTCCAAAACAGGAATTCCCGAAAAACTTTTCTGGCGCTCATCCAGGACGTTGAGAAATTATAATAACAGTGATTCAGTGATGTGCACCAAAATCGCAAAAATGTCGGCAAAAGTGAACAGTGACGTCAAGTGACAGGGACGCAAGATGTCTCCTGACAAACGCAAGAGGAGGAAAGAAGATAGAAAAAGAAGGACTTGCCCTTAGTTTAAAGTTATTTAAGTTACCATGATCTCACAGTATTTTTAGTGCTCAATATAAAAGAAACAAAGACTGATTAATAAATACTTTCAATACTATTCGATTCAGATTAAAAAGATAAAGTAATAAATCAATATGATAGCGTTAAAGAAGTTGTACGGAGACGAGCTGTTAAGGCTAGCCTTGGTGCTAAGTCTGCTGAAGGTAGATCCAAATGACTACTTGGAGAGGGAGACGCAGCAGCTCATAGCAGGTCTCCATATCTCCAATGGCTCTGATTGGTCGTCAGAGCAAGAGGCAAGGACATTCATACGGCCGAGGTTCGTGCATCCAAAATCTTTGGACAACATCCTCATTAACTACGAGAGAGAGCTGTTCGAAGAGCTGAACTCCCTGGGGCGATATGGAAGCTCCTTTACCGACAACAATGCCCGGATATGGAATAATCGTGGCCCTGTTTTGCATACGTATTTGGTGAATAATGTGGCGACGGACACAGTCATCCCCGAGCTAGCCCCGCCGGCGGCCGACGACGGTGACGACGGCGTGTCGGCCGACGACAATGTCGCACAAGAAGTCAAAGTCGAGGTAGATGAGGTTAAAGAGGAACCAGAAGAACCTGAAGCTGAACCTACTCCTGATGTCGTGGTCACGCTGTCCACAGGCTTCCTTGAGAACCGAACGGAGAGCGACATCTTTGAAGAGATCGCAGCGCGTCGCGAAGCGAATGCTTTGGATGACGCCAGTCAAAGCGAAGAGGACATTTTTAACGAGATAGCCACGCACACGTTTGATGTTAACGACTTTTTTCAAACCGACGAGATGCAGATCAAGAAAGAGCCAGAAGAAGAGGTCCTAGAAGTTCGAGTTAAGAAAGAACAGGACGATGATTTGTACAGTGATAATGCTATGGATGAATTTGTTCCGTATTTTACGGCTAAAGCGGAAAAAATACAATTTGGTGAACCGAATTCTGTGTTTGATCAAAACCTGGCCGATCTACAAGATTATGGGGACATTTTCGAAGATGTTAAAGAGATAAGGAATCTGGATTGTCTGGATGTGAAACAACAGCAGGATAATCTTGAACAGTATCTAATGGAGAATACACCGTTGGAATCTGAGGTGTTTCAACTGCCTATGTTCGACGACGATGAACTTGTACTTGACGTCAAGAGGGAGCGAGCAAGCACTAGCTTCACTTCGACAAGTTCGAGTGGAGTGAGTGAGATGGATGCGGCGTCTTTGGATGAACCTGATGTGAAGCTCGAGCCTGATGAAGGCCACCACAGCGGCGACGAGCTGACACAAGAGGTATGATTTAATGTTAAATATGTAAAAATACTAAATGATACTAATCCAGATGTTTTAGTTGCTTCAGATGGTTTGTTTTTCTTTCTCGACATTTTTAGATTCTAGGTAGTTTCTACGGACTACAGTGTGCCTTTAATAATAATAATAATAATAATAATAATATATTTATTTACTTAGGCATTAATCCCATTACAATTACAATTATCAAAATTTATTAACTAAAAAAAAATAACAATAATTAAATGACATAAAATTATATAAAACAAAAAATCACATATTAAAAGACGTCATGGCAAGGTGACATGCATCGCAGACGTTCCTGACCAGTACATTACTGGATCTGTGCACTCTTTCCATAAAAGACCACTGGCGTTTCCTCATAACAGCAAAAAAGTCATCCACTCTGTTCGAGGCAAACATGCCAGACGCACTGCAACGCCAGGGTAGCTTCAGCATGGCACGAAATGCGTTGTTGTATTGCACTCGTAACGAGTTAAGCGACCGTTTAGTGTAATTGTACCATAACTGACTCGTATAAAACGCCTGACAGTACGACCCGAACAGAGTGATCTTAGCTTGATCTGAGCATTTGGCAAACCTTCGCGCCAGCATATTGCTCTTCACAGATAAGGCACGACGTTGTCTCTCTAGGTCCTGATCATCCGTCAATCGATCCGTTAAGATATGACCTAGGTATTTGAAAGAGGAAACTACTTTTAATTCTGATCCGAGCAAATATACTGGCGCGACGATGTCTGGCCCCTTATCATATTTAAAAACCATCAGTTCAGATTTCTTGACATTATACTTAAGACCGTGTGAGGCAGCATATCCTTCACAGAGAGCGATTAGTTTTCTTATTGCGCTAATGGAGGGACACAGAAGTGCCATGTCGTCAGCGCAGCGTTAATGTCTTCTTATTTTGTATTTCGTGTTGCTGTAGAATTAGATTGCCACATAAGAGCTTACAAAACGTATTAAAGACGATCCAAATATTACAATACAAAATCGTTGCCATATCATTTAATTTCTTCTTACGGTTGTCTGTGATGTTCTTCATCCTCTCTGTCTTTATTTATTTCAGTTTTTTCGTTAGCTATTGCGTCTATATTTTTTTATTTTCTTTCTGTTATAAAATCGATCGTAGGCACATTATAATTGTAAAACTTGATCTTTTAGCTTTTGACATGAATGTGGTGCGCGCGCGTTGGAATAATTTACCGTCGCGCGATCCAGTAGAGTACCGTTTGCTATTGGAAAATAAGGTTCTTGATCGAGGGTTTCTGACAAACGTTAATCAGATGGCAATAGCATGAATTAGACTGTCAATAATATCATGTGTTCCATGCATATCGCAATCCGATCGTTTTGTATAAGCAACCAGTGACGCAAGTTTGTCAAGAAAAAACTAATTCGTCTCTTACCTGGACGACCCCTAACTTGTTACTTTGAAAATACTTTTAGAATTTTATGAAGCACGTGGCCCATAGGTTATAGCGTGCTATATTTTTAAGACCAGTAGGCTTATTACGTAACTCGCTCGCAATCGCCATCGTGTTCATTTTGACAGTTCATGTATGGGCTGACAATTGGCATCGGAATCAGCTAGCTGTCACATTCATACAACAACTGTCAAAATGAACACGATGGCGATTGCGAGCGAGTTAGGTAATAAGCCTACGGCTCCATGATGCTTATTTCATTTGATACGTACCACAATGATAGGTTTACTTTTTTTTTTAATTTTCAGGCATTGTAAAAGTTACTCATTTGACTTAAAGTATCGTACCGAATGACATTACTGGGGTACCTACATCGATTTGCAGTTTTTGACTAAAATGGCGTCGTTGCAACATTCAGGCTCTTATGATTTCTAAAAATATGTATAACTTTAAAACTTGTGAACCGATTTTGATCAAACTGGGTTTCAAACAAAGCTAGAAAAGCCAGCTTTGAAATATAGTAATCGCACCCAAATAGGTCCAGGCGTTTAGGCCCCGTGGAGCTACAAACACAAAGTATTTTTTGTAGTGCGGTGTGTAAAGGTATTTATTTAAGAACATAGAACTATTTTATTGACAGTAGTATCACTAACATATGCAACAAAGTTTTCTGTTTTTTTAACGTTGAGTCGGGAAAAGTCATCTATCGTCTTCGTCTATCAAGCAAATCCTGCCGTCAAGCAGCAGTACTAGCACTGCTGTGTTCCGGCGTGGAGAGTAAGATAGCCAGTGAAATTACTAGCACAAGAGGTATTCTATCCTAGCCCTCTAGGCTGGCAACGCAACTGCAGTCCTCTGCAGGTGTCCATGGGTGCTCGCTTGCCATCACACCCACTTGCTCGTTTGCCTTCCTTGGCGTATGAAAAAAAAGTCAACCTGTTCGGAATACAGTAGGCTTATTGTGTAACTCGCTCGCAATCGCCATCGTGTTCATTTTGACAGTTCATGTATGGGCTGACAATTGGCATCGGAATCAGCTGGCTGTCACATTCATACAAGAACTGTCAAAATGAACACGATGGCGATTGCGAGCGAGTTACACAATAAGCCTACTGATTATAATTTCCCGCAGACGAAGTCGCGGTTAACAGCTAGTATATATATGTACCTCTATATATAGTTGCCGGCAGTACATAGAAGGTCAGTTAATGCAAGGCAATGGTGGCATCTAGGTCAGTTTGAGGGTTGCCATTGCTACGCCTATAACAGGTAAATGGCGATAAAAAACATGCCAAGTGCGAGTCTGACTCGCGCACCGACGGTTCCTTATACTATCAAACTAGCTTCTGCCCGCGACTTCGTCTGCTTAGAATTATACATAAAAACCTTCCTCTTGAATCACTATCTATTAAAAAAACCGCATCAAAATCCGTTGTGTAGTTTTGAAGATATAAGCGCATACATAGGGACATAGGGACATAGGGGCATAGGGACAGAGAAAGCGACGTTGTTTTATACTATTTAGTGATGTAGTGATGAATCAAGAATTTTTATTTCTTGATTTTTATGTTTACTTTTACGGTTTTACCGTTAGAAATTAAATTAGACTAAAATATGATTCATTTGATAGTACCTATTATTTTGAAAAACAGCGCCTTCTCTCGTCCCTTGTGAGCAGTAGATGTTCCACGGGAGTTTGTAATTGTGTCGTACAGGCCATTCAAACAGATGGCGCTTGGCGACAAAAATTCGCATAGTAACAAAGGTCACGTGACATTTAAGTAACGTTGAAAAATTCGAAGACTACCCACCTGCTATGGGTGGTGTAGGGGTATAGCACGCGTCATGGAATGAAGATCCGGGTTCGATTCCCGGACATAGCTTTACTTTTCGGATTTTTCTATGTGTTGTAATTTTCATTGACATTTAGAAATTTTGGTTCTTTATACATTCGGCAAGTTTTTATAAAATCTAGTATTAGCAGAGCCATGCTCTTAAGCGAAGTGTAAGCAGTGTGAGGTCATTGTGTTGGTTACTGACGTAGACAGACGAACATAAAAATATAAAACAGTCTTTTTTTTTATATATAAGATCCATGCTGGCCTGGGAGCAAAGAAAAAACATAGAATGTACCAGTTGCTTCTCTTCCCGCGCATGGTAAAAGCCCATCGAGGGATTGGGCGAAAATCTTAGGGATCATGTTATATAGGCGATGTGGCTAGCAACCCATCACTGTTTTGATTCCCCTTTCCACCCATACGCCCCCAGCTAAACGTGGTCTTTAGGTCTTGTCACTTTAGGCTCTGTCTACCCCGTAAGGGATAAAGACGTGATTTATGCATGTATGTATGTATAAGAGGGGGCAAACAAGCAGACGGGTCACCTGATGGAAAGTAATCACCATCGCCCAGGGACACCTGCAAGACTTAGGGAATCACAGGTGCGTTGTCGGCCCTTTCCAGAACAGGAAGGCATATATATTATGTTATAGGCGATGCTAGCAACCCATCACTATTTTGATTTCCTTTTCCACCTATACGCCCACAATCATGCTAAAGGTTGCCTTAAGGTTTTGTTACCTTAGGCTCTGTCTACCCCGTAATGGATAAAGACGTAATATATGTATGTATGTATGTATGTTTCTGATATAAAACGTTTCACTCTGAACATCGATCAAAGTATTGAAACATTTGTCAACTATTGAATCAAAAATCCTGTTAAACGCAATACGGCTTATAAGTTAAAATGACCCAACCCCGTGCTTAATTATTCCAATACAATTTTAAGGCCCTTTGTATGATTTACACTCTATTGGTCAAATACCCGATGTCTCCACAACGGACTTGCAAAAAATTAAGATGTTAGCAAACTTTTCTCAACTACTCGTAAAAGCCTACGATTAGCGAATTCGTCGCGAGGTCACTCACCCCGGGTACGACGACCTGCGCGTGCGCAGCCTCCGAAATAAATATGCGCAGGCCTCCGCCATTTTGGAAATTAACTGCTATTTCTACAAATTCCTATTATTCGCATATTAATATTAGCTTTTCCGTACATGCAGATAACGTCAGAATAACAGGCTTGGGTGAGAATTATCGATGTATCAAATTCGATATTTTTTGCGAGTTCCCGTCAGATCTCAGTTCTCAATTAGAAAGGAAAATAAAATACCAAATGTGTATTTTTAAGAATTTGTAATTCTAATGATATATACATAAATTAAATAAATTAAACACCCCCCCCCCCCCCCCCCCCCACGCTAAATCTGCTGGAGATTTTAACCACACATAGCTAAATAGCTAAGAACTAAAAAAATTGGCTTTCGAATTAAAAAACCGCATCGAAATCGGTCCATCCGCTACACACACATCTATGCAGACCGGAAATATAGCACAATAGTATATATTATAGTACGGTTGGCAACCCTAGACGGCACGGTCACGCTACGCACGTGGGTACATATTCGCTCTGTACCATAATGTAGGCGGGCGTACACGGCCACGCACACGCTCCGCACGAAATGACCAATGGAGCCACGTGGGTGACGTGTGTAGCGCGCGCAGCAGGGGCGTCGCGTGTACAAGGGGTTGTTCGAGCCTTGGGGGTGAACGCTCGTTTCGGCCAGACGGGGCGAGCGATGCTCTCTCTTTGTTTCCTCATTGCCGCCATTGCCGGGCTGTTTGGGTCTACGTTTTATCGACCCGTTTTCCAATGACATTTTATTCAGTTCATAGAAAGTCACAGACTTATTTGATAGTAGAGAAGCAATGCAAGTGTAAAAGAATCGAGCACATTTGTGAAAAACTTGAGTAAATTACCTGTATATTTTTATTTGATAGGAGGTTGGATGTTAAGTATACGATAGTGCACTTGTTTGGCCGAGCGTACCATCTCAAGCCCACAAGTATACTTTTTTTAAAAAATTTTTTTAATACGAATAGGAAGGCAAACGAGCAAGTGGGTCACCTGATGGTAAGTGATCACCACTGCCCATAGACACCCGCAACCCCGGAGGGATTGCAGATGCGTTGCCAACCTAGAGGACTAAGATGCAATGCCTCTTGTGCCCGTAATTTCCCCGGCTGTCTTACTCTCCACACCGGAACACAGCAGTGCAAGCACTGCTACTTAGCGGCAGGATTAGCGAGTAAGATGGTGGTAGCGATCCTGACGGACCTTGCATAAGGCCCTACCACCCGCAAAAATCATCCTGCTGGGCACAGGGGCCCGATTTTTTAAAGCACATCACTCGAAAGTACCACTCGAAAGTGGTATAAATCTGTAGACTTGTTACATAACTCGCTCGCAATCGCCATCGTGTTCATTTTGACAGTTTTGTGTAAATGTGACAGCTGGCTGATTCCGATGCCAATTGTCAGCCCATACATGAACTGTCAAAATGAACACGATGGCGATTGCGAGCGAGTTAGGTAATAAGCCTACTGGTTACATCTTCAAAACTGTAGCTTTGCTCTAATCAAATTTTTGACTAGTTCACAAGATTATTGAGAGCCGTAATTATTTTCTAAGTTACTCGTATTTAAAATTCGGCCCAATATTTCACCACTTTCGAGTGGTATTTTCACACATGTGCTATGAAATGTGTGAAAATACCACTCGAAAGTCGGGAAAAATTGTGCCTAATTTGAAATACGAGTAGCAAAGAAGACAATCACAGCTCTCATTAATCTTGTGAACTAGTCAAAACTTTGATTAGAGCTGTAGTTTTGACGTTATGAACAGATTTATACCACTTTCGAGTGATGTGCTTCAAAAATCGATCTGACTTCGTACAATGTAATATGCACATGGCGCATACGATTGTGCCGTTATTGTTTACACCGACTATTTATTTATAAACTACACGTGGCCACGTGTGCTTTCAGTTTCGATGTGAAATAATTGCGTCATTTCATTTGGCATTTGCCCTGCCAATAATCTTGAGCGCGTTACAATCTAACCTAAAAAAATCTGGAGGTGCGAGTGGGGTTACCTCCGCGTGAGGTCAAGAGCTGCGGTTCGTTTACGGATCCCTCCGGGGGGAAGAGCAGTGCTTGGTCCGGTGCAACCTGGGCATCGGCTAATGATTTCCTGGCAGTTTCTGAGGGATATCATTGACCGTTGGCTAAGAGCCGGACAGGGGGGGAGGGGGGTCTTTGACCATTACCGTACAACGTTGCCGACACTTAACTTAGGAACTATTAAATAATCTGTGGTCGCGGACAAAAGCAAAATTGTGCATAAAATCAAGAGAGAAAGAAACAAAACATTTATTCGTGATATCGCACCTCTATTACAACAACGACGTAAATGCAAGTTTTGTGTTTTTTGAGAAAATGCATTTGAAAATTTTATTTCACTGTATTCACCGTAAAATTTTTTCGTTAGGTGTTTAGTAATTGTTTGAATCATAAAATAGTACATTATTATATAAGCCTTTTTTATAGTTTTATTTAATTTTTTTAAATCTTTAATTTTTTTGGTTATTGCCATTTTATTTTGAAGGTACCTACATTTAAGTCGTTGTTCATCGAACATATTTAAAAATATTCAACTTTTGACAAGCAATAACGACATAAATGCTTAACATTTATTATTAACTAAAATCAAAACTTAAACCAGCATTGTAATAATATTGTTTAAATAAATATGCAGTTAAAATATAACGTAAGTAACATATTTTTATTATAAGCAGCAGTTTTACCAACTAATTATAAGCAAAACAACCCAACGATAAATTCATAGAGAAATAAAACTTCAGTTCTGCATTAATATTCTTTATTTCTTTTAAAACGAACAATCGCTATAAGGAACACTTTTAATTGGCATATCAAAGTAACCACCTAAATAGTAGATTTCAAGTAATAAAGTGTAACAAAATAACAAAACAGACACAATATTATTTGGGAACAACAATGACCTTATTGCTACAAACGTCGATATTACACTAAATATTTCTTAATTTTATGTTAGTAAAATGTAAAAGTGACGTTAAACACAGATAAGTCAATATCGTATTGATAAACATACATTTTACTTGGGAACAACAATGACTTAATTGCGACAAACGTCAATATTGCAAAGAATATTTTATCTAAATATACATCAGTGACACGCTAAAAATGACGTATAAGACCTTTATGTCAATGTTGTTCTTTAAATCGCAAAAAAGTGAGGCGTAATTACCTTTGCGTCGATGTACAGCTGCGGGACAACTGACTTTCCCCCCTCCCCGCGAACAACTGACCAATCAGTCATTGTTGGTTTCAATAGCCGCTCAAAAGAACAAAGACGCAACGCCCTCTGGTGGAATTTTGCGGGAAAAACTTGAAAGTCAATGTAGCACCAAAAAGTTCGATCGATTTCGGACCGTTTCCTATCATTAAGTCGTTTATTGAAAATTTTGCATTTACGTCGTTGTTGCAATAGAGGTGCGAATATCAAAATTAAATTACAAAAACAAAAAAGATGAGGACATACATCACGAAATGGTCCCATCTCAGCATAATGCTGGCCTTGCAGCATGCGCTGGTCTTCCGATGGGACCATCAAGTGCTACTGTAAGCACATATTAAAAAATATATATAAAAATTCAACACAGTGAACCGGCATTACAACCTTTAACATGGCTGAATCAAATCAAATCAAATCAGCAGGCTTATTGCCTAACTCGCTCGCAATCGCCATCGTGTTCATTTTGACAGTTCATGTATGCTGACATGGGCTGACAATAGGCATCGGAATCAGCTAGCTGTCACATTCACACAAGAACTGTCAAAATGAACACGATGGCGATTGCGAGCGATGCAGGGGAACGTATACTGTAGGCTTATTACCTAACTCGCTCGCAATCGCCGTCGTGTTCATTTTGACAGTTCATGTATGGGCTGACAATTGGCATCGGAATCGGCTAGCTGTCACATTCAAAACGAACACGATGGCGATTGCGAGCGAGTTAGGTAATAAGCCTACTGCTTTATTGTATTAGTATAGATATAAATTAAATTTGCAACATGACAATTATACGTGTGTATGTATGAAATGACTCATTAGAATATCATAATATCTACTAAACGCCGAATTATATACATATAATGTTATGCATTTCAAACGTTATCTTGCCATAAATATATGCAGCTGATAACACAGATAAGAGGTCACATAATCGATATTACTATAGTAATCTACAAACTGAGTTGACTCATATCTTGAACTAGCTTCTGCCCGCGACTTCGTCCGCGTAGAATTAGATTAAAGAGCCGATGTTTATAATTATACTTGCTTCTGCCCGCGACTTCGTCTGCGTAGAATTATGCATAAAAACCTTCCTCTTGAATCACTCTATCTATTAAAAAAAACCGCATCAAAATCCGTTGTGTAGTTTTGAAGATATAAGCATACATAGGGACATAGGGACAGAGAAAGCGACTTTGTTTTATACTATGTAGTGATAGTGATAGTGATTCTGCAATTGCAACTAGGCAGCTACGACCTTTGACATGTTAATTGCTATCCCGCGGGAACTACGCAATTTTCCGGGATAAAAAGTAGCCTATGTTTTAATGTAGAGTACTAGTTATCTGCGTTCCAAATTTGATCCAAATGCGTTTAGTCGTTTCAGCGTGAAGAAGGAACAAACATACTCACTCACTCAAATCATCACAAACTTAAGCATTTGTAATATTAGTAGCATTTGTAGGATGTTATGAATAAGGTAACTTAAGGTAATAACAGATGGTCTTAATTTAAGGTGTAAGATAATTTTCACGGTGCCACCATCATGCTCCCGTGGCGCCCTCCAATTGGCGGCGAGGGAATAACGGTGGGTTTTAGTGGGTATGTCTCCCCCCCCTCCTTTCACTAAGAAAGGGGGGCAGTGGGGAAGGAGAGTCCCACATAACTCCCATGCCGTCCCCACGGCGTGGGAGTATGCGCAAAGCATTTTCCAACCGAAAAAAAAAAGAAAAAAAGGTGTAAGATAATCAATATTGGACATAACCTCGTTAAAAAAAAAAAACGGTCAAGTGCGAGTCGGACTCGCGCACCGAGGGTTCCGTATCATTATCTATAAATATCTAAAACCAGTGTAAGCAGAGCCCTGTTCCAAAGCAAAATGTACGCAGTGTGGGGTTACTTTATATTGGTTACTGCTATATACAGACATACATACACATTTACGGTTTTCGCAATTATTCTTTAATCTGTGCTATAAGACCTACCTTCATACCAAATTTCAAGATTCTGCGTTCACGGGAACTACCTTGTAGGTTTTGATTCCCTTGAGAGTTGAAAATTTGCGGAAATTTGCGGCATAAACGGCTGTATCTTTTGATTGCGTTGGCTTAGAAGTTTGATTTTTTCACAGCTTCAAGGGACAGTAGACCTGAGTAATTGATATAAATTTCAGCTTCATACCTCCACGCGTTCCTGAGAAAAAGGGTCTTGACAGACGGACGGACGGACAGACGGACAACAAAGTGATCCTATAAGGGTTCCGTTTTTTCCTTTTGAGGTACGGAACCCTAATGAACTACATTTTACTAGCAATTTTATCTATTCAATTCCATTGTGGCGCTAGCGTGTATACGTTAAATGCAGTTAGTATGGGTTAATGGTTAGTTCCGTTTTTGACCACGCGCAAAGTTAAATTTGCAGTGCAATTTTGCTCGTCATCATAATTTTGAAACAATGCTTATTATTATACTAATAACTGTTGCGACATATCACCTCTTTTAACATCATGATGATGTTGCATTACGTCATTTTAGTATACCAAGCAAAAAAAGTTACCATTTTGTTTCTGTACTGTCAATACGTAGAAGCAAAAGCAATGGTTATAATAAAATGCTGCTACGCAATTTACGAAAAGAACTTTCAATACCTACTTTTATTTAAAGGTTTACTTGGTATTTTTCATACATCGTGATGTTGTTCTTAACTTTCGGAAAATCATCAACAGGTGGCGCTATTTCACGTATGACCTCAACCTTCCAGAACTTTCATGCAAAGCTATAAATGCCGCCGATTACGGCGCCACCGTCTTAACAATAGTTGAAAATTAGTATGCCCAAACTTTAGTGGCTATTTCTCCCGTCGTCAAAGATAAAATTGTCGCGTGATAAAAACACGTGAATGTGTTGGAAATTAGGCTGAACTAGATTCTATGTGGATGGTGTAAGGTAAGAGTCGCGATGTGTGTAAATATTATCGTGGTTTTACGCAGTTTTTTGGTGGTTCACTAGCGGTCAAGGTAGTACAAGGTCGCGCGTAAATATAACAAATTTAGCTTCACTGATCTTGAGCCGGATTCTCTTGAGAATGAATCAGAATAATTTCACAAGAATTAGCGCAAATATTGCGAACTGTTCTGTTTGTTTATAAAAGCGGTGACATTAAAATGGCGGGAAAATGAGAGCAACTGTGCGCGCTGATCTTTTGTGCGTAGACGGTGGCGCCAACTAGTGTTTCATTTATAGGTACTTTTTCAATTGATTATAATAACTGTCATCCAGGCACGTTCGTAGCAAATACAAGGTGTTGTAAAAATCGTTCGTTTGATTAAACCCCTACAAAGATTTTAAATCTTTTATGTACAAATTTTAGATTAAAAATTTATACCTACCCGCCTTTTCTGCGGTTCACTTCGAAAATCGATAAATGCATGGATAAATTTGCTGACCACGATCAAACATCTGGAAAACAAATACCTCCTGAAATATATCACTCACACTCGTGAATTGACGTTTATGTACTTAGACATTGCAATAATATGTTTATTTTATACTTTTCGGGATCCTCATATATTTGACTAGCTTACTACATATTTATAAATATAGACGCGTCAGTGTAAATTTACGCCTCACCTTACCTCTCCTTGACCGCGTCTGACCTCTTTCCATTCAGATGTTCTCTTTTCTAGGGCATTTTTAATATCAACGCCATCTAGTGGCGGTTTTCCAGAAACATCACAAGTACTAGCTGTTGCCCGCGGTTTTGTCCGCGCTAACTAAATATAACTCAAAAGATAAAGTAGGATTGTAATGGTGAAAGAATTTTTCTTTGTAATATTAGTGTATGAACAGTTTAATTCCACTTTCGTCCGTAAGAATGAGTGACATTGTTGATATTTTTCTCTATTATTTTATCCCTATCCGGTAAAAATCTGTATATTTCGGTAGGCTTATTATCTAACTCGCTCGCAATCGCCATCGTGTTCATTTTGACAATTCATGTATGGGCTGACAATTTGCATCGGAATCAGCTAGCTGTCACATTCATACAAGAACTGTCAAAATGAACACGATGGCGATTGCGAGCGAGTTAGATAATAAGCCTACGGATTTTGGTCTATACTTGACATAGGTGACAATTAACAACCTTATAAGGAAAATATCTGAGTACATATGTACGTGCTTGACGGTATCTAGGCGGCAAATATTAGCTCCTTGATCGACCATCTGTTATCCGTGCTATATGGCCTGCTCATTGCCACTTCAACCAGCTAATTCGCTTGGGTATGTCGGTGTCGGTTCTTCTACGTACCTCCTCTTGATTCGATCCCGTAGAGAAACCCCAAGCAGTGGCGTAACTATAACGTCTGGGGCCCGCGGCAAATTCGTCAATCCTTCCTCAATATAAAGAAGTGCATCAGCGTCCCTTCTGTGCTCTAAACCAAGCCAGTTCGGGGCCCCGTAGAGCTAGGGACCTGTCATTTTGCCACCCTATAGTTCGCCACTGAACTCAAGCACAGCACTCCATAGCAGCGAAACACTTCTCATACCTACAATGTTAATGTTGTATCTAATTAATTTTAACAGTATTCGCATGGTATCATTATTTACACAGCCATGATTTAGTTTCACTTGATACAGTTATTATGGCATAGCGACTATCTTAGCGAGTAAACTTTTTATCTGAGGTGAATGTTCTTTTGAATATAACATCTAATATGGCGCCGTAATCTTGTTTCTAAGTTGGAATAATTTAATAATTTTAATAATATGTGTGTACTGTTTTAGTTTTGTTAACGTTTTCACGTAAGTTGTAATTTTTTAAGAATTTTACGTTTTATTTCTTTGTTTATCGTTGTTTTAGAAACGAGCTAGCTGTTGCTCGCAACTTCGTCTGCATAGAAATCGTTTATTGTTATCCCGCAGGAATTACGCAATTTTCCGGGATAGAAAGTAGCCTATGTGTTATTCTAGACTAAAATCTATCTTTGTTCCAAATTTCATCCAGATCTGTCCAGCCGTTCTGGCGTGAAAGAGTAACAAACATCCATCCATCCAAACTTACAAACTCGCGTTTATATTAGTAGAATGAACAATAGTATAAATTTTCAAGTAATTTTTATAAACCTACTAGTTATTTTCTTACGATACACCTAAGTAATAATATTAGCTAGTCATTCTTTTTGTAGGATAGATTTGATAAATTCAAAAATGTTTTGCAATATTGTCTGATGCCTCTAGAATAAAAAACTTTCCAGTATTTAAGACTAGTAGCGCCATCTATCGAGCATAGCATGTCATATTTAACTCCATCTACCGGCAAGTAGCATTCGCGTTACAATGTAGGTTTCTACTTGACTCTTTGGTGTTCTGTTGTTACAAAAGTATCATAGATGGCGCTGTATTCAATCTAGTGTCTGCCTAGGCTGCCTTCTTAATTTAATGCGATGACAAAAGATGGCGTTACAGTTGCTCCTATTTGTAGTAAAGTAAAGTTTTCCTAGTTTTCATTCAACGACGAAAGATGGCGCAACAAAGAAGTTGGTCGTCGTAAATACTGAGTTTTATTCCGTTTTAAGAAATTTCCTTACGTGAAATCTAGCTACTGTGAAATACGTTATTATGATCATTGAAAAACAGAATATACCAGTTGCTTCTTGCTTCTCTCACGCGCACATGGTAAAAGCCCATTGAGGGAATCTTAGGAATCATGTTGGGCGATGCGGCTAGCAACCCATCACTATTTTGATTCCCCTTTCCGCCTATACGCCCACAATCATGCTGAACTTTTGAGTCTTGTTATCATAAGGCTTTGGGTTTTCTATACCCCGTACATAAGGAATAGAAACGAGATTAATACCCATGTATAAAAACACCTACATAATAATTTAACGACCCAAAGGCGTCCCACCTCTATTTAGTATATGGATTCCTATGTAGTACCATATTAAATACATATCACGGCCGGATTCGAACCTGGGGCAAAAAGCCGGTCTGCTTCGGATAATCTCGGTCTCCCGTCGCGAGGCGATACGATCGCGTCAAGGTCCCGCAGGCAGGCCGATGAGGACCATGCGACATTTTTTTTTTTGTTGGTCCTTAAGCCAGGCACTGCGAGTTCCGGTTCGAAGGACCAAATTTAATGTCCGACGCAGCCGCGTAAATGGCCGTGGCTTTTAATACTATCTTCTCTAATCTAATTCTATTTCTATTCTATTTCTAATTCTATTTTCTTATCTAATTGTATCTCAGTGTTTGTCAATTGTATTTGTCTTGTTTATTTTGCACAATAAAGAGTTTACATACATACATACATACATACTATAGGATTATGCGTGGATCCATTCAATAAAATTATGTTTATAGAACACTAGTTTATTATTGACATTTTGAATAGAATCAAAGAAGAAAAATGACAAACATAAAGAACATAAACCGTAGACAAACAATAAAACCATAAATAATATCAGCTGTTCATGTAGTCTTGAACAGTAACCATAACTGGCACTTTACAGTAACCAAAAAAAATACGACTGACTAGAGAATACGCATTAAAAAAATATCACATTTCTTAATAAATTATGACAATATCGTAAAAAAGATGAAAAAGTAAAAATAAAAGTAGTATCGGTCAAGAAATACGGAAGTTATAAGAGTTTTAAACTTATTAGTCAGCGATTAGAAAGAGAGATCCGATATGACATGTGGCGTCATAACAACCCCCATATAAACTCCATATTAAAATCCCGTTTTTCTAAAAAGAAGAAGAAATTGCTAAAAAAACTTGCTATCAAAATGAATCAAGAAATGAAAATTAGAACACATTTTTCTGTGTTTTAATTTTCAGTGTGTGGGGTGCTACAGATGCTACAAGGAAACAAGGCACTCCACAATAAAATATATAACTGTATATTAAAAAGGAAACACTAAGGAACAATATATACAGAAAGGAAACGGCTAGATACACAAGTAATAGGGAAACTAGGAAAACAAATAGGAATAAGCGTGTGGTAAGGATGACAGATTCCACGGCAAGAAGTGTATGACAGTTGCTATTTGAAACCGCACATGCGCACTCTACCATTGAGGTCGGCAGTCCTCGGTCGGCGTTCGGAAGCGCTCGGCTTTGTCAATGAAAATAGTTTCGACTAAAAAGTCTAGCTAACCAATAAAATCATAATAATGTACAGTCGCCACAAGTGTCATTTAGAAATTTAAAAAAAACTTGGTTAAAATGTTACAGAACCCTCAAAATAAATGCGAATTTTCGCTTCAAAGTTCCATCAAAACTGCCCCGTTCCGAGACCCAATGATTGGCGTTCAAATACAGACTAAACTCGCGAACAAAAACGAGCAGTAACACATTCACCATAAGCCTGCTTTTGATTCCCACACACATCAACTTACGACGTTTTAAATCCAAGCGGTATCGGATAATCAAGAATTTGAATTTCGAATTTCAAATGATTTAATGTACTGCTACGTTTGGTGGAGTTTCAATCATTTGGTGTGGTTTTAGAGTTGATTTTCCTTTGGTGACGGTAGTAACGTACGTTTGAAGCTATTCGAGACCCGGTTTCATATTAATTTTGTATTAAACCAATTAAAGATGGCGGCCGCATAATTATGTGTCGTGTCGTGTAATTAGTTTTGGTTTAGACTGGTTTCTTTAGGTATTCGGTTTGTAATTATATGCGTGTACATAACTGTTAGGACGGATATTTGGATCAATATGGCGGACGCAAGTAGCTTTTTCGCATAGCTCGAAAAGACCTTTGTCCTTCGAAATCTATGCTTGCTTTTCCCCCTTTTTCCCCGCTAGCGTAAAAAAAGTTTTTTTTTTTAAATCTATACGGGCCAGCAAAATTCAACATATATTTGATAGTTTAGGAGCCTCTTTGCTTCTTCTATAATAGTACAAAAAAAATAGACGAATAACTATGGATGGGTATCTTACAATAAGTATTAATTTGAGGATTGAAAAATCCACCCTTTAGTGTCTTTTTGACCTAGATCTCTACTCAGTGCTTAAGACAAAATTAAATGTAAAAATAAAAAAATCAAGCAGTAAAAATTCTTGATTCATTTCATAATACATAAATTCACAAAGTATGGCAACTATATACACATACATACCTACATACACAAATCAAGTCTATATCCCTTACGGGGTAGACAGTGGCTGAGGTAACAAGACCTAAAGGCCACGTTTAGCATGAAATTGTGATGGGTTGCTAGCTTGCATCGTCTATTACATGATTCCTATTTTTGCCCATTCCGTCGATGGGCTTTTACCATCGGCGCGGGACGAGAAGCAAATGGTACATTCTATGTTTTTCCTTTGCTTCCAGACCAGCATGGAAGTAACTACAACTGCAACTATATACTTATATTAAACGTGAATCATGTTTCTTTTAGTCCATCTTCAAGTCTATGTTGTGTGCTGACGTTGTCTATTTCTTTGTCACCAGGATATGGACCTCATCGAGGTGCTGTGGAAGCAGGATGTCGATATGGGGTTCTCGCTCGAAGACCCGATCCAACCGGTGAGTTTTTTTTTTAATGACACTGACATTTCGTGGTGGTGACTTGCTGTCAGCTTTTGACAGATAATACCTATGATATTCTGCATGTTTTGTCTTATCCAACCTCGACATTGGCAGAATCATCAAATAGTTGATGGAGCCACTTTTTGTTAAATTTGAATTGAATTGAATGGCAAAAGAAGCATGAAAGTAGAATAAATGCAGTGGAAATGAGAGCGTTAAGGAGTATGGAAGGTGTATCACTGAAAGATAGGGTAAGGAATAGTGTGATAAGGGAACGTGCTGGTGTGAAAGAGGATATAGTGACTAGGATAGAAAAAAGTATGCTTAGTTGGTTTGGGCATGTAGAGCGGATGGATGAAAGTAGACTAACTAAACAGATCTATATGGGGAGTGTGAATGGTTGCTTTGGGAGGGGAAGGCCTAGACGGACGTTCGGAGACCAAATAGGAGACGTTTTGGAAAAAGGTCAGGTCAGGAGTACCCGAAACCGACGAGCATGTATGAAGAGATTGATGACTGTGGATGAAGCGAAAGAAATATGTCAGGATCGTAGCAAGTGGAATAAAGTAGTCTCTGCCTACCCCTGTGGGAAAGAGGCGTGACGGTATGTATTTCACTTGCTATACATTTATTTGGCATAAAATGATTTCATCTAAATTAATTTAGGTACAGTCCGTGAGCTATTTGAATGCTATTCGTCTTTCCGGTACTATCGGCCTATTCAATCAAACCCATAAGTGTGAGTGAGACAACAAAACGAACCGGAATGCCATTTTAAGAATTTACGGATTGTAATTAGTTTAATGATTCGAATAGTATAAATAGATTACATAAGATTTTCGAAATCTACGAATCAAAAGGTTATACAAAATACGTTTAAAATTTTATGCATATTTCCGAATGGAGATTTTGATGTCAGACATTTTAAATGTTATACAAAATGAACTTTAGAGTTTTTTTTTTTATATGAATCGGAAGGCAAACGAGCAAGTGGGTCACCTGATGGTAAGTGATCACCACTGCCCATAGACACCCGCAACCCCGGAGGGATTGCAGATGCGTTGCCAACCTAGAGGACTAAGATGAAATGCCTCTTGTGCCCGTAATTTCCCCGGCTGTCTTACTCTCCACACCGGAACACAGCAGTGCAAGCACTGCTACTTAGCGGCAGGATTAGCGAAATTAGTTTTATACCATTACAATTTTTAATTAATTTTTACCTTCTAAGGTTATTTATAGCGATAATAGTTATTAAAATTAAATGCGTTAAACTCTTGAGTGTATGCATATAAGTACGTATCTAAACACTTTATTATGTAAAAATATAAATAAACAAAACACAATCGCCATATACTAACATACATTTTACCAAAGCGACCTTATCTCTTTTAGGGATTCCTTCCAGTTATTGATATGTATTTTTTGTACAGCATGGCCCGCAAGCCACGAAGGTGGAACTTAGCTCTGAGCTGGACAAGGAACTGCTCCTGGCCGAGGAGAAGCTGCAGCAGAAGAAAGAAGAGAACGATAAGATCGAGAAGGTGAAGGCATCTCTGTTGGACCCGCAGGCTAAAGAGGTAAGAGAAATAAATAATAAATAAATAAATAAATATTTTGGGACAAGTTACACCAATTGACCCAACCCCAAACTAAGCAAAGCTTGTACTATGGGTACCAGGCAACGGATAAACATACTTATATAGATAAATACATACTTAAATACATACAACATCCATGACTCGGGCACAAACATTCGTATTCACCATACAACTGTCTGCCCCTACCGGAATTCGAACCCAGGACCTCTAGCTTCATAGTCAGGGTCACTAACCACTAGGCTATCCGGTCGTCAAGAAAGAGACAGCCGTAGGCTGTACAGTCAAGGGCAAAGATATGTAAACACCACTGAGTGTCAAAAAGCATGGTCATCTAAATGGTCATAAATTTGGCAACATACAAAAGTACATAAATTAGTATACATGATTTGAGAGATAACTATGTATACAACATTTGCAATATTATGTCCTCATGTATTAGGCCATAAACTTAGAAACACCGTAAAGTTCAAAAATATGTATACACTATTTAACCATTAATTATGTATCTAATATGATAACCAAAAATATGTAAACAATCCAAAATTCTATTAACACAACTCTATTGTCAGGAGCTTATGAACGTATTTGCGTAACATCGAACTCTGTAATCTTAATGTAATTAGCCAACCACTTGAAGCTTCAAGTCGTATACAACAACTGCTATTCCAAACTCTTTAACTGATCATTACTCTATTTATTTTAAATCATGTCATGTGCCCACAATCTTGCTAAATGTGGCCTGTAGGTTGTAGGTACCTGTTACCATAGACTCTGTCTACCCCGTAAGGGATAAAGACGTGATTTGTGCATATGTATGTGCATGTGTCATGTGTCACTTTTGGATTTTTTAATTCCATTTGACTTACCGTTTCTTATGGTTTATCTGGCGGCTTTTCATTAATTTTGAAGGAGAAAATGTATCGTTTAAGCGATCATTTAAAACATAGGATTGTTGCCTTATGCGAGGAAGGTATATCCGTGCTTGATATAGCTCTGCTGACGAATTAGGCATCACGGTAAGAAATATTAAACATGTTAATAATAACGTACTATAGAAAATATTACTCTCTAATCACTTTGTCTTAAGTTTAAGGAGTGGTTTTCTTTATTATACAGTTATTTTAAGTATACTTTGCCTTTGATGATGAAATGATGATGATGATGATGGTGATGAAGTAAAAAAAAAATTGAAAATAGCGTAAATCGCCAATTACTGTATGATTTGATATTGACGACACGGATGGCTCAGTGGTGAAGCAACCGCTTTCTGAGTCGAAGGTCCCGGGGTCGAGACCCGGCCAGGGTAATGTTTGTGTGATCAACTTGAATATTTGTGCTTGGGTCATGGATGTTCTACATACATACATACATACGATATACATATATCACGTCTTTATCCCTTACGGGGTAGACAGAGCCTGAGGAAACAAAACCTTAAGGCCACGTTTAGCATGATTGTAGGCGTGTAGGTGGAAAAATTAATCAAAATAGTGATGGGTTGCTAGCCGCATCGCCTATAACATGATTCCAAAGAATTTCGCCCATTCCCTCGATGGACTTTTACCATCTACGCGGGACGAGAAGCAACTGGTACATTCTATGTTTTTCTTATACATACATACATACGTACGTACATTCTATGTTCTATATATTTAAGTATGTATTTATTTATATAGGTATGTATATCGTCATCTACTCGTAACTAGTAGATACCCATAACACAAGCCTTCTTGAGTTGTCCCTGAATTTACCTAGCGTTTTCATCTTCAATCAAAATCAACGAAATCTGAATCTGTAAAATCTATTAAACATGCCGATTGATAACGTCGTGGTGACAGGTCAAAACATGCGACAAACATATGCAATGACAAGTCTGTACTGTTTTCGTACTAGGCCGTAAAGTTGATATTCGCAGATTACATTTTGTATACATATTTTTGTGGCAATTACTGAATCTATATTTAATTACATAAGTATGACTATAATATTTTGCATTATTTGCAGGATACTAATAATGGAATTTTGATTGTATACAAGTTTTTGGACTTGCCAGGTAGGTACATATTTATGTTGCCAGTGTAGTTTGCATATTAATTCCCATTTGAATGAGTATATATCTTTTTAACTTTATATGATTACTTATTTTCTTTCACATTACTTGCATATATATCTTTGCCCTTGACTGTACATGAAACCGTATTACGTTTTTTTTTTCATGTGTCATGGGCAAACGAGCAAACGGGTTAGCTGATGGAAAGCAATAAACGCCGTCCATGGACACCCATAACATAGTTGGGTTAGGGGTGCGTTTGCCGGCCCTTCAAAATAATATTAAATTAAAAACTATTTTTTTTTTTTGACAAAAATGCCATACATTACTTTGGACAAGAGTTGATATTCGGAAACTGGCTTTCGTATGAAGAAAAGTGCATCGATATCGGCCCATCGGCATCGATACAGTCATCATGTCTAATATATGTGTCGCTGACCTTATATTACACAAATCACGTCTATATCCCTTACGGGGTAGACAAAGCCTGAGGTAACAATACCTAAAGGCCACGTCTAGCATGATTGTAGGCGTACAGGTGGAAAGGGGAATCAAAATAGTGATGGGTTGCTAACCGCATCGCCTATAACATGATTCCTAAGACTCGCCCATTCCCTCGATGTGCTTTTACCATCTGCGCGGGACGAGAAGCAACTGGTATATTCTATGTTTTTTCCTTTGCTCCCAGACCAGCATGGAAGTAACTGACCTTATTATTTGTGGCATGAATGTGTATAGATGTTTTTGACGACAAAAGTAGTTAAAAAAACCACATACATAAATCACGTCTTTATCCCTTACGGGGTAGACAGAGCCTGAGGTAACAAGACCTAAAGGCCAAGTTCAGCATCATTGTGAGCGTAAAGGTGGAAAGGGGAAAACATCATGCCTATGCCCAAAAACATATAAAAAGCTACAGAAAAATAAATTGCCACAAAATGGTTCCAACTTAGCATGGTCTTCCGTTGGGGCCATCGAGTGATCTATACATCATCACTACATAGTATAAAACAAAGTCGCTTTCTCTGTCCCCATGTCCCTATGTCCCTATGTATGCTTATATCTTCAAAACTACACAACGGATTTTGATGCGGTTTTTTTAAATAGATAGAGTGATTCAAGAGGAAGGTTTTTATGTATAATTCTACGCAGACGAAGTCGCGGGCAGAAGCTAGATAAAAGATAAATATATGTAACAAATACGACAAACATAATAATAATATAGTTTTATGTACTTCCACGCTAGTCTGGGAGCAAAGAAAAAACATAGAATGTACCAGTTGCTTCTCTTTCCGCGCATGGTAAAAGCCCATCGAGGGAATGGGCGAAAATCATAGGAATCATGTTACAGGCGATGCGGCTAGCAATCCATCGCTCTTTTGATGTCACACTGTCTTGCTAAACGTGGCCTGTAGGTCTTGTTACCTTAGGCGTCTACCTCGTAAGGGTGGCGTGATTTGTGTGTGTATGTATGTATGTAATTTTATTTATGCTTTTATATATGGTGAATTTGTTTATTAATGTTGTGTTCCATTCACCAGGACGATCCGTGGGCTGGGCTGTCTTACACCGTAGACACCGAAACCGGTAAGTCTTTTTATACCTACACAGGCTGTTGCCCGCGACACCGCTTGCGACGAATTCGATTATCGCTATAACGCGGGAACTACAATTTTTTCCTTGATAAAAACACTATGTTCTTATCCGGGACCGAAACTATCTCTGTACTAAGTTTCACTGTTTGTGAATGTGAACAATGTTTTTCATAAAAATATATTCAGAACACGGCAACTGTCAAATAAATAAATAAATATCTTCGGACAAATTACACCAATTGATCCAGCCCCAAACTAAGCAAAGCTTGTACTATGGATACCAGGCAACGGATAAACATACTTATATAATGTAGATAAATACATACTTAAATACATACAACATCCATGGCTCGGGCACAAACATTCGTATTCATCATACAACTGTCTGTCCCTACCGGGATTCGCACCCAGGACCTCTAGCTTCATAGTCAGGGTCACTAACCACTAGGCTATCCGGTCGTCTAAAAATACAAAGGAACTCGAAGCACTGTGCTGACACGTTGAATGTTTTTTAAATAAATAGGTAGACATTGTTAGTGCTTTACTTTACAGTGATAACGTTCTAACTGCGCTCAACATTTCCTAGTCCCAACATCACCCCATGCCGTTCAAGGATTACGGCTATCACATACAACCTGCGTTATATAAGGGTCGGACCCTTATGTATTTCCTTTTCCTATTGTGTTATATACGGGGTAGAAACCCCTAGGGGTGTTTTTTTGTTGATTAGATGTATTTGTGATCAAAAACTTTGTGCCTTTGTGTGCTTTAGGGGTTTTGAATACATATATCGTTGAATGATATCTTTGTATTGTAATGGAATGATATGGTTTATATCTACACTTATAAAAGACTAGCTGACCCGGCGAACTTTGTTCCGCCTTAAATTTGAAAAATTCCTTTGTAAGTGCATCTTTATACTAATCAAGGAATAATGTGTAGGCATGCTAAATTTAATGTCTGTAGCTTTATTAGTACAACATTTCGGAATTTTCCAATCCCGTGGGAAAATCGGGATAAAAAGTATCCTATGTCCGTCTCCTGGTTCTAAGCTACTTCCCTAACAATTTTCAGCCAAATCGGTTCAGCCGTTTTCGAGTTATAAATGGTGTAACTGACACGACTTTCTTTTATATATATAGATTAGGTAAAGGTTCTTCCATGCTGATCTGGGAGCAAAAATCATAGAATGTAACAGTTCCTTCTCTTCCCGCGCAGATGGTAAAAGCCCATCGAGGAAATGGGTGAAATTCTTGGAAATCACGTTATAGGCGATGTGGCTAGCAACTCCATCACTGTTTTGATTCCCCTTTCCATCCATACGCCCACAATCATGCTAAACGTGGACTTTAGGTCTTGTCACCTTAGGCTCTGTCTACCCCGTAAGGGATAAAGACATGATTTATGTATGTATGTAGGTAAAATAATTGGTTAAACGACTAGAGATTTAAAAATTTAGCAGACATTTTCCTTGAGGATCTTAAAAGTGCGTTAAGAAGGGCTTTTTCGATATTACCACGGCATAGCAATACTTCATTGCCAAGTATAATTTTTGACGATCATAGAGATGCACTATCTGTCAGTGTTGCCGTTTGGTTCCGTTTCTTCCGTTTCGCGGAACTTTTGACACCCCCGCGGAACTTGGTAGGAACTTTGTATTTTGGTACAATTTTCGGAACTTTTAAGGTCCCGGCATAAAGATACGTGGTAAAAAACTTTACATACACACTAAAAAATAGAGACAAATTTTCCTGTTATTAACATATTAACACAAATATTATTACTAATTCCTATGATGAGGTAAAAAAAAAAAGCTCGTTCGAACTTTTTAGGGATCGCAATGTAATGTTCAAGGGAAGTGGCCTGGCAACACTGCTATCTGTGGCATTTTTTTCTGATGTAGTGTCATAAATGGTAAAAGCACTTGGTCTGTGCAGTGAAAGCGAAATAACATGTTTTATTCGAAATCGTGTCATACAAAAACTATTTCATATTTCTGAACGATTAATACGAGACAGTGTGGTCTTAGAAATATTGGAATTGCTGAATCATGAGACAAATGGTTACGCTTTGCATATGGGGCTGGGTTGGACCAGACCAGAGCGCCTATGGGATTTAAAAAAAAAGCTAGAAGACCTTTTGCTTGAAATAAAAAAAAAGTTGCAAGAATTAGTAATCTTGTCGGTTTGTTGATAATTTTTTTATCAGGCCAAAGGATCTGAGCAGCTAAATGAAATTTTAAAATTTAATAATTTTTATCTTACTTGAAATTATCCACCCGTTTGCGTAAATAGGTATTTAATTAGTTTAGTAAAATGTCTTAAGGAACGTGCAAAAGTTGTTTTCGTCGTATTTGTGATTGTTTTTTGCAGTGGCGTCTCGCGGGAATTTAGCACTATCCCGGGAAGAAAAGTAGCCTATTGTGGATCTGTGGATCAGGGGTATCGTAACTATATATTGGTGAAAGAATCCATACAAATCAACAAATAAACACACAGTTCACCTCTTGATTGTATTAGATATTACAAAATCGTATTTTGACATAAGTAATTCAAAAACTTTACGCGTTATTTTATGTCACTGCCATTTTTATAACTCTAGCAATATATAAAAGAAAACCCATTTAAACTGCGAAAGCCCATTTCCAATAATTCTACATTATAACTTTAGTAATTTATGCATTGAAAGCATAATTTGAAACTTATGATCGAAGATGTCTGCCCGAAAAAAAAGTTAATAACAAAATTCTACATTATCTCTGAATTTTTGAAAAAGACACGTTTTTCGAGCGGCATCGGTACAATAATGAGCTCAAACATGACCAATTTAACGAGAGCTCTCTTTGAAGACATTGTTTTGAGTAGAGAAAGCTCCGTTTAAATTGGCCGTCGTCACCGAGTGACAGCCGCGTTCGAAATTCAAAAAGAATCGGGTCTTTTTTCGAGCCGACTTTTCCGCTAGTCATCGTTTCGGCCAGTGTTCTCTGTGATTAATACTTTGGGTCTTTTTTTGGGGTAGGATCGTATGTTGTAAGGGTTCCTTATCGGATACATAGAACCCTTGGTAATGCTCTCGATTTACAAAAAATAATTTTCGAATAACCTAAAATTCTAGAACAATTAAGATAGGATAAGATAAGATATACTAGCGACATAACTACGAGTACTTTTACTTCTCATTCCATATATACGTCCAGTCAGTAAACGTTGCCTTTAGGTCTTGTTACTCTGGGCTCTGTCTACTTTTAAGAGGATAAAGACGCAATTAATATGTGTATGTATGTATTACCTCACGAAATTAAACTTAAACGAACTTTTGATTTTTAAAACGCTACGGAATCTTCGATATTTTTCGCTATGACACGTGCTTGTCTGTATTTTTTCGTGCGCTCCACAAATTGGTGATATTATGGATTTTTTCGAACAATTCCATTCCCTTTCATGACGTCCGATTCCTTTTGTGTTTTTTAATAATTCCTTTATAGTCTGTCGGTAAACTATTATATTTTAAAAGGTTTGTGATATTAATAAAAATGTATACTCGCCAAGTAAATTGAAACATGTACATAATTGCCATCGTATATGTAGTACCTTCCATTCTGGTCTGGATCTGATTTACTTCTCCTGCGCACATCAAGGGTTCTTGTTACCTTAGGCTCTGTCTAGCCCGTAAGGGATAAAGACGTGATTTATGTATGCAGGTTTAAACCAATTTACACAAAACCATGACATGTTATATACCTGAAGCTGCGTTCTGCTTGCTGAAAATGCGTTCAGTAGCTTTCGAGTTCATCGCAAACAGACACACAGACGTGGCGGAGGACTGTTTTATAATATTAGTTATGTAAAGGGTTTACCATCATTTTGCTAAACAACTTTTCTCAAATGCATCGTTTGACAAACACTTCATTTGACAAACTTTTATTTTCTGCTAAAATGTCGACTTTTTGGTAATCTTTTAAAACAGATCCCCGCAACGAATTGCGGGTTCACCTTACCCCTCCCCCCAGTCGGATATTAGCCGACGGCCAACTTACTAAATAAATTTATTAACCGTTGTTGCCCAGGGTGCACCGGCCTAAGCGTTACTCTTCCCCCCGATGAGGCCAAGAGCCTCTGTTAGAAGGGAACTGTAACGCTAGAGCTCTCGAGGAGGTTTCTGACGTCACACCCCAAAACAAACCTAATCTAACGAGACACGCCTAGAGAATTTTCGATTTTTAAAAAAGAACGGTTTATCAGATATTAAAGGGTTGTCAAATGAAATGTTTATCTAACGGTACATTTGAGAAATGTTTAGCAAATGAATGATCGGAAACAGAATTAAACTTCATCCGTTGTAACTACTTCATGCCTCACTTCCAAAGTACATAGGGTGCATGAGCACATAGGCACAGCGCATGCGTATTGTCGCTTTGATTAATGTTGCCAGTGACGTCTCAATCCCGTGGGGTTGCCATCATTAATAATATCATTGTGGAATTAAAATCAATTCTCTGGTTTCTGTAGAGCTCACGTTGTAAGCATGAAGGTTTTAAGCGCTTTGTTGCACTTTTGGATATATTTCTATTAATATTTTAAAAAGATATTATATTTGAATTGTGATTTGGTAGTTAGATAGGAAGTTTAGCTTAGTTTAGTTTATAGGGAGTTGAGCTAGCAACCTATCACTATTTTGATTCCCCTTTCCACCTATACGCCCACAATTATGCTAAACGTGGTTTTTAGGTATTGTTACCTTAGGCTCTGTCTACCCCGTAAGGGATAAAGACTAAAGGATGTATGCATAGGAATTTTATATAATCTATGCTAGTACAGGCGGATGAAAACTCATGGTAGCCTATTGGTACTCCCATGCTGGTTTTGGTAGCAAAGAAAAAAAAACATACAATGTACCTACCAGTTGCTCTCTTCCCGCGCAGATGGTAACAGCCCATCGAGGGAATGGCTAAAAAAAGGAATCATGTTATAGGCGATGCGGCTAGCAACCCATCACTATTTATATTATTTTTTCCCCTTTCCACCTATACGTCCAAAAACATGCTAAACGTGGCCTTTAAGCCTTGTTACCTTAGGCTCCGACTACCCCATAAGGGATATAGACGTGATTTGTACCGTGCACCTTTGAGTTTTCGAAATTTATATGCGAATTAATTAATCGAGTGTGAGTGAAGTTATGATATACAAACATCGAAAATTTGGTTTCGGAGTTTAAAAGCTTCTTCTTCTTCTTCTTTTTCTAATATGGCCCCATCGATCGATGCGATGATTTCGCCAATGTCAAAGTAATAAATACAGTATTCAAAAATCTTGTGACAAAAATGTCGGCAACGTTGAACGGTAGAACACGGCCAAAAGACTCCCCTGTCGGGCTCTTAGCCAACGGGTAATTATATCCCTCAGAATCTGCCAGGAAATCATTAACCGATGCCCAGGGTGCACCGGACCAAGTACTGCTCTTCCCCTTGGACGGATCCAAAAACGAACCGCAGCTCTTGACCACACGCGGTGGTAACCCGACTCGCACCCCAAAGTATATATCCTCTTTTTTTTTGAACAACAGATTTTAATATGTAGTTTATGAGAGAGTAAAAAAGCCGTGGTAGCCTAGTGGTTTGACCTGTGGCCTCTCAAGCAGAGCGTCGTGGGTTCAAATCCCGGGCGCGCACCTCTGAGTTTTTCGGAATTTATGTGCGAAAATTACATTTGAAATTTGCCATGAGCTTTTCGATGAAGGAAAACATCGTGAGGAAACCTTGCACACATCTGCGAAGAAATTCAATGGTGTGTGTTAAGTTCCCAATCCGCACTGGGCGCGCGTGGGAACTATAGCCCAAACCCTTCAATACACGGAGGAGGCCTATGCCATGAGGCACGCCGAATTATGCGACAATTTAATAATAATAATAAAAAAAAACAACAACAAAAATGAAATTGTAGCGAATTCGGAATAAAAAGGCTATATAATTATATAATAATATGAGAGAGTAGTGTTTTAAGACGTCACAAGTCATGTTGGATCTCTCTTTCTAATCGCTGTCTAATTAGTAGCTTTAGCTTCTTTGCTGGTCTGGGAGCTAAGGAAAAACATAGAATGTGCAAGTTGCTTCTCGTCCCGCGCAGATGGTAAAAGCCCATCGAAGGAATGGATGAAATTCTTAGGAATCACGTTATAGGCGATGCGGCTAGCAACCCATCACTATTTTGATTCTCGTTTGCACCAATACGCCTCTAATCATGCTAAACGTGGCCTTCAGGTCTTGTTACTATCTGGGCTCTGTCTACCCCGTAAGGGATATACACGTGATTTGTGTATGTGTATGTTTGTATGTAAATTCTTATAGTTTCCGTATTTCTTGGTTGATATTACTTTTAATATCATTTTTTGTCATGTTTCTTACGATGCGTTCATGTTTTGATAAGAAATATATCACACACACACACAAATCACGTCGTTATCCCTTACGGGGTAGACAGAGCCTAAGGTAACTGGTACCTACAGGCCACATTTAGCAAGATTGTGGGCGTATAGGTGGAAAATGGAATCAAAATAGTGATGGGTTGCTAGCCTCATCGCTTATAAAATGATTCCTGTTATTTTTGCCCATTCCCTCGATGGGCTTTTACCATCTGCGCGGGTAGAGAAGCAACTGGTACATTCTATGTTTTTCCTTCGCTGGGAGCGACATGGAAGACCAGCATGGAAGAGAAGAAATATGTTTTTTTTAAATGCATTTTCTCTAGTGGTAGGGAGCCATCAGTTCCAGCCAAACACTGCTCTTAATTTCAACGACAGAGAATATCTATTACAGTAATGCATAGGTACATAAGCAACGCCAGCATCATTTCCTTGAAATCGATAAAACAATGCCCACAAAATGGCGCGGGGAAACGCGGGAAAAGCAGTTTCATTAAAATAAAACAGGCGAACATTAATAAAAGGCAAAAAAGATTAATGTCCGAGGAACACAATGCGTAATAAATTAAATAGATGGATCCGAAGGGAACCAACCCTTGGCGGCCATCTTGTACGTACGCGGCACCTCATTGGCCAGCGCGGCTCGTAATCAATACTGCCGCAAGCAAAAAGCTAAAGGCGTATGCTCCACGCAGCTCTAACCAAATATCGAACGTAATGCGACGCGTTAAAGCCGAAATGTAATCGACGCAGGGAACGGTCTCGTTTAAAACAATAGGAATTTTAAATGAATCCCAAATGTGTTCGATTTTTTATGCGCTCTACTTAAATTAAAAAAAAAAACGGGATATCGAATTGACTTTTTAAATTTGAATTTTCGAATTGGGTTAGGAATATTACTATGAATGACTCACTCGTTTGACTGTTTGTTTTATTGGTGTTTCTTTTCTTTTTAGACAGTAAGATAGAGATGAATATAGTGATGAAAGAGTCAAGTCTAGTCGAGCTAGCTTTTCAGTTCGGAACCTGAAACCTTTATACTAACATTTGTCGCAAATTGAACTCAATGCTCACGCGTTAAGAGCAAAGTTGGTTATCCTTGACTCACGTTCTTACGCCCCTTTGGAATTGGAACTGTGACACGTTCATTAAAACAGAATGTTGTAATTTCAACTCTGTGTGTTGTGAAAATAAAGATGAAAATACGAAGGTGTATTTTTAAGTACAAAGGTTGGATAAAAAAGGGTATTTCGATTAACCTGCCAGAGCCCTAAGTTTCTTGTAATGATTTGGGTTATTTATTGTACCTACGTGGAAAAGGTGACGCCTACATAAGGTTCTTTTTGTTGTTAGTCAGAAATTCTGAGAAATCGCTTTTATTTTCCTTATATTGATTTGCGAGTAGATAACAATTTATAACCTATGTTTAATTTTCTGTTGGAATTCATCCGTAATACTTTAGCAGATGATTTGGGTTACATACGTACATACATAATTCAGTAGGTTTATTGTCTATCTCGCTCGCAATCGCCACCGCGTTCATTTTGACAGTTCTTGTATGAATGTGACTGCTAGCTGATTCCGATGCCAATTGTCAGTCCATACGTGAACTGTCAAAATGAACACGATGGCGATTGCGAGCGAGTTAGGTAATAAGCCTACTAGTCTTTATCTCTTACGGGGTAGACAGAGCCCAAGGTAACAAGACCCAAAGGCCCTTAGCTTGACTGTGGGTGTATAGGTGGAATTGGGAATCAAAATCGTGATGGGTTGCTAGCCGCATCGCCTATAACATGATTCCTAAGACCTAAGCAAGAATACAAGATGAGGAATGACCAAGTGGACAGAATAATAGATAGAATAGAGCGACAAAGAGCACTAGTTGGGACCACTCAGTCGCACACCACCATCTTACTCGCTAATCCTGCCGCTAAGTAGCAGTGCTTGCACTGCTGTGTTCCGGTGTGGAGAATAAGACAGCCGGGGAAATTACGGGCACAAGAGGCATTGCATCTTAGTCCTCTAGGTTGGCAACGCATCTGCAATCCCTCCGGGGTTGCGGGTGTCTATGGGCCGTGGTGATCACTTACCATCAGGTGACCCACTTGCTCGTTTGCCTTCCTATTCAAATAAAAAAAAAAAAAAAAAAAAAAAAAAACACATTCAGTCGCAGAAAATATTTTACTTTTCAAAATTCGACAACCGGAATTCGGGACTGATTTTTCGCAGGCAACCCTATACCGCCGTGTTCATAATAAAATAATCTTTAATTTTATTTAACTTTAATTCAATAATCAGACCGGTGCAAAATGCTACTAGGTATAGATTTACCTGTTTATACCTGGCAACCCGGTAGTTGTGACCGGAAAAGAATAAGCAACCTAACGTTTGCATATTCTATGGGCTTCATACTTTCGATTGGTATAGAATTTATCGAATAATCAAACCGGTGAAATGTTTAAAAAAAAAATTTTTTTTAATTATTAATTAAACATACACTGGACTAAAATATTTTAGGCAACCCATATGCAATATATTTATTGATATATTAAATTAAATATAAAATACGTTTCATCAAATAAACATCTCGGTGAAGGTCGTTGTATAGCGGGATCTTAGGCTAAAATTAAATGTCTCTAAATCAAATTCCTGAAAACGGTTACAATCGATCTGATGTTATGAGGAAAAAAACATTTGTATTTTTGTTTCTTTCGAATAAATTAAAAACCACTGGACTGATTATAAAAATTCTTTAACCATTACAATGTTACATTATCCCTGAGTAACATTAGGTATGTTAAAAAATTGGCGCAGTTAAAGTCAGGCAACTAACTAGTTATAGATAAAATTAATTTTATCCAAAAACAATCAGGCGCCTAACAAAATGTTCTCACACGTTTTTTTTAGGTTATTAAGTGTCCAGGATAAGCCCATTACTGTCATTTTAACCGTTTCATAGGAATCAAACAAAACGGACCACTTGCTACTACCTGGCTTTAGAAAAAAAAACGATTGTCTCTGGTAGCTTTTAAGATGACGTTTGACAGCTGCGGTTGTCAAAAAAAATGGTGGCAATTTGGCACATTGTCTTTGACGTTTTTCTACGGAGTTGAATAGAAATTTTGATATTTGATTTTTTGCAATATTTTCTTTAGTAGACATTGGAAAGCCTGTCTTTAGTTGTTTTATGCATTTGATCATAAGCCATTGTAATGATTTAAGAAGGAATAATTATGATTAGTTGAAATGTATTTGATTAAAAATGAGTTGGCTGACTGATTTATCAACGTCAAGCCCTAACCCTTGGTCAATGAAAGATATAATTTTGCACAATACATGTTTGAATTATTTTGATATTTTGATTCCACTTTCCACCTCTACGCCCTCAGTGTCTTGCTAAACGTGGCCTGTAGGTCATGTTACCTTAGGCTCTGTCTACCCCGTAAGGGATAAAGACGTGATTTGTGTATGTGTATGTATTGAATTTTTTGTCATTGCCATGCTGCATATAGTAGGTATAAAATAATGTCCTCCGCCGCGTCTGTCTGCTCGCGATAAACTCCAAAACTACTGAACGGATTTTCATGCTGTTTTCACCAATAGATAGAGTGATTCACGAGGAAGGTTCAGGTATAAAATTGTCTAGGTTTTGTGTAAATTGGTTGATATATAAAGACAAAGCTGCCTGGGATATAAATATTAATTTTGTGCGGACGAAGTTACGGGCTAGTACAACTAGTAACATATATAATACAAAACACAAGAGCTTATTTCCTAGATCAAAGTGCAGAAAAACGACATTATTTGTTGCTATGTTCAATTACTTACCTACACATAGGACTGTTCAAAGAAATCGGGAAAGAGTAACTTTTTTAAACCATAAACATCCAAAAATGCAAGTTATTGTTGTCGTGGAACTTTTTTTTAATGGAAAACGCTGATTGGCCATGACGCGGCGGCCATCTTGTGACGTCACCGTGACTGTACCTGGCAGCGTGACTGAAACTTATATGCTATCATGTTAACAATAAACAATTAAAGTATTACAGTAAACAGTTAATGTTGCACTCAGAGTTCGTCAGAACACTTATCAATACAGAAACATTGATTTTTACATGTAGATCCTCAGATGTAGATAGGTACCTACTCAGATTCAAGCAGCCAAGCCTGTGCGAAATAAACTTCACACAAATCACGTCTATCCCTTACGGGTAGACAGGGTCTAAGGTAACAAGACCTAAAGGCTAGCATGATAAACCTCTAACCTAAACAAACCTCTCTGAAAAAAAAGTGGTTTTATTCATTTTGATTTTTAGGAAATTATTCATTTCGACAACAAAATAAGATAACTTCAATTGACTTTCTCCTATATTTAGTAAATGTTACAAACAATAAAATAGAAAATTAATATGGAGTTTGAACTCTAGCTGATATAACTGCTGCAATTTTTCGTGACAGAAAATGCTCGTTTTTTTACGTAAATACATACATGCATAAATCACGTCTTTAGCCCTTACGGGGTAGACTGAGCCTAAGGTAACGAGACCTAAAGGCCACGTTTAGCAGCGTTGTGGGCGTATAGGTGGAAAGGGAAATCTGAATAGTTATGAGTTGCTAACATAATTCCTACGATTTTCGCTCATTCCCTTTTTTTGCAACAACTATCACCTCACTACACAGTATGTTTAGTCTAAGCTTTTCGGTCACAACATACGTCTCGAACGCGTTTGCGTTAAAATGACAAATACTATGAGAACAGTTTGTTATCCAAAGATCCGCAAGTGGCGCTGCCAATTATTCCGTAGTATCTAATAGGTCTGGGAGCAAAGAAAAAACATAGAATGTACCAGTTGCTTCTCTTCTCGCGCTTGGTATAAGAGACAAATGTATGGAAACATTGCTCAAGCACAATTGAAAAGCCTGAAAAATATTTACAAGTCTATTTAAACAAACTGTCCCAACCACCTGCAAAAGTATTCTTGGTTATAATAGTTTTAAGACAGAGCACATTGTGAGCGTTTAAAACAGTCGCTCGACTATCCCGAGATTTGGCGCCAAAAACCGCTGATGAGCGATGACGTCGGCCGCCATCTTGATCGTCACCATGACTATAAAATGTCGGGCGAAAGTGCACTACAGTTTTCTATTTCCTTTCAATACTTGATGACATGTATTTTTTTCTGTATTGTTGAAGTGGTTTAGAGAAAATGACGTTGTTTGAGGTGTATTATGGCTTTGTTTAATAGTGTTTGAAGCGCTTCCGAATGCTTTGGAGGTTTTTTTTAATTTCTGACTCGATGGACATGGGTTTGGTGATAAAAATTTAGGTTAGGAATTGTTTTTGATTGTTAAAATGGAATTACTAAAAAACGTACAAGCCTTATACATTTTAATCAGACTTCCCTAATAACAAAAAAAACGTAATTTTCACTCTACAGCTGAAACTGTTTTTTTACGTAAGCCGTATAAATACTACCACTTCTTCAGCATCTTATTATTTAATAAAATACCTAACTTTACTTTATAATTCCGAAACCGTAAGGATATATCACTAATCCACGAAATAATTCCATTTAGGCCCTACGCAAATAAAATATTCAGCTTCCAATCCAACAAAACACATATAAAACATACCTAAAACCATATCAACCTAAAACATAGCCTTATCCTTATAAAAAGCTAACAACCGACCACACCCAAATATATTCGTCTCCCTTGCACAAAGATTAAATCTCAAGCGGGTAAAAGAGATGGCTAGCGTTGGTAAAGGTGACTTGAAAAGCTCCGCCTACAGGCAGTGTATAGTAGGCCGCAGTACCGGTTGGCTCAGACAATGTAAAAAAAATGCTCAGTTCGTATAGAGGCAAGGGACAAAAAGCCTTCCAGGCCCCATTATATTGCTGTGGCTCTAAGGAGCAGGTATCCTTTGCCTTCCCCGACGGAAAAAAGTGAAAATCATAGTGCATATAGAACTGCTAGGTCATACCTATTCTGCATTTTTAACGGCCAGTCATTACGTCTGTAAAAAAATTACAATTTCTCTTTGGACAGTGACAGTGTGGTTTTTTTGTAAACATTTTTTGAGCTGCAACACCGGTGATAGTGATTGAACCTTTTTTTTGAGTGATTGCATTGGATTTTCTTAGGTATGTTGCATTTCTATAGTAATTGGGATTTGTTACTGTTTTATTTAGATCAATAAGTCTCGTGCCGGTTATTTGATTATACTTTTATGTTATTATGTTATAACAGTGTTTAGTTCAGTGTATGAAATAGTATACACAAAATATACACAATACTCGGTCTTGAATATTTTTCTTTTAATGCGCTGTTTATTCTATTAGTTGGGTAATTCTTTTGATGACATAATTGAACTGTACCTATATTAATATTATCTCATAAGTATATATTCGAACAAAACTAGCAATCAAGTCAAGTTTTATATAAATATAACATCGTTTAAGTACAAACTACGTTAAATATGTCTGTACCACCTATACCTCTATTAAATTCATAGAGAAATAAAGAAGGAATTATAACATGATTGCGAACGGCGATTTTGTTTGACTTCAAATATTTTCTAGTTAACATATATAACGTTGTTAACGTATATATAAAAATATGAAAATGAAATTAGTCTCAGTATTTGAAAATTGGGTTATCATTGGTTTAGTGGAACCTAAGAATAAGAGAAACGGATTAAATCTCGCGTCCCTTACAGTTTTACATATATATTTGGGGATTAACTCTTCCTAGCCCTTTCTAGGTCCACATGCATACAAAAATCACGTGTCTATCCCTTACGGGGTAGGTATAGCCTTTTTTTTTAACGGAGAGGAAATCTTTATGGATGCCCTAGCCACGGGGATGCCTAGGGTTATGTACGACTCCCCTCCCGAAGGGGTACCTATACCCGAACTAAAAACTCTCCGGCGTTGCCTCAATCCGGTGTGATAGGGACGCAATGGGATGCCACTAGGGTTTCACCACAAACGCCCCCACGGTGGCCCCGGCTTCCGCCAGGATCGCGACGGGGTAGGTATAGCCTAGGCCCTAGGGTAAGAAGACCTGAATGCCACGGTGTGATAGTCAGTGTTGCCGTTTGGTTCCGAAAGTTCCGTTTTGCGGAACTTTTGACACCCCCGCGGAACTTGGGAGGAACTTTCTATTTTGGTACATTATTCGGAACTTTTGGGGTCCCGGCATAAAGATACGTGGTAAAAAAACTTTAAATACCACACTGAAAATACAAGCTATTTTTTCGTTATTAACACAAATATTGAATGGACGAGGTAAAAAAAAAAAAAAAAGTCGTTCCCCAAGATGATTTAAATTAAAATGGAACTTTTAGGGATGACAATGTAATTTTCAAGAATAGATGAGGTAAAAAAAAAAAAAAAAAGCTCATTCCCCAAGATTTAAATGAAAACGGAACTTTTCTGCCAGAAATGGAACTTTTTAGGGGTGACAATGTAATTTTCAAGGGAAGTGACCTGGCAACACTGGTGATAGTGGTAGTACAGGTGAAACGGGAATCAGAATAGTGATGGGTTGCCGCAACGCCTATATCATAGCTAAGATTTTCGTTCCCTCGACAGGGCTTTTACGAGCGGGAAGGGAAGCAGGTGGTAAATTCTGTTTTTTGCTTCCAGAACAGCATGGGAGATCGTTATATCTAGACATAACTAACATTGATGAACTCTAACTCCTTCGCTTATTATTATCAGTGATCGGAATAGGTACGACTAAATTTGACGTAAAGGTCGTGGAACAGTAAAGAAAGTGGAGATTTTCTTAGAACATTGTTTTTACGGAACAATTTGTCCCGGTTTCGAAACATCGTTTAAATTGTATAAAACACATGCCGTAATGGTGCTAAGATACGTTTTTATAAACAAACTAGCTGTTGCCTGCAACTTCGTCTGCATAGAATTCGTCACCGTCACTATTTTGATTCCCCTTTCCACCTATATGCGCAAGATGATGTTAAATGTGACTTTTAAGAAGACAAAAAAAGAAGTGATACCTACATTTTATTGACAAAATTCGACACGACACAAAAAAAATTCTAAATGTCTGTGAAAATCAGAACACATAGAAAAATCCGAAAAGTAAAGCTATGGCCGGTATTTGATAGTACGACACAAAAATTTGAAAATAAAGAACTTGAACATTAACAAACGACAAATAAGGGCCGAATACTGCCAAAAGGGCCACACATTGAGCGTGATGCTGCGCTAGCCACAGCACTGTTTTTCAATGTGACCAATCTTACAAGCTAAACCTAATTATAGGGCTAGAGATCTTGTAGCCCTGCCCTCTGTGTGCCCGTAAGAATAAATACACTTTTTATTGCTGTTGATGATCAGTATTTTTTCTAATTTATTTCAGTATCTTTATAACTTTGACAACTTAATTGTATTATTTTTGCTTCTGACGACTCCTGGGGATAAAACTATTTGAAATTTTATTTCAATTTTTATTTTCTCTGTCTTTATTAATTTAATTGATTAAGTATTGTATTGTACCTATTCGAAATTGACGATCTCAACATAAATCATTATACATGACATCAAACTCATTTATACTGTAATTTTATGCTAC